>CM031240.1:607744618-608944618 GCA_018340775.1 Taxus wallichiana var. yunnanensis
ATGGGAGAAGGTTTATTTTTCATTACTGTAGATAAAGTATTTGATGGGAAAGCTTGGTTTCCTTATTTTGTTGATGAAGCAAAAACATTAGCAGACATAGAAAATAAAGGGTGCTATATTGCATGGGATAGGAAGAAAATGTTATAAAATGATGATTCATCAATACCGATATCAATGATATAGATGAAACATTGAATTATAATTCAATGGATGTAATTGATTCATATGATGTTGAAATTGAATACAATGAGCACATTAATGGCACATCTGAAAAATATCAGCTCAATTTATTGCAGAGAATGTGATACTTCAACAACATTTTTATATGCATGGAGACAATATAGCCATGGGTTTTATATCAAATGTGATTGAGGACCACATTGTTCAAGGTGAAAATTTGGGTCCTCTAATGTTTGGTGTGATGGTGGAGAAGATATTAATTTCTTGCAATATTTGTTCATCATCACTGAAACCAAATAGTATAATAGCATGGCCAATAGAGAAATTGGTGAATCAAAATACAAGGTTTGCACTGAAGGTAAAAAAGAGGGATGCATTAGAATGTTTGGCCTCATCAAATTCCTATGATCACAACTTGAAATTTAGAGGACTTCAAGAAAAGTTATTCCAAATTTTTCAAAGGATAACAAATATGTTAGAGAGGGGACAATTACAAATGTACTTGAAGGAGATATGGTTCATTTTAAATTGTTAGATGGAAATCATTTTGGTATTCTTGTTAATATTGTATTCAACCCTTCTTGTTCCACATGCACCATATCAGAAGGTTCTCTCATATAATGGCCTGCAAATCAACTAGCATACCTTAGTGGTTCACTGATGGATGTGAAAATGAAGGAAGTTCCAAAGGAGATATAAGTCAATATGTGGAGTGCATTAGAAGAATCACTTCCTCAATTGGCATGTCCAATTCCTATTGATGTCATGAATTACACATATACACAACCTTTGACAAGAAGGCCATATAGACATCACAAACATTTGAATCCCAATGCATCAAATGTCAATATGTCAAATGTAGTATATACTGAATATGAAGCTGAATTTATTTCTTGGATAAAGTAAGAAAGATGAATTATTTCAAAAATAAATGTCTTAGCTCCATAATACCTAGTGGATCAATCACTAGAGGTTGGCACAAGTTTAGATATATGAGTGAGGGTTCAAGAAGATATTTTGTGTTGAATGCATTAGGAGAAAATGGATCCATAAAGAGAAATGACATAACAAGGAATAGAAACATTCTTACCATGAAGTTTGACACCTTTGATGTATGTCAAAATGCTTGGTTTAATGATTTTGGAATACCTAGAAGAAACTTATTTAAATACAAGAAATAATTTTTAAATGGTGATATCAGGGTAGTGAATGGTAATGTTGGTTTACAAAAATCAAGGCCAAATACTATGGAAATGATTGCTAGTATCAAAAAAAAGTTTATGAAAATTTAGATATAGCTCCTCATTTGACTCGCTCCATAAATCATGATGGAACAAGAGTTCTTGTAAGGATGTTCGGAAAATTATACCCAATGTTCAATTCTTAAAAAGTGTAATGCAAACCTTGAAATCCTAAATCTCCCTCCAGTGTCACATTCTAACTTTAACAAGATATGGTCACAACATTTCCAAGATGTTTCAATTGCAAAGAATAATTTATTTACAAAGTGTGATGAGTGTGTGGATATTGTAAACAAATGAAAAGCCACAACTAACCCAAAAATAATCAACTAGTTAGAAGTATCAAAAATGTCACAATGATTACATTACAATTTCCCGTGCAGACTATTATGCCCAAAGGATTGAATATGAGGAAACCCCTGAAAACTTATTAATAATTGTGCATGATAATATGGACAAGATGAATAATTCCATACCAAGGTTGGGTAAGAATTCTAAGTCAGTTAGTAATGATTAGAACCTTCCATTCTCTTTAAAAGGTATTGTTAGTGCAAAATCACAGCACCCCTGGACGTTGATCAGATTTCTAGGTTGATCACTCTAGCATCTAGTGTGATTGCACAACATGGATTCCTTTCTCCAAGTGTGGGATTTGTAAAAATGAGAAAGGAATCTCTAGATTAGAGGCTGGTTCCTCAAACTCCTTTGATTAGATCTAGTGTTTACACAATTGCAGAGGTTCAAATCCTAATTTTACCCTAATTTGCAAGTAGACAGGGATAAGAAATGCAGAAAATGAAACTAACCTAATGATGGTGATGCACCAAAGGAGTGGTGAACATTTTTGCTCATACAAATAGGCACAAATCCATGAAATGCAACATGAAAAACATACACAAGCTGATAAGATGCAATAAGAGATCTGAAAATGA
The DNA here is from genome assembly GCA_018340775.1 of Taxus wallichiana var. yunnanensis. Classification (NCBI taxonomy): domain Eukaryota; kingdom Viridiplantae; phylum Streptophyta; class Pinopsida; order Cupressales; family Taxaceae; genus Taxus; species Taxus wallichiana. Next base: position 607,746,972 of record CM031240.1, read on the forward strand.
AGTAAAAACAATACAAACAGAGGACTGAAAACATTCACAGAGTTTGCACTATCATTTCCATGTAAAATCCCTTGCATTACACCATCAAAGAGGTATAAACCTATTACAATCCTTGAAAAAGGCCTGATACTTACAAAATTCACTTGTTTTCAGGTGAAAGAAGAAGTCTAATGTTCCAAAAAGTGTTTTTTTTTAGAAATGAGCCAAATCTGGCTTTTACATTGCATGGGTCGAGCCCAGGAGAGAGAAAACATACAAAACATGGGAGCCCATTCCTCATTGACTGAAAATGCATTAAATCAGCATGGGGGACCTTACAAACCCATACCCTGTCATTTTTGACCGAATTGGAGGAGAATGCGACCCATCCTGCATTAAATTTGGTCACTGAAAGGTCATTTCTGCCTATGGACACGTACCAGAGCTGTTTTTGAATTTTCTCTCTTCAAACTAAACCAAAATTAGATATTGACCATGGAATCTTGTAGATAATTTCAAAATATTTCCAATGATATGAAGAACGTGCAAATCCGAGCTCTGGATCAAAAGATATGAAGGTCTGAAGTTTTAGGGCAAAACGGCCCAAAAAACGGATGTCGGGCAAAAAAATTTAAATTTTTACCTTTTTGCATTTTGGAAAAATTTTCATTTTTTCCCCCGTGCCCCACCACTTGGGACACGTGGCATGCTTTGGTTGGTTGATAGGGGTGCGGGGCATCTTTTACCTTTTAGTTTTTTGGCCAAAAATTTTGCCAAATTCTCCAAGTCCTCCCCGAGCTCCGCACTCCCCTTCTCCATAGGACACGCGTCCTCTTTTTATTGGCTCGGGCCAACGCTCCAACTCGCTCCCTTTAAAAAAACTCAGCCAAAAACACTTAGTCAAAATTTTATTATGCCTCCCCTTGTGACACATGTCACATTATGATTCGTTGGCAGCTCTTTCGGCTCCCCGCGTCCCACGCGTACTTTTTGGAGATGTCCCAAATCGCACTGGGACAAATTTCTCCGAACCGCCCGATTCAGGCTTCCTTGTCCCTCTTTGCGGTGAAGACACGTGGCAAGATTCCATTCGATCTCGGCTCTGTCAGCTTTTCATGTCCCGCGCGTACTTTGGCCCAGATGTCCCAGACGAAAGTTCCCTATTTCAGCCAAACCGGCCGGTTTGCATCCTCCACATACTCTTGTCCCAATTGTCCCAAACTACCTGGGACAAATTTCTCCGGCCCACCCGAAATGGACTGTCTTTCGACTTTTCAGCCAGTTCACGTACTTTTGGCCTGGATGTCCCAAACAAAACTTGGCAATTTTTTCCTTCTTTCGGCCGCTTCGCCCTTTCGCGTCCTGTGCGTCCCGACGTCCCAATTGCTTCATGGATCGCCTGGTAGCTTTTTGGCGGTTCATGCCCTAACATCCCAACTGTCCCAAGGACCGCCTGGACTAGGACTTAGCTGATTTTCATGATTTTTGGCCCCAAGCTTGGTACAACGAACCTCAGATGCATGTTATCAAAATTTACCCTGGGGGGTGAATTTTGGATAACAATTTGGTGACTCAGCGGGGTCATCTGCCTGCTGGATGAAGTTACCAGTTGCCTGAAGTAGTCCATTGGGCATGGAGTCATCAAATATTTTGTTTAGAACCTCAACTGACTTAGAATGTGCAGGAGGAAGATGGAATATCACCTGATGGAAGCAAGGACTGCAAAACATCTCCATGGACAGCAAGCTATGCCAAAGCACTTAGGGAAAGCAAAACTAACCTACAACAAAAAAATGTGCACAAGCACTTGGAGGAATGAAAATCTAATCTAATATTTACAAGGTGATAAATTTCCCTCTAGAAGCAACGCTTGAGATAGATTTCATTGACTGGAATCTGCAGTTCTTCACCATCCAATGAGGCCAATTGGAAAGCATTGTTGTTCTTGCACTTAGTGACCATGTATGGGCCACTCCAAAGGGCATCAAATTTTGAATGCCTTCCTGGTTTTTCTCTATCCACATCCCATTTCAACACTAGATCTCCAACCTGAAAAGATCTATCCTTGGCCTTTCTATCGAAGGTCTTCTTGATCAAAGCTTGATCCTTTTCCATTGCTTGGGATGCCTAATTTCTGATCTCTTGCAGCTCCATAAACTCTGCATACCTCACCTCCATGGGCTCAAAATCTTGCAACTCCAGCTGCTTCATGAGTTCTAATGTTGGAAACTCAAGTGACATGGGCAAGATTGCCTCTCTTCCATAGACAAGTTTGAATGGAGAGTTACCTGTGGATCTTTTGGGAGTTATCCTATCAGCCCATAAGGCTGATTTCAGTTTGGTATGCCAAGACCTCTGATTCTCATCAAGAGTCCTCCTAATGATCCTCAACAAGTTCTTGTTTGTAGACTCGGCTTGGCCATTACCTTGAGGGTAATAGTTTGATGAAGTGCTTAGGTAGATCCCGTTCTTGATAGCCCACTTAGTCACCTTAGATCCAATGAATGCCAATGCATTATCAGAGATTATTGTAGCAGGTATACCAAATCTGGTTGTTATCCCCTCATAAAATTCTAAGATGCTAGACTCATTTGCCTCTTTGAGTGCTACTACTTCTGTCCATCTGGTGAAGTAGTCCATGGCTGTCAAAATCCATTTGTGCCCTTGGCTTGAATTGGGATTAATGACTCCAATGAAGTCCAAACCCCATTGCATGAATGGCTGGTCAACTGAGATTGGATGTAATGGAAGGGCAGCAAGTCTCTCTTTTCCTGTGAAGAATGCACAATTCTTACACCTCTTGATCCATGCATAGCAATCACTGAAGATTTTGGGCCAATAATAACCAGCCTTCATGATTTTTAGAGCTGTCACTCTTGGTGCAAAATGGCCACCAGCTGGTCCACCATGGAACTCTTCCAACACCCTTTGAATCTGATTTGTGCTAATGCATCTCAGCAGCACTCCATTCACATCTTTCTTGAACAAAACTCCATCAACAATGGCATACGGGACAACCTGCAATCTGAAGTGTCTCCTTTGGGTCTTGTTCATCTCCGGAGGGCATAGGCCTGTGCCTAGGAAGTGTATAATGCCTTGGGTCCAGTAAGGAGTGGGGGCAACATTGTCTTCTTCTTGATTGCCACTTGGCTCATGGTTGTCCTGGACTGTCAAAACAACCTCTTCTTCATTGCATACTTCTTTTTGCTTCCCCAAAACCAGCTGCTCACACAATCCTTTCCCTCTTACCAACTTGGTGATCTTGATCTCAATGTCATACTCCATGACACGGGTGATCCAACCCACCCTTTTCTCATTCAAATCCTTGTTGAGGAGGAAGTCCTTAACCTTGAGCGTGTGAGACTAGCAAGCTGGACCTTGTTGTTTGAGATTAAATGCTTGAATTTCTTCAAGATTTCGATTCTTTTGCCAACACATGCTTCTCGTAAAAGAGTACCTCACCTCATATTCATCTAGGCTCTGGCTGAAGAAGGCAATTGGCTGCTCATCATTATCCTTGTTCTGCTGTACCAAAATGGCAGAAATAGTGTCATTACCTCCAAATGCATAGAGGATGAAATCCTTGGAGAATTTCTAGGGTTGATGAGAGTTGGTGCTTGAGAGATAGCTTCTTTGATTGCTTCAAAACTCCCCTTGCCTTCTACTATCCACTTGAAATCCATGCTCTTCTTTAACATTTTGGTAATGGGCTTGACAAGGGCTGCAAAATATAGGACAAACCTCCGAACAAAGTTTATCCTTCCCAAGAAACTCTGAAGGGCTTTCTTATGGCTTGGCAATGGTAGTGCTCTTATGGCTTCAACCCTCTCTAGATCAATTTCTAATCCTTCTTTGGAGACAATATGGCCAAGGAGCTTTCCTTCATGTGCAAGAAAGATACACTTCTTAGGATTCAAAGACACTCCAAATCTCCTGCACCTCGTGAAGACTTGTCTCAAATGAGAGAGGTGGTCTGCTGCATTTTTGGAAAAAACAGTGATATCATCAAGGTAAATCAGCACCATGTTGTTAATCAAACCTTTGAATGCCATGTCCATTTCCCTTTGGAAGGTAGCACCAGCATTGGACAGCCCAAATGGCATTTTCCTGTATGCAAAAGTTCCCCATTTGGTTGTGAAGGCTATCTTGAACTGGTCTTCTTCCTTCACCATAATCTGATTATAGCCTGAGTAGCCATCAAGTAGTGAAAACCTCTCGGAGCCAGCCACAACTTGCAATATTTGCTCCATGGAAGGGAGTGGGCAATGGTCCTTGAGAGAGGCTCTATTCAAGTCTCTGAAGTCAACACACAATCTGATCTCTCCACTCTTCTTTACGATTTGGGACTAAGTTGGCAACCGAACTAGAATGCTTGATTAGGAATATGATCCTTGATTCAATTAGCTTGTCCAATTCCTTCCTCATGAGAGGCTCCATGTGTGGATTGATTGGTCTTTGTTTTTGCACTGACAGGCTTAGTATTTGGATCCAATTTGATGGTATCTTTGAGCTAAGTTGGGATTGAAACCTTTCAAGTCTTCATAGCTCCAAGCAAACACATCAGGGAACTCTTGGCACAACTATATGAACTCATACCTTTCTTGTTCAGTTGTCATCTTTCCAATTTGTAATGGTTTGTTCTCTTCCACCAAGATGGATATTAAATCCTCTCTCTTGACCTGAATGTTTGCTTTCTCCTTCCTAAACTGATCATTGGGATTAAAAATGGACTCCAAAGTGATAAGTCCCTTGGGCAGCTTGTTAGTTCTTAGCTATACCACTTGGTCACCATATTGTTGTTCCAATTTTTCTTGATTCTTAGCTGAGAACTCAGCTTCTTCTTGCAAGAAATGGATGATTTGCTGGTCATTTTCAAACACTTGCCAACTGACATTGTTATCTGGCACTGAAGGCCTCACAATCACGTGGATGTTTGGCTGTACCTTGTCTTGTTGAATACTTTCCACAATTTCAAAGGCTGCCCCTACTGCTGCAAGCCTGTCAAGGTAGCTTGATTCTCTTTCCTAGGAATGGATTTGATGCCAAAACCTTCAAAATCTTCCATGAGGTCCCACACCCTATTCTTGTAGCACTTAAGTAGATCATTCTTGGTAGCATGTTGTCCCTTGATCTGATTTACAATCAATTCTGTCCGTCCCCAAAGACTTGCAAGTTCTTTATTTTCTTCTTGATTGCCCAATGCATCCCTTACACCAAGGCTTCATATTCAGTAGTGTTATTGGAGCATGCAAACTAAAATCTAAAAGTGGAATAGTACTTTATTCCTTGAGGTGAAACAAGCATAGCTCCACCTCCCCGTACCTTGTCTACTCCTTGATCCATCAAAAACAACTGCCATACCTCATTGTCATCTTTGTGGTTTGGCTTGGTGATGCTAGGAATAGGTTGATTTTCTTCATGTATACAATAGACCCCTAGCTCAGATTCTTCCACTTCTAGACAAGGATCAAATGCATGTATCTTGTTCACCCATTCATTAAGAGTTAGATCCGGGATGCTTCCAACCTTAGTGCAGACTTCATCGGTGCTTGGGTGATCTTCTTGATCAAATCTTTGAGCAATTGGCATTAATTTGACTTGGAGTGTAAGGCTCAATATGGAAGTTTACAATAGGTTACGACCTGATTGTAGCCTTAGTTCCATACCTCGTTCTAAACAAAGCATGTGTGACCAATCACGAGAAAAATATCCCCAATCTTGGTGTGAAGTCCTTGACAAGCATAGGGCAAAGAGTGGTGGAAGGTCTATGATTTGATACATCTTGTAAAACAACAACATTTGGACATGCATGCAAGGTAAGACTCAAATTTCTAATCACCCCAAGCTGTTATTCTTTGCTGTCCCATCTACCGCACTACCCCTTTGGATATTGTTTCATATTGGAGCCCTAGCTGATCAACTATTTGTTTAGGCATTCTTGAGCTACTTGCCCCAAGTCTATCATGTAATTGTGCACTAGCTGATTTCCAATGATCATTGAAACATAGAAAGGAGGGGTTTCAACATTTTACCTTGCTTTGTCCTCCATGATAACCTTTAGGTTGGGCAGCATTTGTAAGCACTTTGTCTTGCATCTGAACTTGCTGATTCGAAGTTGGCCAGTCCTTCATGGCAGCTTGTAGCAAATCTCTTTGGCCTGGGATAGATAGGGATTCCCACATTGATATGTTGACGTTTGTATTCTTCATATGATCAATGATATTGAATGGTGATGAAGGATCTCTTTGTTGTCCCTTGGTTTGCACATTCACTCCTTGCACGTGGGCAGCAACAACTGGTATTTGAGTTGGCCTAGGGGCTGTTCTTGGCTGCCCTTGTGCATTTACAACCGGATTTTACTTGCCAACCATTTGTGGAGCCATGGAAGGTTGTGGATTGGTTGGGGCTAATGGCTGTTCTTCACCCAAATTCCTCCTTTTTGACCTTGTGTTGGCTGTAACACCTTGAGAAACTACTGGTTCATGCCACAAAAATCCTCTGCTTGCCAATTTACCAATGTGGTGTCATTTGGGGCTGATTGTTGTTGGAATGTTTCTTGTTGTTGGTTGTTTTCTTGACTACTCTCACCCTCCACACCAGTAGTTGTCACCATTAATGCTTGAGTCAAAGTACCATTGAAGCACATGGATTGATTATGAGGCTCATTGCATGGAAAACACCAATCGTACTCCTGGGAAATGTTGTTTTGTGTTGGCACCAATGCCTTAGAGGCAGATATGGCATTTGGATTATAGGGCTGAAATGGTCTATTGGCAGGAGGCCTCGTTTGATTCATATTTGTAGCTGGATTAGGTGGCCTTTGTGGTTGGTATGAATGCTTGTTAGGCTGAGCTTGGGGATGATAAGAAGGTCTAAAACCTTGGGCCTGCTACCTTTTGAGAGTAACCAGCTCATTTCCTAGGTTTTGCAATTGCTTCATGACTTCTTGAAGCTCATTTGGGGCACTTGGAGATGAAGTAGAAGCTTCATTTGAACTCGATTTCTAGGAGTAGGAGAAGGAGCCAAATTAGGTTCTTGATTGGTGTTTGGACTCTAAACTTGGAAACAAGTGGCATGGGAGGTCTAGGGGCAAGTTTGCCAGCTTGGATAAAACAATTTTCAGCCCTAATGGCAATGCTATAAGCCATAGGGATAGTTATGCCTCCCATGGACTGAATCAACATAGAAATATCAGAATTTAGAGCTTTGAGATAGTAGAGAAAAGCACCTTCTATTGTTGGCTTGACTACCACTAGAATTCTCTCCCAAGTCTTTTGAAATCTGAAGTTGAAATCGGTCAGCTGCTCATTGGGAGCTCTCTTGATGGTTATCAGCTGCTCCAAAAGAGACAAGTTGTCTCCCTTTTCTCCAAATTTCTCATGAAGTGCTATACACAGTTGATTCCAATTTGTGATATAACTAGCTCCAAAGCTCCTAAACCATTGTAATGCTTTACCCTTGAATGAAGATGCCAGTAACTTGACAGCCACTTGCATCTCATTGATTTCATGAATTACACAAAGGTTAGCAATATCCTTAACATGATCACTTGGAGTAGTTTGATTTTCTCCACTGAAGTACGGAATGTTCTTCGAGGCTGCAATATGAATTGGATGTTGTGCATTGAGGGCAAGTGGGCTGCTTCCTTTGAAGTTGACATAGGGGTTGTTTTGTGCCATTCTAATTGGTCTTTAAACCCTTGTTGACTAAATGAAAGGCCTACCAGGTGGAGGAGTTGAGAGAGTTCCATTTGGTGGAGATGGAGACCTTTGAATCCTTCTTCCTCTTTGCCTTCTTCTTGGAGATAATTGCAGGTATTCAAACGAAATTCTTCTTCTCCAACTCTTGACCTTATGGTGACTCTTCTCATGATTTTTCAGGCCTGCACTGCTGAAACCAGGTGGTTCTTCACCTTGGAGTCGCCAGATATAAAAATAATAGCTCTTTTCAAGCAATAAAATTGTAGCAGATGCACATCAACTTTTCTGCAATAAAAATGAGACCTCTAGTGTCCCACCCGATGTGCCAAAACTGTTAGTGCAAAATCATAGCACCCCTAGACGTTGATCAGATTTATAGGTTGATCACTCTAGCATCCAGTGTGATTGCACAACATGGAATCCTTTCTCCAACTGTGGGACTTGCAAAAATGAGAAAGGAATCTCTAGATTAGAGGTTGGTTCCTCAAACTCCTCTGATTAGATCTAGTGTTTACATAATTGCAGAGGTTCAAATCCTAATTTTACCCTAATTTACAAGGAGACAGGGGTAAGAAATGCAGAAAATGAAACTAACCTAATGATGGTGATGCACCAAAGGAGTGGTGAACATTTTTTACTCATAAAAATAGGCACAAATCCATGAAATGCAACACGAAAAGCATACACAAGCTGATAAGATGCAATAAGAGATCTGAAAATGAAGTAAAAACAATACAAACAGAGGACTGAAAACATTCACAGAGTTTGCACTGTCATTTCCATGTAAAATCCCTTGCATTACACCATCAAAGAGGTATAAACCTATTACAATCCTTGAAAAAGGCCTGATACTTACAAAATTCACTTGTTTTCAGGTGAAAGAAGAAGTCTGATGTTCAAAAAAGTGTTTTTTTTGAAATGAGCCAAATCTGGCTTTTACATTGCATGGGTCGAGCCCAGGAGAGAGAAAACATACAAAACATGGGAGCCCATTCCTCATTGACTACAAATGCATTAAATTGGCATGGGGGACCTTACAAACCCATACCCTATCATTTTTTACCGAATTGGAGGAGAATGCGACCCATCCTGCATTAAATTTGGTCGTTGAAAGGTCATTTCTGCCCATGGACATGTACTAGAGCCATTTTTTAAATTTTCTCTCTTCAAACTAAACCAAAATTATATATTGACAATAAAATCTTGTATATAATTTCAAAATCTTTCCAATGATATGAAGAACGTGAAAATCCGAGCTCTGGATCAAAAGATATGAAGGTCTGAAGTTTTAGGGCAAAACGGCCCAAAAAACGGATGTCGGGCAAAAAATTTTAAATTTTGACCTTTTTGCATTTTGGAAAAAAATTCATTTTTTCCCCCGTGCCTCGCCACTTGGGACACATGGCACACTTTGGTTGGTTGACAAGGGTGGGGGCATCTTTTACCTTTTAGTTTTTTGGCCAAAACTTTTGCCAAATTCTCCAAGTCCTCCCCGAGCTCCGCACTCCCCTTCTCCTTAGGACACGCATCCTCTTTTTATTGGCTCGGGCCAACGCTCCAACTCGCTCCCTTTAAAAAACTCGGCCAAAAACACTTAGTCAAAATTTTATTGCGCCTCCCCTTGTGACACGTGTCACATTCTGATTTGTTGGCGGCTCTTTCAGCTCCCCGCGTCCCACGCGTACTTTTGGCCCGGATGTCCCAAACTACCGGGACAAATTTCTCCGAACCACCCGATTCGGGCTTCCTTGTCCCTCTTTGTGGTGAAGACACATGGCAAGATTCCATTTGCTCTCGGCTCTGTCAGCTTTTCGCGTCCCGCGGGTACTTTTGGCCCGGATGTCCCAGACGAAAGTTCCCTATTTCGGCCGAACTGGCCGGTTCATGTCCTCTGCGTACTCTTGTCCCAACTGTCCCAGACTGCCTAGGACAAATTTCTCCAGCCCGCTCGAAATGGACTATCTTTTGGATTTTCGGCCGGTTCACGTACTTTTGGCCCGGATGTCCCAAATAAAACTTGGTAATTTTTTCCTTCTTTCGGCCGCTTCGCCCTTTCGCGTCCCGACGTCCCAATTGCTTCATGGACTGCCTGGTGGCTTTTCACTGGTTCGCGCCCCGACGTCCCAACTGTCCCAAGGACCGCCTGGACTAGGACTTAGCTGATTTTCATGATTTTTGGCCCCAAGCTTGGTACAACGAACCTTAGATGCATGTTATGAAAATTTACCCTGGGGGGTGAATTTTGGATAACAGGTATGTATACTCTTGGACACAAGACAAGGGGTTTCAGATCACTTTAGCCTTCCATTTCTAGAAAGAGGTTCAAACTTCATAGTGACATCAATAGCCTTGTGCCTTTGCATGCTCGAAGAACTAGTGGTTGATGTATATGGGCACTTATTGTAAAAGACTGGGTCTTCAAAACAACCACTACATGATGCATTATTACAAAATGATTCATATGAAAAATGTCAAGTGTATAAGGGTACAACAATGTAATCTGTTTCAAAAATGTATCTAAAACATGTTTTTAACTTACAACTAGACAATGCTTCAAGTGATAGTAAAAATAATTATTTATTTGGTTTTGTAACAATATTGTCAGTCATAAGGGTTTTTAATGCAGTGTATGTAAGCTTTCTACCAGGGACACACCCATGAAGATATTGATGGAACCTTTGGGATATTATCTGCTATGTTATGGAGAGAAGATACATATTCTCTACCAAAAATAATGGATGCATATAGAACATGTTAGGATGATTCAAGTTCATTCACACCATACCTAATTAAAGATGTCTATGATTTCAAATCCTTTGTGGGGCAACATTTACTAGATGGGAGTCACATGATAGTGGGTCTTAACAAGCCTCAATACTTTAAATTCCATGTCATAAATGGAATACCAATGATGTAATACAAAGCAACCAAAAGGGATCTTACATGGTCTAATCCTATCAATTTCTGGCATACATTTCCTAATGGAAGCCCAAACTTGCCTAAAGGGAAACCTCAACTAGCGCCATTTAAGACATTGAAAGAGATGGATGAACTAAAGATAGGAATAAGATCCTATATTAGTCAATGGAGTAAAATTTCTATAGATGGAGGGAAAGCATTCTGGTTACCAAAGATAAGGTATTGGGAAAATGTTTTAGATGCTTTAGATAATCCCTTCATCAATAGAGATATGTTAGAAGGTGATTTTTGGCCAAGAACTAGACAGAAATAAAATACCAATAATGATTCTCATTTTCTCTTAGATGATTACTTGAGACAAAATTTCCTTACCAATGAAGAAATTTATGTGGGACCTAAATGTAAACAACCAAGAGATGAATTTAATCCAAAGGAAAATGTGGTACAAGAACATTTTTTTAATATGGCCAAGATCAAACAAAATCCCAATATGGATGGGTAAAGTAGAAGGTAATTTATACCCTTGTAAGGATACTAGGAGTGAGACATATAAGGTAAAGGTTTGATGGTGGACACTAATTGGAAAAGGGAAATCAGAAAAAAAAATTGTATGAGGATTGCTTACATAAAACAAAAGAATGGAAAGAAGGAAATGAAGGAACAAGTGACATAGATGTGAATAGTATCATTTGGGATTGGTCAAAAAAGTAAGATGGAATCGAGAAAGAATAAGAATAACAAAAAAGGGACATGCAACCATTAAAGAATATCAAGTGCAACTTCAACAAATTGAGGATAGCCAAAGTGATAATGATGTTGAATGATTTACTATAGGTAATGAAAAATATGTCAAAGACAATATGTGATATTTTATCTTGTCTCAAGTTATGAGTTTTATGAAAATTTATATTTTGTTGCACTTAAGATGATGGAAATATATGTTTTATGCAATCATTATTAATATTATTTTTCAAATAATATTACATTTATCCTGATGTATATTCAATGTATCTAAAAATGATATATTTCCTCAAGATCCAAGATCTAAAGTTAACATTTTAGTAAGGAAAATAGTAACAAACTCATTCTACCTCTTAATTCATCCATTTCAATATGAAGAATAGTAATATCACTTTTAAATAGAATGGTTGTGAAATAGGGTCATTCATGTATTAGTGTAAGTGCTTTAAACTTGACCATTTTTAATGTGTTTTCATGGTTGTGTGAAAAGATAAGAATGTGGTAGAGGCCCATTTATTACTGAAGGAGAAAGCATGACTAGGATAAATCCCCTCATATTTTTTTGGCAAGAGTTTAGTCATACACCACAATATTTGATGACAAAGTTCATAGGTAATCTAACTTCAAAACAGTTTCCTCCTTTGAGCCACTAGTTCTTTACCAACTACTATACCTATTGGTGCCTTACACCATCAACATTTGTTTGTTGCATATAATGGATAATAATATTATATGTTCCTTCAAACCACACCATCACAACATTACAAGGAACAATACATATGATAATTGACAAGAAGTGAATTGTCATGTAATTTTTGTCCATAAAGCTATGCATCTAAATAATGAATATCCTCTTTCCTTACTCTTTAAGTTTAAAATTTATGAAATCCTTTCTCAATGATATTGATAGAGTCAAGAGGTTAGAAATTAGGTGCAAAAATATATATAGCAAAGTTAATTCGATTTCCTAGGTGTTTACCATATTAGGTGCAACAATGAACTAAAAGTATTAAGCATTTTACTAGAAAATCCATCTTATGTTGCTGGCAAAACCTCTTGCACAATAGAAAGTATTTCTCTGCAATGCTCCATAAATTATGTCAATAGTGAAATGAATGTTGAATTCAATGTGTTATTGGATGTAAATCCATTATCCATTCTTTCTTCTATTTTTAATTTGTATAGTTCCTTCACCATTCTTTCTAATGTTACTTGACACCAAGGAATGGTAATAAACCATCAATCAATTGATTCATTGCTTCTAAATGTGTCACAATGTTTTTCAATAGTTGAAATATTTTGAGCTCTCCTAATAATTAGGCACAGTGTGGTTACAAACTGGAAATAACCTTCAAAGTGACAAAGAATAATTTTTTCTATAGACATAATCTTGGTGCAAATATATGGTACATGGGCATGGAATGGATAGACAACTATGTATTTTTTAAAATTATAACAAGAAAAAACAAATATTAAAAAAATAAAAAATTATAATTAGACAAGCATTGCATGGTCCTTATCTAGGGAGAAGTGCACCTACATAGGTACTTCTCATGAAAAGAACAAATAGTTTTTGGTTCTTTTTTGCTATTGTATGGCATGCTCAAACATTTCTTAACATGTTCCCTAATTACTAACACCCTCTACAATTTGGGAATTTTTCCTAGGCATACCCTCATCCTAGAAACATGGAGGGTGTAATAAATACATCCTTTGTCCCATGGATGGCCACCTAAAGTAATTTATATACATTCAATTTTTAAGGTTAGCTTCTTCACAGTGCAATAATGTTATAATACATAAAATTAGTACAGAGACATTGTTACTTAGTTGACTCCAAAGGAATTTTACATAAGTTATATATGTTTTTTCCTCTCCAAAAAAATGAAATACATTATTTAAAATGATCATACAAAAAAAACAAAGGATTTTTATAACTATTATGTTTTGACTCAAAGAGAGATATGAATGCTCAACATTTGCACTATGAAAAATGGTTTCACAACTGAATCCAAATTTTACGCACAAAATGCAAGCATTTGGCCACCTGTTGAGCCAAACTCTATCACTCTTAATACACTTTAGCATCATATGAATTAACTTACTATAATAAAAAAAACTAAAGAAAGCATATTTATGTGGCTAAAAAATTTGAAATAAGACTAATATCCATAAATGAGACAAAAGACGAACAAGAAAAGGAACCAACAATAACAATAACAAACCACACAAATGAGACCTACATTCTCGAGGAAGACAAAGGTTTTAAAATATTGAAAAGTGATAGGAAAAATTTAGATTACAGGACATGTATGCAAAATGTGGGAATATAGAATTGGCACAGAAAGTGTTTGAGACCATGCCTCACAGAAATGTGGTCTCATGGAATGTAATGATTACAGGATATTCCCAAAATGGACATTTAGAGGAGGCCTTGCAATGCTTCCGTGAACTGCAATTGAAAGAAGCAACTTCTGATTCAGTTACAATGGTGGGTGTTCTTCCAGTATGTACCTTCTTGGCCGCACTACAACTTGGTAAAGAGATTCATGCTTACACATATCAAAGGGGATTCCTTTCAAATGTTTTTGTGGGGCATGCACTGATAGATATGTATGGTAAATGTGGTAGCATTAACTATACACCTGTTTGAGTTAGAACCTGAGCATAGTGGATATTATGTACTCTTGTCTAACATATATGCCTAGGACTGGTAGGTGGGATGATGCAGCTAAACTAAGAATAATGATGAAAGACAAGGGCTTGAAGAAAATCCCAGGATGGAGTTGGATTAAATTCAAGAATGGGATCCATCTATTTCTCATAGGAGATAGATCACATCCAGAATCAGAGAAAATCTATGCAATTTTGAAGAGCTTGCATGGTCAAATGATGGAGGCCTGACACAAATTTTGTTTTGCATAATGTGGAGGAATAAGATCAAATTTTGCACACATTTTTGCAAACCACAGTGAAAATTTGGTGACTAATAGGAACTATTAATCGGTTATGAGGAATACCTCATCTTCTGGATTGATTAGACAAAAAAATTAATGAAATTTTGAAATTGATAATATATCTTTCAATACAAAAACTATGATTATTGAGTGACGAAAATCTAAATTTTTGACAAATTATAGTAAAGTTGTGATATGCATTCATACCTAATCAACAAATGATTCCAGAAGATCCTCTCCAACTTTCTTAAGAAAATCCTTTTCACCTGCAACAATACCCAAACTGGCTGTTATATGACTATAGATTTCATTGAAAATAGTTGTTAAAGGAGATCCTCTATTTTCTATAACCAAGTTAGTAAAAGGGAGAGTTGTCTATGCTTACATAATAAAGTAGGATTACATTAATCATTAATGGCAATTGAATTGGTCATCACAACACCCCCTCTACTCTGTGATTGTTTTGTTTGTTGGACTGTTGGACCTTGTTTGAGGAATTTTGTGGGCTAAAAACCCTCCATTGACACTCTTTTTCCGATGCCAAAAATGAAGAAATACTAATCATTGTTGTTTACTTATTTCTACATGAAGTTTAAAGATCTAGCACCACTACAAATTAATACAGGAATAAAAATTACAATTAAAGTATTGATTTTTGTTTTTACATTTCCTTCTAATGCACAGATCACTTGATACGTGGACATCCTGAAGAAATTACATTACATCATATTTTATCTCACTTTCCTTGGTACATGATGCCATTATTGATGACTTTAAATCGAGATTGGAGAGATACCATTGCTAGTGACAAAAATAATTATGCAAATAATATTCTTGCGATTCACTTATTTTTCATTTTCAGCACCATAACGACAATAGTGATTTGTGTCTGGGGATTTATGAAGAATTAAATATTAGAAAACTTCCTCTTTATGAAAAATCTATTAGGTTTCTTATAGTAAATCACCAGATATTTTCTTTGGCTCCAATGATGCTCTTAATTACCATGTCAAAGAACTTGATTTATCCAAAGGGATACTAGAGTGGAAATACCTTCCACTTTTGGAGTGCAGGGGACCAATAGAATATATTAATGCCCTTTCGATGGAAACTCCACTTACATATGGAATTTGTAGGGACCCCGTTGGGATACTATTTCGGTGGACATAAGCATGATTATTCCATTAAGCCCTAAGCTCTCCTCTGTGTGGCAATGCATCAAGATAAAGGGGAATAGAAATGGCTCATTGTTCATCCTTTGCAATTGCAAATTGATATTATTGTTAAAAAAACCCCCTCGTCAATATCTCTATATCAAAAAAATTGATAGTAATGAAGGCATTGTTGATGAGAGAAATGTGACCTCTAAGATTTTCTTTTCCATGGATTTGATAGGTCGTGATGATCTCTTCTTTGTAGGTCAAGAAGACTATGAAGGAGGAGTGTTAAAAGGATTGCATTGTTTTCACAGAGACAAAACTCTTCGGGGATTTAAAGTAAATTGTGAAAAAATGCATTTTCAAAGATTAATAATGATGGATGAATCTCGTATATAGTGCAAGTGATTTGGAGCCCAAAATAACAACAATTAGAATTTAGTGTACCCTCTTCCAATACAGAGGATGACTTGATTCTCAATAAGGGCTGATATTTAACAATCTCATTGAAATGCATGCGTTGAGAAATATTTGGAGATAAAGCGAGGGAGTCCAGGAAATAAATTTCCTTGAGAAATCTATATTTTCTAGTGATGTTAAGAGCTTCAACATTACGGAATATCCTCTTGTTCATTATGCATGTATGTTTGGCCTAAATGTTGTTGTTGTTATTCATTGGGCTAAAACCCTCCATTGACACTCTTTTTCTAATGCCAAAAATGAAGCAATACTAATCACTGTTGTTTACTTGTTTCTACATGAAGTTTAAAGATCTAACACCACTAAAAATTAATACAGGAATAAAAATTAAGACTAAATTATTGATTTTTATCAATGGGGCCATTGATGGGATAAAGATAAAATAAAAAAATTAGGGATCAATCCTCAATAAAATTAATCAATAGCACAAATTATTCCTTGTGCAGATAGAAAAGTATAAAATCAACATCATGTACTCTGTAACATACCTTTCTCTGTGATCCTGGAGGTTCTTGAGTTGATTCTTGTAGTGGTTCTCTATAAAATGATTCACTTTGTAGCAACTTTCTCGACAAATTTTGTGGCAATTACCCTGGTGTTTTTCTGATTCAAATCATGCAAATTGCAGTAAGGAAAAACTAGGAACATCAAACTATAAGCAACAAAACTAAAAAAGAAAAATTGAAAAACTAAAGTGAAAATGTTGCCTAGCAATTTTATCCCACCGAGAGATAGAAAAGGGAATAATTTTGTCAATATCATCTATAGTTGGATGATTTTTCCATGCATAGAATGATTTTTACCACATTTCTATCTATTTTTTCAATTTATTTTATACATTTTATATTGTAATTGCTTTGTATTTCTCTCATAAATGACTGATTAAATCTTATTTTTATTTTTTATAGTGGTAATTAACACATATGAGAGTTCCAATATGATAATTAGATGGTGATATTGGCTAGATAATGCTTATATTCTATGATATTTTCTATATTTTAATTATTTAGACTTGGGTATGTTTCCCTTCTAGGGAAGATACCATATAATATATGCATATGAAGACTTCACTCATTGAGAGGAGGAATGCATATGCATGTATTTTCTAGCTCATGATAGGGGAGATTACTATCACTCTAGAGGAAATGTGGAATATTCCATCCTCATAATAGTTTTTGAGAGGCTATAGTATCATAAAAAATGGGTATGGGATAGATGTCCTAGACTCTATACTTATAAATCACTAAGATACATGATTTTCTTTACTATTTTTCACAGTGAAAATGTGACATCAATTATTATGAGATTGTGAAAATTGATTTGTTTATTTTCAACAATTTTCTTATCTATGAATGGAAGTGGTATTTCTATTTTGTATAATATGTATGATACCATACATGTGATTGAGGAGAGAGGATAATGGTATGCATGGGGTGATATATGCTCACCCACTTATATTAAAATTTGTATATACATGCCTTAGAGGAGCATGTTTGTGATTTTGGAGTCACAACTTTATTACATGTGTGGGTGTACAAGTATATAGTAGTGATACATCTAGTATATGGACCCTATGATAATTGTGCTCATCCTCACATATTCATAGAGTGGTGGGTATTTTCACGGTGCACATCACTTTACACTATGGAAAAACTGCTAAAAATGTCAATACACCCATCGTAACCGTCACATGACACTGTGAAAGTTAATAGATCAAGAAAAATGTCAAAATGGTCATCAAAATTAGGCCAGTGGCATGAACGACTGAAAAGACCTTTCCCATAGGGGGAATCCTTTAGCGTAATTATATGAGATATAATTTAGCATTTCTTTCCATATTAAATAACAATTTTTATATTTATTCAAAATTGTCATAATATTCTAAAATATTATTAATATGTAAATGTTTTTATAGGTTAAAGGTGTATTACACTAATTTATTTTGTGTGATATGGAATTATTTTCTTCATAAGTTTGGGTTGATTATTGTAGTTGTTATTTTGTGAATGTTAGTTGGTTATGTGGTATGTTGTGGTAATTTCTAGGTAAGCTCTAGATATCTTGTATAGAAATATATTGAGTGCGCTATACATATGTACTTTTTAAAATATTGTAAAAATGTACATACCATTTCAACATGGGGTGAAAACCACTTGCGATGAGAATTCGTATTTAATTAGGACATTAGAATTGTAAAAATAATCCACTTGTGAGCAGAAGTCTTATTTCATTAGGACATTAAAATTGTGAAAATAATTCTAAAATATATTAAAAGAACCGGGGAAGGCCCAAAAAAAAATCTACTCATTCCATAATAAAATATCAAATGAATGATATTATTCTAGAGTCATTTGTGAAATAATAACCACATGCTTTGGATAATTCCCCTTACAAATATTAGGACAAGTCTCCCTATAAATTCCTATACAAGGATGTTTGCAAATTAGCGTTTCTTGGCCTAGTTCATCACAACAAATCCTAGCATATCTCATGACGTAGAAGATTACAATTATAATGTTGGCATTTACATTCACATTTTTCCATGCTAGAAATGCACAATTCTCCACATGTAAGAGTGCAACAGCTATGCAAACACCTTTTTCACAAGGATGCATACAAGGTGGACATATCTCGAGAAACTTGTCATGCATTAGTGGTCACAAGGTAGATATTTGTAACACACTTCAAATTATATGAATATATATTAAAAATTAATAATAAACAAATATTGATATCTTATAAATTTTATTCATAGTGTATAAATAATGGTGTTTTATATATTTTTGAAGGGTAATGTCATTAAATTACCATCACCTAAAAATTCTTTGACAAGAATAGGTGGCCATAAAATTTAACTCATTTCCCCAAAAACGTGTTCTACTCCAGTATACTGTGATGGAAAAGGTAATTCTAATTATTTATTGAAACTTGATCCTAGAAATGGCCATTTACACATTTTTTCATGATTTTAACCATATGATTGTAATTCTAATTATCTAGTACAATGATACTACCAAATGGCATAATATTAAAATTCCATGAAAATTGTTATGATAATAACTTTGAGTAACATGGAAATTGTAATTTTAAAATTCCATTATGAAAGTAAATGTGTGATAAAAATGGAAGGTTCTTGGTGTCCAATAAAGGATAAATGGTAGGTCATCATGGTTGCATACTTTCAAACTCAGATGATTTGGGTTTGGTAATGATGAACAAGGGTGATTCATATCTGTGAAGTCCATTAAAATAAGTTTGGTGTTAGATACTCATAAGGTGATAAATCAATGAATATCCATTCTCCCTTAAAGTAGAAAAATAATGAAAATGGAGAATTGGCGGCCTCTCATTCTCCCTCAAATTAGAAAAAAATGAATATGGATAATAGGAGGCCTTCCAATCTCATTGAAATTGAAAAATAAATCAAGAGGGAGAATGGGAGGCCCCCCATTCTATATCAAAGTAAAAATAAATGAAGACTAAGAAGAGGATGCCTTCCATTATTTGTCAAAGTTCAAATAAATGAATAGATAAAATGGGAAAGTGAAACAAATTTAAGATGAAAAATAGGAGAAAAAACTCAAAATATAGAATAGGAAAGTAAAAAAATCAATCGAGAGAATGAGAGGCCTCCCATTCTCCCTTTAAGTGAAAAATCTACAAATTAGAATGACAATCCTCTTTAACCTATGTATGTATTCAACACATGAAAATATTATATGGTGCCCCCATATTAAATTCAATTTTTTTTTATTGATTTAAAATATTAGAAAACTCTTAATGACATATTTGGTCGCCAACACTCACATACTTGGAAACCAATATTATCACAATTGGAAACCAGTAATAAGGCAATGGGAAAACAAATTTTATGTTTATAAAACCATGAACCATGTTATTGGAAGTATATATTTTTGGTTGTTAGTCCAAATTCAATGAAATGGTCATTGGAAGTGCTATAGGTAAAAATTATATAAACAACACATCCAAGATATGAACCATATAAAATTTAAGAATTAAAAATATTGATATAAAAATGTGCATCAAATATGACTATTAGAGAACAAGTAGTAGATTTGATATCATGTACAGGTATATAGTGAACATATTTAGTCAACTAGAGAAATAATTAACTAAGATCATAATCATGAATGGTAGAGAAACATAGAAGTAGACATATGACTCAAAACCTAATGGATCCATTAGAACCTATGAGACAACATGAACATAAATGACATAACAAAATTTTTATAAAGAAAATATAATTGATGATATATGAAAACTTTAAATATGTTAGTTGTGTATATTAAACAAGTATGTGTCATTCAATGTGCATCGATAAATGTGTATAGATGAACATATGTGTCAATCGGTGTGATATTATTCATATTTATGAATCATAAGATGTATTAATTATTCCACTTGGAGAAAATGTGTCTAAATCAAGAAATTTTTTTATTATTGTGCGGGAGAAAATGTGTGTAAGTCAATAGATGTGTAAATCAACGTGTTAGGAGAAAATGTGTCTATTATTAATGTATGTCTTAAGAATTTTCTAAATTAAGAGATGTATTAATCACTCTTCTATTAAAATGTGTGTAAGTCAATAAATCAACGTGTTAGGAGAAAATGTGTCTATTATTAATGTATGTCTTAAGAAGCGTGTGTCATATACAATGCTTGTCTAAAAAAATTATCTCAAGAAATATGTGTATCAATCCATATGTGTGTCTAGAAATTTGATTTAAGAAATAATTATCCCAATCCAATTATCTCTAAACAATTTTAATCAAGAAAGATTTATCCCAAGAAATGTGTCTTAAGAATATTTCATAATTGACGTGGTTCAACCAATATATGTATCAATAATGTGTGTAGGAAGAAATATGGGTGATAGGAACAATGTGTAGCTAACAAAGTATAAATAAGAAAATAATAAAACATCCAATGGGTAGGGGAAACAAATAGTGATAAAAAGTATATAGAGATAAGACATTCATAGAAAACCGTTACATAGAAAAACAATGTTATACAAAGAAATGTAGACACTAAAATCTGGACAAAATCATTATTACAACATGTTTTTGGTAAAATTTATATATATGGGTCTTGAATGATGAAACTAAGTCTTAGTGGAACAATTTTTGTACATTTTATTTTTATATTTCTTAAATTTTCTTCTTATTTGAATTATTGAATGTTTTTTTATACTTTTATGTTATGTCACATAAATATATGACTTGTTTAACAACACATTTTGTATTTTTCTAATGCTCGGTCAAAGCTGTATAGATTGGTCAAGAGTATACAATGGTCCTAACCAAAATGTACAATCTTACCCCTTTTAAGGTTTTGGGACCTTTCTTCTTGTTGGGTCTTTTAGTCATTATTTTCTATTTTACAATTTATAGTTATGGTCATCTTTATGCACCACTAAGATTAATATTTAAAAGTGATAGACTCATATATATATAAGTTCACTAATGAGACCCCTTGATTATTGTTTTAATTTTCTCATCTGTTGTATATTTTGTATACCCTTACACTATTTATCCCTGCTATCATGTCATAAATGTCCACTTGAACTTAAACTTATGGAACTTATATTAATTAATATAGGTATTACTAAAGTTGCTCTATTTTATGGATTTTGAATGTGCGTGTTAATCTATTTGATACAATAAAATGATTAATAGTTCCTTTTCGAATGGAATACTTGTTTACAAGAAGCTATTATATGTTACCACTAACATCCAATCAAAGAAAGCGTGACACAATATAAAAGGGACTCGCTCTACAACAACCGACATGCAACAATTTGGGACTCAACCATAGCAAATCACTGCGGTGACCAAAGGAGAACACACACATATACAACAACATGATTTTTTGAAGCCTCATCAACATGGATACATTACCTATGTTTACGGATATCAATAAAAAAGTAGTTATGATAGCAAGAACTAGGTCCCACGCTAATACCTAATTATGCTCTGCAACTACTTTGTGGAACTAGTTGATTAATATTGATAAGCGATTATTAGAATGAATAGTTATGTTGTATTAGAGAAACTTTTCTTAGTTTTAATTACATGCATAAGAATCTATGGATTTCTTGGTAATGATATTTTACTTAATCAAAATGTAACTATTAGTTGAAGGATTCTCTTCATGTCTCTACTGAATATAAAGAGAATGACGAGACTATATTAGATATAGATTCATAGTTAAGGAATTACTATAAGTTTCATTCTAAATATTCATGTTGATGAATAAAAATATGAGTTCTATCATTTTTATATAGACACAAGCCTTAGGAAGGGTTAGCACCCAAGGCAAGGCCCACTTGTGGTTTGTTAAATCCCTTTTCTTTCGGTATTCTGTTTTAGTTATTTGTATGCATGGATTAGAATTACAACAGTTCATTCCTTCACTTATGTTATGATTTTATCTAATTATTACTTAGCTAAATAATTTCCTTTCATCTGTAACATAGTTTATTTTTAGCATAGTATTTTTAATTGTTGTGACAATGAGTCTTTTAGTTTATATCTCTTGAGCACCTATATATACGTATATAGCACTTTGGAAGAGTTAAAATTCTACATCCCTATGTTTGATGAATAAATGACTTTGGATTAGTGAGCAACACGTTGATTTTTGTGAGTTAATTTGCACCACCATTCAATTTAAGCATTTATTATCTGGAAATAACATATGTATGTATCACATAAAAAGATAAGGATTGAATAATATAATATTCATATTACATATCACAACATAGGAGGGAATACATTTTTTTGACATATTCACACAAGGGTCTTATGGGATAAAAGTAACATATCTCGTTATTAATGCGGAATCAAAATGGAAAAAGTAGGTGAAGGTTTCTAGATTACATGCACATTAACACACTACAATAGGATAACAACATTGAGTTTGAAATTTAGTGCAATACTTGGTAAATCACATATGGAGTGACTAATGAGGTTACTAAAACTTGAGAATTTACATATTTTGTATCGAGATATAATGAGTGCTTGAGAATATTTCATGAAGGTAAGTTTTCTTGAAGGTATATGTATGAAATATAGGTTTATTGGTGGATTTGAACATATAAAAGTGGAACATATTTGATAACGAAGGAACCCAAAAATATTAGAACTGGTGAGCTAATGATATAAGATAGTAGGAAAGATTAATTTTTGGGATCTGTTCCTAACCTTTTGTAGAATCATGCCCCTATGTGCATTTTTTGAAGAACCATTGATCTTGTTTTTCTTAAAATCCTTCATACATTCCATATTTAGAAGTGATATAGTATGAAACTTATATGTGACTAGTTGAGTCACATTTCTAATCTCTCTTATGTTTTGTAATTACTCTAGAATTTTTGCATGCTTGAAAATTTCCCTTGAAAAAATATAAATGATTATATTATTATATGCCCTGAAACATAAACTATCTAATTCTAATTAAATAAATTGATCTAATTATATTAAATTAATTTAGGGTAGATACATTTTGGAGAAATTTCCCCTTTTCAAACCCTTTACGGATTAAGGTTTAGGTTTTCTATTCCATAGTTAGGCCTTGTGGTATTAAACCCCTAGAGCCTTTAGGGTTTATTTTGAAGTTATATATGGATTGTCATAA
The DNA here is from genome assembly GCA_018340775.1 of Taxus wallichiana var. yunnanensis. Lineage (NCBI taxonomy): Eukaryota > Viridiplantae > Streptophyta > Pinopsida > Cupressales > Taxaceae > Taxus > Taxus wallichiana. Next base: position 607,770,561 of record CM031240.1, read on the forward strand.
TGATTTAAAAAACCAAAAGTTTTATTATACCTTTAATCAGGTCCAAATTCTTGTGGGTTTAAAATTAGGATCTATCCATACCATAGACAATTATGTTTGACTCTCCTTGTGATATATATTATAGTTATGTTAATAAATCCTACTCTTCTCTATATTATATGTATTATGCATATGAAAAATCATCATATGATCCTCATATCATTCTATGAAATCCACCCCAATTTTTCACTCTTAGTGTGTTACCTAATGTTAGTATATTGATGTGAGAGCATAACTTCAGAGACCATAACTTTTGTTTTGATTGTTGGTTAGACTTAAAATTTAATAGGGGTTAGATAATGAATATTACTTTGTGATGGTACAATTATGCAATTCCTCCTTCAAACCAGAGCATCTCAACAACCCTCTTGCAGCCCTTGGAAGATCTTCTTGATCATCTGCATAACATCAAGAGGTTTACATTTCTTTTTCTATTATCTTATATCATTTTTATTATTATCTTGTTAAATCTAACACTTTGTGTGTCCAACAACACTCGAACTCAATTATTAGGTTATTCTCGCGGTTTTTCCATTTTCAAGTTTCCTTTTTCAGTCAATCTACCTTTGGCCTTGCCTTATTCTACTACAGGTTTTGTCACCAAACCCGATTCATCATCAACTTGGCTCTCTATAACTTTGTTTTCCATCTCCATAGCCTTCCCCTCCTATATATATATATATATATATATATATATATATATATATATATATATATATATATTCCATTTTAAACCTCGTATTCATAATCCACCTCCTCTTTTGAAGCATTACTAGACTATCTACACTCCGAGTCAATGTTATTTCACCTTGTTCACCATCGACCATGGTGCCAATCCTCAATCTACCCTTTTCAATCCCTGTTTTCTATCATTTTCTGGTTTCTTCTCCCTAAATTCCTTTTTCAATTTGATTATAGCATCTTCAAACTTTTTCTACTTCCGATTTACATCCATATCTTGCATAATTTTCATATTTCTCTTATTGCTCGATCAACGCATCCAAGTCATTGTCGACCTACTTACTGCACGGTCTAGTTTCTTTGTGACCTAGACCAAGTACATTTAATTTCAAATTTAGTTTAATCCAATTAGCATTTACATCAGATTATTATGTTCCTTACATTTCTGTATATTTTAGTTTTTATGTGCCTCAGATTCTACATATTATCCAACTTATTATTATTACTTTTATCTTATCTTATCAAACATGGGGTTAACATCCACCAAGGAAGCTAATCACTTATTGGAGTTGACATTGTTACGGCATACCGCACATAAATATATCTAATTAATCTGTTTCATTTTATCTTGTTTGTAAGTCATCAACTACTGATAAATATCTATCACTTTAGAGCTGTATCCATCATATCGCATCTAAGGTAACATAAATCATCCACCATTTTTGAGTTGACTAGTTTCTTTAGTAGTTAGTTCATTTAATTTGATAACTAATGAGAAACTTGGTAAACAATTCATGACTCGATTTTAGATGATGATAAGTTTCCAAATAAATGGACATGTCCCACACAATTTCATGAAGATAATATTACTATTTTCCTTCTTGATACTTATATATTTTATAAAGATAATAATGGAAATTCTTCTAATTCTATAACTAGTCATGCACATAGTGATGGTGATATTCCATGTGATGATTAGGTTAATAGTTACTTTATTTTACTTTTTTCCATAAAATAATGTGGGATCTAGAGCTAGAGCGGGAAAGGGAGTGAAATATTTGGATTTTACGGATGGCGAAACTTTTTGCAGACTTCTGTAGATCCGGAGTAGTTCTTGGGATCTAGGTAAAAACATGTCATCTCACCGAGGTAATGATGAAAAGGATGGGCCTGGGGAGGAGACCACATGTGATGAAAGGTTCATGGGGAAGAGATTGGATAAAACATCATTTTAATGGATGGATCCATCAAAATAGAAGGGTTGCCTTTGTCTTTGGGTTCTTGCGATCCTCTTAGACAGAGAAAAATATTACATGTAAAATGCACTACTTGTGAAATGCTTGGGTTTACACCCCGACATTGATCATTTCTGCATCTTTTCCAAGAGAATATGGGCATTGAATGGAGCTATAGAGGTAATTTCATATGCAAATGGTTATTTTTTTGTTACCCTACCAAGTAAAGAAAATGTGGTTAAAGTCTTGTCTAAGGGACCTTGGTTTATTGGGAAGTCTCATGTGGTTATCTAGAAATTAGAACCTACTTTCAATCCTTTTGAAAAAAATTCTCACGAGTTCCTTATTTTGGTATGCCTTCCTAGGTTTCCCCTTGATTTCTAGGAGATGAAATTCTTTTCCAGGAGATGAAATTTCATGAATTTCCAAATGCTTAGGGGCTCCTATAGCGATTGATCTTGTTCCCAAAGCCTAGACTAGATTAACTCATGCTATATTTTGTGTCAATATGCATTAAGAGGCAACCACGAGTGTAGCATCAAACTTATTTCCAAATTAGGTGATTGAAATCAAATATTTGAATATTAACCTTCTCCATTTTCATGCAAAAAATGTAAATCTATAGGGAATGACTTTAGGGGTTGTCCCCTTTCTAAGAAAAAGTAGGAATCGAATCCCAAACCTCCTCTATAGAACAACAGCAAAGAGACTTAAGAATGGAGGAAGGTTGGGAAAAATGGTGAAGTTTTTAGTCTAAAAAGGTTCCTAATATGGAGGTCCCCAAAGAAGACAAAACCACATCCTCAATGTCCTTAGAGACTCATGGGGAGCAGTTTCCTAGTAAGGAAGATCATAACAAGAATGTAAAAGAGAAAGTACATGTGGAGGATATTTCTTTAGTAATATTTTAAAAGGTTGAAACAAATTTTGTATCTGAATTTGAAGGAAACTATGCATTTAAGGTGGCTCTAGGGCCCTCACTAGAGGAGGTTTCTTATATCAAATAAAGTTATTTTGGTTAGAGGAAGGATGATATTGTCATAACCTCAAATAATTTTTATATACTGATGAGGGAAGAGGTTTCAAATATGTTGGAGGTCATGTCATCTCTAGTCACACCAGTAAAAAGAACAAAACCAAACACATGAAGTAACACCAGAGTAGATGTGGGAAATGAATCATCATGTAAAGGGAGGAATACAAACAAGTAAATAAGATAAATGCTAGCTAAGAAGGAAGTAGAAAAGGGCATACAAAAATCGTTAGCGTGGATTTCTCCCAAAAAAAAAAGGAATAAATGATTGTGTTATCATGGAATATAAGAGGGTTGAACAACCTGGGAAAACATAGAATTATGAAGGATCTTAGGAACAAATATAAGTCCAGACATTATGCTAATATAAGAAACTAATATGAATCTTGATAGATTTAAATAGGTTAGTAGGGTTATCTAGAAGGAAGAACATTAGAAAATGGGGAGTTCTGTTGGGGCTTCAAGGGGTATTGTGACCATCTAGAACCTAAAGGTTGTTGAGGGTGAATTCATAATCTCTTTCCCTTATCACGTGGCTATACGTTTCGTAGAGATCGAATAATAAAAATTTGGATTGTGTCTAACATTTATGCTCTTAACTCTGTAGGAGGAAGGAGGAAGTTGTGGGAAGATCTTTACGGTTTCATATGCTCTTCAAATATGTGGATTGGATTATAGGAGAATATTTTAATATTCCTCTTTCTCCAAAAGATAAGAAATAGGGTTCTATCTCTTATACTTATAGCAAAGAGGATTTGGCTATTTTTCTAATGAGAAACAATATGTTTAACCTTGAACTAGGTGGTTCAAAAATTACTTGGGCCAATAGAAGAATTGGGACCAATCTTATACAAATCATGTTGGATAGGTTTTTTGTTACTCATCATTGTACAATAAAACAACTTTACTTGTTAACCAATATTTCTAGGAGTGGTTCCAATCATAATATGATTATTTTGAAGTTGGGAATGGACCTACCAAAGAAAGATAAACCATTCATATTTGAAAAGATGTGGATCAAGCACACTGAATATTCACAATAGGATCCAAGAATTGTAGGAGGTGTAGGTGCATAGTGTCTGATGTTCACATTGATGTTTAAATTTAAGTATTTTAAAAACTAACTCAAAGTGTGGAATAAAGAGATGTTTGGTAATATATTTTAAGAAAAAATAGGATTGCGAAGGATTTATGAACTATTAAGGAGTTGATGGAGGAAGATGGTCTTAACCCTCTTCTTAAGGAATAGGAATAGAAGTTACTCATTTATTTTCATGATATTGTCCAAGGAAGAAGTCTACTAGAGAGGAATTATAGGATGAAATGACTAAAGAGGGTGATAAAAATACTAGATTTTCCACTTCACAATTATTACAAAGGTCAATCTTCTTAAAATTAATGAAATTAGGAGAGTTTATGGTTAAATTACAAAGGATGAGAATTAAATCAATTAAATTGTTATTAATTATTTGAAGGACCTCTTTTTATTATGAATTTTTCCGAAGATTGCAACTTGAAATAAGGTTCTTGACCTTTTTGAATTTTATCTTGTAACAATATTACAAGGATTTTCCCTTATTCCTAGTGAAGAAGAAATCAGGTTTGTTGTATTTGATATGGAACTGATAAATCTCTAGGAAAAATGGTTTTCGGCATTTTTCTTCCAACATTTCTAGGAAGTGGTTAAGGAGACGGTAGATATGGTCAAGACTTCTTCAAATCAGGGAACCTTCTTAAATATATGAAAAATACCTTCTACGGTTCTCATTCCTAAGTGACGGGAGCTAAGGATATAAATGATTTTGGACCTATCATATTATGCAACACTAGCTACAAATTGATTACCAAAATCATCTCATACGAGATTAGGAAGGTATTTTTGAAGTTCATCTCTCTCAATCAAGGAGCTTTAATTCTTGATATAAATATTCTATATAGATTCATTGTTATCCAAGAGGCCATTCACTCGGTGGAGAATTCGGGTAGATCAACTTTGTAGGTTGATCATGCTAGCATCCGGTGTGATTACACAACATGGAATCCTTTCTCCAAGTGTGGGACTTGCAAAAATGAGAAAGAATAATCTAATCTAATCTTGCCGAGGAGACGGGGTAAGAAGATGCATAAAAATAAACCTAAGCTAACGAGAGGTGATGCAGGAATGAAGAACACCTATCTTGCCAATAAACACGAGACCATTCAAATGTGATGCAAGATCATGCACAAATAACAAAATTTGTAGTGAAAGACCGGGAGGATGCAAATGAACACGAGAGAGGGTTGAGAATCATCCACGAGACATGCATTACTTGCTCCAAAAATTGATACTGATACACTACAAAATGCCAAGAGGTAGAGTCGCATTATAGTTTCAAATGGGAGGTTGAACTCCACAAATTCACTACGATAAAGAGAAGAAGGGAGGAGCAAAACAGGAAATGTTCGACCTTTAGAAAGAAGCCCCTCCTTACAATATATAGGAAGAATGAGAGAGGGAAGAGAGAGGAAATCTAGATCTACCCCAACCACTTCTAGGTTGCATTTAACTCATCTCATTATGGCAGAAGCGGTGAATCTGGCAAAATGGTGGGTATCTAGCGAGAAACGGTGAAGCTATACATTGTATTAAAATTTGGTTGTTGAAACGTCACTTCTGTCTATTATTACGTGCCAGAGGTGTTTCTCAATTTTCTCACTCCAAACTGAACCAAAATGCAATATTGACCCTGGAATCATGTAGAGAATTTTCCAGCTTTCCATTGATATAAAGAACGTGAAAATCCGAGCTCTGGATCGAAAGATATGGCGATTTGAAGATTTAGGAAAAAAACAGGCCAAAACGGATCGGCGGGAAAATATTTGAGTTTCCCACTTGGATGACACTCTGCCACTTGGATGACACGTGTCGGACTCTGATTCATCCATGGGTTCATTCTCTGAAAATTCCTTTCGGGCCTTTAAACTTGGACACGTGGCACTATTTTATTGGTTCGGGCCTGAGGGGCGCACTTAGCAACTTTTCAACCTTTTGACACGTGGCACGTTCTGATTCGTTGGCGGCTCTTTCGGCTTTTCACGTCCCACGTGTTCCTCGTGTACTTTTGGCCCATGTCCCAAACTGCTATGCTGGGACAAAAATCTCTAAACCGCCCGATTCGGGCTTCCTTGTCCCTCTTTGCGGTGAAGACACGTGGCGAGATTTGATTGGCTCTCGGCTCTTTCGGCTTTTCGCGTCCCACGCGTCCCTTTGTCCCAACTGTCCCGGACGAAAGTTCCCTGTTTTGGCCGAATCATCGGCGGTTCGCGTCCTCTCGCGTACCTTTTGTCCCCGGCTGTCCCGGATGTCAGGACAAATTTCTCTTCCCGAAATGGGGATTTGACTTTGCCTCGGCCCGCCTCAGCGTCCTTCGCGTACTTTTCGCCCCGGATGTCCCAGAATGCTGCTGAAAGACTTAGTCAATTTTTTCACCTTCGGCCGGTTCACCCTTTCGCGTCCCATGCGTCCCCATGGCCCGGATGTCCCTTTGCTGTGTGGACCATCTGGCGGTTTTTCGGCCGATTCGGGCCCCGACGTCCCAACTGTCCCTAGTGCTGCCTTAGTCGATTTTCTCTGTATTTCGGCCTCAAGCCTGGCTCTTTGCAACTTTTTCACATACTTTTAAAATGTTGGGTTTTCTTCTTGGATAGGAGGGTTAGAAAGAAACCGAGGGGACCCCAGAAACATGATTTTAGGCCTTGAATCATTCTACTTGCTCGGGACTGACAATCTGATGCATGTTATCAAAATTACCTTGGGGGGAATTTTGGATAACAATTTGGCGACTTCAGCGGGGTCACCTACCTGCTAGGTAGAAGATCAGTGGCCTTTTAACAATCCATTGGGCATGGAGTAATAACCTGAAGCCAACTTGATCTCGATCCGATCACGATACATGACTCATTCTTGAGAGCACTGCTCTGAGCTGTAGAAATTCAACACTTTGAGAGTGAAAAACTGTGCCAAAGCACTTAGGGAAAAAGAAACCTAACTACAACAAGACAATGTGCATACGCACTTAGAGGAACTGAAATCTAGGCTAATATTTACAAGGGTAAACCTTTTCCTTTTTAGTAGCAATGTTTAAGATAGATTCCGTTAACTGGAATCGGGAGTTCTTCTCCATCCAATGCAGAAAATTGGAAGGCATTACCACTTTTACATCTCGTGACCATGTAGGGGCCGCTCCAAATGGCATCAAACTTGGAATGCCTTCCAGGTTTCACCCGATCTGCATCCCATTTCAGAACTAGGTCCCCCTCCTGGAAGGTCCTTGCTCCTGCCTTCTTGTCAAACCATCTTTTTACTAAGGTCTGATCCTTTTCAATCATCAGAACTGCATGTTCTCTTATTTCTTCCAATTCCATCAACTCTGCGTACCTGGCCTCCATTGGTTTGAACTCAGACAACTCCAACTGCTTCATGAGCTCCAATGCTGGAAATTCTAATGATATAGGCAATACTGCCTCTTTCCCATAGACCAATTTGTAGGGAGAACTACCTGTAGACCTCTTTGGTGTTATCCTGTCAGCCCATAATGCTGATTTTAGCTTGGTATGCCATGTCCTTTGGTTTTCATCCAGAGTTCTTCTGATGATCCTTAGCAACTTTTTGTTCGTGGACTCTGCCTGTCCATTACCCTGTGGGTAATAATTTGAAGAGGTGCTTAAATAGATTCCATTCTTGACAGCCCATTCTGTAATCTTGGAACCTATGAATGCTAATGCATTATCTGATATGATAGTGGCGGCACACGAACACAGTCACTATTTCTTCATAAAAGTCTAGTATGTTAGACTCACTTGCCTCTTTGAGCGCTCTTGCTTCGGTCCACTTGGTGAAATAGTCCGTCTTTGTGAGAATCCACTTGTGGCCTTGGCTTGAGTTTGGGTTGATGACCCGTGAAGTCAATCCCCATTGCATAAATGGTTGGTCGACCAAAATTGGGTGCAATGGAAGCGCTGCTAGTCTTTCTTTTCCCGTGAAGAGTGCACATTTCTTGCACTTTCTTATCCATGTATAACATTCACTGAACATGTGGGCCAATAATACCCTGCCTTCATTATCTTGAGATCTATTACTCGTGGGGTGAAATGTCCTCGGAATCTCCATCGTGAAAATCTCGTAACACCCTCTCAATTTGACCTGTCCCAATGCACCTCAGTAGAACTCCATTGATGTCTTTCTTAAACAAAACACCATCAACAAACACATATGGAATGGCTTGTAATCTAAAGTATCTCCTCTTTGCTTTGCTCATTTCTGGAGGGCATAGGCCTGTCTGTAGGAAGTGTATCATATTCTGAGTCCAACAGGGAGTGGGCACATCATCATTTTCCTGTTCTTGACCATCCTGTAGTACCAAGACAGCCTCTTTTCCATTACCTGCTTCAACTTGCTGACTCAAGGCTAGTTGTTTGCATAGTCCCTTCCCACGTACTAGTTTGGTGACCTTAATCTCGATGTCATATTCCATGACACGGGTTATCCATCCTGCACGTTTCTCATTCAGATCCTTGTTTAGAAGGAAGTCCTTGACTCCCGCATGAGAGACCAATAATTGGATCTTGTTGTTTGAGACTAGGTGCTTGAATTTCTTTAAACTCCTGATCACTGCAAGTACATGCTTTTCAATGAAAGAGTACCTAGTTTCGTATTCCTCAAGCCTTGGTGAAGAAAGCAACTGGTTGTTCTAATCCTTCTTTGTTTTGTTGTGCCAGGATTGCAGAAATTGTGTCTCCACCACCAAAGGCGTATAGCATGAAACCCTTGGAGAAGTCTGGATTGACGAGAGTGGGAGCTTGAGATATAGCCTCTTTTATTGCCTCAAAACTTGCCTTGCCTTCAGATGTCCACTTAAATGCCATGCTCTTTTTTAACATCAGCGTTATTGGCTTTACGAGAGCTGCAAAGTTTGGAACAAACCTGCGGACAAAATTGATCCTTCCCAAGAAGCTTTGAAGAGCCTTCTTGTGACTTGTGCAATAGCGGCGCTCGAATTGCTTCAACTCTTTCTGGGTCAATCGTCAATCCCTCTTTTGAAACAATATGGCCTAGAAGTTTTCCCTCATGAGCCAGGAATATGCATTTTTTGGGATTCAATGATACCCCAAATCTTCTACACCTCTGAAATACCTACCTCAGATGAAAGAGGTGATCCACTGCATTTTTGGAGAATACAGTGATGTCATCAAGATATATCAGAACTATTTTATTGATCAACCCCTTGAATGCCATATCCATTGCCCTTTGGAAAGTGGCTCCGGCATTTGATAGGCCAAATGGCATCTTCTTGTAGGCATATGTGCCCCATTTGGTAGTGAAGGCCGTCTTGAACTGGTCTTCCTCCTTCACCATAATCGATTATAGCTTTGAGTATCCATCAAGTAGTGAAAACCTCGGAACCCCCTGACTTGCAATATTTGCTCCATGGAAGGGAGTGGGTAATGGTCCTTGAGAGAGGCTCTATTCAAGTCTCTGAAGTCAACACACAATCTGATCTCCCCACTCTTCTTTCTGACTGGAACTAAGTTGGCAACCCAACTAGAATGCTTGATTGGGAATATGATCCTTGACTCAATCAGCTTGTCCAATTCTTTTCTCATGAGAGGCTCCATGTGTGGGTTGGTGGTCTTTGTTTACTGCTGACGGGCTTAGTATTTGGATCAATTCGATGGTATCTTTGAGCTAAGTTGGGATTGAAACCTTTCAAGTCTTCATAGCTCAAGCAAACACATCGGGGAACTCTTGACACACATTTGTATGAACTCATACCTTTCTTGTTCAGTTGTCATCTTCCAATTTGCAATGGTTTGTTCTCTTCCACCAAGATGGATATTGAATCCTCTCTCTTGACCTGAATGTTTGCTTTCTCCTTTCTAAACTGATCATTGGGATTAAAAATGGACTCCAAAGTGATAAGTCCCTTGGGCAGCTTGTTAGTTCTTAGTTGTACCACTTGGTCACCATCTTTGTTGTTCGATTTTCTTGATTCTTGGCTGAGAACTCGGCTTCTTCTTGCAAGAAATGGATGATTTGCTGGTCATTTTCAAACACTTGCCAACTGACATTGTTATCGGCATTGAAGGCCTCACAATCACGTGGATGTTTGGTTGTACCTTGTCTTGTTGAATACTTTCCACAATGTCAAAGGCTGCCCCAACTGCTGCAAGCCTGTCAGCAACTTGATTCTCTTTCCTAGGAATGGATTTGATGCCAAAACCTCAAAATCTTCCATGAGGTCCCACACCCTGTTCTTGTAGCACTTGAGTAGATCATTCTTGGTAGCATGTTGTCCCTTGACCTGATTTACAATCAATTCACTATCCCCAAAGACTTGCAAGTTCTTTATTTTCTTCTTGATTGCCCAATGCATCCCTTGCACCAAGGCTTCATATTCAGCAGTGTTATTGGAGCATGTAAACTGAAATCTAAAAGCTGAATAGTACTTTACTCCTTGAGGTGAAACAAGCATGGCTCCACCTCCTGCGCCTTGTCTACTCCTTGATCCATCAAAAACAGCTGCCATACCTCATTGTCATCCTTGTGGTTTGGCTTGGTGATGCTAGGAATAGGTTGATTTTCTTCGTGTATACAATAGACCCCTAGCTCAGATTCTTCTACTTCTTGATAAGGATCAAAAGCATGTATCTTGTTTGCCCATTCATCAAGAGTTAGATCCGGGATGCTTCGACCTTAGTGTCAGCTTCATCAGAGCTTGGGTGATCTTCTTGATCAAATCTTTGAGCAATTGGCATTAATCGACTTGGAGTGTAAGGCTCAATATGGAAGTTTGCAATAGGTTCGACCTGATTGTGGCTTTGGTTCCATACCTCGTTACGAAAACAACATGTGTGACCAATCAGCGAGACAAATATCCTCCGATCTTGTTTGTGAAGTCCCTTGACAAGCAAAGGGCGAAAAGAGTGGTGGAAGGTCTATGGTGATACATCTTGTAAAACAACAACATTTGGACATGCATGCAAGGTAAGACTCAAGTTTTTAATCACTCCAACTATTGCTCTTCTCTTTGTCCCATCTAGCTGCACTACCCCTTTGGATATTGTTTCATCTTTGGAGCCCTAGCTGATCAGCTATTTGTTTAGGCATTCTTGAGCTACTTGCCCCGGAGTCTATCATGCAATTGTGCACTAGCTGATTTCAATGATCAATGAAACATAGAAAGGAGGGGGTTTCAACATTTTACCTTCTTTGTCCTCCATGATTTCCCTCGGGTGGGCAGCATTTGTAAGCACTTTGTCTTGCATCGAACTTGCTTGATTGAAGTTGGCCGAGTCCTTCATGGCAGCTTTGCAGAGATCTCTTTGGCACAGGATGGATAGGGATTCCCACATTGATATATTGACGTTTGTCTTCTTCATCGATCGATCAATGATCTTGAATGGTGATGAAGGATCTCTTTGTTGTCCCTTGGTTTGTACATTCACTCCTTGCGTGGGCAGCAACAACTAGTATTTGAGTTGGCCTAGGGGCTGTTCTTGGCTGCCCTTGTGCATTTGAAATTGGATTTTGCTTGCCAACCATTTGTGGAACCATGGAAGGTTGTGGATTGGTTGGGGCTAATGGTTGTTCTTCACCCAAATTCCTCCTTTTTGACCTTGTGTTGTTGGCTGACACCTTGAGGCTTACTGGTTCATGCCACAAAAATCCTCTGCTTGCCAATTTACCAATGTGGTGTCATTTGGGGCTGATTGCTGTTGGAATGTTTCTTGTTGTTGGTTGTTTCCTTGACTGCCCTCACCCTCCACACCAGTAGTTGTCACCATTAATGCTTGATTGAAAGCACCATTGAAGCACATGGATTGGTTATGAGGCTCATTGCATGGAAAACACCAATCATACTCCTGGGCAATGTTGTTTTGTGTTGGCACCAATGCCTTAGAGGCAGATATGGCATTTGGATTATAGGGCTGAAATGGTCTATTGGCAGGAGGCCTTGTTTGATTTATATTTGCAGCTGGATTAGGAGGCCTTTGTGGTTGGTATGGCTGCTGTTAGGCTGAGCTTGGGGTTGATAAGAAGGTCTAAAACCTTGGGCTTGTTGCCTCTTGAGAGTAACCAGCTCATTGCCTAGGTTTTGCAATTGCTTCATGACTTCTTGAAGCTCATTTGGGGCACTTGGAGATGAAGTGGAAGCTTCATTTGAACTCTGATTTCTAGGAGTGGGAGAAGGAGCCAAATTAGGTGCTTGATTGGTGTTTGGACTCTCTAAACTTGGAAACAGTGGCATGGGAGGTCTAGGGGCAAGTTTGCCAGCTTGGATCAAACAATTTTCAGCCCTAATGGCAATTCTATAAGCCATAGGGATAGTTATGCCTCCCATGGACTGAATCAACATAGAAATATCAGAATTTAGAGCTTTGAGATAGTAGAGAAAAGCACCTTTCTTTGTTGGCTTTTTGCCCTTTGGAATTCTCTCCCAAGTCTTTTGAAATCTGAAGTTGAAATCGGTCAATTTGCTCATTGGGAGCTCTCTTGATGGTTGTCGGCTGCTCCAAAAGAGACAAGTTGTCTCCCTTTTCTCCAAATTGCTCATGAAGTGCTATACACTGATTCCAATTTGTGATAGAACCAGCTCAAGGCTTCTAAACCATTGCAATGCTTTCCCCTTGAATGAAGATGCGGTAACTTGATGACCACTTGCATCTCATTGATTTCATGGATTGCACAAAGGTTAGCAATATCTTTAACATGATCACAGAGTAGTCTGATTTTCTCCAGTGAAGTATGGAATGTTCTTCAAGGCTGCAATAGGAATTGGATGTTGTGCATTGAGGGCAAGTGGGCTGTTTCCTGTGAAGTTGACATAGGGGTTGTTTTGTGCCATTCTAATTGGTCTTAAAACCCTTGTTGACTGAATGAAAGGCCTACCAGGTGGAGGAGTTGAGAGAGTTCTATTTGGTGGAGATGGAGACCTTTGAATCCTTCTTCCTCTTTGCCTTCTTCTTGGAGATAATTGCAGGTATTCAAACAACACTTCTTCTTCTCCAACTCTTGACCTTGTGGTGACTCTTCTCATGAGTTTTCAGGCTGGCACTGCTGAAACCAGTTGATTCTTCCCCTTGGAGTCGCCAGATATGCAAATAATAGCTCTTTTCAAGCAAGAAAATTGCAGCAGATGCACATCAACTTTGCTGCAATAAAAATGAGACCTCTAGTGTCCCACCAGGCGTGCCAAAACTGTTGATGCAAAATCACAGCACCCCTGGATGTTGATCAGATTTCTAGGTTGATCATGCTAGCATCCAGTGTGATTGCACAACATTGAATCCTTTCTCCAAGTGTGGGACTTGCAAAAATGAGAAAGGAATCTCCAGAGAAGGTTGGTTCCTATTCCTCTGTTCAGATGCACACGAAAAATGCAGAGGTTTACTCAAAACCTAATCTAATCTTGCCGAGGAGACAGGGTAAGAAGATGCATAAAAATAAACCTAAGCTAACGAGAGGTGATGCAGGAATGAAGAACACCTATCTTGCCAATAAACACGAGACCATTCAAATGTGATGCAAGATCATGCACTGAATAACAAAATTTGCGGTGAAAGACCGGGAGGATGCAAATGAACACAGAGAGGGTTGAGAATCATCCACAGACATGCATTACTTGCTCCAAAGATTGATACAATACACTACAAAATGCCAAGAGGTAGAGTCGCATTACAGTTTCAAATGGGAGGTTCGAACTCCACAAATTCACTGATAAAGAGAAGAAGGGAGGAGAAAAACAGGAAATGTTTGACCTTTAGAAAGAAGCCCCTCCTTACAATATATAGGAAGAATGAGAGAGGGAAGAGAGAGGAAATTCAGATCTACCCCAACCACTTCTAGGTTGCATTTAACTCATCTCATTATGGTAGAAGTGGTGAATCCTGGAAAAATGGTGGACTATCTAGCGAAAGAAATGGCGGTGCAGAGATGCGAACTATACATTGTATTAAAGTTGGTTGTTGAAACGTCACTTCTATCTATTATTACGTGCCAGAGGTGTTTCTCAATTTTCTCACTCCAAACTGAACCAAAATGCAATATTGACCCCTGGAATCATGTAGAGAATTTTCTGTCTTTCCATTGATATAAAGAACGTGAAAATCGAGCTCTGGATCGAAAGATATGGCGATTTGAAGATTTAGGCAAAAAACAGGCCAAAACGGATCGGCGGGAAAATATTTGAGTTTTTCCCATGCGCTCTGCCACTTGGATGACACGTGTCGGACTCTGATTCATCCATGGGTTCATTCTCTAAAAATTCCTTTCGGGCCTTTAAACTTGGACACGTGGCACTATTTTATTGGTTCGGGCCTGAGGGGCGCACTTGGCAACTTTTCAACCTTCTGACACGTGGCACGTTCTGATTCGTTGGTGGCTCTTTCGGCTTTTCACGTCCCACGCATCCCTCGCGTACTTTTGCCCAGCTGTCCCAAACTACCTGGGACAAAAATCTCTGAACCGCCCGATTCGGGCTTCTTTGTCCCTCTTTGCGGTGAAGACACGTGGCGAGATTTGATTGGCTCTCGGCTCTTTCGGCTTTTCACGTCCCACGCGTCCCTTTGTCCCAATTGTCCGAGACGAAAGTCCCTGTTTCCGGCTGAATCGGGCGGTTCGCGTCCTTCGCGTACCTTTGTCCCAACTATTCACGGCCTAGATATCAGGACAAATTTTCTTCCACGAAATGGTGTTTTTGATCTCGGCCGCTTCGCCTTTCACGTCCTTCGCGTACTTCACGTACTTTCGGCCCGGATGTCCCAGACTGTCTACACAACAGTTAGTCAATTTTTTCACCTTCGGCCGGTTCACCCTTTCGCGTCCCGCATGTCCCCATGGCCGGATGTCCCTTTGCTGCGTGGACCGTCTGGCGGTTTTTCGGCCGATTCGGGCCCCGACGTCCCAACTGTCCCTAGTGCTGCCTTAGTCGATTTTCTCTATATTTCGGCCTCAAGCCTGGCTCTTTGCAACTTTTTCACATACTTTTAAAACGTTGGGTTTTCTTCTTGGACAGGAGGGTTAGAGAGAAACCGAGGGGACCCCCAAAACATGATTTCAGGCCTTGAATCATTCTACTTGCTCGGGACTGACAATCTGATGCATGTTATCAAAATTACCTTTGGGGGAATTTTGGATAACAAGTCTCTTACTATAGGAAGGTGTTGAAGGATCATAAGATGGTCTCCAGGTAATTGGTTAACTTGCATAAAAGTGTAGTCTTTTTTATAAATGTGGATTATAAAGTTAAGATTAGATTATCTCTCATTATTGGATTTAGAATCAAAACCTTTCCGAGAATCCTACCTAGAATTCCCCTCATTTATAAGAATTCAAATTATTCTATTTGGAACAATCTGATAGAGAGAGTTAATAGAAATCTTAACATATGGAAAGGGGCTCTTCTTAGCTAGGTTGGTAAGATTCAACTCCTTAAAATTTCCCTTCAAGGAATCCCTATTTACGTTATTTCACTCTTTAAAATGCTTGTAAAAATTAGTGAGGGTTTTGAAAGGATCGAGAAATAGTTTACGTGGGATGGAGCAGAGGAAAAGTTTAAATATTCCCTGGTGGCTTGGGATAAAGTCACTAGACCTAAAACTTGTGGGGGTTGGGATTGAATAATATCAAATTAATGAATGAAGACTTGATAGAAAAATCTAGTTGGAGGATTATCAAAGAGGGAGGAATTAGGATGTAAATTATCATAAAGAAATATCTAAGTAATATATGCATAATGGAATATTTTAATGCAGAAATATATTCCTAATGGTTCCACATTTTGGAGATCCTTTGTGGCTTCTAAGGATATTTTTAGTAAGGATATTAAATGGAAAAATGGGAAAGGAAATAGAATATCCTTTTGGCAGGATTTTTGGATTGAGGATAAACCCCTTACTAAGGAAGAGCCCTGGAAAATTGTCTCTTAGTATTTAGAGGAAACTGGTAAATTCTAGTTTCATGACTATTGGATAGTTAGTAATGACGTGCCTAAATGGGTTACTATTGTTCTTCCCCCTAGCTATAACAGAGATTTAAAAACCTTCACAGAAATTAATACTAAATTTAGGAATTTTCATATTCCTAGATTCCAATATCAAGAAGACTTTTTCATTTGGAAAGAAGAGGAGTCAATAAATTTAATGGTCAAATCTACATTATCTTCTGAATTTTAAAGATTCTATCTAGAAGGAGTATTGGAATATGCTTTAGGTGAAATATCTCATACCCAAAGTTAGCATCTTCTACTAGTTGTCGGTCAAAAATAAGATCCTCATGATTGATAATCTAAGGAAGAGAGGCATGGTTATCCCCATTAGATTTCCTTTATGTTGCAAGTAGGAGGAAAGTGTTCACCATTTTATTTTTCTTAGGTGGTTTTTTCTTATGTGATGGAGATGTTTCATATCCATTGGCTATAACCTAACACCATAGTTGACTTATTTTTACAATGGGAGTGTCCTTTCAAATTTTCTATCTTGGTAGCTTCCTAGAGGATGGAAATTCCCACTTCCTTTGGAGTTTTTGGAAGGCCAGGAATGATATTATTTTTAGAAACCAGAAATTTAATATAAAAAAGGTTAGTGCTCATTGTTGCTCTTCCATCAAAGAAAACATCAAAAATTTCAAGGGAAATATTAAAGTTTCATGTCCTAGAGTGGAGTCGAAATCCTCAAACATTTCACCTTTAGTTCTACCAATGTTAAAATTCCCAAACCAAGTAATTAAATGGTATAAAATGGAGGAAACTTGGTTTAAGATGAACTTTGATGGTGCTTCAAATGGAAACCTTGGTTAGGACGAAGGAGGTGGGATTATTAGAAACCATTAGGGTGACTGGATTCGGCATATGTTGGGCCACTAGGTCTTCAAAGAAACAATGTGGTAGAGGCTAAAGCTTTATTATGGGGGGTTACAATAGCTAGAGAAAAGGGAGTTACACCTATTCAAATCGAAGGAAACTTATTGTTCATTGTGAACACCCTTAAAACTAGTCTCATCTACAACTAGACACTTGAAATATTTAATAGGATGTTAGGGAACATCTTAATGCATTTGAAAATTATAGTATTATACACACTCCCCGTAATGGTAATAAATATGTGAATAAGTTGGATAACATAGGAGTGTATAGCAATGATTTAAAATTTTGGGTGAATGGGGATGAAATCCCCTTAGCTATTCATAATATTATTCACCATGATAGGTCATAATGTTATTATTTCTTGTCACATGAGGGATATCACTTTTTGCGCTTATCAAGGCAGGGAGCTTAAGTTATGTAGAATCAATGTGGGGATTTTCATTAAATTTGAACCTTATAGAATTATTAAGCAATTGGTTTGGTGTTGGAAGGTAAAAAGAGAAGCCATGGATAGTGACATAGTTCGTGTTGAACCTTTGAGTCATGGTGCTATCGTTAATAATCCTTCAATGCGGCTTATGCTTAGAATTGGGGGCTTCGGGAGTATATCTCAAAGCGATAGGGCATGACTAATATCTTACCATCGAGTTAAAAAGGCTGGAATAATGGAAGGGTTTCTTTTCAAGGGATGTAAATGGATATTTCAAAGCATTTTATAGCCCAATTTATGGGCATGGACATGAAGGGACTCAATATCTTCAAAGACCGAAATCACAGAGACCATGAAATCAACACTTTTTTAAAGGTAAGAAAAGAGACTATTTTCTTACTAATGACATTGCTAGGTCATGTATTCCGGGGTGTGAAAATATGTTTTTATCATATTATGTGGTATATCACTCTCGAAGGCAAGTTTCAGAAGATATACATGCACCACCTATCTCTGCTGAATATGTTTAGGCATTGGGTTATGTTGAGAATTCCTTTATTTTTATTCATGTCACTCTCGGTCTCAGTGAGGTATTTTTAAAATGGGAAGTTGGAGGCTCCCATTCATGAAGGGATTATTCTTCTTCTATATCAAAATGGAAAAACCATCTTGCCAAAGGAGGTTGTTTCAGTAGTGGGTCTGAGGATGATATCACCTTGGTGGAATGTTTGGCCAAGATTTGTATAGGTAATGAGTCCTATAAAAGGGATGAGGGGGAGGTGATCCTGCAGACTAGGATTCTAGAAGCTAGTTTCAATGAAGGTCTTTCTAATGGGAAAGGTAAATTCTTGAAGGAAGAGGGTCAAAATTATGAGAATCTTAATAGCAAAATGCAACATTTGGAGATGATTGTGCAGGTGATGGAAGATGCCAACTCAGACATGAGGGATGGGATGATTGACTGCATTGGTGCATCCAAAAATATCTGCATGTTACATAAAAACATAAGAGGGGATGTCTCAGAGTTAGAAAACTTGGTCAAAGATATGAGGAAAATACTGAAAGCTATGGAATTGGGCTTGAAGAAAATAAAATTCCAACTCATATTGAGAAGCTTCGAGGAGGATGAAGTCTATAGGGAGACACGAAACATCCGGAGTGTGAGCATCAATAGGAGAATCATACCAAGTACTCTTGAAAAAACCCCTAAATGTCACAAGATAATTTTGTTTCCTTTTATGTTGGTCTCGGACTTTTAGGAAACTTCTTTCAAAATGTTCCTTCTTGTTTCGTGGACTATATGTTTTTGTTCCATCTAGTAGTTGGTTTTTTGTTGAACCTTCTTTCTCTTGAGTTAACTCTATTTAACTCTTTTTGGTCTTGACTCTCATTTTTCTTGTTAATGGGTTCTTTCATGATGTATCTTCTCTTATAAGGCCTCGGGAGTCAATCCTGTTAATTTCCTAATCTAATTTAAAAATGTTTATATTCATGATGATGACTTTGCTCATAGTATAATTGTTATTCCTAATCATGTTTCTATTTCTAGTAATGTTGATACTCATAATGATGTTGCTCCATGTGACGATGTTCCTATTTTTACTTATGAAAATTCTAATGTTATTCCATGTGTCTCTACTCTCTCTCATGCATGTACAAATGATGTTATTACTAGTGATGCTTCTCTTTCTCTTGTACAAGTAGCTAATGCCAATATTGATATACCTTTTATAGGTCTTAATGATAATATTCATGAGCCTACTACATGTATTGCTTCTAGTGTTCTCACTTATACCAATATTCTTACAAATAATTTACATCTATATAGTGCT
The DNA here is from genome assembly GCA_018340775.1 of Taxus wallichiana var. yunnanensis. Lineage (NCBI taxonomy): Eukaryota > Viridiplantae > Streptophyta > Pinopsida > Cupressales > Taxaceae > Taxus > Taxus wallichiana. The sequence goes on from CM031240.1 coordinate 607,789,712, forward strand.
AAGGTCCCTTTATAGCATATAGACCCAGGAAAAGCTCTAGTTATTAATGTTCCTAAACAAGATGTCATTTCTTTTAAAAAAATAGTGTTCCCATGGATATTATAAATATTTAAGTATAACTCTTGAATGATCCTCTAAGTGTTTATGGAATACCTTATTAAGGGTTTTTTATCTTATGCATGCGGTTAATGATTTTTAATGCAAGGTGCATACTTTAACCTTAATAAGTAAGGGTTACTACACTATCATTGATTCTAAAAATATATATATGGAAAACCTAATTAGCATATAATATTCTAATCAGCCTTCCCTCGTACTTTTAGAATTCTTAAGTTCAGATTATTTTATGGGAATTCCAATCCTTATAAACATATCAAGTACTATAGGTCTACATTGGATTCTTATAATAAAAAGGATAATTTCATTATCCTTTCCATAAAGTCTAACTGGAAATGCAATGTATTGGGTTTATCCACCTTTCTATTGGATCGGTGATCATATTCATAGAACTTGAGGAATATTTTCTCACTCGCTTTATCAATAACGATGCTCCTAAATTCACATATGAATGGGTACCCTCTTTCCATCAAGTGAAATTTGATCCTAATGCCGATGATATCATACTTTTAAAATATTGTACATGAAATAATCAATATACAAGAATATGGATTTCAAAATGTAATACATATTTTACTACGGCATCATCTTCCTACTTAAGAAAAAAATTCTCTATGATAGATGTAATTCATTCACTAACCTTTGTTTGCATGTTTTGGACATAGAGAGTGAAATTTTTACCACACATTTTCTTCAAGTTATTCCTACTTCATTGATGTTAATCTAGCTGCAGGAGGTTGAAATACTTCCAAAACACACATAAACAGATTTGCAAATAAAACCCAAGAGTTTCAAAATAGCTTACTTCTCATTCTGGAATCCACACTGATCTATTACATCATTACCATCCTCCTTTTATTTCATGTCTACTCTAAAAACCCTAAAATGCCAAAAACCCTAAAATGCCAAAAATTACCTACTAGCAAAACAACTCGTATGGACCCCAAATTTTGCATGCCAAATATGCCTTCATAAATTAGGGCTCACGTGAAATTTGAACTTATTCTAACAAGCAAAACAAAAGTTATTAAAGTTCTAAGACCTAGACAAAAGTAAAAAAACATTACAAGCCAATTTTAGGCCACTAGATGAAGGAATCCGGGCCCGAAAACGTGCCAAAATGGGCACAACCTTGCAAGAAAATTTGACCCCAGCATATTACTAATGTATATCTACCACCCTGTAAAATTTTAGGATGATCCAACGGTCGGATCAAAATTTATGGTCTCTACAAGTTATGCTCCCGCATCATTCTCCCCTAGTTGAAAAGAATTCAGCTCCTACAAATTTTGTTGATGGAACTCATCTAATTTTGCACTATCAATTTTCTTCAACTCCCACTCAGGAATCCAAGTATTTTATTCTTGCTGCAAACCTTCGCACTATAACAAATATATGTTGTAGCTCCCATGTCTAGTAGTGACTGTCTTTTGGTCAAGAAACACATTACCCTCTCCTTTTTCTTCTTCGGCATTTATTGCTTCCAGTTTATTTATTTCTCTCTGCAACATGTTCATCATGACCTGGGAACTTATATAAGTTAGAAACATTAAAAACTAGTGAGATAGAAAAATTTTCAGGTAGCTCCACCTTGTAGGCATTATCACTCATTTTCTTCAGAATCCTACATGGCTCAATCTTCTTATACTTGAGTTTATTATATGTCCCCTTTGGAAACCTCACTTTTATAATATGAACCATCACCATATCTCCTTATTCAAATAAAATTACTCTCCTACTAACATCCTGTAGTTGTTTTATATTGTACCTTACTCACTTTGACTTTTCCTTCACTTCATCTTGCAATTGTAGAATGTGTTCTGTGAATGCTTCTACATCATCACTAGTTTCATCCTCACCAGGTAGAACAATTAGGTCTATGGCCCCCTTGGGATTCATACCATATATTATCTAGAAAGGAAACCTCCCTATTGACCTATTTACCGAGCTGTTATAGGAAAACTCACTTGAGGTAAAGCTAAGTCCCATTGTTTTGTCTTTTCTCCAAATATACAATGTAGGAGATTTCCCAAGCTTCTGTTCACCACTTTTTTTTCTGTCCATTATTCTAGGGGTGATATGCATTAATGAATCGTAGTTATGTCCCCAGTTTCTTCCACAGAGTCCTCCAAAACTGAATCAAAAAATTCGTGTCCCGATCTGAAGTGATCGTTCTTGGAATTCCATGCAATCTAACCACTTCTGAAAAAAAAAATCTGCAATTCTGGAAGCATCATTAGTTTTTTTACAAGAAATGAAATGTGCCATTTTAGAGAATCTATCAACTACAACAAAGATAGAATCATTCCCTCACTGTGTGTTAGGAAGCCCTAACACGAAATCCATACTCAAATCAACCCACGACCCTGTAGGTATAGGTAATGGCATATATAACCCAGTATTCTATGCATGGCCCTTAGCCATTTGACACACTCTACATCTTGCTATAATCCTACTTATGTCCCTCTTTACCTTTGGCCAATAATACTTTTCTATAATAAGAGAAATTGTCTTACTAATACCAAAGTGTCCACCAACCCTCCACTATGCAATTCTCTTATAATATTTTCTCTCATTGAACCAATAGAGATAAAAATTATTTCCCCTAAACAATGACCATCTTGCATAAAATAATCAAAAGAATCACTACCTATTGTAGGCTCCTTAAGTTGTCTCATAACATCACCAAAATCTGGATCACCTTCATACAATTCCTTAACTACCTCAAAGCCTAGTACTTTATTTTCCATTGTTTTCAAAAGGGATACATGCCTACTCAAGGCATCAGCAACTTGATTACGCTTACTGAATTATGCTTTAAAACAAAAGTATATTCTTACAAAATGAAACCCATTTTGCATGCCTAATATTTAGTTTCTTTTGTGTGTTTATGTACCTCAAGGCTTCATGGTCAGTGAAGAACACAAATTCCTTTGCTACCAAGTAATTTCTCTAGTTCCTTAATGCCTGAACAATAGCATAAAATTCCACATGAAAAGTAGAATATTTCCTCCTTACTTCATTTAGCTTTTCACTGAAGAATGCCACAGGTCATCCTTCTTGACTCAGCACAACCCCAATCCCGACATGTGAGGCATCACAGTCGACCTCAAAGATCTTACTAAAATATGGCAATACCAAAACAGGTGCTTCTGACACTTTCTTCTTCAACAATTCAAAACTATTTGTTGTTGCCTTGGTCCATACAAACTCCCTCCCTTTGTACGCTCTGTTATGGGTGCAAATAAGTGCTGCTACTGAAATTCCTAATGAACTTCCTATAAAAATTTGCCAATCCATGAAAACTACAAACATTTGTCACATTCCTTGGAATAGGCCATTCCAAAATTTCCTTTAATTTTTCCTCATCCATCCTCACTCCATCCCTCGATATGACAAATCCCAAAAAACCAAGACTCTTATGAAGAAATCTACACATCTTTAAGTTTGCATATAGACTCTCTTTACGTAATAAGTCTAACACCAATTTCATATGTAATAAGTGTTCTTCCACTGTCTACTTGAATATCGAATATCATCAAAATAGACAACAAACTTACCATTATATTCTTAGAGTACTGTTCATCAACCTCATAAATGTACTAAGTGCATTAGATAACCCAAATGGTGTCACCATTCACTCGTATAATCCATCTTTTTTTTAAAAGTAGTTTTCCATTCATCCCCTTCACGGATTCGGATCTAGAAGTACCCACTATGTGGGTCAATCTTTCTAAAATATCAAGCTCCCACTAGCACATCCATCATATCATCTAATCACGGAATTAGGAACCGATACTTGATTGTGATCTTGTTCATGGCTTTGTTGTCTACACACATTCTCCAGTCTCCATCTTTCTTGGGAGTCAATAGCATTGGAGTTACACAGGGACTCATGCTTTCTCTTACTAACCATTTCTATATTAAATCTATCACTTGTCTGTTCAACTCTTTACTCTGTGTTGGACTCATCCGATAGGCTTCCTGGTTTGGAAGGGCTGATCCTGGGATCAAATCAATATGGTGTTGAATATCTTGCTTTGGAGGTAACCCATCTAGTAGCTCATCCGGTATGACATATTTGTATTCTTTTATTACCTTTTTTGCAGCAATAGGTATATTAAAATATTCTATCTCCACCTTCTTTGACATTAGTGCATAACACCATCCAGTTTCTTCCATTTCTGTAACAAACTCTTTTGTAGCCAATAATCCCTCACTCTTCTCTTCTTCCTTGAAGGGTAACAAGACTACATTTACACCATCCTTCCAAAATGTTTATGTATTTTTTACCTCCATCATGTGTAACATTTCTATCATATTGCCAAGGCCTACCCAGTAATATATGGCATGCATCCATTGGGATAACATCACACCACACCTCATCCTTGTAGGTATTCCTAATTGAAAAATTTATAAGGCATCTTTTATCTATGGTTACCTCATTTCCTTTCTTGAACCATGATATACGATAGGGATATGGGTGCTTCTCACATTTTAGATTGAGTTTATCAACCATTACAATTGAAACCATATTTTCACAACTATCACCATCAATAATAATTTTACATACCTTTTCTCTGGAGGTGCATCTTGTTCAAAATATATTTTTTCATAGATATGAATCAGCACCAACAACATCATGTTCTTTCTCCTTCCTTAGGAAAATCATCATCCTCCTTATCATGAGGGTTTCACCAAGTCTACAAATAACCTCCATTTCTTCTTCCTCTTCAAATTTAACCAAATTTAATCGTGGTTGTTCTCCTTTCCATCTATCTTGTGTAGGATAGTGCGGACACTCAAAAGCTCTATGCCGCTCTTCACCACATCTCAGTAACAAATATATTGTCTTTGGGGATATTCCAGCCTCATCCTCTACTATAACCTCTTCCCCTCACGAAACCCCCTACCTCTTTGGTAGTTACCACGGCTTTGACCGAGAATCTTCATGCCCTTCGTCGTGTTAGAATATTCAGCTTTTGTAGATTCAAATCTACCCCTACCTCTCATTGGAGATGATGATGGACCTCTCTTCACTCCTCTTATAAAATTATTCCTCTTGTTATTTTATTATTCCTTTAATGCGATTTGATAAGAATCAACCAGGCTATGGATCCGGAGCATACTCAGCTCATCTTGTATGGTGTAACTCAACCCATTTATATACCGTGTATCCATCTATTCTTCAGACTCTCCCTGTTCCACCCTAATTGAAAACTTGTAAAATTCATTAGTATAATTTTCAATGTTGAGATACTTCTTTCTTAGGTTTTAGAATCTCTAAAAGAGTGTCCGAGCATTATCTACAGGAAGAAATTTTTCTTTCAGCTTCTTTACCATTTTATTCTAGTTTCGAATCTTGCCCTTTCCATTCCTGTTTCTTTCATTTTGTAGGTGATCCCACTAGATCAATGCATGTCCAGCCAACTTAGTGCATGAAAACTTAACCTTCTTCTCCTCTAAAATAATTTTCCACTCAAATAATTTTTCCATGTGATTTAACCATTCAATCAACTCCTCTGGTCATAACCCTCCACCATAATCAAGAATAGTAATCTTGATGCCATCATCCTTTCCCTTTAAATCCTGGATCAATTTCTCCTCAAATGGTCTCTCATTTAAGGTTTCTTCATCTCTCTCATTATCTTCTTCATCTCCTCCTTCATTCACTAATGGAGGTCCTTCTTCAATATCACTATCTAGGTCTGCATCCCCATTTGCATGTCTCCTTCTAAGGTGGGTGACTTCTCCTGTGAGCTTAGCAACTTGTCTCTGTAGCTCCTACATATGCCTATTCATCTGGGCATAACCTCCCCTCCTACATCTATCCATGATCATATAAAATAGAGGTAAAAATAATTACATAGAAAAATGATATATGTTACCTTAACTATTTCGGCAAGATCAAAATCCTTGCTATGATACCAATTGATGTGAATCTAGCTGCAAGAGGTTGAAATACCTCCAAAAACACACATAAACAAATTTTCAAATAAAACCTAGGAGTTTTAAAATAGCTTACTTCTCATTCTGAAATCCACACTGATCTATTACATCATTACCATTCTCCTTTTATTCCATGTCTACTCTAAAAACCCTAAAATGCCAAAAACCTTAAAATGCCAAAAATTACCTACTAGTAAATTAACTTGGATGGACCCCAAATTTTGTGTGCAAAATATTACTTCATAAATTAGGGCTCGCGTGAAATTTGGACTTATTCTAACAGCACAAAAAAGTTATTAAAGTTCTAAGACCTAGAAAAAAGCTGAAAAAAACATTACAAGCCAATTTTAGGCCACTAGATGAAGGAATCTGGGCCCGAAAACGTGCCAAAATGGGCACAACTGTATAATAAAATTTGACCTTAACATAGTACTAATGTATATCTACCACCTTGTAAAATTTTAGGATGATCCAACGGTTGGATCAAAAGTTATGGTCTCTGTAAGTTATGCTCCCGCATCATTCATCCACACACACCAAATCCACCCCTCCATGTGATCATCCTTATCCTTCGAGATAAGGTTAAGGTGTTGCACTATAACAATAAATCCCATCATGCTACACTTAAAATTACATTTACTCCAAACACTATTGCTACTTCCTAAATATAAACCACTATGTTTTGACAAGGCCATTGATTTCGTGAATGTTATTTGGATTACTCTACTTGATAAAATTTTGATACCTCGATAATACACCACACTCCACATTTATTGGAATATAAAATAAGGTTGGTATTTATAAAAAATTTTGTCGTATTTATGGGCAACTTGTGATAATGATTTTCATACACTAGATCAAGAACTCAAGTGTCTTGAAGAAAGGGTAATTATCTCATTTGACACATGAAATGCACATAGATATATTCCCCCTCCTCCATGAAATAATCTTGAATGAGGGGTATTCTATAAGCAATCTGGTTTCACAACCTCTCAAAAACATTGCCCCTCTAAAGGAAGCTATTATTTCTCTAACAATATAAGAAACTGGTATTTTTGGATCAAATTTCACACAAATAACACACTATAAATTACATCATTTATTCATTCATATGGATAAAAATATGTAGGCTATGAACATCATATTTTTAAGGAGACATGTCATATTAAATAGATACCAATCTCTTGAAATGATCTAATAAGGTCTATTTATGTGGGATTATTACAACTGACATAACCCACTAAAAATACATTAAAACTCATTTGCACCCCTATTATTTCTCATAGAATATCTACTCACACCTAGATATAATTTATTACATACTAATATTATTACCCACACAAGAATACATATCAACATTAATAACTTCCTAACATGCCCTCTTATTGAAAACATGGTATAAAATTATTCACTCTCCAAATACAACTTGTAACCTCTACTTACTCATGATCTTGATCTCCAACTCCAACAAAGTCAAATTATTACAGATGACTTCCATAGATGGATACAACAACCACCCATGTATGAATAGAATCCACTCATCTTTTCATCCTCCATATATGAAAATGATTTTACATGAGATTGACCTAAAACCCAAACACCCATAAGGTTTAACAGATAACAATTAACCTAAACATTAATTTTTTTTTAATAGGACAACCAACAACCTACAAGGATGGTTTTATAGGAAAACCAACAACCAAAACATCAAGATGGTTTTAACAAGAAAATCAAAAAATTAAAAATGGTTTTACAGAAAATCCAAAAACTCAATACGAGTATCATGATGTTGTAGTAATTTTTTATTTGATTTCTCTACTATATTTTTACATTATGGGATAATATTGTAATCTTCACAAATTTGAACATTAATGTACTTTTTTATTATTATCAATATTAGACCACATTGAAAACATGAAAAATTAAAAAATGAGGACTAATTCCTTATCACCTCTTATAGCCTCTCCACTTGATCATTGACACTCAATCTCACACAACATAACTTTGTACTACTTATACTAAATTCCAATCTTGACATGGTTCATTTTTATGATATTTATTTGCTACTAATGTATTGTGCGGCCCCATCACGATCATCTTGCAGGATGATGTTGAATGTACTCTATCCTTTGATTCCTCAATCCTTGAATTTTTTTTTTTGCTAACTCATCCATATTTTCTTCTTAGGTTTAGTTATATAGTGCTCCCCTCCCCCAATTTTGACTTGGAATTCATATTACAAGAAAAATGCATGTACGAGGCATTTTTATTTTTGAATATTTTTACAACAAATCAAAATTCAACTCGATTACTTATAGAATCAAATACTTGATAACTTGTATGATACAAGCCTTAATACTAAAATGTCTGAAAAGAACATAAAATAAAATAAATCGTGACCAGACATTAACAATTAAATTAACATCATTATTATTCCAAAATTAACATCCCACTAAAACTTCACTAATTTGTAAATATTATCCTCTTGAGAATTAATCCTTTGATGTTTGTGTTTAAATATTATTAGTAAAAATGGTACTCACTAATTTGGTTATCCACAAATAAAATAAAATATATCCATAAATATTTATATATCTTTTAACGGTGAGGATTTTATAATAAAAATATTTCTTTATTTCCTTGTTGCGGTCTACTACAATTATTTTCATATATTATAACAACGATCCTGTATCCATTTGGAATGGATTATAGATCGATGGATTGAGAGAAATATGATGATTTCAAATGAATTCAATGTAGATTTCATGAACATACTAAATTAACTAGGCTATATCAAACAAACTAACACCAAGTATCTTCTAAACAAAGTTAATTTACTAAGTACATCATGACTAAAGATTAATGGAAATTATCTAATAAATGCCATAACATGAAGGAAATCATCTAATTGTTAACCATTCCTACTAAAATATATGATTACTCTACAACATGAGACTCTTTAGATCATGAGTAATCAATTTTTTTTGTTTGATTACTAAAGAGAGGGAAGGCTATCATCAAGAAATGGCTATAAGGCTAAGCTTGGATCTTCCTTTCTACTCAACAATGGTAGAATGGATGCACAAGATGAAGTAGCTATTCCAAAATAATGGAGAAGGCTCTTATCATATGTCTTATATGAAATACTAGAAAAAGTATGGTGTAGGTGTGAAAGGATGTAGGAGGGTCCTTTATATAGCTTTCCTATTTGGGAGAAGCTTGAATCCCAATGAATGTGGGATAAAGGATAAAGTAGATTTAGACTTGTTAAGATTGATTAGAGGAATTAAAAAGTGATTAACAACTCATGGGAGTTGGAGATGATTTAATTAATCAACTAGGATTAATTAATAGGCTAGAAAAAAATTAGGATGTTTGGAGGTGATTTAGAAGGAATTTGATATGATTTGAAGCATTTGAAAGCGGGATTTAGACAATAAAAGGGTTTGTTGATTAAATGCATTGTTAAAAAGATTGATTAACTCATAATAGTTAATTAATCAATTCAAAGAGGATTATAACTAACGAAGTGTCGTTAATTGGCATCCGGAATGTGATAAAGGCTAGTTAATTAACAAAGCATCATTAATTGACTAGAATAGAAGGAAATGTTAGTTAATTAGCGATAAATCACTAATTATAATGAAAATTATATGAAAGAGGATAGTTAGTACAAATTTAGCATTAAAATTACATAAGAGGATTTTAGGTGTCTACATTTTCCCCTCTTTGGGGTGGCATAAGCGACACCACTTCAAAGATAGTAGACAAGTATAAACAAGTAAATTTTGAAGATAAATTAGTAGAATGAAGGATGTGTCGATGGGGTGATAGAATAGGTCGATTGACGATAGAAAATATGAAGGAAACAAATAGAAGAAATAAGATGGGGGAGGGGGGGTAAAAATGATCCCTATTGCCCTAGGTGTTTTGGAAGAAAAATTGATAGTGATAAGACATGATAGTGAAGAATATGGAAATAGATTTTTCATCCATCTCATTCAATAAACAAATTTGTTTCATCACATTTCTCATATGATCTACATCATCACCTCTTACTAAAATATATGCATACAACAAAATTGTAAAATAACATGAAAAGTTATAATACTAACATTTTTTCATTAATAAAACATTAAATCAACAAAAATACATAACACAATGCAATATGATAAAGTAAACAAGAAAACTTGACATGGAAACAAGTATAAACACACATACTCAAACAAACAACATTCAAGATAGTTGTACCAATGTTTTTATTATCAAGCTTCAGTTCCCAAATGTTCAAGTTAACAACAAGGGTTGAAAATGGAACCCCAAGAAAGGATACATGTGGTTTGAATAAATGGAAGACACAGGGGTCTAATGAAAAATCAATTGTGCACTATGAAATAATACCAAACAAATTGTTTGGGTAAGGGAGTTTGAAAATAGTAAGCAAAGCAACGTTGTTAATAGAGATAGATCAAAATTATTTGTGAGTCATTGTTGCAAGAACATTCGAGGACCAAAGAAATATGATTTATAGGAAAAATTTTGATTGTTAAGGATAATGTGTCTCGATACAAGATTCAACCGTGTGCATGCTTTTTACCAATTTTTGAAAAAAAAAATGAATTTTACAATTTTTTTGAATTTTTACCAAATTTTTGGACTTTTAAAATTTTTAGGAAGAAAATGATCAAGTAGAATAAAAATGTGCATGGACATTGCTAAGAAGCACTTTCGGGAAGTAAAAATATGCACCAACATAGGAAAAAATGACTATTTGATAAAAAATCATCGCAACCAGTTAGAGAAGAATATAGAAGAATCATAGTGGTCATCTAGCACCTCGAGGTGAGAAAATGACAAAATAGGTCAAAAAGTCTATAAATAGAAAGTCGAGAGGGAAAAAATCCATTGTAACCAGTTATTTTTACTTGACCCTTTTTAGATTTGGAGAGGTTTTTATCCGACCTTGGAGAGAAATGGTTCGTATTCGGAAGAGGAAATACCGCGTGGATCGAGTGCGAGAATTTGGGAGGCCTACTACGGATCTTACATCAGTACACAAACCAAAATTTATGTTTTGAGTGCATTTATGATGCATTTTAGCTAGGGAAAACATGACTTTGTGCTAGCGCAAGTCCTAGGCCGCGCTAGTATGAAGGGTGCACAGCGCAAATGGATTAATTTTCTTTCTTGGATAAACTATTACTTTAATATTTTGTGGAGTTCATTGGGTTCATTTCTAAGCACAAAATACGAAAAGTAAACCAACAAAACTATGTACAAACATACAACCAAAGTAAGAAAACTACTACTTTATTTTGGGGCATAGTTTTAAAATGTTTTGCACTATTTTTTGTATTATCTTCAAGAAAATGTTATATTATTTTTGAGTTTTTAATGAGATGTATTTTAATGTTTTGATTGATTTAAAAGTTATATGAATGTTTTTAAGATTTTCTAGAATTTTTCTGAAGATATGTGCAAGAAAACAAAGAAACTTGGATGCCCCCAAAGTGATATATGTGATATACAATGGTAGAATTCCATGCATATGTGCAAGAAGTGACAATTCAAATTTTCCCCTAGTGTTAGATGGGAATCTACAAATGTAAACTCTTCACTTATGTAGGCGGGATCAGTCGGAACAAGGCCAAGAGGAATATGCTCCAAAGTATCTCGGACACATGCAAAAACTAGCTCGGGATAAATCCATCGTAATCCTATCTATGAAATTCTTGTGAACAATGGACCATCTAATGGTGCCGGAAACTGGTTTTCACTAAAGGACTTGTCAAAAGTGTCAAAATTGCATGGTTTTCACACTTGGACGTATTGATTTGTATTTACTATTTCTATTTTATATATTTATTATTATTTTTCTAATATTTGAGAGACCTCATACTTAAGAATATAAACTATTGAGATGTATGGCATTCATGGGTTCCCTAAGTTCATCACCAATAGAGTCAGCAAGTTTGTAAGCACCCGAACCAAATTTAGCGACCATAACATATGGCCCTAACTAGTTAGGCTCAAAATTACCTTTCTTTTCATGATCCTTGGTGGTATTAAAATTATTTTCCTTTAGAAAAAGGTCTCCTACCTCAAATTGGCAAGGTATCATTATTTTGTTGTAACCTCGACGCACTCAATTCTACTACACTTTGAGGTGATCAAGGGCATGAAGGTGATTCTCATCCAATATCTCTAGCTCTGCTAACCGAGCAACTCGTGGTCCTTTTTTTAATCCAAGAAATCTCGTAGCTTTATGCATAAAGAGGGAAGCTCAATCTTAAGGGGTAATATGACTTCAGACGTATCGAAAACTAGGGAATATCAAGTAGCACCCGTAGGGGTACAAATGGATGTTCTTTAAGCATATATGGAAAGATCAATCTGTATATGCCAATTATGACTAGTTTTATTCACCATCTTATCCACAATATGAACAAGGGTGTTATTTCAATATCTGGGGTCAGATTTGAAAGTGTTGACACAACATCTTCATAGTTTTTTATTGCTTGACTTACCATTTTCAGCTACAATGGTAGAGGGGATGTCATACTGATAAATGATATGGTTCATTATGAGTTTGGATATCTTTGCACCAGTGACATAGCTAAGAGGAACATCCTTTACCCATTTCGTGAAGTACTTAGTAGTAGTAATAATGAACATATGGTCATCAGAAGATGTAGGGCTAAGATTACTATTATGATCCTCATGTGTGGATTTCACTAACACCTCGAGGTTTTGGTGTAATGGTTCGTTACATTTGGTATCAGAGAAACCACCTAGGTTTGAGTCCTAAAGCACGGGTGACTACGCCGGAATTTCAGTGTTCACCCGGGGCTCGTATAGGGTAGGGAGTGGTCCCACTATATGGGCACAAATCTAGCCTCGGGGTCCGGGTTGTGGAAGTGTGGTGGGATGTTATGATCCTCATGTGCGGATTTCACTAACGCCTTGAGGTTTTGGTGTAACATTCATTACACTTACCAATGAGATTGATTCCCACTTTTAAAAAGGACATGTTGTCGTAATATGTTATAGTGATTATGTCAAGGAATTTATGAAGTTGCAATATTAATGACAAAAAAATTATTTACGTCCTTACAACAATCAATCTCCATGGCAAAGCTAACAATAGCCTACTCTCAATATTTTTTAGCCAAGACTATCCCACTTGTATGGGCTACACATATCCCTTCATGCACCTCCTTAAATATAAAGATATATTCATCGAGTTAAGATAATGCAATAGATTCCCATTACATCCTCTAGGGTGCATGATTTCCCCGAGTAAGGTGTAGTGGGCTATGCGTTGGATAAGGTTTCTTTTGTCATAATGGGAAATGTCAATAGGGTAGGTGTGTTGTATGTGCTGGATTTGGTTTTGTCGAGATACAAAAAGGATCCATTACCAACCAATTCTTGATCGAAATAAACACAATGTTGTGCTTCAGTTTCAACACAAATATCTTTTTGATGAAAAATAAAATTTCCTTACATAAAATTAAATAGAGTTATATAGACCACAAATCCGTATGGAATACTAGGTCATACGATATAGGAAAAGAAACTCATAGAGCTTGAATTTCATTGACTTTTTAAGATCTACATATGAACACACACTACCGACAAGCTATATACCCAAGCTATCCAATAATTTCATTTTTAACTCCTTTCTTGATGAAGAATTAGTCTACTAGAAATACAACCAATGCACAAGATGGAGATCGGACTAGTGGAATGTATAGGGAAGAGATTCACATCAATACATATGCCTCATAAATGTATCTCACGATGTGGAAATAAAACATAAATTAATTTAATCTAAACTAGGTTAAAAAAATCTCATAAAGGAAAACATAGACGTGAAACCATGAATAACAATTAATATTCCTAATACACTACCAAGGATATCATTCATTTTGATACCAAATGATTTTTGAGATCATATACACAATAAAAACTGCATTATTTATTCATTCACAAGGATACAAATATATAGGCTATAAACATCGTATTTTCAAGGATTCAAGACATATTAACTAGATAGATAACAATTCCCTTCAAACTCTCTAATAAGGTCTATATATATATGTGGTGAGTACAACTCACATAACACACTTACAATGCATTAAAAATCATTCAAACCTAGATTTTTTCTCATATAATATCTACTCACATGTAAACATAATTTCTTACATATACTAATATTATTACCTACATAAACATACATATGGTCATTAATAACTTCCAAACCATTTAAAAAGGGTTGCAAAGGAACAATGCTTTGTCATGCAAGATTCTCAAGTAAGTCACATATATTTTATGGACATGACACAACCACTACATGTTCAACCAATAATAGCTCACATGTAATCATTGAATATGCATCTTGGAAATTTAGAGTTACCACATGCCATTTATTTGGTTATACTACCATGAATTATCCATTCATGATTCATCATGCTTATTAGGCATATTTGCTACATATGCTCGATCATCTTGATTACCCAAGGGAACATGAGGAATACCCTTCCTTCTTTCTTAATAACAAGTTTCCTCACCACTTAATTTTCTCCCACATACCTTCATCATGGGAATCCTATTACTACCTTTACCCATGATACAAACATCAATGTGAATTGTAATATCTCCCCATCTTAATCAATTTGAATTCAATTTATCAATATTTTTACTCAACAAAACCATCATAAGTTATCACATGTTTTGTATCAAATTCTATGTTACTTAACTAGGGAGTGGAACCCATATTTGTGATACCCAAATTTGCACCTATGTGGTGATCAAATGGTGTCACATCAACACTTAAAATTTGTCACATAGTTGAGTCAACATGTATTTAATATATATATACATATTGTTTCATGTGTTTATTTGGAGGGAAATTTACCTTTTGAATTGATTTAAAATAATAAATTTGAAATGCACTAAAAAATGGTTGGACCTAAACTTGTGCATGGGTTATCTAAAAGTTGGATAGATGATGTGTCACCTTGTGATTGGCTACTTTACATGTTTGTTGGGTATAAGTTGTATAATAATATGTAATTTGTACTACTAGTTTTTATTTTTAAAATTCAAGTTTTAGATATTCCCCCCTCAACTATGAATCCCACTCAATTAATGGGTCCTCTCCCCACATAGAGAAAATATATGCAACATAGTAAATTTAATAACTAATCAATAATATCATCACTCAATGACACCACACACACACACACACACACCACACACACACACACACACACACACACACACATATATATATATATCTTGTAGGCTCATAAATGACAATATAATGAAGGTTATGTGACTCTAAAAATAGATATACATCATCATTCTCATTCAACACCTTGATGAGAGTTCAATAAATTGATTCCCCCTCACATTGCCTTGACCACGATAACCGAATCATGATCTATACCGACATAGTCTCTCATGCATTAGTCCCTATCAATGTTTAGCCTATGCATACTCGCCTAAACATTGATCAATCTAGAAAGTAAATCTTTTTCAATATCTATCCTATGTGGAGGTTAGGGCTTCCATACTATCTTGGCTTGACTCTTACCCCTCTCATTTCATAGTACAATTAAAGTGGCCTTGTCTATGACTATTAGATTGAGCAAATATGTATGCTCTCCTATTACATCATCAAATTTATCTAATATATTTAAAATTACCATATTGTTAGGGATGTTCCTTATCACTATCCTCTCAAAGACATCCATAATTGTCTTCTAATACGCATCACCTACTTATAAATGACAAAAATTTACATATCAATTTCTCTAAATTCAAACCTAACACATTAAATAATTACACAATATTATATATGCAATCACAATACACTTACAATGAGTAATGGCAGTGGCTAAGATGTCATCTAAAAGGGAATTTATTAAAATATTTCTACATATACATATAGATTACTAAATTTGGGAAAAAAGTTAAAGGGCTTAAATCCTCAAAAATATCATAGATCCTAAAATGTGGCAACATTTAGATAAGGTCGAAAACGCATAATATGGTCAAAACCATAACATGGTATTGATCAATATATATGTTCCCATACAGGGGTAGTCCTTTGAAATTTTTAACTATCACTAATTCTATCATCTATTTACAATATGTTTATGAAGTATAAAACATTAATGACTCATTTTAGAGCATAATGTAAAGGTAACATAAACAAAATCAAGCACTTGGGTACATTTCTAGGTCCTAAACACATACTAACATTTACATGATTCCTAAGCAAGAAAAATAGTAATTAACAACTATTTTTGGCCTCTTGTATTTCTTTCTTATTTTCTATTTGGTCTTAAACACCCTACAACCAAGTCAAAACTTTACTTGCTTATCTATTATGACTTTGGACACCAACACTCAGCTAAGACATCAACACCAGGTGTCTTCATCCCCTTTGGGCACACCTGACCTCTTTCCACCTTACTCACTCTTTTTGGGACTCTTTTAACTTTTGGGCATCTTATTTCCTTATGGTTTGGAATTTCAGTTTTCAATTACAAAATTCAACCAAGGGAATCATATAAATAGATAACTATGTGACCAAAAATAAGGAAAAATATCTAAGCATACTTACTATCACCTAAGTTTGTATCCAAAGGAATCCAAAGCACTCAAAGGTATCCATCCAACATCCATTCAAGGGACAAGGGACTGAATTTTTCCATACACTACATAGGAAGGAGGAGTCTATTATATATCATCCACACATTTACATCTTCTAACAAATTTATCCCATTATCTAGTGTATCTTACACAAGGGAATCCTAGGGCATGATTATTTCACACACTCAGTAAGAACTACATGGATTTTGATATATAATGCAATGCTCAGTTGTAATTTCACTCAACAATCAAGATGGGACATACAAGTGACCAAAAATATCAGTGACACTTATGCGAAACAATAAAAACTAGACTCCCACCATTTTTGTAGTCACATGTTCCTAGTAGAAAAATTTGACACCCATGACCTAGTCCAAGCACCCGTTTGCATCCTGTTTCATGACATAATTAATTTATTCTCGAGCATGGATGAGACATATCACCTCATGTTCAAAATTTTTACCAGTTCATCACATCTTGGGATCAAACATAAATCAGCTAAGTTCTTTTCCCTTTTCTTGTGATTAGGGTTTCATGTTTAATTTCTTATTTCTTTTGTCATATTGCATCTAGAAACTATATATCATCATGTACATTCATTTACTCTAGAATTAGGGTTTAAAGAAAATTTTATTTTTGTTAAATCATTTGGTGTAAATAAATTCAAATACACTTGGATCCTTCTTTTTCTTCTCTTATGGCTCCTAAAATTCCTTAAATTTCTTTGCATGATCTAATTCAAATGCATCCCAATTGCAAGGTTGTTCGAAAAAAAACATAGACACTATGTATCTCACTCACAATACACAACTTGCTAAAGTAAATTCCATTTTGATCGTCTATATGATGACTCTATAGCTCCTAATCCTCCATATAATTAACCCTTATTAGAGTCAATTCAAGATTTGCATTGCTTATTTTAAGAAAAAGTTAAATTTATGGAAACAACAATTAAATTTCTTAAATATTAAATCCAACATCTCAAGGATATTTCTCAATCACGTGCTAGTTCTCCTTCTACATGTCATTCTACTTATATGACTCGCCACATGTTCTCATATCACCGAGCCCCGAGTCTTACCACTCCCGCATACCTTAGGATTCATTTTAATGCTAATAAATAAATTATTGTTCCACAAATCCTCATTGATGTCAATTAATCAACTTGTCATTTACTCATTCCTATCCCTCTTACCAGACTTGTTAAATACCAAGGTCACCCATATTGTAATTATCATTGAATTAATGGACATAATGACAATGATTTCTATGCTCTAAAACAAAAAATTGGCCACCTTAAGCATTATGGTCTCATTTCATTTTCTACACAAAATTCTACATGTTCATCTCCAATTGCTACATCCCACGAGATTCCTAAATCTGATTCATTTATGTCTAATGAGCATCATTCCACCTCTTCTAATGTCCCTTCTTTGATGACTCAAGTGCCACCTATGCAACCCACTCCAACTAATAAATCACCTCTCAAGTTCTTCCCTCCTTCACCTCCTTCTACTAATTCTTCTACCATGTCACTAACTCCTAAGAAACCTCCTCTAAAAAAATAGTCCAACACCTCCTCTCAAGTCTTCTATAGTGTTATCAATCCCACATAAGCTACCACCAATTCATTTTTTTCAAACAAATTATTCCTTATATTGATGGCCAAGACACATTTCAAACTCTACCACCATGGCATGGTCCTTCTCACATTGTAGTATAGGTCTCTATAACTCACATAGTTTGGGGCATCATAGCTAATCCCCTTGCATTGTTATCAAATGTTTCTATCATCTCATGCACTTGATGCTCTGCACTTAAGTGTTTAATATTTCTTAAGGATCATTACAAACCCTTAGATACACACATTGTATCATCATCACCCTATGACACACTCTTTTTATAAGGTTCACATTTGACTGTTGAGGCTATATTACATCAATGAACCTCACACACTGCATGTTTCACGCTCTGCACTTCATGATACATATTTCTAGCATTTCATTCGACAAAAATGTTACCCTATGCCACATGCTAGTCCCATGGTTCACACTAGAATGATAAGAGTCTAAATATGAAATGAACCTCACATCATTCACTCTTTATGCTCTACACTCCATGATATATCTTTCTAGTGCATATTTTTCAAACAATTTCTTGATGATGCACTCTTTTTCTATGGTTCATTTTTTACTAATAAGGGTAAATTTATAAATGAAACTCATCGCATACACATATACTGGGTGGCATGCTTCCCCTACCTTCTTCACATATTACATACCATGCCATTCAAACTCATTTCATCTTACATATCTTGCTTGCACTTGTTCTTTATTTCTTATACTTACATGTACAGTTTGTTTCACATGCTAGACATATATTTAGTATGTCATTATCTTTATCATATGCACGTGTGCGTTCACTTGGTATTTAGTTGTGAATGTAGACTTTATATAGACCATTACACACAACAATGATGCTTGACACTACACCTCTTACTAGTCCAAATGGGGATCCTAGGGAATCAATATTTACTAATATTACACATCATAGGTGTTATTATTTCATTATTTAATACTTCTTACTAGCACATTAATTTCCATGGATTTATACATGCTTTGACATACTCTTTATCTTTCTAACATGTTAACGGGTGCCTCATGTGAAATTTTTTATTTGCATAACTATATGCCACCATGGTTATTTGTTATACTTTGATTGGCATTACTTTCTATTATTTGCAGGCTATACCCTTTTTCTTGTATGCATATTGTATTCTTTTGGCCACTTCAACCTTGATTGTCTTGTGACATTATGATCAGTTTCCCATGTCTAAAACCAATTTTTCATGGTCTATCTTGTCTTGTTGCTTACTTGATTACACATTATCTTCTACTTGCATACTATCTTTGATTACACTAACACATATTTCTATCCACTTTGTTTGTATGTTCCTTGGTTTCTACAATGCACATCCCCTCCTCTTCGCAGTGGTTTCCACTTTAGACCAATTTAAGGTCCTCTCCTTTGGATGACATGCTCCTATCATCTTCACATGCACCCCAATCAAGGGGGAATACATTAGGTGAATTAGTCATCCCATACAACATCTCAAATATATAGTTCAAATATGCATAGCACAAAATCCAGACAGCTACAATTACAAAAATTACCTAGTATTTGACTTAGGTCCTCAGTTCATTACAAAAACTAGTGCATAGGTTCAAAAACTAGTTCTTGGGCACTCATGACCTCCCTTAGGAACCCATGTCCTAGGAAGATACAATTTTTTTCTCAAATCAGCACAGTTAACAAAGCAATTTTTATAGTATAGACATAGTCCTCTAAAAACAAAATGTAATCTATCTCTATTGCAATTGGTGTAACTTGGGAAAATTTTGGAACTAATTTTGTATAACTCATATCATAGCATGGACACAAGTTGTCTGCATTTTTGTTTATTGGGAAGAGTTATGAAAGGAGAATAACACTATACCTCTCTCCCAACACTTGCTCTTTAGAGTGAGATTTCCCAAAAAAATTGCACTTGGCATGATATCACCTAAACAATTTGTACTTGGTGTGAGATCACTTTAAAAAATTTCTATTGGCATGATATGACTCAAAAAAATCAATTTACAAAGCATTTCAAGACATCTTTTTATCCTTTAGACTCTTTCATATCATGTGCACACTTTGCTTTTACTACTTTTTACATACTTTTGCAAAGTTTTCATCATACATGACTTTGACTACTCTTTCTCTCTTCTTTTATAGGGTCATCCTTAATATACAACAAGAAGCATCCCTACATTAGGCATAACATCAAACACAAGAATAGGTATAACATGGTACAACACAATATACTTCATTCCTAGGGTCACTTTCTCTTTCTAGTTTTCTCGCTTCATTTTTACCACTTCATGCTTTCACTTGTCTCTTTGGAACACTTTCACCACCACACTCTACGGGAAAAACATGTGCACATATTATAACTACTTTATTTTATAGAGTATTTACTCAACAACATAAATTAGGGAGAATGTATACAAAAATCATGTACTTTTGTACATTTATAGGTCCTAAAAAAATACTAGAATTTACAAGATCCTAAGAAAGAAAACTAGTAATTGATAGCTATTTTTGGCCTTTTTTGTATTTCTTATTTTATATTTTGTCTTACACACCCTACATCCCAGTAAGAACTTTACTTTCTTATCTTTTATGACTTTGGACACCAACACCCAACTAGGATGCCAAAACTCAGCGCTCTCATCCACTTTGGGTGCACTGACCTCTTTCCACCTTACTCACTCTTTTTGGGCCTCTTTTATCTTTTACGCACCTTATTTTCTTATGGTTTGGCCTTCTAGTTGTCAATTACAAAATTTAACCAAGGAAATCATATAAATACATAGTTAAGTGATCAAAATAAGAGACCAATCTCTAATCATACTTAATATCACCTACGCTTGCATCCAAAGGCATCCAGATCACTCAAACGTATCCATCTAGCATCTATTCAAGGGACAAGGGACTACATTTTCTACATACACTTCATAGGAAGGGGAAGTCTATTCTATTTAATCCACATCTTCTAGGAAATCTAGCCCAATATCTAGTGTATCTTATACAAGGGCATCCTAGGGCAGGATTCTTTCACACACTCACCATAATTACATGGATTATGAGATGTAGTGCAGTACTAAGTCATAATTTCACACTATTAGGTGACCGCTAGGGTTAGTCTAACTCCCCATATTGCATCTTTATTTCTTTGTTTTGATGTAGTTTTATGGGTTTTAAAGGTGAACATATATTTTATAGGTTACATATACACTTGGATATAAAGGTGTGACATACACATGACAATCATTGAATATCAATGACACTTGTGTGATAAAGTAACAACTAATTTCCCACCATTTTTTGCACTCACGGATTCCCGAGTGTGAGACTTTGGCACCCAAGCGCCCGACTGTTGGAAGCACAATGGATTGAAAGCGGGTGAATCAGTCCTAAAATTTTTCATTTCATTTACTATCCATTATTCATTAGCATTAATTCAACCATTTACTCAACCTTAAACCATATGTGTGTTTACTTAAGCATATAGACAACCATACATAAGAACAAGAGCAAGAGAGTACACAAGAACACAAAATATATGTGGGAAATCCTTAAGGGGAATAAAATCAATTAAAATTTTGTTGATATTACACACAAAAAAGAAATTTAGTTAAGCACCAAATTCAGAAGGAACACCAATCCCTAGTTTAGTAGAACACTAACCCTATAAGGAGCACCAACCACTAATTTAGTAGAGCACCAACCGACAAGGAGCACCAATTCCTCAACGAGGCTACAACTCCCTAGGATGACCAAGCACCAAATCAAACACCTGAATATGTTTTCTCTCATATTTTTCTACTTCCACAACTGATGGAGATCACTTATTCAGCTCATTAACCCTAACTCACACCCTATGGCATCAAACTCGATATAATCATTCTCTTTCTTCACTTCTTAAATTATCAAATATTTACACACATGCTTTCTATCATTTCTCAAGATTCCACACAATCTATCATCTCTTAATTCATGCTCATATACCTGCTAAACACCTTCACCTAGGTCATACTTCTTGGACACACATGACACACATACAACTTTCTACAAGAAAACACCCAAAATAATGATTTAATAAGATTATTTCCATTTCAAATTCAAACGTAAAATTTTTCCATCATTTGGATTAACCAATGCATCATAAAAAAATTTTATATTCAAAACTTAACATTCACAAGTGACCCAAGTAGGTTATGCTCAAAAAAACTCAAATCCTGTGGGCACAAAGAGAAAAATTCCCTAATATCAAAACCATGCTTATTCATGACCCATAAATTTACACACATGTTTAAATTATCATTTAAAAATCATGAATGTTTTGAATTTATCTCAATGAATCATAATATTTCATTTAATGGGACCATTGTTCTTTTTACTTCTCAAAAGTGTTGTTTCCTACACCCTTCAGACCCACGAAAACATATTTATGCCACTCGATCACTCCAAAACATCCAAACTGTATCATATAGCCTCTTTATGGAAATTAAAATACATGTAGAAAAATTCTAAGTAATTTATAAGTATTGAAACAATAATCTACTCAAACCACAAACGCTTTTGTCTTCACCAAATCAACCTTCCCAAATATTTCTTTTCAAAGATCGGCTAATTAACACCTTTACTAGAATAATAAAGACATATAAATGGATTAATTGGATTAAAATTTAAACCCTATTTATATTCCATGTGATACCAATCATCACATAATCCATCTCATGCTACAACCAACTCAAAACATCAAGAAAACCATGTTCTCGTCATGCACTACAAAAAATATTCCTGTCTAAAATCTGACTTAGAAATCTTAGAAAAGCTCATCATCATGAGAAAAATTCATATCAATGGAAATATCTCTAAATCGTATTTCCAAAAAAACTTGAATCACCTCCTAACTCCTCATATAGGTCTTGTTATGCTCATTTCATTAAAGACTTCTTTTTATCATCTCAAAACTGCCCTTTGACTAGTCAACCTAAATGGACCTCATTTGACCATGAAATTATATCAACATGTCCTAAAACCTCATTGTAAATCAATAAACCCTCACATACATCACACAATACCAATTTAACGTGCATCTCCTTTGTATAACCTTGTCCCAAAACACTCCTCTTCATAAATTGGCATGTTTGAGTGGGACCCACTCATCACCATTACCTATACAATACCTTTCTAGAAATACGAAGGATTATTATACATGATCCAATAATCATTAATTCATTAGGAATAAATTATTTCCAATTAGGAATAAATTCTTGCATACCATTTCAAGATAGGGTTTCAAACTCATAAATAGTTGTTTACCTTCTTAACATTCGTTCATAAAAATGTGACAATGAACTAACCTCATTATTTTTTTAAACCTTCCATACTCATTGTAGAAACATCCTGAAATCCATGAGGTACTATGCAAAGCACATAATTTAGGGTGAGCATCAAAAGTTCTAATTCGAGCTGAAAATGACCTTGTTCTTAACCTTATCTCACCAAAAATGACATAACATGCAAAACACACATCCTAATATCCTGAAAATTTTATCAAAGAACCATGACACATCATAAGAACATCTTCAATCATCATTAATTCATCACCATCTCCAGACACTAAGACTTTCCTAGCTACCCCTTAGCATTTTATAGTATAGAAGCTAGGGTAACCTAAAAGAACACAATAACTCATCACAAAAGCATTAAAAATGGTCCAAAAAAACCTGGTACACCATAATAAACCTACGTACATGCATAAATTATCTCATATAGCTCCATACCTCAATCTCATACCTCCTAGCCTTTATACCTTCTTCAATTAAGTACCAAACATGGTCATCCCCGAGTCTACACCTTTTAACTGATGTGAGTTCCCAAGAACTCCCAAAACATGTTATCCATCATTCCAACATGCTTCTAAAGTCACCAAGAATCTCATACCACCATGCAACGTCACGTAGGTACTCCGAATGGGCTTGCAAGATAAATAAATCCTCACTCAATCTCTTTTTGTCATCAAGTACACATTTGAACCATCATGCATAGAATCATCTAACCCTACTCCATCATCCATTTTTTCATTAATGTGGTTTTTAATAAATTAAAACACTTATAAGACCTCATGCCAACAATCTCCCCCTTTTTCATTGATGGAAAACTACCTTAAATTCTCCCCCTTTTTACATTACTGACAAGGAAATACTTGTAACAACATGTTCTTCATTTTCCATAGCTTCATAACATCATGCTTTGGTTAGAAAAATCAACCAAATATCTCATTCAATCTTAAGAACCTTGAAATTTCACACAAAAACCTTATTTTCCTTCTTTACAAGCATGCAACTTCCATGCTCCCCCTAGGTCAAGCTTCTACACCATCTTAATGCATCAATGAATCATAAATAAAGCATCATCTTACCTTGTTTGGAGTCAAAGTATAATTTTCCACCTTCTAGGCATGCTAAGGTTGTAATTTTTCTCTTCAACCCTATTTTAGCTTTCAAGACACCAATATAGCAAAATAAAATCCGAACCATATACTCTAAGATCATGCCAACAATGTCAAAAATAAGCATATCAAACCATCATACCTTCTTTTCTAAGGTTAAACCATATTTTCTAGGCATAGAAATAGCTTATCAATGTAATATTTTTTTCTCCATATCGTACTAGGACTAAGAGCCATGAAGTACCTCTTCAGTAGTTTTAGGACCAACTTCTATATTATCCGAAAGTTCACTCAAATCGGGACTCAAAAAATTAGCACTCCCTTGGATTCAAGAGCACTATATCTAATAGAAAAGATCAAATACAAGAAACTTCCATTGGTTAGTTGATTAGAATTTACTTTGAACACAATTTCCTAGTCCTTAATCAGTTTCTTGGTCTTTAAAAGTCATATTAGATGAAATAATGTTGTTAAGGACTAAATATAACTAAACCTAGGTGAAAACACCCACTTCATACCTTGGATGGATTAACATCATTCATATCATCTTCTGAAATAAATCTCACTTACTCCCCTTGATATTACCGAGCTCATACCCAAACTCTTGAACTATAGAAACAACATTTCATACCATAGTGTACTACCAATGAACAAGGAATTACTTTTACCTACAAGAAAAGCTTCAACAAGCCAATAAGATGACTTATAATCACATCGGATTACCTTTAGTATCACAAAGAAGAAATTATATGCACTCCCCCTATATTGATAGGTAAAAAAGCTTCATTCACTTGAAGATGCAACCATACAGACCATTGTAGCATAGTAGGCCACCTTATGAGATCTAGGATCATTATTTAGACTCATTCATGAATTTTAGGCCAATTCATACACCTCACCATAAATTCATCTTTTTATATAATATTACGATCAATTTAGATATTGTATTTCCCCAATTACATTTTCATCATACCTAAAACAACCTCCTATATGTTTGTAGGGTTCATATTTGGAGCAAGAATGATCATAAAAGACTAAACATAGATCATAGAACACATAATTTCATAATTAAAGAGTTAAACACTTCATAAAACTTATATCCCTATTTGAGTCCATCTAATCAATCCATAACCAAGTTTAATAGACCCTTTTTAGCTGAGAAGAAAACTTTGTAAGCACCATGGAATTGAGGACACTATATCAATCAAACTACTTCAAAAGAAAAATATGCCAACTAAAAGATTCAATAATTCTTATAGCCATCACATGAACAATTCATTGATAATCTTACTAAAAAAAGAGACTTCATTTTACAGAATAAGAATGAGCAAAACATCAAAATATTCCTCCGAGAATACAATGCACCTGTAGATTCATAATTTTGGATTAATATATGAATGAAGACCACACATGCTTCTTCATTCCTAAGATGGATCACTAGAATACTTGAAATCATATAGACTATTTCACTTTTGTATATACTTTCTTCATGGGACTTAGACCCATCTAGGAAGGTACACACCATTGTCCATACATGTAGGTATGTATTACTACTTCAACATAATCCTTACAAATACCAATGATCCACTACTACAACTCTTCATTTGAATGAAATAACTCACAAAAAATAATTTCCACTTGTTTGGGGAGCCAACTCACATCCATTAGGCTCAAAACCAAGCACAAGAAATACACATTAATGCTAAATAGCGACTTATAGTCCTTTGACAAGAAAAAAATAGTCCATAAAGCTCCAAGAGTACTTGAGGTACAATACCTTGTTTATTTTGACCTTACACCACATTATTTTTACTATTATTAGGTTTCATTCATTCATACATGTCATATAAAACTTTAATAAGAAGAAAAAAATCATTGTACCTTCTTTTCACCATCAATTTGTACTAACACTACCTACTAGCCCTTGAAATGTAGAAAAATGTATTTAATTCTAAAAGCATTCACTTTCATAGAAGAATCGTACCAATTTTGGATACCCATTAAACCTTATTCCTTTTTCCATAATCCTTCACAACACATTCCAAGAGAATCATCCCCAGATTTCAAAATAGACATTTAAAGTCACAACACTTTCAGAGGTTCCTAATAATCGAGCATATTCATGGTCGAGACCACCTCAACATGATGTCCATAATATCTAGAATATTTTACAAATTTTTAGCTCTTGAGACTACCATTTGATCATTCAAATCCATCCTTTTCAACATACCACTCTCAGTGGACAAATTCCACCTTGAATTTTCCTCATAATCCTTAAATAACATTGCATAAGTCTTCATATTCATAATGTCTGATTAAGTCATCATGATTGGTGATATGTCACATTTTTAACCTTTCTTAGATATGAACATACATTCTTTGAAACACTTGACATGGGTCTCAAGGACTCATAATTCAAGGGACAAACCCAAAAACACTGTTAATGACCTATATAGACTTCTCAGTGGAAATGTATCTTATATGTCTCATGATCTTATAAGATAAGTGCATAGCTACTCATGCATCATGAAAACTTAGACAAAATTGACACTTTCCTTCCCAACTCGTGAAAATCCACTTGATTCAGACTAGACATCATGAGGTACCACAAACTATAGACTCATTCAACACTACCAACATCTAACTTAAATAGAAAGAATATCTTTACATGAATATCATGACACTCCCAACAACTGATGTGACCTCAACATGACCTTTTCACATACTAATTCAAATTATAATGATAATACATCATAAGAATACAAGATACATATTATAAGAACTCATACTCATACTCCTTATTACCACATGAGTGAGATTATGAAATTTCACACACAAGAAAAACCAAATAAAAACATGGGAACACACTTACATCAACAAAAGGGCATACCTCAAGAAGATGGAGGAAGCACACTTTGACTCAAACAACTCCCTTTACTCCAATGCTTCATTTGAATCACTATATCTCTAAGAAGCATAGTAGAGGTATGTATGCATTATGAAGACCTAAAAGAAGGTCTTAAAGAGGTCACAAGCTCTATTAGTCACCTGAAAAAATCCATCATCATCTTGCCTCTAATATTATACCTGAGTTACAAATTTTTTTCATTCATTCCGGCTCTTGATGAGACACTATTATTCCTCCTAGGCTCCCACACTCTTCCTTGACTATTATTATTCATTCTAGGCCTTTGAAGGCCACCTCCTTACACTCTAGGTCCTTGAACTCTTTGATTCTTCCTTGATAAACCATGGTAGCAGTTCCTTGCAACATGACCAACTCTATTACAATTGTAACACACCACTGAATTCTTCCTCATGTAGCTCTCAACTTGTCTAGGTGGATCATTCAAGAAATATCTAACAACATGACCTCTCTCATGGAAATTGTAACATACCACATTATTAGCTTGCTCACTCCTACTATATCTCCATGGATGATCCTCTCTAACATACCTTCTACACTCCTTTTTCCTATGATTAAGTCCATTACAAGTAAAAATAACCATTGAAATATCTTTCATACCTTGATGCATTAGGTTGCATAATAGACTTTGTTTTCTCATTGTCCTTGGAGTATGACACCCCCTTTTCTTCTTTGGTTCTTGGTTCACCTTCTTCCTTTCTTGAAACCATATCCTCTTTCTTCAATTTATTATCCTTAATATCCTCATTGAATATCAAACCATACCTATTATAGACACCAAAATTGGGTCATACTTCCATTAAAACCCCGTTAATTAAATTAACAATATCCTACCCATTCATATCCCCTAGTGCACATGTTAATTGAATTAATTATATTAATTAAATTAATTAATATCCTCACTTAACCACCTCACCCAGCCAACTCACCTAGCCACCTCACTCAAATGACCCACTCAAACCTCATTAATGACCTAAGACCAAGTCTAAGCTTATCCTAACCAACTAGGACTTAGTATAAACCTAGACTTAACTCCTATTAACAAACCTAAAAAGACTCCTACTTATCTTTCTGTGATCCATCACTCAAGACTCGGAAGAAGGTTGGAGATCACACCAAAAATAGCAACAATCTGGCTATTTTTGGCCAACCTAGATATTATTGTCTTGACTAGCACCGGTTATATCTCAACCATCACCGGTTATGTTAAATACATTTCCAAAAGCCTTTTCCTAGGTTTTTCAATCGATTTAGGATCTATCACAACCAAAGACTTGGAGCACTCAAATTTTTGAAGCACTTAGGAAAAATAAAACACACTGGAGCACTACCAACAACCATTTGGCGTTAATCATCTTCTCCATGATCACGGATTCACATAGAGAATCAAAGAGGTTCAAACTACCACAACACAAATACAATGGTTATTTTCTCTAGATCTCTTCCCTCACTGTCTTCATCACCTACATTCTCTAAATCTATTTTTCACTAACTACCTAATACTTCTTCATTTACCTTCAATTTTTTCAGTAAGATTTATTATTCATCTCTATAGTTTATCTTCCTCCACACCCGTATACTTCTTTCCTCCCACCAACGTATCACTTTACCATACCTGACCCTTTTTACCTATTTTCACCCTCTCTTAATCATATATGAGTCCTCATAACCATTTTACAACCTCGCCCTCACCATTTCCAACCTTTTTGCAATAACAAGAAGTTTGAAAACCAATTTTAAGAACTTTCTGCTAAGTGCCCCTACCGACACCAGTTAGCCAACTGACGTCAGCCATTCTACCTAAATGGCATCAGTCATCCAGCCGACATCGATTCATCGTGTCTCAAAATATATCTCAAACCAGCAAGCTAATACCCACTTCTCAACAACCTAACACCATTTATAATCTTTACAAGAGCTATAACTCAACACCAACCAATCACCTAACCCATTTTAACCTCAATCACCTTATACCTCACCTTTCTAATTGTTTTATGCGAGATACCTAAATCATTTCAATTTCAATAGGATCTTTACTTCATGTGTGATTTAAATAGCATCAATATTGTTATATAAAAAGTGGATTGACATCCTATTCACAAAGATTCACACTTGCCAGATCTAGATCCCGCTAGGTAGTCTGATCATTGTTTTGTTTAACTCTATCTAGTGGTATTGTTTTACATTTATAGGTAGTTCCTCCTAGCAAAAAGGGATCTCTCGTAGTCAACTTGGATCAGAAATTAGAACGTGTGCATGACCTTCAATAGACATTACAAACACGTATTCCTCCTTATCCTACTACCCTTATCTATTTCATTAATTTGATAATAATCCAATGAAACATTTTGGCACACCCATTGGGACCTATTCGGGGTTCTTGCATTTATTCATTCTTAGGGAATCATTGTATGTTTGTTTCTTTTTCAAAAGGAAGTTAACATTAAATTATCTCCTGGAAATCTTCTCTTTCTTCTATTTGTCTCAGTGACATTTTTATTTCGGGACTAAAACAAATCCTTCTTTTTATTTTCTTTCATTTGCATTAGTGAAAGTCATATCCTTTCATATTTACTCTTTGTTTACATCAAATATCACATTTTGATTTGGGTTTTAAAATAATTGCATTTCATACTTCTATGTTTGCATTTTTATCTCACATTAAAATTGAGGGCAACCTATACATTGGAATTCATGCCCACTGATGGTTGACATAATTGAATTGTAGAGAACATTCTCTTCTCTCTTTTCCAAACTACAAAAAAATAAACTCACACATCTTCTTAAACAACACCTTACCTGGAAGAAGCTATCAACGATCACACAATTGAAAGTGGGTACCTAGTTGGTTTCTTTGTCCAGTCATTAACTCAGAGAAAGGACCCCCACCAAAACATAACCTAAAACCATCCTTAGATATTTCCTCTTCATAGGATACCCTCTTTCCAACCAAAAACTTTGTTCTATTCACAAGTCAATCTAAAATAGCATAAGCTAAAACATAAAATTCACTCATAGGATTTCATGTTTTTCTTAGCTTTTTCTTGAGTTGTGAGGTCACGTTCTTCATTTTCTTTTCTTCCTTTCACACCCCATAATTATAGTTGGTGTATTCTGACTTTTTCTAGGTGTGTTAGGGTCCATTACTATCATACTCAGGTTTCTGGGTTGATATTTTATCTGATCTAAGTCACAAAAATCAAATTCTTCCATCTTTTCAAATTTCATAGTGACCAACGTCAGTCCAATGACCATCATCGGTTTTCATCTAACCATCATTGGTTTACCTAACCATTGTTAGTTTCTAGATTTTTTGGTCATTTCACCAAAAATAGCATTCACCACATTTTTTGTTCTTTTTGAAGTCTTCAGACACATCATCATACCTCTAGACCTTTAAAATCACTGTAAAATCTAGTTTTTATTTCATTTTCATCAGTTATTGCCTCCGTTGCAAAAAAAAATTCCCACAAAGAACAAGTATCGGTCACCTTGACCATCATCAGGCATTATCTCAACATCATTGGTTAACATAACATTCGTCGGTTCCTATGTTTTAATTCCTAATTAAAATAGCAACCAGTTTCACCTCCCGGAACCTATTTTTCTTCATTTCTTCTATTTTTTTGTGTCATTTACAAAGAATAAAATACCAATCCTATGCCGACTCACATGGTTTTGTACTAATAGTCAATACAATGCCCTTGTATTCCACAAAATCCTTCACCACTCATGCCTAGCCCATCACCACCTTCCATCCTATCACCTATGGATCCTACTCAACCCATTATCATCAATACCGGTGATGAGGAGTTTGCAAGACTCCTTGACCACAACCTTGTTTCCTTACAACATTATCTCACCCATTCCTCTACTCGTGATTCATCAAGACAATTGGTATACAACATGCATGTGTCCATTCCTCCCATCCTCGCCTGGGTTCTACGTCAACTACCAAGAGCTCGGTGTTACCTTCTTCCACCTTACCACCCGTAGTATCCCAACTTGACCCCATGCCATCAATGCCTACATAACCTATAGCATTAGTCACATTTTTGACGTTATTTTCACCCTTGATGTCAACCATTCCTTCACAAACACCTTGAGTATATCCCCATCCGCACATACCACCTCATATATACCTATTGCATTATAACTACCCATGGTGTTGGAAACTCATACCCCATTCCAAAACATCATCCTCTCCATTCCATAGTCTTTACCTCCAATTACTATGAGGATTTCTACATATACCCCACCTACTTACACATATCACCAACAATCCCCAATCTCATCCATCACCTATTCAGATAATTACCGCCTACATCTATTCCCCTCGTGCAGCTTCTCATACTTGGTACCACCATATAATGGGATGTATTCCACATCATACATTCATCATCAACCTCCTTATGCTGCAAGGGGTGCCTAATAATCACAACCCACTAACGGCCTTATTAAAATGATGATGGAAAATATGTAGAACATTGGAATAATTAGTTTATGGATCTCGCAACTCGTTAACCTACGATGAAATTTGTAATGATCCCATTCATCTGTCTATTCCCATTCACCCATACCCGGTGCATTGGGAAGTTCCCAAATTTAACCGGTTCAACATTAAAGAACACCCGCAAAACCACTTGTAGTATTTCAAACATGGGTGTTATCTAATCACCAACAACAATGGTTTAATCATATGAACATTCCTCATGTCTTTAACGGGACTTGTATTATATTGGTATAGTGGTTTTCCTCAAAATTCCATTTATTCATTTAATCAAGTGGCTCAAGCCTTCCTAGACCATTTTTCAATCAATGTCGTCAATAAGGTCACTATGACCAACTTGTACTCAACTTGACAATATGATGATGAGTCTATTACCAATTTTGTCATTCATTTGGAGAGCCTCTTCAACTAGCTAACATTCTAGTCACCTCAAACAAAGCTTATAGATTTGTTCACTAGAGCTTGTGTCAAGCACATCTCATAAACCTTGCAAGTACTAACCTTCCATACCTTCGATGAAGCATTTACCATGTCGTGAAAATTGGAAATTCATGCCATTAAAGAGAAGAAAATTCAATTGCGTAACAAAAATGTCACATTTAAATCAATTGACACTTCTTCGTATTCAAAAGCCAAAAGCCAAAGGATCTACCAACATAGTAATTTTAAAGGCTGGCCCATATCACCCCTCTAATCAATCAAAACTTAAATCCAACCTTTCTCCCATTAAAATTTTTCAATTCAAATGGGAGCAACAAAAATACACTCCAATCAGGAAGCCTTATTCTTTAGTATTAGAAAAAATTATTATGGTTAGAGCCATTGCTCTTCCACCCATAAAACCACATACTGGTTTTGAACCCACTCATCTTATGTCTGTATGGTACAAGGAACATGACTATTATAACTATCATAGCATAAAAGGTCATAGCAATGGTAATTGTATAACCTTCAATAACATTGTCATGGAAATGTTAGATAATGGAGATCTCATCTTGGACAACACGAATGAACCCACAAATCAGAATTTGCATATCTTCAAGAATCCATTCCCTAACAATACCCTGTCATAAAAAAAAAATGAAAAACCTTCAACTAATGATAGTAATTTTTTGCGAGTTCCATGATGTATTTTACACCATACCATTCCTTCGTAATTTCCACCTATCCCCTCTATCGAGGAGTTCCTAGACGAGCTCCTCTACCCATGGACGAGCCTACTTCCTATACTCCATCAATAGAGGATTCCCTTCATCTCCTCCTTCACCCATGGAGGAGTCCAAAACTTCGATAATGTCGTTTCATCACTTACCTCGCAACCTAATGAAAAACCTACGGTATTAATTCTCCTACCCATGGGAGATTCATCCTCACTTTCCTCTCTATCGAAAAAGGAAATTACCTCATCCAAACTGTTATCTCCCCTACCCATAGGGGATCCTTTAGATGAACCACTTCTTGATGGGGAAAATTCCCCATTAGTATTCCAAGATCCTGATGATCTGCTCTCGAATCTCTTAGCCATAGAGTCTCAAGCCAACCTGCCTCTTGTCTCATGACATATTTTACAGGATCTCTACTAAGCCAACATCATCTTATCTTACAACAATGTATTTTTCATGCTTGGCTGAGCACTTAGATTACGTTAATAATTCCATGCTTTGGGGATGCCTTCACTATGCTTTTCAACCCAAATAAAATGTCACATGCAGATCGCCACAATCTATCTAAAGGTATTTCAAGAAACCCAATCGACCATGACCATGCCTATTGAAATGGCCTCTTCTTCATCACCCTCACCTACATCCAAACCTTTACCAACAACTAAACATGTTCCTATTCCTAAGAACCTACCTGCACCTACACCTTCCCCACATCTAGACCCATTACCACATTGGGTGTCATGCCGACATCAAGTCTAGTTCATCCTCTTATCAAATTGGATTTATCCACATCTTCCCAAACCCATGCAAAAACCATTCCTCCACATAAAAGGAAGACCCAACCTTCTAGGCCGCTTACACAAGTTTCACCCACTACGCCTTTGTCACCTTCACCCTTATGTCTGTCTTGGGGGCTCACCCGTCAACTTTGGCCAAAAACCACCTATCCAAGGAAATCAAAAAGCACAACAGCCCACATATTCATCACAATCCTTTATTACACCCAACCTACTAGCACAACGTACACCTTCTTCATTACCCACATCTTTCTTACCACCTATACCCCCACCACTTATAGTAATGGCATTAGTACCTATAAGATTTTCTTCTCTTCAACCCATACCTTCCATTTTTCCTCTGTTAACAACCTTTACCGCACCTCCTTTATCACCTTGGCTAACTCATCCTTTGCCACCATCTGCTTTCCCCTTTACATCACGTATACCTCCTTCACCTTTACCTAGGAAGGTGCAACCTAAATTGAAAAACCCACTACCCTCTAAAGAGGTAGTTAAGCCTACAACACCTTCTATTGCTAGTTCATCTACTACACCTTTACCCAAGAAGGTACAACCCAATCCTAAAACAATACCACCTACCAAACCAGTGGTCAAACCTATCCCACCTCCAATTCCACCTCCTATAGTACCTCACACATCAAAATCACCTACACTTCAATCTAGACCCACACTCACCTCACATTGCGATCCATTGGTAGGGTCTTACGCCAACATTCTAGCTAACCTTTAAGAGACTTCTATCATAAAAGTGTCACCCCTTAGACCTTACAACCCACTTAAGTCCAAACATAATGGGTTTTGAAATACTAAATTTTTTCCCCGCCATCGTGTGCCAGGACATGATGTAGAAAATTTTAAGGCTTTAAAAACCATTATGCTCCAACTTTTTCCTCATGAAAAAAACTTTGATGATGATGATCTTCTAGATGAGGACCCAATTCCACCTCCATCTATCACTACGCATCCTCTCCCACTACCTATTCAGTGACCTACATCACCACATCCATAACCATTTTATACACCTCTAAAATTTGAGATCAATATGGTCCGTATAGAGAGCTAGCAAAAAATCCAAAGGCGCCATACTCATTTCGCAAGATTCTTACCCCGCACTAGGTTTTTTTCCATGATGTAGTTATACTTTTCTTGACACACCATCTCCATCCACCTCTCTTCCTTAGATTAAAATGATCTAAGTTGCCACTCACACCTAGAAAGAAAAAGGAAAGGAGAAAGAAACTAGCCCATCTGCCAATCCTATGCCCAACATACCATCTACACCCACACTAAAAATCACCATTCGGGGACCCACATATCCTATTTTTGATGGGGTCACCCATTATATAATGATAAAACAATTACACCAATCCCCTCTAAAAATGTCTTTGTATGACCTCATCCAAACTTTTAAATCCCATCGACATGCCCTCATGGAGGTTCTACAATCCATCAAGGTTTTACCTAACGACCCAACACCTATGGCCTCCATTATCACCCCTCACCATGTAGCTTCTCTCACCAATTCATCCCCTTCCTCTACACCTTCCACTACTCACCAAGTAGCTACCTTTAGTTTCTCTAATGACGAGATTATACCTCTCTAATAAGATGATCTTGATCCCCCCTTTTCATCTCCATTTATATTGATAATATAAGCGCTCAAAGAGTTATGATCGATGGCGGTGCTAAGCATCAACATCATCTCCTAGCTCACATATAATAAAATGTGCATCCCTTCAAATTACATTCATAATAACCCAGTTATGTTGTGTTCATTCAATGATGCCATCACTTCCACTCTCAACACCATCATCCTCCACATTTTTGTGGGCCCTCGTACCATTCTAAAACTTTTCTGTCTTAGAGGGGGAGTTCCAGTACAACCTGTTGCTTGGGTGACCTTGGATCCATTTCATGGGTTGTGTTCCTTCAACCTTGCATCATTGTGTAAAATTTACACATGAAGGACATAGCTATACCATCCCCACTGACCCTTCACCATTCAAAATCTGTAACATGTTGTGCTGACCTAACGATGTCCTTGTACTAGTTAAGGAATCTACTATGGTTGTCACTTCTTCTTCACCCATGGCCCCATCCACCGATGTTGTTGCTACCTTTTCCACACCTACCTCCTCTATTCCCACTACCACCATAGAATCTACAGCCAACCCATCTACTAACCCATCTACTTCTCAACTAACCAATGCTTATTATGCCCAATCTCCTAGTGATTCATCTATTTCCA
The DNA here is from genome assembly GCA_018340775.1 of Taxus wallichiana var. yunnanensis. Classification (NCBI taxonomy): domain Eukaryota; kingdom Viridiplantae; phylum Streptophyta; class Pinopsida; order Cupressales; family Taxaceae; genus Taxus; species Taxus wallichiana. The sequence continues at coordinate 607,826,155 of CM031240.1, forward strand.
CTACCCATATACCAACTATCGATCCCTTAGAATTTTTTTCAACATCTCACTATGGGGGCTACTCCTGTACAACATTGACACATTCCTTACTCTAAAATAGTATGGTAACCTTCTCCAACATACTTGCTATGATCACCACGTAGGTGAGGTTTTCCCTTATGGTCCTCCCCACCTTTGTAAAAACTTAAACTATGGGAGACTTAATACTTCTACCTATTCTCCCGAGCCACCTTCCCAAACATGACCATTTTCTTCTAACCTTCAATCCCTCACAAACCACTACTTCACCCACACTTTCCTCCATCCATGTGCATGGAAGGGAATTTTATTTGGCTTCTATGAATAGGGCCACCATACTATCATCCCATGTACCACTCGTAAACACAAAGTGACTAAAATGGTATTGGATTTTTTGAACCATCTTCCAAGAAATCCCGCATTGAACTCATTGAGGATGACAAACCTTCATCACCCCATTAACTAACTTCACCACCTTCACCCATGGATTCTATGGATCCAGAATCCATTCCTCCTAATTTTTATTTTTTTCATAAACACCATTTCCCTGGGACCTCTAACTTATCAATGTGATGGTGAGGTTCCCTCTTCTCTTCTATTCTTGTATCCTGACATGATCGATGATGATACACCATCTATTAACATCATTCACTATTAGAATGATGAGTCTATTCTCACCTATCTTGGTCTGGAGGATTCCTATATTCATTGGTCATTAAATTATGAGACAAAAACCATGTTAAATAAATCAACCATCAAAATCAATATTAACACTCATGATAACCCACACATTCTAAAGATAGGCCAATATTTAGATGCTGCTCAACATGGAACTTTTACCTCATTCCTCCAAGATCATAACAATGATTTTTTTTGGTCCTATGCTAATATGCCTGATATTCACCCAAACATTGTGGTCCATAATATCGTAACTATTCCTGAAGCCAAAACTGTAAAATAGAAGCTACGAAAAATGTATCCTCATATTTCCCTTCTTGTCAAAGAAAAACTTCAACGCCTTCTCTCGGTTTCCTTCATCCTACCCATTGATTATCCCCAGTGGATATCTAACATCATTCCTATCATAAAAGTGATAAGAGGACTCTTCATATCCACTTATTTCCATGACCTTAACTTAGCCTACCCTAAAGATGACTTTCCTTTACCTAGTATAGACCAACTAGTTGATATCACCATTGGCCATGAGATGTCATCACTCAAGGATGGTTTCTTGGGTTATAACCAAATCTTACTCACCCCGTAAGATCAACACAAAAATGCCTTCATCACTTCTTTGGGGACCTTCAGTAGACACCAAAATTGGGTCACACTCCCCTTGGCCCCCGTCGAATAACAAACTCAAACATATTTACCTAATCCTAGCCCCTTCCACCCCACATTAATACCCATCCTCATAATATGCATTACTTAATTATTTTAATGAAGCTAATTTCCACCTCACCCCTCCACCTCACCTAGCCACCTCATCCTAGACCTATTCTTGGTATATGTCCATAACTAACTAAGACTTGGTCCTACTTACCTCAATGAGCCGAGACTTAGTTCAACCCTAAAAATAAATTCCTATTATCCCTCTAACCACATTCCCGCTCATAAAAAGGAAAATTATGCTTTGATCCGAGGAAGAATAGATAGGTCTAGCAAAAATAATCGCCAAGATCTCGTTATTTTTAGTAAACCTAATAAATCCTTCCTTAACCAATGCTAGTCATCCCAAAACCAATGTCGGTCAACCAAGAACCATCGTCAGTTACCATTTATTCACCTTAGAAACCTTGTTTTTGGGTTGAAACATTATGAGATCAAGGGGGCGATAAGAGATCTACATGTAAGAAGAACCAGAGTATTTTTCACACACCTAGACATCCACAAAGGTGAGACCAGGACAAATCCATAGGTATTGTACTCACGGAAGCATTCTAGGAAGCACTACCGTGGCACCAAGCACCATTCTTCTAATCAAATTTTATCACCTTTCAGCCATCAAACCTACTTCACAGTAAGTGTACCTTCTACCGACATGTTCTGTTTTAGTATAATAGCCTTTATTACTTCTCTTATCAGTTTATACCTTGTATGTTTGTTTCCCACCTCCTACCTATTTGTAGACTCACCATTCCTCTACTCACACCACAAAATCAACCATTATCTCTTGTTGTACACCTCTCGAGTATACTAAATACCTTTACATACCTCCCTATCCACCCTTCCATCTCTGTTTAGCTTCAATTCAATCCCCACAATCAAATCTCATTTAGTTCCTTTCACCATGACCCTACCGACACCAATTACCCATGATCGTCATCGGTTTTGTCTAAACCATCATCGGTTACACAAGACTGACACCAGTCTCTATGTTTCATACCTTTTTCCAATAATAGAACCAAAAAACCTTCTACCAAGTGACAAAAGCAACCCATAATTGGACCTTGACAAGTCCCAGTACCTTGACCATTACCTCGCACTTCAAATCCAAATATAGCCTAGACTGTTATGATTGGATTTTATTATTGTACTTGAATGAGATACCTAAATCATATAAACTATGTAGGAATTTTCTTAACTCTCACATTAAGTTTTTATAAATAGTGGATTGACATCCTTTTAGGGAGTATCATACTTTCCATATCTCACACATGATAGGCAGTCCACTATCATATATTGTTTAAATATTCTTCGATGGTCTTGTTTTATATTTCAAGTAGTTCCTCCCAATAAAAATGAAGCTCTCACAGTCAAAATCAGATCGATAAGTTAGAATGTGTGCATCATCCTCAAAATGTAAAGAAAATGGTGAAACATTTTGGCATGCCCAGTGGGACCCATCTGGGGTTCCTTGCATTTTTCTTCATTCCTAGGTAAATATGGTGTGTTTGTTTATTTTCTAAACGTATTCACACTAAATCTCTTTCCTGGTAATCCTCTCTTCTTCTAATTGTCTAAAACAACATCTATTTTCTGGTGCTTAAAATGAACCATTTCTTCTTTCTTGCATTTACATAAGTAGTGAAAGAGCACGTTCCTACTTGTTCATCATTTGCTTCATCGAACGTAATTTGTCGATTTGGGTTTAAAATTAGTTGCATTTCATCCTTGTATGCTACATTTAGCTCACATTAAAATGAGGGAAACCTATATGTTGGAAGTCATGCCCAGCTGATGGTTGACATAAAGAATCGTAGAAAAGCACTCTCTTTCTTCTTCTTCTACCAAATTACACAAAATTGAAACAAATACACATCTTATTAAACAACATCTCACCCGAAGAAGTTTTCAATGATCACACGATTAGTGGATTGACAAAGTGGGCACCTAGCTGGTTACTTCTATCCAGTCATTACCTCAGAGGATGGCCCACCCCTGCCATAACATAACCTGAAACCTCTCCTTTTAGATATCCTTCTTTGTAGGAAGCCTTCCTCACCAAAAACTCTACTCTAAATTCATAAGTTAGTCTTCTAAATATCATAAGCTCAACACATTAAAAATCACTTGATGTACACATGTTTTTAGCATTTAATTGACGTGCATTTTGATGTGTAAGGATACGTTTCTCCATTTTCCATTATTTTACCTTGCACACTCCACAATTGCAGTTGGAGTATTTTGACTTCTTCTGAGTTTGTTAGGACCTCATTATATCATCTCTAAGATTTTGGGTTGATCATTCATCTAATCTTAGTTCATATATCTATTTTCTTGTATTCTCTAAAATTTCATAGTAACTAGGCATATGTTTATCTGTTGGCATCGGTTTACACCTCACCGTCATTGGTTCTACCTAACCACCATCAGTTCCCTATCTTTTAGTTAAATTTCCCAAGTGACACCTATTTCATCTTTTTATCTTGTTTAGATTCTTTCGAGTCTCTATACTCTCTTATTCTAATAAAAGACCATCATACAACTTATCTATTCGACATTCATCAAATGTTATTTTCTCATAATAACCGATAACGGTTACCCTTGAATCATGTCATTAGTCGCGTCCTTAAGGTGTTGGTTACCCCGTGTTGTTTCTCAACCGATACATTACTCATATCCACCTACAAACACCTTTTTTCTCATTCCTACTACTTTTGTGTCATCTCCGGACTACAATATCACCCGATATACATTAATTCACATGGTATTGAGTAAAAACTAAGATAAAACTCTTATATTCCATGTTAATCATCAACCACTCCTATCTAGTCCTTCACTACCCTCTTCCGATCACCCATGGATCCAATGTTTCCAACCACCATTGCTATAGGTGATGAGGAATTCAGACAACTCCTTGATCAGAATTTTGTGTCCTTACAGTTCTACCTTTCCCACTCTTCCACCCAGGACTCCTCAAGTTAGTTGATATATGACATGCTTGTATCCATCTCTCCTCCCCTTATCCCAACTTCTGTATCATCCCCTATTAGTTTAGTGTTTCCTTCACCTACTTTACCCCTAGTGATTTCACAATTGGGCCCCATACCTACTATGACCGCTACATCTATAGTATCAATTACACCTTTAGTATTTGTTGTCCCCTCATTAACCACCCACACCATAACCCCATCCGCATTCATTATCTCATAGATACCAAATACAACACAACAACCCCATGGTTTCAAAGTGACCCCTACTCCATTCAAGAATCTTTTCCTCTCCATCCCACAATCAATGCCCATAACTACTACTCACATCATGCGATCGCCCCACCTACATATACATACTATCAAGTAACTCCCTCTCTCATCCATCACCCATTCTCGATATATTCCGTCTATGTTGATCCCCTATTCTCCACGCCGCTATTCGGCATCACCATACACTAGAATGGAACCCACATCACATGTTCAAGCACCAACCCTCTTACACCATAGGAGGTTCCCTTCCATCATAACCTATCGACGACCTCATCAAATTAATGATGGAAAGGATGCGAGACAATAGAAACATCGGTTTCAGCTAACGTAATTCTCTCACATATGATGAAATCTGTAATGAGCCCATTCATCTATCCATTCCTATTTTCCCATACCTTGTACATTTGGAAATGCCAAAATTCAACCGCTTTAATAGTAAAGAAGACCTGCAATAACATTTGTGGTCTTTCAAACATGGTTGTTACCTGAACGCCCATAATGACACTTTACTCCTACAAACCATCTCAATGTCCCCGACAAGACCTCGCATTGGACCGGGCAGTGGGCTACCCATACATTGTATATACTCATTTAATCAAGTAGCCCAAGCCTTCTTAGACCACTTCTCAATCAACGTTATCAAGAAAGTCACCATGACTAATCTTTACTCCACATGACAGTATGACGATGATTTTATCGCTGACTTTGTCACTCGTTGGTGTAACCTAATTAATCAGCTCACATTTCATTTACCTCAAACTAAACTCATAGAGTTTTTTACATGTTCTTGCGCTAGACACATCTCAAAAACCCTGCAGGTGTAAAATTTCCACACCTTTGATGAGGCATTCACCATGGCATAGAAATTAGAGATTCATGTTATCAAAGAGAAGAAAATTCAGCTATGTAACAAGAACATCATGTTCAAATAAAATGATGCTTCTTCATCTTCAAAACCCTAAAACAACTATTCAAAACCCAAAGGATCTACCAATGTTGTAGTTCTCAAGGATCGACCCTCTCACCCTTCAAACCAAGCCAATCCTTCTTCTAATTTCTCTCCCATCCAAGTTTTCCAGTTTAGAGGAGAACATCAAAAGTATACCCCAATAGGGAAGCCTTATTCTTTTGTTTTGGACAAGCTTATTAAGGCTGGTGCCATTACCCTTCCACCTATAAAACCACACACTTTTTTTGACCTTGATCGCCCCATGCCCACGTGGTATAAAGAACATGAATTTTGTAACTATCATCATGTCAAAGGTCATAAATGACGATAACTACATCACCTTCAAGAATATCATCCAAGAAATGTTAGACAACGGAGATCTAGTCTTGGATAACCCAAATGCACCTGCTAACCAAAACCTACATATATTCAAAAATCCATTCCCTAATCATGCCCCATCTTCTAACCAAACTGGTGACACTTCAACCAATGATAGCAATGTCCGTGAGGTCCACACCATTTTCAAGGACATACCAGTTGCTTCCCAATTACCCCATGTTCCTTCCATAGATGAAATCTTAGCTCGAGCTCCCCTACCTACACATGAACCTATTTCATCTACTCATCCACCCACAGAGGAACCCCCTTCATTTTCTCCTTCACTCGTGGAAGAGACCATACTTAGGACTCTACCTCCGGCCCTCAAATTACTGAGAAGTCATCATTTGCACCACTCCTACTCATAGGGGACACTTTTCCACTCCCGCACCATCACACAGAGATTCCGCCTTGTCTCGACCATCATCTCCTCAACCCATAGAGGAGCCTATAAACACACCATTTCCTTTAGATGACAATTCTCCATCGGACCTCCAAGATCATACCAATATTCTTTCGGCTCTCTTACCCACATAGTCTGAAGCTAGCCATTTCCCTATTTCTCAAACACATTTTATAGGGATTACTACTCGATCCACATTGGCCCCACCTTCAGCAGTACCATTTTTATGTTTGGTCGATCACCTAGACTATGTTGATAGAGCCTTACCTTTGGAACATCTTCTACTTCCTGCTTCAACCCAAATGCAACTATCACTCACCGAAACCTCCACAATCTGCCTAAAAGTGTTTTAAGTGACCAAGACACACAACCATGACTATTGCAACACCTTCCATGTCATCACCCATAGCTCAACACACACCTCTACCCACAACCCAACATACACCTACACCCAAACACCGTCTATGCCTATATCATGTCCCTTGCCTAAACCCATCACTACCTTAGGTGTCATGCCGAAATCACACCTTACTCACCCACCCATCATATTAGATTTAGCCACACCTTCCCATACCAACACTAAACTTATTCTGGCCCCTAAAAGTAAGCCCCAACCTTCTAGGCCTCATACACCAACCTTGCCTACCACACCATTATCACCTTCACCGATTCTCGTCCATCTTAGAACCTCACCCCTCGACCATGGCCAAGCAACCTCCTTTCACTAGTACACCAAGATCAGTGCAATGCAGACCACATCCTCATCACGACCCTATAATATACCCAAGCAATTAACAAAACCCTTGTCATCACACATGACCTTCTTACCACCCATACCACCATTACCTTCCATAACTTCTTCACTACTCATGACACTCTTCTCTCTTCCACTCGTACCTTTCATGTGATCTATGCTAATGACCATCACTATACTATGGTTACCCCCATGGGTAACTAATCCTCTTCCACCATCTTCTTATCCTTCTACATATCGCACCCCATGTCACCTTCTCCCAAGAAGGTGAAACCTAAAGCTAAACATCCACTACTCTCTAATAAGGTAGTTAAATCAACCAAATATTCCATCGCTAGCTCTTCTACCATGCCCATACCCAAGCGAGATGCAACCAAGACCTAAGACCACTCCACATACAAAACTAGTTGACCAACTTGTCCTCCTCCCCGTAAAGCCTCTTCCTCCACAATCAGCCACACCGTACCCAAACCCACACTCACCTCCCATTGAGATCCATTAACGGGGTCCTAGGAAAAATCCTAACCAATATCCTTGAAACATCTGTCATCACATTACCACCTCTTAGACCTTACTGACCTATTCAAACCCAAAGAAAAAGATTTTGAAAAAACTAAAATTTGTGCCTACCATCATGTGCATGGACAAGATGTAGAGAACTATAAGGATTTAAAAATTGCTCTTGTCAAATTATGTCCTCCTGAAGAAACTTTTGACGATGATGATTTTCTTCATGAGGACCCCATTTCTCCTTCACTAATTTACCTAGATATTCTTCCATTTCCTTCTCGGTGACCAATATATCCACACCCTCAACTCTTTCATCTTCCCCCGAGATTTGAGATCAACATGATCAACATTGCCACTGCACCGTAAAGACAAAGGTAAGCAAAAATAAGTTAGCCCATCAACCAACCCCTGTACCCAACTAGCATCTGCACCCACACCTAAAGTCACCATTCAAGGTCATACATATCCTATTTCTAATGGGGTAACACATCACACAATGCTTAAACAGTTATACCAATCCCCCTAAAAATTATTTATATGACCTCGTCCAAACCTCTAAGTCACATCACCCAAAGCCCTCATGGAGGTCCTTCAATCTATTGAGGTTTTACCAAATGACCCTACACCCATGGCCTCCATCATTACCTCTCATCATGTAGACTCTCTCACTAAGTCATCACCTTCCTTTATACCTCCACCTACTCACTAAGTAGCCGCCCTCGGCACTTTTCGGATGAAGAGATATCTCCCTTCCAGTCTGACGACCCCAACCCTACTCTTTTCATCTCCATCTTTATTGATAATATACACATATGATGCATCATGATCGATGGTGGTGCTAGTATTAACATCATCTACTCCCATGCATATGACCAAATGCACATACCTTCTAATTGCATTCATGGTAACCTAGTTATATTATTCTCCTTCAATGATGCCATGTCCTCTACCCAGTACCGTTGTTCTCCATATCCGCATTGGTCCCGCACCATTTTGGAACTTTTCTATGTCCTAGAAGGGGATTTCTAGTATAGTATGTTGCTTGGCCAGCCTTGGATCCATGCCATGGGTTGTGTCCCTTAAAATTTACACCACTGCCTCAAATTTGAACATGAGGGACATAATTACACCGTCCTTTCCGACCCGTCACCTTTCGGGACCTATAACATGTTATACCATCTGAAAGATGTCCTTGTACTAGTCAAGGAATCTTCCACTATCACTACTTCACCTTCACCTACAAGCCCATCTGCAAAGATTGCCACCACCTCTTGCGCATCTAACCTTGCTATCCTTACTACCGTTGTAGCCTCTACTATTGATTCATTGTTTCCCCATCATCTAGAAAGTAGTCTATCCCCTCCACCCACATATAGACTATGGATCCCTTAGAAGTTTTTTTTTAACACCTCACTATGTGGGAATACTACCTATACAATATTGACATATTCCTCACCCCATAAGAGTATGGGAACTTGTGTCAGCACCCCAGTTATGACATCCGCATAGGAAAAGTTTTTCCTTATAGTCCTCCTCACCTTCACACTAATATAATGTATGGGGGACTTGATATTTCCATTTATAAACCCGAACCTCCATCCCAAACCTAACTATTTTCATCTAACTTGCATTCCCTTACTAACCACCACTTTGCTCACACTTTCCACCACTGATGCACATGGAAAGGATTTGGCTTTGGTTTTTATGAACAAAGTTGCCATACTATCATTTCTTGTACATCTCGTAAACACAATGACCATAGTGGAATTGGTTTTGATGCACCACTTCCCAAGAAGGCTCACGTTGACCTCATTAGGAAAAAATACCTTCCCCACCTCATTCACCCATGGAGTCCATAGATCTAGAATCTATTCCCCTAACTTTTTTCATAACCACCATTTCCCCGGGACCTCTAACCTATCAACGTGATTATGAGGCTCCCTCTTCTCTCCCATTCGTATCCCGACATGATTGATGATGATAAACCTTCTATCAATGTCATTCAATGTTATAATGATGAATCCATTCTCACTTACTTAGGTATAGAAGATTCTTATATTCACACGGTCATTAACTTCTGAGACACAAAACATGTTGAATGAATTGACCATCAAAATCAACATTAACACTCAAGATGAAATACACATTCTAAAGATCAACCAATCCTTAGACATTATTAAATAGGAAGCCTTCACCTCTTTCCTTTGGGACCATAGCAACACGTTTTTTGGTCCTATGCCGATATGCTCGGTATTGACCCAAAAATTGTGGTCCATAATATTGTAACCATTCCTTATGCCAAACCCATCAAAAAAAAGATGTGGAAAATGCATCCTTGCATTGCTCTTCTAGTCATAGAAGAGTTTTAACACCTTCTCTCAGTTTACTTCATATTACCCATTGACTATCCCTAATGGATTTCTAACATTGTTCCTGTCACAAAGGTGACAAGGGGACTCTGCATTTTCATAGACTTCCATGACCTCAACCTAGCTTGTCCCAAAGATGATTTTCCCTACTAGGGATTTTCCAACTAGTTGATCTCAACACTTTGGCCATGAAATGCTATTGCTCATGGACAGTTTCTCAAACTACAATTAAATATTACTAGCTCAAGAATATCAACACAAGACTTCGTTCATCACCCCTTGGGGAACTTTTTGCTATCGAGTCGTGCCTTTTGGCCTTAAAAATGTTCGTGATATATATCAAGTGAGCCATGAATTACATCTTCCATCACATCATCCATTGCATATTTGAAGATTGTGTATATGATCTTCTAGCCAAATATAGACATCAAACTAAACACCTACCCATCCTTAAGGTCATCTTTGACTGTCTCATCAAGTATTGTGTGCATATTCAACCAAAGAAGTGCATCTTCACAAGTAGTTTCTAGAAACCTCAAAGGTTTCATTATTTCTTTACATGCTATAGAAGTTGATCCTACTAAATTCAAGGCTATTCTAGAAATTATTTTTCCCACTAATATGTGTCAAATTCAAATCCTAATGTTTCACTCAGAATGTTTCCGTTCCTAGAATAGAGTTGCTTCTATCCTTTCATTCTTTTGAGAAATCAGATAAGGGTTAGGGCTAGGAGGAATACCTGTTGAATGTTGAGAGGGTGTGCACATACCGTAGAGAGAGATCAGATCGATTGCGAAGAACTCCTTTTTATCTGGGAAGGACTACCTGCAAGTAAGAATACAAGACCACCAGATTTTAGTTAGACAATAAATGAGGGAACTGCCTTGGGCCCAGGAAATATTAGACTTCCTTTCGAAGGTGGTCAGTTCCCCTTTTAATATGAATTAACACTAATGATAATAAAGAAGCTATTGCGAAATCATGATTGAGGTACCTCATTACAAAGCAATAGAGACTAAACTACCAATAATAAAATGTCATGTTGTTTATTTGGTCAATGGTCGTTGATACGTTTGTTATCCAAATTTCACCCCAGAGTTAATTTGATAACATGCATCGAGTTTTTAGTTCCAAGAAAGTAGATTAATTCAAGAGAAAATCGTAAAATTGGCTAAGTCCTCGCTCAAGACCACCTTTAGGGACGGTTGGAACAATTAATACGCGGAAGGTGCGGATCGGCCAAAAAGCCTGTGTGGCCCAAACAGAAAATGGACATCCTGGGACAAATGGACGTGAAATGCCCGAATTGGCTGAAAGAAAGAAAATTTATCCAAGTCCTTTACCGGGAGCAAGCGGGACAAGAGTTCACGGAGGACGCGAACCACCGGTTCACCTAAAAAAGAGAATGTAGCAGACGGGACATGTGGGACACAGGAACGCGAACCGACTGAATCAGACAAACTGGAAGAATTTGTCCCAGACAACACTGGGACATTTGGGACAAATGGACGCGAAGGATGCGAACCGGCCAGTTCGGTCGAAATAGGAAACTTCAGCACAAGGACAAGTGGGACAAAGGGACACGTGGGACACGGATAGCCAAGGAGCCGAAAGCTAATCGGATCACGCCACGTGTCACCCAAAGCATAAAAGGGGCAAGGAAGCCCATTTCGGGTGGATCGAGGATTCTCGTCCCACGAAGCACCTTTGGGACATCTGGGACAAAAAGATGTAGTGGACGTGAAAATCTAGCAGGCCCATGGACAAATCAAAGCATGACATGTGTCGCCAAGGAAAAAGGGTCCAAAAAGTCAAAGGGGTGAGTTTTCAAGCACTGATCCGAACCATTGAAATAGTGCCACGTGTCCAAGTTTAAGGGGCCCACAAGAAAAGCCCACGAAAAGGTGGAGAGAGGGAATTACTCAGCGAATCAGGGCCTGCCACGTGTTGTCTAGATGGCAGAGCGTGGGAAAAGATTTTAAAACCTGTTCTTACATGTTTTGTGCCCTAAATCTTCAGACCTTCGTATCTTTCGATCTAGAGCTCAGATTTGCACGTTCTTTATATCAACGGAAAGATGTTGAAATTATCTACATGATTCTGGGATCAATCTCACATTTTGGTGTAGTTTGGAGGGAGAAAATTAAGAAAACATCTCTGACGCGTGGTGATAGACAGAAGTAATGCTTCAACAACCAACTTTAATGCAGCAGCATACTTCGCCGCTCTCTGTTAGGATGTACCCGCCATTTTGCCAGGATCCGTCGCTTCTGTCATAATGACATGATTTTAAATGCTACCAAGAAGTGGTTGGTTCAGATTCTAGATTTCCTCTCTCTCCCCTCTCATTTCTTCATATATATTGTAAAGAGGAGCTCCTTTAACGGTTGGACATTTTTGTTTTGCATCCTACATTATTCACTCACTTGCCGAGAGAATTTGTGGATTTTTCAAACCTCCTATATGGGTTGTAATGCCAAAAATTTTTTTCCTCTTGGCCACTGCAATGTACTGTATCTACTCTTGAGCAATAATATATGTGTTGTGATTGACTCTCAACCCTCTCATGTATTCATTGCTATCATTTTGATCTCTTATTGCAGTTTGGTTACCTGTGCATGGTGGTTGTATTGCATCTATGTGGTCTATGTTAAATTTGCAAAACGAATGTCTAACATTCCTCTGGTGCATCACCTTTGTAGTTTAGGTTTTATTCTATGCATTTTCTTACCCTGTCTCCTTGGTAATTTAGATTAGATTTTAGCAAAACCTCTACATTTTTGTGTGCATCTCAATAGAGGAATAGGAACTAGCTTTCTCTCGGAGAATATTTTCTCATATTTACAAGTCCCATGCTTGGAGAAAGGATTCCATGTTGTGCAATCACACTAGATGCCCGAACATCAACCTAGAAGCCTGATCTACATCCAGGGGTGTTGTGAGTTTGCAACAACAGTTTTGGCACATGCCGGTGGGACACTAGAGGTCTCATTTTTATTGCAGCAAAGTTGATATGCATCTGCTGCAATTTTCTTGCTTATAAGAGCTATTATTTGCATATCTAGCGACTCCAAGGGGAAGAATCAACTGGTTTCAGCAGTGCAGGCCTAAAAACTCATGAGAAGAATCACCACAAGGTCAAGAGTTGGAGAAGAAGAAGTGTTGTTTGAATACCTGCAGTTATCTCCAAGAAGAAGGCAAAGAGGAAGAAGGATTCAAAGGTCTCCATCTCCACCAAACAGAACTCTCTCAACTCCTCCACCTGACAGGCCTTTCATTCAGTATACAAGGGTTTTAAGACCAATTAGAATGGCTCAGAACAATCCCTACGTCAACTTCACAGGCAGCAGCCCACTTGCTCTCAATGCACAAAGCATCCAGTTCCTATTGCAGCCTTGAAGAACATTCCCTACTTCACCAGAGAAAATCAGACTACTCCAGGTGATCATGTTAAAGATATTGCTAACCTTTGTGCAATCCATGAAATCAATGAAATGCAAGTGGCTGTCAAGTTACTGGCATCTTCCTTCAAGGGTAAAGCATTACAATGGTTTAGGAGCCTTGGAGCTGGTTCTATCACAAACTGGAATCAGCTGTGTATTGCACTTCACGAGCAATTTGGAGAGAAGGGAGACAACTTGTCTCTTTTGGAGCAGCTGACAACTATCAAGAGAGCCTCCAACGAGTAGCTGACTGACTTCAACTTCAGATTTCAAAGGTCTTGGGATAGGATTCCAGTGGCAGTCAGGCCAACAGTAGAAGGTGCTTTTCTATATTACCTTAAAGATTTGAATTCTGATATTTCTATGTTAATTCAATCCATGGGAGGCACAACAATCCCTATGGCTTATAGCATTGCCATTAGAGCCGAAAACTGTCTTATTCAAGCTGGTAAACTGGCTCCTAGGCCTCCCATGCCCTTGTATCCAAACTTAGAAAATCCAAGCACTAGTCAAGCACCCACTTTGGCTCGTGTTCCCACCCCTAGAAATCAAAGTTCAAATGAAACTTCTACTTCATCCTCTAGTGCTTCAAATGAACTCCAAGAGGTCATGAAACAGTTGCAAAACCTAGGCAATGAGCTGGTTACTATTAAGAGGCAACAAGCCCAAGGTTTCAGACCTTCCTATCAACCTCAAGCTCAGCCTAATAGGCAGCCATAGCAACCACAAAGACCACCTAATCAAGTTGCAAATGTGAATCAAACAAGGCCTCCCCTCTAACAGATCATTCCAGCCCTATAATCCAAATGTTATATCTACCTCTAAGGCATTAGTGCAAACACAGAACAACATTACTCAGGAATATGACTGGTGCTTTCCATGCAACGAGCCTCATAACCAATCCATGTGTTTCAATGGTGCTCTCAATCAAGCACTGATGGTGACAACTACTGGTGTGGAGGGTGAGGGCAGTCAAGGAAACAATCAACAACAAGAAACATTCCAACAACAATCAGCCCCAAATGACACCACATTGGTGAACTGGCAAGCGGAAGATTTATGTGGCATGAATCAAGCAGTTTCTCAAGGTGTTGCAGCCAACACAAGGTCAAAGAGGAGAAATTTGGGTGAAGAACAACCATTAGCCCCAGCCAATCCACAACCTTCCACGGCTCCACAAATGATTGGCAAGCAAAGTCCAGTTTCAAGTGCACAAGGACAGCCAAGAACAGCCCCTAGGCCAACTCAAATGCCAGCTGTTGCTGCCCACGTGCAAGGGGTGAATGTGCAAACCAAGGGACAACAAAAGGATACTTCATCCCCATTCAGTATCATTGAACAGATGAAGAAGACTAACGTCAATATATCAATGTGGGAATCCCTATCCATCCCAGGCCAAAGAGATCTACTGCAAGCTGCCATGAAGGACTGGTCAACTTCGATCGGGCGGGTTCGGATGTAAGACAAAGTGCTTACAAATGCTGCCCAGATCAAGGAAGTCATGGAGCACAACAAGGTAAAATGTGAAGTCCCCTCATTTCTATGTTTCATTAATCATTGGGGATAAACTAGTACACAATTGTATGATTGATTCCGGGGCAAGTAGCTCAGTGATGCCCAAGCAAATAGCTAATCAATTGGGTCTCCAATATGAAGTAATATCTAAAGGGGTAGTGCAATTGGATGGGACAGCAATAGCAATGATTGGAGTGATTAAAAACTTGAGTCTTACCTTGCATGCATGTCCAAATGTTGTTGTCTTACAAGATGTATCAGTCATATATTTTCCACCACTCTTTGCCCTTTGTTTATCAAGGGACTTCACACCAAGATTGGGGGTACTTATTTGTTGATTTCTCACACATGTTGTTCAGAACTAGATATGGTACTAAGGTCACAATCAGATCCTAGCCAATTGCAAACTTTCATATTGAGCCTCATACTCCAAGCCAAATCAATGCCAACTGCTCAAAGATTTGATCAAGAAGATTATCCAAGTACTTGGTGAGGCTGACACCAAGATTGGAAGTATCCAGACCTAACTCTCGATGAATGGGAAAACAAGATACATGCTTTTGATCCCTATCAAGAGGTAGAAGAATCTGAGCTGGGAGTCTATTGTATACATGAAGAAAATAAACCTGTTCCTAGCATCACCAAGCCAAGCCATAACGATGACAATGAGGTATGGAAGCTGTTTTTTGACGGATCAAGGAGTAGGCAAGGTGTAGGAGGTGGAACCATGCTTGTTTCACCTCAAGGCATCAAATATTATTCAGCTTTTCATTTCCAGTTTTCTTGTTCAAACAACACAGTTGAATATGAGGCCTTGATTCATGGACTTCATTGGGCTAGGAAAAAGGGCATAAATAACTTGCAGGTGTTCGGGGATAGTGAGCTAATCGTCAACCAAGTTAGAGGATAACATGCTACAAAGAACGACTTGCTGAGGAGCTACAAGAATAGGGTATGGGACCTCATTGAGGATTTCGAAGCTTTCAACATTGTGTCCATACCCAAGAAGAAAAATGAAGCCGCGGATAGGCTCGCAGCAGTTGGAGCAACGTTTGATGTGGTTGAAAACATCAAAAGGGAAAAAACACAGCCACATATCCATGTGATTGTGAGGCCAGCAGTTCCAGATAATAACACCAGCTGGCAGGTGTTTGAAAATGATCAATAGATCGTCAATTTTTTACAAGAAGAGGTTGAATTCTCAGCTAGGAATCAGGACAGACTAGAGCAGCAGTATGGGGATCAAGTAGTGTAGCTACAGACAAACAAGCTTCCCAAGGGTTTAGTAACGTTGGAGTCTATCTTCAACCCTAACGACTAGTTCCATAAAGAAAAGGCTAACATACAGGTCAAGAGGGAAGATTCAGAGCCAATTCCGGTTGGGGAAGGCAAAACACTTCAAATTGGTAAAGTGGCCACTGAGCAGGAGAAATCAGATTTCATACATCTTTGTCAAGAATTTCCAGATGTCTTCACTTGGAGCTATGAAGACTTGAGAGGATTCAATCTAAATTTGGCACAACATACCATAGAATTGGATCTAGATGCTAAGCCCATCAGGCAGAAGTAGAGACCTGTTAACCCTCACATTGAGCCTCTGATGAAGAAAGATCTAAAAAAGATAATAAAGGTAAGCATTATATTCCCGATCAAGCACTCAACCTGGGTTGCTAACTTGGTTCGGTCAGGAAGAAGAGCGGAGAAATCAGGTTGTGTGTGGACTTCCGAGACCTCAATAGAGCATCTCTCAAAGATCATTACCCGCTTCCTTCAATGGAACAAATATTGCAAGTAGTATCCGGTTCAGAGAGATTCTCTCTCCTAGATGGCTACTCAGGGTATAATCAGGTGATGGTTAAAGAAGAAGACTAATTCAAGACAGCCTTCACAACTAAATGGGGCACATATGCTTACAAGAAGATGCCATTTGGGCTGTCCAACGCTGGTGCTACCTTTCAAAGGGCAATGGACATGGCATTCAAAGGCTTGATCAACAAGATAGTGCTGATATATCTAGATGATATCACTATCTTCTCAAAGAATGCAAAGAGACCATCTCTTTCACCTCAGGCAAGTGTTTCAGAGGTGTAGAAAGTTCAGAGTGTCTTTGAACCCTAAGAAGTGCATCTTTCTTGCACATGAAGGAAAGCTCCTTGGCCATGTTGTCTCGAAAGAGGGACTGGTAATTGATCCAGAGAGGGTTGAAGCCATAAGAGCATTGCCATTGCCAAGTCATAAGAAGGCTCTTCAAAGTTTCTTGGGAAGGATCAATTTTGTCCATAGGTTTATCCCTGATTTTACACCCTTGTCAAGCCCATCACCAAAATGTTAAAGAAGAGCATGGATTTTAAGTGGATAGCGAGAAGGCAAGGAGAGTTTTGAAGCAATCAAAGAAGTGATCTCTCAAGCACCAACTCTCATCAACCCAGACTTCTCCAAGGATTTCATCTTCTATGCATTTGGAGGTGATGACACTATTTTTGCCATTTTGGTACAACAGAACAAAGATAATGATGAGCAGCCAATTGCCTTTTTTAGCCAGAGCCTAGATGACTGTGAGGTGAGGTACTCTTTTATTGAAAAGCATGTACTTGCAGTAATCAGAAGCTTGAAGAAATTCAAGCATTTAGTCTCAAACAACAAGGTCCAGTTGCTGGTCTCACATGCTGGAGTTAAGGACTTCCTCCTCAACAAGGATTTGAATGAGAAAAGGGCAGGTTGGATCACCCGTGTCATGGAATATGACATTGATATTAAGATCACCAATTTGGTAAGAGGGAAAGGACTGTGTGAGCAGCTGGTTTTAGGGAAGCAAAAGGAAGTATGCAACGAAGAAGAGGCTGTTTTGATAGTCCAGGACAGCCATGAGCCAAGTGGCAATCAAGAGGAAGACAATGCTTCCCCCACTCCTTGCTGGACCCAAGATATTATGCACCTTCTAGGAACAGGCCTATGCCCTCCAGAGATGAACAAGACCCAGAGAAGACACTTCAGGTTGCAGGCTGTTCCGTATGCCATTGTTGATGGAGTTTTGTTCAAGAAAGACGTGAATGGAGTGCTGCTGAGATGCATTAGCACAGATCAGATTCAAAGGGTGTTGGAAGAGTTTCATGGTGGACCAGCTGGTGGCCATTTCACACCAAGAGTGATAGCTCTAAAAATCATGAAGGCTGGTTATTATTGGCCTAAAAATTTCAAAGTGATTCCTATGCATGGATCAAGAGGTGTAAGAATTGTGCATTCTTCACAGAAAAGAAAGACTTGCTGCCCTTCCATTGCATCCAATCTCAGTTGACCAGCCATTCATGCAATGGGTTTTGGACTTCATTGAGTCATTAATCCAAATTCAAGCCAAGGGCATAAATGAATTTTGACACCACATGCTGCACTACTTCACCAAATGGACAAAAGCAAAGTAGCACTCAAAGAGGCAAACGAGTCTAGCATCTTAGATTTTTATGAGGGAATAACAACAAGATTTGGTGTACCGCCACAATAATCTTTGATAATGCATTGGCATTCATTAGATCTAAGGTGAATGAGTGGGCTGTCAAGAACGGTATTTATCTAAGCACTTCATCAAACTATTACCCTCGGCAGTAATGGCTGTGCCGAGTCTACAAACAAGAACTTATTGAAGATCATTAGAAGGACTCTTGATGAAAATCAGAAGTCTTGGCATACTAAACTGAAATCAGCCTTATGGGCTGATAGGATAACTCCCAAAAGATCCACAGGTAACTCTCCATTCAACCTTGTCTATGGAAGAGAGGTAATCTTGCCCATGTCACTGGAGTTGCCAACATTAGAACTCATGAAGCAGCTGGAGTTGCTAGAGTTTGAGCCCATGGAGGTGAGGTATGCAGAGCTGATGGAGCTGCAAGAGATCAGAAATCAGGCATCCCAAACAATGGAAAAGGATCAAGCTTTGATCAAAAGGACCTTTGATAGGAAGGTCAAGGATAGATCTTTTCAAGTTGGAGATCTAGTGTTGAAATGGGATGCAGACAGAGCAAAACCAAGAAGGCATTCAAAATTTGATGCCATTTGGAGTGGCCCATACATGGTCACGAAGTGCAAGAACAGCAATGCTTTCCAATTAGCCTCATTGGACGATGAAGAACTACAGATTCCAGTAAATGGAATCTATCTCAAACATTGCTACTGAAAATAAGAGGTTCACCCTTGTAAATATTAGCCTAGATTTCAATTCCTCTAAGTGCGTATGCACATTGTCTTGTTGTAGTTAGGTTTTAGTTTCCCTAAGTGCTTTGGCGCAGGTTTTATCACTCCTAGATTGAGTTTTTTACAGTTCAGCGTGCTCTCGTAGAGGGAGTTGCAGCATCAGGCTCATTTCAGGTTATTGCTTATGACTCCATGCCCAATGGATCGCTAAAAGGCCCAAAAAGAAAAGGGAAATCTGGGACAAATGGACGTGAAATTCCCGAATTGGCTGAAAGAAAGAAAATTTGTCCAAGTCCTTTACCGGGAGCAAGTGGGACAAGAGTGCACGGAGGATGTGAACTAGCCGGTTCACCTAAAAAGAGAGCGTAGAACTCGGGACATGTGGGACAAAGGAACGCGAACCAGCCGAATCGGACGAACCAGAAGAATTTGTCCCAGACAGCACTGGGACATTTGGGACAAATGGACGCGAAGGACGCGAACCGGCCGGTTCGGCCGAAACAGGAAACTTCAGCACAAGGACAAGTGGGACAAAGGGACGCGCGGGACGCGGATAGCCGAAGGAGCCGAAAGCCAATCAGATCATGCCACGTGTCACCAGCAGAAAAGGGACGAGGAAGCCCATTTCGGGTGGATCAGAGGATTCTGTCCCACAAAGCACTGGGACATCGGGACAAAAGGATGCGGTGGACACGAAAATCCGGCAGGCCCGTGGACAAATCACAGCATGACACCTGTCGCCAAGGAAAAAGGGTCCAAAAAGTCAAAGGGGTGAGTTTTCGAGCACTGATCCAAACCAATGAAATAGTGCCACATGTCCAAGTTTAAGGGGCCCACAAGAAAAGCCCGTGAAAAGGTGGAGAGAGGGAATTACTCAGTGAATCAGGGCCTGCCACGTGTCGTCCAGATGGCAGAGCGCGGGAAAAGATTTTAAAACCTATTCTTGCCTGTTTTGTGCCCTAAATCTTTAGACCTTCGTATCTTTCGATCCGAGCTCGATTTGCATGTTCTTTATATAAACGAAAAGCTGTTGAAATTCTCTACATGATTCTAGGATCAATATCACATTTTGGTGTAGTTTGGAGGGAGAAAATTAAGAAAATGTCTCTGACGTGTGGTGATAGACAGAAGTAATGCTTCAACAACCAGCTTTAATGCAGCAGATGACTTGCCGCTCCCGTTAGACACCCGTTGTTTTGCTAGGATCCGCTGCTTCTGTCATAATGAAATGATTTTAAATGCTACCAAGAAGTGGTTGGGGTAGATTCTGGATTTCCTCTCTCTCCCCTCTCATTTCTTCATATATATTGTAAAGAGGAGCTCCTTTAACGGTCGGACATTTTTGTTTTGCATCCTCCCTTATTCCCTCGCTTGCCAGAGAATTTGTGGAGCTTTCAAACCTCCCATATGGGTTGTAATGCCAGTATTTTTGCCTCTTGGCCACTGTAATGTACTGTATCGACTCTTGAGCAATAATATATGTGTTATGATTGATTTATCACAACCCTCTCATGTATTCATTGTTGTCATTTTGATCTCTTACTGTAGTTTGGTTACTCGTGCATGGTGGTTGTATTGCATCTATGTGGTTTTTGTTAAATTTGCAAAATGAATGTCTAACATTCCTTGGTGCATCACCTTTGTAGTTTAGGTTTTATTCTATGCAATTTCTTACAATGTCTCCTTGGTAAGTTAGATTAGATTTTAGCAAACCCTCTACATTTTTGTGTGCATCTCGAACAGAGGAATAGGAACCACCTTCTCTCGGAGAATCTTTTCTCATCTTTACAATTCCCATGCTTGGAGAAAGGATTCCATGTTGTGCAATCACACTGGATGCCCGAACATCAACCTAGAAGCCTCGATCTCGCATCCAGGGGTGCTTTGTGAGTCTCGCAACAACAACATTCACTTGAATTACAGGATAAACCAGATTGGATCCGAGGTTGTTAGGAGACAAATAGGTGAAAGGAAGGTTTTGGGTATAAGTCACAATGACCGATGCCGGTCACTGGATAACTAACCGCGGTAAGAGAACCGCTGCCGGTAGGGGATAACCGACACCGGTGGGGTCAGTAATCTAGGTGCTTCTTGATGGAGGGGAAGACTCAGAGTGTGATAAAGCTGCTTTTCCGGGCAATACAAGTATGTATGGATGAAGGCTAGGTGCAGTGGTATCTTGGCGGTGGTAGATCTAGGAGTGAGCTTATAATTACTATCAATCAAAAGACTTAGGAAAATGGTGCTTAGAAACATACAAGACACTACTTACTCGTTCTTGATGAAGATTCAGGTCCAAGGAATGTGGTAGTGACAGTAAGACTCATTTGGGATGATCTGGTATAGGAAAATGAGCTGATGAAGCTATCCTCAGTCTTTTCCAATGCTTGAACAGGGTGACAAAGCAATCCAATGGCTCGATTCTGAGTCTTCACTCGATGCTCTTCTCTTTTCTTGATTGTCTACGCTCGCCAGTGAATTTTCGGATCCTTCAAATGAATTCCGATCCTTTTATTTTTTGGTTGGGGGAGGTCATTTACAGGGAACCGATGGTGGTTACGTAACTTATAGTGGTCAAGTAGGAACCGATGTCGGTTATTTCAAAGTGGGCTATTTTTATAAAATAGCCAACTTTCCCTCCTTTTCTCCCAAGGGATTAGTTGTGGGCTTGGTCAAGTCATTATTAGGTTGGTTTTGGTGCGGGTAAGGAGTAATTAGTCATGGGTGTGGATGTAGACCAAGTTATAGGTTTTAATTAGGTTAGTTTAGGGTTAGGGCTAGGTCATGATGAGGTGGCGAAATGAGGTGGCAAGTTTGGAGATGTGGATTTATTAATTATAAGGTAATTAATTAATAAGTGTGTAGGGCTTAGGTGGTGAGGTTAGGTTGTGAAATGAGATGTGGGGCACAGGGTGTTGTAAGACATAAATTTGGTGTCTACATTAGCCCTTGTTATCATGTAGCTTGTCTTGTAAAGCTACACCGACAATAATAAGAAGTGGTTACTCCCATTAAGGGTATAGGTAATCCCCCTCAAATCTATCATAGATTGAGGTGACGTGAAATTAGGGATAGGGTTGATAAAGGGTGAGTGGTGTGGAGATGATGGGAAGATGGTGGGGTAAGTTCAAGGAAGCAGACACATGTTGAAATATAGTAGTGCGACTGTGGTACATGATTTGAAGGGCAAACAAGCAATTCATAGGCAAAGGTCGATAGTTTATCCAAACAAGGGTGATATAATCCTGGTATCCAAGGCATAGGAAGTAGCTCTAGGGGATATAACGGGTAAGGTACAGGAACGTTTAGGCATGTTCAGCAGTACCAAATGGTTGGTTTGGTTGAGATAAACGTCACGGTCTTGGTCTAGGCAAAGTTGGTCGACTGATCAAGTCAAGTACCCTAATCATGCTAAAACACAAACAGTGAGCTTAATTGAACAAAAAGCTAGATGATGGGTGGATAAAATTGTAATTTATGGGTTTTGGGTGAGGTATTTAATTGGTGTGGCTTTGGGTTGGGCCGATTGATTAGTGAGGGCCGTGGGTCGGGCCTGATTGGTTGGGTGCGGCCTTGGGTCGGGCCTGATTGGTTGGTTGCAGCCTTGGGTCGGGCCTGATTGGTTGGGTGCAGCCTTGGGTCGGGCTTGATTGGTTGGTTGCGGCCTTGGGTCGGGCATGATTGGTTGGGTGCGGCATTGGGTCGGGCCTCGATTGAGTGGTTGCGGCCTTGGGTCGGGCCTGATTGGTTGGGTGCGGCCTTAGGTCGGGCTCGATTGAGTGGGTGCGGCCTTGGGTCAAAGCTGATTGAGTGGTTCCGGCCTTGGGTTGGGCCTGATTGAGTGGTTGTGGCCTTGGGTCGGGCCTGATTGGTTGGGTGCGGCCTTGGGTCGGGCCTGATTGGTTGGTTGTGGCCTTGGGTCAAGCGATTGAAGTCAAAGTAAGGCTAGTCAGCAAAGCCAGGGGTAGGTGATGGGGAAAAAGTTGAGATTGGTGGATAAGGGTGGGAGTTAGGTGAAGGAAGTAGGTAACCGATATCAGTTATGTGTAACTGATATCGGTTAGAAGACCGATACCGGTTTTCTAGGGCGCAAACTAACCGGTATCGGTTATAGGTCAAAACTTATAAAAAGAAAAATACGGCTGTCATTGTCACTTTGTGAATTTGAGCACCCAAATTTAGTTGTCTGAGGTGTGAAGTGATTTTGTGGAGTTTGTGGGCTGAGGTGGCATTATTTGAGTGGAGGAGTGAGTGATTGGTAGACCCCAGCGAGTAGGAGGCAGAGTTTGATTGGTTGAGGACCCAGCTGAGGAGATTTGGAGCCATGGCTCAGCCAGGAGGAGTAGGAGGTGCTAGACCAGCTGGACCACCGCCACCTATCCCACCATGACGACATGTAGTCGTACCGGTAGGCTCTGAACTCCTACCTATGTGAATTTAATGAGTTTAACTTAGATGTGGGGTTTGGGTAGGAATTTTTAAATTTAATAAAATAATGAATGAATGGAAGGAATTTGTAAAATGGAGTGGGTAGGTAGGCTAGTTAGGTCAAAGCGGCAGGGTGGGTAGGTTTTTAGGGTTTTCTTGTGGGTAAAAGGGGAGAAATAGGTGAAAAAAGATTTTACGGGCCATTTTGGGTTCGGCCCCGGATTGGGACAGTGACCGATGTCGGTCACTAAGCGACCGACATCGGTCATAGAATGTTTGGGATAATTTGTTTGCGAGAGACCGGCATCGGTCATATGTCGACCGACGTCGGTACCTTTTTTTAGAATTGTATTGTTGGTTTGTTTTTGCGTTTGGGGGTGAAGGGAGAGGGGGTAGAGTTGATAGGAAAGGTGATTGGGGTGGGGGAAATGGGGTGGTTGTGTGGTTGGTCGGGGAGGATAGATTAGGTGTTAGGTATGAAGTAGGAGGTGTTTAAATTGGCGGGGTATAGTTAGATGACTAGAGTAGATCGGGGTGGTTGGTAGGTTGAGTGGGTAGAGAGAGTTAAAGTAGTTGTTATTGTAAAGGGTAGGCCTGATGAAGTGGGTTGTTTTTGTAGGCACGCCAGCAGCTTACGATGCGGGATCGGATGCCCCCTTTATTGAGACGGATGCGGCCACATGTGTCCATAGCGCATTGGGCCATTATGCGAGAGGTGGGACTCATGAGTCCAGCGGTATAGGGCTATGGATAGGGACCACAGCCTGATGGTTGCCCTCATCGAGAGATGGGATCCGAGAAACCAATGTTTTCCATCTCCCTACTAGAGAGATGACGATTACATTAGAGGATGTGTATCACATCCTGAGACTGCCGATTGTAGGGGAGGCAGTGTTCCAGGTGGATGCGGAGACGGCGATGGACAACATCCTGCATGTATTTGGGGATGCAGCCGCATTGTTGACCTATCACAAAGCATGAGCATTACCTATGGCGACATGTATCACGCACACCGGCTGGGAGACACAAACTTGCCATGTTGATGATGATAGGTATCACCGCTTCACCCTCCCGGACTCAGAGGGAGGCCGCTTCCCACGGGCTTTGATGGGAGTGTTGCACGAGATGGTAGAGGAGCATACATGCTATGCCTGGGCACTAGTGTATCTGGTGTAGCTATACAGAGAGCTGTGGGGCTATCGCCGGATGAGGTGATTTGGTATTTGCTCGACATTTTTGTTACACTACTGGGCGTATGAGCACATCATCTATATACGACCAGTAGGGCTGCCCCAGCAGCCAGGGCCACAGATTGTCTATAGATATGGATTTCAGAGGTGGTTGGGGGTCATGGGCCAGCCACGAGTGGTGCTCACAAGACGGGATGTGGCCTACTACCGTCATATGCTAGAGGGCTTGACCGCCTGGACATTATATGGAGGCCCTACAGAGGCCATCAACCCCAAGGAGGAGCCCGAGCACAGATGCGCTGGATCTAGTATAGTTTCTGGATAGCTGGACGGAGGCCCGGAGAGTATGAGTGGATACCCCTAGAGAGGGTATGACGGCAGTTGGGCTTGCAGACAGGATGAGCCACCTCCCTTCCCACAGTACCGAGAGGGATGATGTAGAGGCGCCACTACCTGCACCGCAGCCCGTTGACCCAGATTGGGTAGTAGAGAGGCCAGCGGACGATACAGTGGATGATGCCGGAGTGATAGGGGCCTTTTTGGTTTGGTGGGTAGGGGAGAGAGCAGCTAGGAGAGCACAACCCACACAACCAGATTTGGCAGTTGTTATAGCAGAGAGGGACCGGCTCGTAGGACAGGTGTAGTTGTTATAGGGCACTTCTTTGTTGTGCAAGCACGATTGGGGTGCTATAGGGGCCGTTAGCCTAGGCACAGGCTCAAGCACAGCCACGAGCATAGGCACCGCTACACGGTATAGGCTCAAAGATAGCCACAGCACAAGCACCGCCACAGCACAAGCACAGTGCAGTGTACCGCCACAGGCACCGGTGTACCGGCAGGATAGGGGCCACTACTATTAGGAGTCGGGGGACCAGCCCCAGCAGCCATGGTGGCACGGGCCCGCTATATGGAGGCGAGAGCGGAGGCCCGATATTATCAGGACGTCCTTGATGGTACCGGGGCTGATTATCAGCCGTATGCGGCGCACAGAGCCGAGACATCCCGGAGCCAGAGATCCCAGGGAGGCGCAGCCACAGCCGGTGGGTCTGTTATAGGGAGGAGGTGAGAGCTAGCACAGGGACCAGCAGGGAGACAGGCCGAGGGTGGCGGAGAGAGCTGAGACATCCGGGTAGCAGCGATGGGTTTTTTTTTGATATTGGATATAGACACCGGTCTGCGAACCGGGTATGTATATTGAGGCCTGCGTGCCCATATATGATTTAGTTATTCATTCATTTTTGTTGTATATACCGGCCTGCGAGCCGAGTACATGTTGTATAGTTGATACCGGCCTGCGAGCCGAGTATATTTTTGACATGATAGACCGGCCTACGAGCCGAGTCAAGATTTTGGCAGGGATAGCGGCCTGCATGCCGGCTTTGTATTATTTTTAGATCACAGAGGCCCCCATGCAGGGAAAATTGTATATTTTGACATTGATATATAGAGATGATGATTTTGATCCACATGGTGTGTAAATGTCTTATGTGTTTTGTCGATGGTTTTTGAAATTTAATGTATATAGATGATGAGGTTGATCCACATGGTGTGTATACTGATGGGTTTGATGTTAAAATGTCACATGTATTTTGTCGATGATTTTTGAAATTTAATGTAGATAGATGGTGTTGATGAAATTGTGATGATATATATATATGTGTTGATGGGATTTTGATGACAAATATTGATAATGATGTCGTTATGCAGGAAAAAGAGGCGGGTGCCACCAAAAATTTACAAAAATGAAGAAAATGCCTAGGTTTGAGCAAAGGGAGACATATGACCGATGTCGGTTAGCTAACCGATGCCGGTAAATATATGACCGATACCGGTTAGGTAACCGATAGCAATTATGATAATACAAGCTTTTCTAAAAATAGAAAAGCTTGGGAGACAACTTGAGTTCTTATTTTTAGCGGCATGCAATAAGTTAAATACGAGGATGCGACGCTGTTTGATGACTGATACATATAATTACATGGGAGAATTGAGTGCTAGGGAGGAAAGAGACAGGTAAAGTGATTGTGGGATGAGATTAAGAAGGCAGAAAGGCAAGTTATATTGAAGAGGGTGGTGAACATGGCTGGACAAGGAGAAACATCCAGCAGGCAGAGACGAGAGGGAAGACAGGTTCCACCGCAAGTTGCTGCATCCCAAGAGGTAAACTGTTTGGTTGTAATTTAATTCGTACTGTTTTTATGAATAGGATGAGAGAAGGTAAGTGGATAGAGACGAGAAAGAAAAGGTGATAGGTAAGGGTTTGGGATGGGGTGAGTGTTATGGGGTAGGTAAGCAGGGGTTTCACGTATGTTTGTAGGTGGAGAGAGGAGTAAACGAGCAAAATAATTATCGTAGGGGATGTTTTTAAGTAGGTGGATAGGGTTGATAAAGTGACCGGTATCGTTTAGAGATAACCGTAACGGTTAGGTAACTAGTATCGCTTATCTATAACCGATATCGACATCGTATGAAATTCGAGAATGTGAGAAAAAAACTTGGGGATTTGAGTTATTGAATGGTTTGTTTGTTGATTTGATGTATGCAGGCAGAGGCAAGGTTGAGGATGAATGATAGTGTACCATATTTGTTGTCACGATTCTGAGTGGATGTAACACCAACTAAATGGGTATTGATAAACCATGTGGGGTTAAGTGGAATCCACTATTATTCATGAATCACACGCAATCATGCTATGTTGTAGGCATTGATTGAGAGGTGGAATCCAAAAAAGAATACCTTCTATCTACCAACAGGAGATGACAAAGTGACGTAGAAGATGTGTCTAGAATTGAGGCTCCTAATTACAGGAAGACCAGTGTATCAGGTAGGGCCTAGCGCAGCGTGGGGAGCGATAACAACAGTATTTGGTTCAGCTGCACGAGATTTGACACAGCAAGGTTTGACATTCACTTATGGTACAATGTATGCAACACACCCTGAGGAAACAAGGTTGGCAGTGGTATTAATGATAGCGGTGGGGTATTATGCATTACCGAGGGTGGATGGGGGAAGATTTCTAAAAGCATTGATGTGTATTATTTGGGAAATGATAGAAAGGAGCATGACTTTTGCATGGGCACCCACATATCTGGCGGAGCTATATAGGGGTTTATGGGCCTACAGGAGAAATCACAGGACGACACTGGATTGTGCATACTTATTACATTGTTGGGCCTATGAGCACATTGTGTGTGTGACCAATAGGCCGACCAATCCAGGAAAGAGAGATAGGAGTGCAGAGGTTGGGATTCAGACGATGGGTCCAGATAGAACAAGAGGCGAGATCCCAGGCCGTGATAGATGACATCGAGTATTATAGGTAGGTATGGGAGATGGTGACGATTACAGATATTCGTTGGAGGCCTTACGGGAACTATATGGTGACAGAGAACATAGCTGAGGAGTTGAGGGGTGTAGAGTGATTGAGGTGGATCGCGGGGCACAGGCCAGGTGAGTACGAGAGGATTCCTCTAGATCACGTGCGGCGACAATTTGGATTTGTTCAGGATATACCCATGGCTTATAGACCATACATGAGGATCGATGCCAAGGCAGCATTCTCACCTCCCGGCCAACACCTCCAGAAGGACTAGAAGAGATAGCAGCCGATCACAGGGTAATGGATGCTGGAGCGAAAGAGGCTTATAGATTATGGTGGGTAGCGGAGCTACGAGGTATACGTGAGAGGGCTGATCATCCTGACATAGCTGTGATTACAGTGGAGAGAGACCACCTACAGGATTTAGTGCACCAGCTTCAAATGCGGGTGAATGAGACAATGAGATTGTTAGAGGTTTCGCAGTTACGTGTGGAGAGACTAGAGGCAAGATTCCTCCACGCGAGAGGGCGTATTTGTATGTTACAGGAGATGTTGGCGGATCAGTGGGAGGAACCAATAGCAGTGGCACCTTTGAGGATGGAGAGGCCAGATGAGTGGCATCGACGATCGTGATCACCACCTGATTCGGGAGGAGGCGCAAGGGTCTAAGTGAATTTCATAGGGGTATAAGAATAAATAAGGATGCCGACCTGCGCGTCGATGATAGAGAAGATGTATTTGTTTAACATCTAAATAAAACTGAATATGTATGTTGATTTGAGTTATGATAATAATAAGAATGGTTGTGTTTTGAATGTTTGTTTTGAAAAAAAGGATAAATGAGGAATGTTATCAAATAGAAATACACAAAAATATTTATATTTACAACACATGATAGGTTATGGTAGGGGATGGTCGAGCTAACCTTGGGAGACCCCATGTCTCCTAAGTGCTACCTACATAGCCCATTACACAAAGCAAGGAGGGGCCTCAGACCGATGTAGTTCTCCCTTAGGACCAGGGAGAGGTGAATTCGGGTAATTTGGTTGTGATTAGTAAAAATGTTGATATTGGTAGGGTAATGTTGTTGGTGGTGGTGCGGGTATAGGTGGAGCGAAAGTTAGCTTACCCCAGTAGTAGGAAACCGTGTCCTGATTAAGGTCAACACATAATCCTAGATTCGAGTAAAAGAGGTAAAAAGTGTCCCGTAGTTGAGAAGAGCTAAAAAAACCACATATTAACGTAGGATAAGCTTGAATCCCTAGGTACCTTGCATATGCGAGAAGTTGATAGGTGAAAAGAGTTGTATAATCACAATATATTGGATATACGTCACGTCCCTTGAGTTTTGTTGCTTTGACGAATGGTGAGGTGAGGTGGTTGATATAGTTGGGGTGCAGAGAACTTGTTATAAGGTGATTATTCTAATGAAAGAGAACCAAACCTAAATAGACAAGTCCATGACTCAAAAGTGCTTTGGAATACTTCTTTTTAACTTTTCTGGATATAGACTGATCGATGCGGGAAGTCTACATGGGATATATATTTTGTTGTTCTTGAGGTCTTCACGAAGCTGATCAATGTGAGAAGCTTCTGATAAAGGCTGACTTTGTATAGCTGTCCTTCAAGGGAGCAGTCTATTTATAGTAGCAGATGCGGTTTTTGTGTATAGCTGTCCTTCAGGGGAGCAGTCTATTTATAATAGTAGAAGTGGTTTTACACATAGATGTCCTTCGAGGGAGTAGTCTATGTATAACTTAGAGGTCTAGATGTCCGTTTGGCATGAAGCATCTAGTTTTGTAGAAAGTTTGACTCAAGAATATCCCATAAGCGTATAATTGAGAACGTGTTATTTTGATACTTTTAAGTCATGGACCGACTAAAACGGGGAAGGCATCTTTAAGAGGAGGTGATGACCAAGCTACGTGAGCTTGATTCTATTTTGAGATGTATGAAACAAAGTGTATGAGGTGGTAAACGAGCTCAAGGGATGAGCGCAAGGTAGATAAGAAGTGATATAACACTAAATTCAATAGTAGAATGGTCAAAGATGCAAGGCATTAAGGGGTTCAGGCTCAGGTTTACCATTAAGCAAAGCTAAATGATAAGTGCCTGATCCATAAGTGTGAGTGATAATGTAAGGCCCAATCCAATTTGGAGCAAATTTGCTACATTTGCTCTTTTCGAGTTTGGTTACATGTTGATTCTCTTTGAGGACAAGATCACCAACCTTAAAGGTATGCTCATGAAGTCGCTTATCATAAGCACGCTTGATGCGCTTTTGATAGATTTGAAGGTGGTCAAGAGCTATAAGATGACGCTCGTCAAGAAGCTCCAATTGGGCTAACCGCTCTTGGCAGAAATCATCATTGGTGAGAATATCCTGAAGAGATATTCTTAGGGAGGGTATTTGTATTTCGAGAGGTAAGACAGCCTTGGTACCATATACCAAAGAAAATGGGGTGGCATTAGTGGAGGTACGAATGCTGGTATGATAAGCCCAAAGGGAAAAGGGGATGTGATCAGGCCAATTTTTTCCAGAATCGTTAACAACTTTCATGAGAATTTTGGTCAGGGTTTTGTTAGAAGATTCGGCTTGACCATTTGCTTGTGGATAGTAAGGTGATGAGAAGCTAAGTTTGATACCAAATTTGTCACAAAGGTCTTGTAATAACTTGTTTTTGAAATATTTTCCATTATCTGTTATCAGGCGATGAGGAACACCAAAACGACAGATAATGTGATGGTTAATGAATTCTACAATTTTTTTTTTTTGGTTGAAATGAGTGGAATGGCCTCCACCCATTTAGTATAATATTCGGTTGTTGTGATTATCCAATGGTGAAGTTGCGAAGAGGGCAGGTGAATCTCACCAATAAGGTCTAAACCCCATTGTGAGAAAGGCCAAAGATCTCGTGCGACCTATAACGGATGGCTAGGAGTATGTTGAAGGTTGGCATGTTGTTGAAACATAACACAACGCTTAACATATTCGTAGTATTCGTTATTAAGCGTAGGCCAATAATATCCTAGGCAAAGGATCCGTTTGGCCACAAAGAAGGCCACTAAAATGTCCACCACAAATACCGTCATGGACTTGTTGTATGGTATAGGTAACCTCCGTATTTGGTTAGACATCGAAGGACGATGCCATCAAAGCCATGTTTATAGAGGAGTCCCCCCATGACTACATAATGAGAAAACTTTTAAGAAAAGCACATTTTCCGTTACGAGTAAGGTCAGGTGGGAGAACAGAGGTTGTAAGGTAGTCGTGAAATTGGTGATACCAAGTATCCTGCGAGTCAGCAGACACATTATTTACCATACAAACATCCGGGGCTGAGTAAGATGGGGCAAAGAGTTGTTGGACCAAGACAAATATGTTAGAGTCGGTTGGTGAGGTAGGAATTTGTGAGGCTAAGCAAGCCATAGTATCCGTAAATTTATTAGTAGAGTAGGGAATGGTTTGGATAGAATAATGAGTAAATAAGGTCAAAAGTGAATCCACGTAATGTTTATACTTTTGAAGTTCCTCATTTTTACATTGGTAGATGCCCATAACTTGATTGACAACCAGTTGAGAGTCACCGAAAATGTTAATAGATTTTACACCTAAGTGTAACGCAACCTAGAGACCCAAAACAAGGGCCTCGTATTCCACTGTATTATTAGTGCAGGGAAAATTGAGCCGAAATGAAAGAGGCATAGGTTCAGCGTCAAGAGGAATGAGAACAACGCCGGCCCCTCCGCCGTGCTGGAATTCAGATCCATCGAAGAAGAGGGTCATTGAATACAACTTATCACTGAGTGAAAGAGTGGCAATGAGTTCGTCAGGGAAAGTAAAATTGGTGAATTGTTCCCCAGGTAAAGGGTCTTCCTTGAGTTGGTCTGCGATAGTTTGTCCTTTAATTGATTTCTGGTGTACAAATTCAAGGTCGAGGTCGGCAAGGAGTATAAGCCATCGGGTGATGCATTGGTTTAGATGAGGTTTGGCATACATATAATGGATGGGATCCGCATTGGTGATGACAAAAGTTTTTTGATTCGGGAGGCAATGTCGGAGTTTGGTGGCCACGAATGATAGGGCTAAGCATAAATTTTCTACATGTGTATACCTAGTCTCATAATCCACCAGAGTATGACTTATATAATAAATGGCTTGTTCTCGATGCTCGGAGTCATGATGTGCGAGCATGGCTCCTACAGCATGGTCGGTGGTGGAAAGGTAAAGGTAGAAAGGGCAATCGTCCTGAGGTGGGATAAGCATGGGTTGCTGCAAGAGATAGGCTTTAAGAGCCTCAAAGGCTTGGTGGCACTCTTCACTCCATTGAAAGAAAATGTCCTTTTTAAGGAGATGATGGAAAGGTTGACATCGATCTGAGAGTTGGGAGATGAAATGTCGAATAGATTGGAGTTTTCCCTGCAAACTACGTAATTGTTTGAGGTTAGTAGGTGGGGGCATTTCTAGGATAGCTTTGAGTTTAGATGGATCGACCTCGATGCCACTCAAAGAGACAATGAAACCAAGGATTTTTCCCGAAAGGACACCAAAGACACATTTCTTTGGTTGAAGACGAACACAGTATTGTAACAGGTGATCGAAAATAATGGTTAAAACATCGAGATGTTCACTGCGATGTTTAGATTTTCCAAGAAGATCATCGACATAATCGTCAAGGATAGTGTGCATAATGTCATGAAAAATGTAATTCATAGCCTGCTAATAGGTCGTACCAGCATTCTTAAGGCCGAACAACATGACACGATAGCAGAAGGTTCCCCAAGGAGTTATGAATGTGGTTTTATGTTGATTGGCGGGGCTACCAAAATTTGATTGTATCCCGAGAAGCCATCCATGAGAGAAAGCATCTCATGGCCCGTAGTGAGATCAACAAGTTGATCAATACTTGGGAGGGGGAAGTCATCCTTTGGGCAAGCGAGGTTAATGTCCCGGAAATCCATACATATCCAAAGTCCCCATGTTGCTTTAGTAACAGGTACGATGTTAGAAATCCATTGAGGATAGTCAATAGGTAAGATGAAGGAAGCAGAAAGGAGTCGTTGAAGCTCTTCTTTGACCAAGAGGGCAATGTGTGGATGCATTTTCTCGGGCCGTTTAACTCGGTTTGGAATTGGGTTCGGTGGTAATGTTATGGACAGCAATGTCGGATCAATTCCCCGGCATGTCAACGTAGGACCAAGCGAAAGCTTGGTTACGGCACAGAAAGGTAGTAAAGGTAGTTTGTTCTGATGCATTAAGAGATTGTCTAATCTTCACAATGTGAGGATCATCCTCTGTGTGGATGTTGATTTCTATAGTCGACTCATTCAACATGGTTTGAGTTTCAGATGGTAAGGCACGTTGAATATAAGAGTCATCCGCACCAAGGTAAGTGAGGATGGAGTCGTCATCCTGGCACTCAACAACATTAATTGAAGGCGAGTCTTCTTCGATCATGTCTGGATACAGAAGGGGAAGAGAAGATGGGTCTTCATTATCACGTTGATAAGTGAGAGGACCCAGGAAGATAGCGTTTATGAAAAAAAAAAGTTAGGAGGGATAGATTCAGGATCTATCGACTCTATGGGTGACGATGGAAAAATGGATGATGATGGTTCGGAAGGGGTGACTTCGTCGTCTTCCTGGATACAACGGATATGTGGTGTTTTTGGTGTATGTGGTTCGAGAGAATTCGAGACCAATGACGATCTTTGTGTTTGTGTGTAGTTACGGAAATGATTGTATGTTGGCCTTGTTCATAAACACTGAACCGAAGCCCTTCCAAGAACAATAGCGTCAGAAGGTGAGGGCAAAATGATGATTAGTTAGATATTGAAAATTAGATTAGAAGGGAACCACACCAAGGGGAGGTTCAGGGGTGACAGAAGATGTATCAACACCCCCATACATTAGGTTGGTGCGGCAATTAGGTGGTCCATAGGAGATTACTTCCCCCACACGACGGTCATAGGTAGGATGCGCATGTAACTGTCCATACTCCTGTGGGGTATGGAAAGTGCTAACATTATATAGGTGATACTCCCCCAGCGTAAGGCGTTGAAAAACATCTACTAAGGGATCTGAGGTTGGGATGTTGTCCGTGGGAAAGGAAGTGGTATTTGCGGCGGTGGTTTCATTGGTTGAAGGTGTAGGTGCGGTTGAGGTGGATGGTTGAGGTGTGGTTGAAATAGATGGTTGGGTTGGATGAATGGGTGTCTTGACTGGTACAAGCACATCATTAGGGTGATATAACATATTACAGGTTTTGAAGGGGGGAGCGTCAGCTTTTACGGTGTAGGACTTCCCCTCATACTCAAATTTTATGCATCTATGTAAGGTGGAGGGAACGCATCCCATAGCCCGGATCCAAGGGCGGCCTAACAACATGTTGTATTGGAATTCTCCCTCAAGGACATAGAAGAGTTTGGGTAAGGTACGTGGCCCTACACGAATGTTAAGGATCACGGTGCCTAAGGTAGAAGTAATAGCATCATTGAATGAACGCAACATGGTGGGGTTGGCACACATGCAAAGCTAGAAGGGATATTCATTTGTTGGAAGGCTTTGGAAGAGATGATATTTAGGTTGGCGCCCCGTCAATCATAACACGACGTACTCGGATGTCCCAAATGTAAGATAAGATGAAAAGAGTGGGGTCAGGATCTTCTGCACCGAAGTCAACAATTTTGTCTTCGGAGAAACCGATGAGAGCGGTTTCTTTGACAGGACGAAGTGGTAGATTGTTTGGTGAGAGAGGAAACATGGTTGGGTGTTAATATGGAGGTAACAAGAAAGGTTTCATTAGGTAAGACCTCTATCCCTTGAAGGATTTCAACAAGAGCTTGGCGATGAGATTCAGAGGTTTGAATGAGATCATACAGTGTCATTTTTACAGGTGATTGGTGAAGTTGTTTGATCATGGTTTGGTGGGAAACTCCATTAGAGACGGGGTAGGTAGGTCCACAAATAACCACTTTAGGTGGTGGTGTGATCGGGATGGTGGACGGAGAAAGAGAGGCCGCAGGTGTGCTTTCTTTAGCTTTCCCATTGTTTTTCTGCCCTCGAGTAGCAACACAAATCATGTTAATCTCATGAACATGAGAAGAGGAAGACGGTAGGGATAAGTCATTGTCTTCGAGAGGCGGGGTTGTAATAATGATAGATCTTGGTGAGGCGGGGACAGGTGGTACAGGAGAGGGGATTAATGTTAAAGGTTTCTCCCTTTGTAAGTTTTCTTTCTTAACCTTTCTATCCGAGAGAGGTGACTGATGAAGTATGGCTTTCAAAGCTTTGCATCCCTCTACATCATGTCCTGGTGTGCAGTGGTAAGTGTAGATTTTAGACTCATCATAACCTATAGGTCGAGATTTAGATGGATCATAGGGTCTAAGTGGGGGTAGGGAAATGGTCGCATTCTCCACCAACATATCAAGGATCTTGGCGTAAGATCCTTTGAGTGGGTCAAAGTTAGAGGAAGATGAGGCTATTGATTGGGTGAGTTTTGGTAATGTTTGGGTATGGTTGGTTTGTATGGGTGGTGGCTTAGACATGGGGTTTTTATAATTAGATTTTACTAAACTTGGCTTTTTAGGCACGAAGTTATGTTTAGTTGGTTAGATGATGAGGCCACAGATGACGTGGTGGCGGGAAACAACCACGGGGAAAGAGGAGTGACAACAAACAAATCCTTTGATGATGGAGTTTGTTTAGGGTTGATAGGTGGACAGGATACTTGGGGTGACGATGTTGATACACCCATGGATCTCTGCATGGGTGTAGAAGGTGCAGGTCATTTTAAAGAAAACACAGGAGGTATGATGTATTGAGGCAAGGTGGAGGGGTGAGGTCCCAATATAGAAGGTAGGTGTGATGGTGAGGGTTTTAGTTGTGACAGAGGCATAGATTGGACTTGAGGAGATTGGGTTTGTCTCCTAGGTGGATGGACGGCTTTATTTTTGGATAAATCTAACCATTTAGGTGGGTGTGTCAGGCTGGGTATTGGTGACATCCCAAGCGTAGGGGAAGGTTTGGTTAGGTTAATAGAGGTGGATGAGGTATTTGGTAGAGATGAGGAGGGTGAAGATGAGGCCATAGGCATTTTGAGCTTTTGTAAACACTTCGGGTATATGGTAGAGGTGTCTGGATCGGTCATCTGCATTTGAGTAGAGTATGGTGTACTCAAATGCTCCCATAGGACTCGTCTATCTTCTGGGGGATAACAGTCTTCACGTGTGAATAGGAAATTTTGTATGGAAGAGAGGTTGGTTGTGATTCCGGTCCACTGTGGGTGTGATACAGGGGGTAAATGAGTCGCTGTATCAATGGGCGTTAAGAGGTCAACCGGTTGCTGAAAATATTTAGGCGATGAAGAACTAATAGGTAGGAGGGCATGTTTGAGAGGATCCATCATGATTAAAGATTTTGGTGATGTTGGTTCGAGGGGTTTCTCGTCTAAGGATGACAGAAAAAGTGGCGAGCCTTCCTCTTGTACAGCAAGAGTGGTAGAAGGAGATGTTTGGGAAATAGATAAGTTAGATAACATCCGCTCACAGTCTTGCAGAGATGTGGTGTAAGAAGGCTCATCTGTGAGAAGAGAACTCTGGGTGGTTAATTCCTTTATGGGTAAAGGAATGGCAAGGATTTCATCTTGTCTTGATGGTGGTGAAGGGGGTTCGGGTCCCTACGTTAGTGAAGAGGCTTGATTCAGAATTTCCTCGATAGAAGCTTTTGGTTGGGAGTCGAAGACCGCATGGATTTCATGAACACTCTCCTCGGCTAAGATATCTTGGTTTATGTTACTGTTAGATGAGTGGTTCGGGAATGGTTTGTTGAAGATTTTCAAATTTCGGTTAGCAGGGGCGTTAGGATTATCGAGGGTTATATCCCCTACATCAACCATTTCCTGCACTATGTTTTTCAACATCTTGCAGTTTTCGTGACTGTGTCCCTTCACGCGGTGGAAGTTACAGAAGTCATTTTCTTTGTACCAAGAAGGTATAGCACAGGTGGAATCAAACCCAAAGTGATTTTTAACAAGAGGTAAGGTGATAGCTCCCGATCTAAGTAATTTTTCCAAAATGACACCATAAGTTTCTCCCAAGGGAGTATAATTGATGGGCTCGGCTTTATACTTATAGGTGGTTTTTGGCGGGGTATTAGATGGTGCTTGGGATTTGACCATCACCACATGTACAGCTCCTTTTGATTTCGAAGTAGTCGATACATGAGAATTGGTGGGGTTGGGTTTGTTGGTGGTGTCTTGGGTTTGGAAATTAGGGTTTTTGTTGCGCAACCGCAATTTCTCTTCCTCTAAGGCTCGAATCTCTAGTTTTCGAGCCATAGTAAAGGCCTCATCAAAGGTGTGGAAAGTTTGAATTTGGAGGGTAGGAGAAATGTGCTTAGCGCAGGCCCGCGTAAAGAGTTCGATAAGTTTAGCCTGAGGCAAGGCATAAGTAAGTTGGTTGATAAGGCCCCACCATCGTCCAATGAAATCTACAATAGATTCATCTTCAAATTGTCGGATGGCATAGAGGTCGGTGATAGATACTTTCTTGGAAATGTTAATGGAGAAATGATCCAAGAAAGATTGGGCTAATTGGTTAAAAGAGAAGATTGAGTGTTGGGTTAAAGCACTATACCACTCCAAGGCGGGTCCTGATAAGGACATGGGAAAGGTGTGGAGTAGTAAGGCATCGTCATGAGAAATCAGATAGCAGGCATGTCTAAATGATCACAAGTGTTGTTGAGGATCCTCCTTACTATTAAAATGAGTAAATTTTGGTAATTCCCATTGAGGAGGATATGAATGAAGGGGGACAGAAGGATGAATAGGCTCCCGAAAAACTTGCTCGTATGTCAGGGTGCTACGGCTTCCTGAAATAGAAGCCTCTAGATTTTACATCTTGTCCATCATTTGTTTGATTAAATCAGTGGTTGGATGAGATGATGGTGCAGTTTTCAGTAAACGGAGGAGGTTTGGGCCAAGGCCACCAAGAGACAATGGTGGGGTTAAATTTTGATAAGGTATTGAGGACAAATATGTTGAGGCAACCAAATAGGGATGTCCTATATAAGATGTTGAAGTCACCGGATACGTGTGTGGAAATGAAAAGGTGGGCGGAGCTTGAGAAGGAAAGCTTGTGTGGATAGGTGGTAGAGAGCAAGTTATGAAAGGAGCAGTCTGTGAGAGAGATGAGGTAGGAGTAGTTGGCGGTAATGATATGTGGGGCCCTAGGTTAACCAAAGGAAAGCCAATCTATGTCATATGAACCCCTGAAGCCACTGAGTTGGGAGACGGGGCTAAGGATGAAGAAGGCAAGGTGGAGTTATCAGGTGGGGAAGGAGCTAAGTGAGCAACTATACTAATAGGCATACCAATAAGGAGTTGACCGTCAGGTGTATGGTTAGGGGCATGAGACAAATAGTACTGTACAATGCTAGGATTAGTGTCCAAAAATTTCACAAATTCCTTATCTCCTACAGGGATTTTGGGAACCTCGCTGGTGTCTGTAGGATTCCCCACAGGATGTGAAGGGGGTGATTCAGGCAAAGGCACGGAGTAGGCATGTGAAACCATGGCTGCAACTTGTTTCCGAGTGATAACAACCATGGACAAGGGTACACAGTAGGGATGCAATCTATCAGGAATAGAAGCAGCAACAAAATGTTGGAATTGGTAGGTTGCTGGTTTTGGGAACTGTGAAAGATAGTAACCGATATCGGTCAGGTAACCGATGTCGGTCGATCAGAGCCGTCGGTAAGTTAACCGATGTCGGTAGAATAGGACCGGTGTAAGAAGCTGTAAGAAGTTTCTGATTTGGGGTTAACAATGCTTAGTATGCCTACCAAACTATTCTGAAGTGATCACAGAAATAGTGTATGACAGAGAAATAGAACTAAAAACAAGCAAGATGCACAAGCAAATCAAGAGACTAACCCTAGGATTAGTTTTAATTATTGTGGGCTTATGCCTTAGACGTAAGATGATGTCAATCCTAAACAAAAGACCTAGGGGAAATGTCAAGTTTGTTTTGGCTTATAAGGTTACCTCAATCGGGTGGAGGAATACCACAAAAAGGGGGATGTTTGAGCTGTTGTGTTAATTATGATGTGATCTGGCATGTGTTGTGCAGTGAAAGTAAGATTAATTTATTGTCAATACCGTGGATATCACCCCCACGTGTACGACCTGTTACTTAATCTACGTTCACTAGAATTGAAAACAACAAGCAAGGATGTGATGCACGTGTTTTAAACCCAAATCAAAAATGATATTCAATGAAGCAAAGAAGATGACTTTCATTAATGCAAAGATGTGAAATCAAGACAAATTCTTTTACCAAAATAACAAGATATCTTGTGAATACTTTAGAAAAAAAATAACAAGTGTGCTCCCTATATGAAAGCAAGCAAGAAAGAAAGAAACCCAAAATGGGTCCCATCGGGTGTGCCAAAATGTTTCACTCAGAATGTTTCCATTCCTGGAATAGAGTTTCTTCTATCCTTTCATTCTTTTGAGAAACAGAGATAAGGGTTAGGGCTAGGAGGAACACTGTTGAATGTTGAGAGGGTGTGCATACCGTAGAGAGAGATCAGATTGATTAAGAAGAACTCCTTTTTGTCCGGGAAGGACTACTGCAAGTAAGAATGTAAGACCACCATATTTTAGTTAGACAATAAATGAGGGAAGCGCCTTGGGCCCGTGAAATATTAGACTTCCTTTCGAAGGTGGTGGTTCCCCTTTTAATATGAATTAACACTAATGATAATAAAGAAGCTATTGCAAAATCACGATTTAGGTACCTTGTTACAAAGTAATAGAGACTAAACTACCAATAATAAAATGTCACGTTGTTTGTTTGGTCAATGGTCATTGATACGTTCAGCTCGAATTACAGGGATAAACCAGACTGGATCCAAGGTTGTTAGGAGACAAATAGGTGAGAGGAAGGTTTTGGGTATAAGTCACAGTGACCGATGTCGGTCACTAGATAACCGACCGCGGTTAGAGAACCGCTGCCGGTAGGGGATAACCGACACCGGTGGGGTCAGTAATCTAGGTGCTTCTGGATGGAGGTTAGTGGCAGGGTGATTGTGGGGTTTTTAAGACTGGTGGATGGCTGAGGGAAATAGTGAGATGACGGGGAAGACTCAGAGTGTGATAAAACTGTCTTCTGGGAAATACAAGGATGTATGGATGAAGGTTAAGTGTAGGGTGCTGGCAGGTGGTAGATCTAGGAGTGAGCTTATAATTACTATCAATCAAAAGACTCAGGAAAATGGTGCTTAGAAACATACAAGACACTACTTACTCATTCTTGATGAAGATTCAGGTCCAAGGAATGTGGTAGTGACAGTAAGACTCAGTTGGGATGATCTGGTATTGGAAAATGAGCTGATGAAGCTATCCTCAGTCTTTTCCAATGCTTGAACAGGGGGTGACAGCAATCCAATGGCTCAGTTGCAGTCTTCGGCTCGATGCTCTTCTCTTTTCTTCACTTGTCTCTGCTCTGCCAAGTGAATTTTCGGATCCTTCAAATGAATTCCGATCCTTTTTTTTTTGGTTGGGGGAGGTCATTTACAGGGAACCGATGGTGGTTACGTAACCGATGGTGGTCGAGTAGGAACCGATGTCGGTTATGTCAAAGTGGGCTATTTTTAGTAAAATAGCCAACTTTCCCTCCTTTTCTCCCGAGGGATTAGTTGTTGGCTTGGTCAAGTCATTATTAGGTTGGTTTTGGTGTGGGTAAGGAGTAATTAGTCATGGGTGTGGATGTAGACCAAGTTATAGGTTTTAATTAGGTTATTTTAGGGTTAGGGCTAGGTCATGATGAGGTGGCAAAATGAGGTGGCAAGTTTGGAGATGTGGATTTATTAATTATAAGGTAATTAATTAATAAATGTGTAGGGCTTAGGTGGTGAGGTTAGGTTGTGAAATGAGATGTGGGGCATAGGGTGTCGTAAGACCTAAATTTGGTGTCTACACCTATAAGGTAAGTTACAATCCATTCGTCGTTTTATCTCACAACTTTCTAACCAATGTCAACCATTTCACCATCTTCTCAAAAAATATGTTTCATTCAAATGGGATGATGAATGTCATGAAGCCTTTGATGCCTTAAAACAATACCTTATTCAACCACCAATTCTCATTCCTCCTAAGGATGACCAACCCTTTTACTTATAC
Organism: Taxus wallichiana var. yunnanensis; assembly: GCA_018340775.1. Classification (NCBI taxonomy): domain Eukaryota; kingdom Viridiplantae; phylum Streptophyta; class Pinopsida; order Cupressales; family Taxaceae; genus Taxus; species Taxus wallichiana. The sequence goes on from CM031240.1 coordinate 607,867,449, forward strand.
ATTTCTACCACTGACCATTCTTTAGGTGTTATGCTCACTCATCACGATTAGCAGCACAGAGAGAAAGCGGTTTATTACATCAGTTGTACCCTTCGAACTACGAAACTAGATATACCCACACCGAAAAACTCGCTTAGCCTTAGTTTTCTTCTCCACCAAACTCGTCATTACCTACTCAACCACAAAACCTTTATCATTACTCATATTGACCCATTACACTATATGTATGCCAAACCCTATCAACATAAACGTGTTGCACATTGTCCTATGCTTCTTGTCGACCTCGGCCTCAAATTCATTCATCAAAATTCCATCAAGGGTCGGGATATTTTTGATCAACAAGCCGACACACCTCTTGTCAATAATCAACCCTCTAACTTTTATTTTCCAGATGATTCTATAGCTACCCTCTCCCTAGATGAACCCACTTATCAAATGATGCTCTTCTTCAATGGTTCCAATTGTCAATGTTGGGGTGGGGCTGGTGTTATCCTCATTTCTCTTTATTCGAACCTATACCTTTGTCTTTCAAACTCAATTTTGATTGTACAAATAATATTGTTGAATATAAAGCAATCGTATTAGGCCTCTATGCTGCTTATGCCTTCTATGTTAAGTCCATCAATATATTTTGTGATTCTAAGCTGGTCATAAACCAAGTCAATGGTATATACCAGTGTTGTAATGAGATACTTCAAAAGTATAAGCATCACATAGACATACTTTTGACCACATTTGACCGTTACACACTTCAAACCACCCTATGTTCTACCAATAAATTTGTGGATACCATGGCCTGCTTGGCTTCTCATATACCTACTCCACCCAATGACTCTAAAATATTTGTCACAATATAAAGGATACAATCACCCTTTTATTTACATTGTGAGGTCTACTACGTCAAAACCATTGCACCGACCCACGTCACCTTTGGTATGAGTAATATGAAAACTATCTTTCCCTTTCCATTCTACCCGCCAATCTCACTCGTAATGGACAACGCACTTTTCTTAAAAGTGTCTCTTGTTATGTCATCATGAGTAGTCTTCTTTATAAGTTTAGCTTTAACGATATTCTCTTACAATGCCTTACAAGTTTTGAAATTCCCTACACCATTAAGGAAGTCCATGATGCCATTTGTGGAGGTCACTTTAGTGGTTTAGCTATCGCAAAATGCATTCTTAGCCTTGGCAATTATTGGCCAACCTTAAAACTATGATTGTTTTGATTATGTCAAACGCGTTGTGTGAAATTCAAAGCAACACACTAACCTCCATCACATACCTATTCATGCCTTATAGGTAGCACAAGACCTTTTTCCTCTCTTTCAATGGGGTTTGGATTTTTTTGGTGAGATCAATCCCCATTATTCATAATGCCATAATGGATCATAACCACTACTGAATATTACACTAAATGGGTAGAGGCCGCTTCTCATATACCTACTCCACCCAATGACTCTAAAATATTTGTCACAATATAAAGGATACAATCACCCTTTTATTTACATTGTGAGGTCTACTACGTCAAAACCATTACACCCGACCCACGTCACCTTTGGTATGAGTAATATGAAAACTATCTTTCCCTTTCCATTCTACCCGCCAATCTCACTCGTAATGGAAAACGCACTTTTCTTAAAAGTGTCTCTTGTTATGTCATCATGGGTAGTCTTCTTTATAAGTTTAGCTTTAACGATATTCTCTTACAATGCCTTACAAGTTTTGAAATTCCATACACCATTAAGGAAGTCCATGATGCCATTTGTGGAGGTCACTTTAGTGGTTTAGCTATGCAAAATGCATTCTTAGCCTTGGCTATTATTGGCCAACCTTAAATCCTGTGATTGTTTTGATTATGTCAAACGTTGTGTGAAATGCCAACAACATACTAACCTCCATCACATACCTATTCATGCCTTATAGGTAGCACAAGACCTTTTTCCTCTCTTTCAATGGGGTTTGGATTTTTTTGGTGAGATTAATCCCCATTATTCATAATGCCATAATGGATCATAACCGCCATCGAATATTACACTAAATGGGTAGAGGCCGCTTCTCATATACCTACTCCACCCAATGACTCTAAAATATTTGTCACAATATAAAGGATACAATCACCCTTTTATTTACATTGTGAGGTCTACTACGTCAAAACCATTGCACCTAACCCACGTCACCTTTGGTATGAGTAATATGAAAACTATCTTTCCCTTTCCATTCTACCCGCCAATCTCACTCGTAATGGACAACGCACTTTTCTTAAAAGTGTCTCTTGTTATGTCATCATGGGTAGTCTTCTTTATAAGTTTAGCTTTAACGATATTCTCTTACAATGCCTTACAAGTTTTGAAATTCCCTACACCATTAAGGAAGTCCATGATGCCATTTGTGGAGGTCACTTTAGTGGTTTAGCTATCGCAAAATGCATTCTTAGCCTTGGCTATTATTGGCCAACCTTAAACTGTGATTGTTTTGATTATGTCAAACGTTGTGTGAAATGCCAGCAACATACTAACCTCCATCACATACCTATTCATGCATTATAGGTAGCACAAGACATTTTCCTCTCTTTCAATGGGGTTTGGATTTTTTTGGTGAGATCAATCCCCATTATTCATAATGCCATAATGGATCATAACCACTACCTTGAATATTACACTAAATGGGTAGAGGCCGCTTCTCATATACCTACTCCACCCAATGACTCTAAAATATTTGTCACAATATAAAGGATACAATCACCCTTTTATTTACATTGTGAGGTCTACTACGTCAAAACCATTGCACCTGACCCACGTCACCTTTGGTATGAGTAATATGAAAACTATCTTTCCCTTTCCATTCTACCTGCTAATCTCACTCGTAATGGACAAACACTTTTCTTAAAAGTGTCTCTTGTTATGTCATCATGGGTAGTCTTCTTTATAAGTTTAGCTTTAACGATATTCTCTTACAATGCCTTACAAGTTTTGAAATTCCCTACACCATTAAAGAAGTCCATGATGCCATTTTTGGAGGTCACTTTAGTGGTTTAGCTATCGCAAAATGCATTCTTATCCTTGGCTATTATTGGCCAACCTTAAACTGTGATTGTTTTGATTATGTCAAACGTTGTGTGAAATGCCAACAACATACTAACCTCCATCACATACCTATTCATGCCTTATAGGTAGCACAAGACCTTTTTCCTCTCTTTCAATGGGGTTTGGATTTTTTGGTGAGATCAATCCCCATTATTCATAATGCCATAATGGATCATAACCACTACTGAATATTACACTAAATGGGTAGAGGCTATTTTCCCTCAATTCTATAAAAGCTGAGAAAATATGTGAATTCATCAACCATCACATCATTTGTCACTTTGGTGTTCCTCACCACCTCATCATTGATAATGGAAAGCAATTCAAAAACAAAACCCTACACAAACTATGCAACACTTTTGGCATCCAACTCAGTTTCTCATCACCTTATTACCCATAAACCAATGGCCAAGCTAAATTGACCAATAAATCCTTTAAAAAAATTCTTATGAAGGTAGTCAATGATACTTGGAAGGATTGGCATGCACACATTCCTTTCACTGGTGGGCTTATCGCACTAGTATTTGAACTTCGACTATTGCCACATCTTTTCTTTGGTCTACGGTACCAAGGTTGTCTTACCTCTCGAAGCCTAGATTCCATATCTCCACATATCATTACAAGACATGCTCAATGATGATGACTTTCACCAAGATCGTTTGGTGCAACTTGAGTTATTAAATGAATGTAGTCTCAATCCTCTTGACTATCTCCAAGTCTACCAAAACATATCAAACATGCCTATGAATAATGTGTTCACAAATGAACCTTTTAATTCGGTGACTTCATCCTGAAAGAAAATCAACATGTAACAAAAGAAGAGAAAAGTAAGTGGGGAAAATTTTCTCTTAATTGGCTTGGACCCTATAATGTTACCCATGCCCATAGATGAGGTGATTATCGTTTCTATTCACTCAAAGGTAAATCTGAATCTGAGCCCCTCAATTACTTGCATCTTCGAACATTTTATTATTGACATTAAGTCCTATATCACCTTCTTTTTATTGACCACTTGTCCCTTGAGCATTGTTCACCTTCCATGTTACCTATTTTTAAGGATCAACGACTAAATAAGAATCATGTCATTACCGTCACCTTTCAACCTTATCTTCAATATGAGTACCATGGCTCTACTCATGGTAGGATTCTCATGGATACTTTTCATCTTTTTAAAGATGGAATCTCATGGTTGTTCATAACTTGAAACCACCTCTTTCATAGTTAATCCCTATGTACTATGGTTTTGTCTTCTAAACAAGAACCTAATCTTCCTCTATAGTCTTGTCCATGACTTAAACGTCCAAAAAAATGGGATTGAACTCCTTGGGTCAAACTTCCAGCAAAAGATGACTCCCTTAAAATGGGACATCTCTTCTCTCTATTTCACCATTATAAATAGATTGTTCCCTTGAAGGATAGCTATATAAAGGTATTGTAAAAATACCATAAAAATATCTAGAATCTTCCCACATCGATCAGCTTCATAAGGACCTCAAGGAGATAATATAATCATCCCATATAGACTTCCCGCATCGATCAGTCTATTAAAAAAAAAAAATAAAAATGATGAAATTTTTGTCATGGACTTGCCTATTTTTTATCCTAAGTTTCTTGCTAAGTACACATGTTGTCATAACTAAGTTACACTAAACCATCCACTTTCACCTCATTGCCTTTGCGCCCTATTTTTTCTCTCTGCTCAAAGGACTTACCGCAGCTATGACATTTCATGATCATGTGACTTTCTTCACCTTTAGAATAACCCATTATGTAACACCTTTAGGGTCTTACGTTCATAAGACCACCTTGGGTATGGTATACTCATTAGGGTTCTTATTAATTAAGTGGATCTTTTCCACCTCTTACCATTTTCCTTCCTCATTACTTGTCGATTATCCTATATAGGACCAGATCATCAACACCTATATTTAAAACGACTCAACCATACCAATGACCAAAACTCAACCATGCCTATCACCTACATTCACCCATGCCTAACACCTACCAACCCATTCCTCTCCTTCATCATAATATTCCCTAACTTATGGGAGAACTACATCGTCCTGAGGCCCCTTTTTGTTGGGGCTATGTAGGAAGCACTTCAAGGGCATGGGGCCCTCAAAGGTTATCTCGGCCACTCTTTACTCTCACCAATTCCTCATTTCACTTTCCTATTCACATTTTACCCTAGTTAGTTTCCATTTTATATCAATAACTGGAAATTAAACAAAACAAGCATAAATTAATACACATTTTTACCACATCATCTAATCACCAATTTATCATTTCATATTTACACATATAGTAAACATTTTAGAATTTATGCCATAACCTATATACACACCACCATTTGTCCCCTATGTTACCTAAAACTTGGTAATTAAATCATGCCTAAACCAACTTGACGCTGCCATACTTAAACCAACCTAACTCTACCATTCCAAAACCAACTTGACTCAACCATGCCTAAACCGACCTAACTCCATCATGCCTAGACCGACTTGACTCCATCATGTCTAAACCGACCTGACTTCATCATGCCTTAATTGACTTGAATCCACTATGCCTAAACCAACCCGACTCCACCATGACTAAATGACATAACTCCATCATGCCTAAACCAACTTGACTCCACCATGCCTAAACCGACGACTCCACCATGCCAAAACTAGCCCGACTCCACCATGCCTAAACTAACCCAACTCCATCATGCCTAAACCGACCTAACTCCATCATGCCTAAACCAACCTGACTCCATCATGCCTAATCCACCTAGTTTCCATCACAAACACACATAATAATAGAAATTAAAAGAAAATACACCATCCATGCTATAAATACCATCATCTATAAATTGGAGAGTCTGTGTATACATACATGTGTACATGGATATAAATAAATAAAAGTATCTCAACAACTCTCATGTACATCATTGATATATTTGGAATGTAGACCAATATATATCAAAACTATGTCAAAACATGGATATAGTGATAATAAATGGTGACTAATCATCACCCCACCTGATATCCATCCATGTCTCATCAGTCTCCTCCATCTCCCCTCCAGTGTAGTGCCCTACCAACCTCTCTCCACCTCACCTTGATCTTCCCTCTGATGGCCCCTCACCTATAGCTAGTCTCCATGCATTAGTAGTCTCACCCTGACCCTATCATGGGGCTCTCGCCCCCTTGTACTCTCTGCACTATTCATACAAGACATGTTCCTCTCACTTGAGGGCACTGTTGTGCTCTATACTCTACATATGATGGGACATCTATCCTTCGCAACCATTAAGTGGTCCTGATAATATCGTGCCTCACCCAAGGAATCCTGAATCAAGCCATCAATACGGTGTGTGGAGGTGCCATCGGTCTCAGCCTTTATACCTATCTCTTAGGACCCTATCCTGCGGGTACCTGTAATGAGGGACCTTGTCCCTATGCCTATAGTTGGAGTCCAGTAGGGACACAATTTATGCCTTTACAAAGGCAATCGACCTGTAGCCATATGACATGTGCTGCGCAGTGTGGCAACCTATGCCTCGACCATGCGATTATCCCCGCACTATCACCAACCGTGTAACCGTGAGTCACCACCTACCTACCCTCGTAGGGCATCTATCTAAATTGTGATGGTGGCCAAGTCTAGTTTCCCGGCCTTCGATTGGTACTACTCATAGCCATGCTACCCACCTTGTCTATACCTATCTGTAACTCTGGAATCATCAATCCATTGGTCTACCACCTACTCCTCCTACCCTGTAGGCACTGTCGGTTGTGGTAGAGGCATAGGCCTCTCCATGTCATCCCTCCTGTACTATGGGAATGGTGGAGGTACATCCTGTGGCAACCCAAACTACCATCTAACCTTGTCAATGGGTATCATCTCGTGCTCTCCTGCATGGTGCCCCTCTATCCATCAGAGAAAATGTAGCTTGTTTAACTCTATGGATATCTTCCGTATGAGGGAAGCCCACATATGGCCTCTAAATCATTTCTACCCCACACAACCCCTATAGTATCGTCTTGCGGTGGGCTACATCATGCATAGCCCTATCCCCGTTATGTACCCCACTATTAGGAACCCACCACCTGTAACCAACCCAAACCATACCTGGCTCAAATGCATCAAGCTGGGGCAAACTAATCGGATGAACACACACAATGTGCTTATATGCCCAATAGTGAAGAAGAAAGGTGCAACATAAGTTGAACCTTCGTAGCCTCTCATAGGCCCATAGCTCCTTGTATAGCTATACCAAGTAGGTTAGTGCCCAGGAAAAATAGGTCCTCTCCTCCATCATATCATGAAGGAATCCCATTAGTGCTCATGAGAATATCCTACCCTCTACATCTGGTAGTGCAAATTAACACACTACCTCCATAATCAAGACCACTAGCCTCATCTCCTCAGGATGGGCCATGTACATCTCTCCATAGCTCAGGCTGGCACTATGAAACCTCATCTCTACCATCCCCTCTCCAAATAATGTTAGCATAAGCTCCTCTGATGCCTTATAAGAAATACAATACACCTATGTCCCTACTATCAACGGCCCGAGAATCCTGTAAACATCCTCCAAGGTGACGGTCATCTCACCTATCGGAAAATGGAACATGTTGGTCACAAAATCCCATCTATTGATGAGAGTGACCATCAAACTCAGATCATGAGCTATATGCCTATAATTTCAAATCCCAATTAGACCCACCTCAATCACATGCATCCAATCCTCATTGGTCAAATCCCCTCGAACATCTAGTAATAGAGGTGGCACCCTATCACGCATCCGTAACTAGTCCCTCGCCTGCATACAACAAACCATAAAATCATTAGACCCTAACCATACTCAACTCCACCCTTGACCAAAACCTCTCCTATCTCATAGCCTATCTACCAACCTTGCCCCTAATCAACTTCCTCTCCACCCAATCTCAATTTTTTACCCTCGACCAAACCTATTTATCCCCCTTACCCAAACCTTTTTAGGAAACTATACCTTCCTATCTCCTGACCTATCTCACCCACCAACTAACCTTCATTTTTGGCCCAATTTCCTCCAAATGATGACCGACATCGGTTAATATCAACTAACCATGGTCTCCTAAAATCGACATCAGTCACCCCATTTGTGACCGATGTCGGCTAACTCCCACCAGCGTCCCACCAACTCGGCCAACCTCGACCGACATCGGGCCACTATCACGGTGAAAATCAGGAAAACCCTACCCTAATTCTCTCCAAATTTCCCATTTCTCTCTAACTACCCACCCATTCCTACCCAAATCCCCCCTCAATCCCTCCCCCATCCTCATTCACCTAATTTCACCTTCCTACATGCCTATTTCACCCATTTTCTTCCCAAATTCAAAATTAACCCCCCAAAACACCCATTTTACCTTAACCCGATTCCTATAAACAAATATACCTAACAAATGAGGAATGGGATCGAATATTACCTTCTCATGATGTTGTCTCCATGGGGAAATGTCTTGCGCCGTGTTGGTGGTCCACCCAAACCTTCTCCCGCCTCTGCCATGTCCAAATCACCAAATCCAATCCTCCACTCTACCCAATCAAATCAACCACACCAATCTCATGGACCCATCTAGATAACTCCTCTAACCAACCAGTACTCTCCAACTTAGCTAAGTTCTCTACCTTGTCATTTTCTCCATGACTGGTGTAAAATTTAAAAGTGCTCTGTCGTTTTCTCAGAGTACACATGACAATAATGATTCCATAAAATACGTAATTTCTATATAAACTCAACCTGATGTAACCGACATCGGTCGGTGGTCATGCCCTACTAAACCGATGATGGTTATACCTAAACCAATGTCGTTTATCTACCATTTCACTTATAACCCATTTTTACCCATTTTAACTACAAATTATCCAATCCCACCACTATTTGACCTTACCCACCCTTATTGCAACCTACCTACAAGCCTCCATTACCTACACCTGTCCTTATTTGTGTTTAGGGCCTTATTCTTTTACTTGTACGTTGTCCCTACCCATGTTGTGACCTATATGCCGGACTCGAACCACTTTTTGTGACCTTTGACCCTTCATGCTCGTTGTACCTTGCAACATGGTTACCTGTGTTGATTAGCCTACCGACCTTACATTGCCTATTGTCATGATGTTTATCCTAACCTAACCTTTGGTGTACTGAAACATACCTAAACATTCCTACACCTGACCTCTATTGTGTTTCCACACCATATCCTATACCTTGGATACTGGACTCACTTCAACCCTATTTGGATAGACCTATTGACCTTAGATGATGTAGAGTTTATAAGCTCTTCAACTGGTACCGTGTCATAGTTTAGACATGTGCCTATGTTTAATCGCCACTACCTTTGACCTTGGCCAATTTCCCTATTTTCCTGATTTGACCTTTGACCCATTACCCCATCTACCCACCCTCATCTTCATCACACCCACTTTTTATCAAACCACTCACTGATTTTGTCTTCCACCTCATTAGTTCCTAGTATGAGGGGGATCACCTTCACCCACACATGGGGAAACCACATATTATTTTTGTCAACGTCACTTACCAATTGTAGTTATATAACAAAAAGGGGGAAAATGTAGACACCAAAATTGGGTAACACTCCCCTTGGCCTCCCGTCAAATAACTAGAGTGTAAGACAAGGGTCTAAAAGGAATACATGTGCATCAAATAGTTTCACTTCACCAATGATTTGTAAGATAAAGCAAGCAAATTTTTGGGAAACAATGTGCATGCATATGAGAGCTCAACATTCAAAAATGGAGTAGAATGGAATGCTCTTAGATTGCCATGGACCAAAAGAAGAGGAGTACAAATAGGGGAGTAAATGTGTAACTCCCATGTAAGAGAATATTCCTCCATAATGGAGAAGAGGAATTACTTTCCCAAATGGGAATGTAAGTCCTATGACACACTTACACATATGACAGCTTCTATAAGAGAATCTATCATAACTATGATGACACCTAGATCCATGTCCACCTAAGTGAGATGACTCACCCAGTGAGGTAGAATAACACTAAATAATTAAATAAAGTGATAAAAAAACACCTACACCAACACCCCCCTTCATTGAAACTAGGATGGGGCTAGGCAAGTGAGCAAAACACGTAAGAAATGGGTCTTGGCTATAAGCTTGATGAGGTACCCATACACAAAAGGTCTCAAGTACTGAGGGAAAACCCAATGGGAAAACCTCCACTTACAAGAGATAGCAAAAAAATCTCCTAAACTACTAAGAAGAAGGAGAGAAGAAGAATTCTATCCAGCCTCCCAAGAAGATGATCCAGTCATGAGCCACCCTGTGCTAAGTGAAGAGGAGGAAGAATACCCACAAGAAGGTGTTGTTCTGGTCTAAGGAACAATGCTCTGTATGTGAAGTGGAGAAGCCAACTACTCCATGAAGAAATGTAGATCCTGAAGAAGTGGCAAGGAAGGAAGGTGGAATGGCCTGAACCTATGAAGAAGTGTACCCAATGCCTGATGAGTCTTGAATCATAGTGCCTGCTCCCTGAAGTGTCTAAAGTGGACCAGAAGTGGGTAGATCAAGAGACAACTCCTTGAGATTTGGAAAGTGATAAGTGGATGGTGGAGGTGGGTCCCCATCATCAACTATGCTAGAAGAGATGTCCACAACATCAGAAATGGGTTCAAAAGTATCCTCAAGTCCTGCTGAGTCAGATGAAGAATCTTAAGAAGGAAAGAGTACAATCGAGTGTGATGGTTAGCTATACCAACTGCAACAATAGTATCATTGTGAAGCTCCCTAACATAAACTGAGTCCGGAGTGAACTCAACTTGCATGCCCTGTCAAAGATGAGTGATCTGATAGACTGAAAGAAGGTTTGTTGAAAGTAAAGGGATAATTAAAACATTATTGGAAAGTACCACCACTTAATTCAAGTGATCCTCTTCCAAAACACCGTGAAGTGGTTTTGTCACCAAGCTGAATAGAGGACATGTCACATGGTTCAAGTGCATCAAACTCAATGTCTGATGATGCCATGTGATGAGTTGCATCTGAATCAATGATCCATTTATGGGTAGGTGTCACAACTATCACTAGAGCTATTCCCTTTGGTTTATCCTTATTGGATTCTTTCACTTTTTCTTTCTCTTGTACTTTCTCTTTTGGGCTCTCTTTTTCCTTAGAACTCGTGGGATGATGAAGGTGTTTTGAGACAATATGGGACTCTAGTATTGTGTTTCTCAAGTAGATTAGTGAGGAGAGTGATCTTTTTCTTCAAGAACTTTTCTTCATCATGCATGCCATGGTAGTACCCACATTTGATTCATTCTTTGGAATTTTGGGAGGTGGAAGAGTTGTTTTGGGGTTTTTCCTTCTTTTCATGATCTTGTTTCTTCTCCTTAGAAGCTTTCTATTTTTCCTTTCCAAAGAATGAGAGCATGGGCTTTTGTGGATTTCAAGGTGCCCATTTGAATCAATTTATTTTGTTCCCTAATCAAATCTATAATAAACTCATCAAGAGAGGGCATAGACCATCTTTTTCCAAGTGCCCTTTTTGTTGCATGGAAGGTGGAAACAATATGGAGTATTCGGGACCAATTATGGTAAGGATGGATAAAATGAGTTGAGATTCCTTTTTCTTTATTCCACAATCTTCTAACTGCAATCTGAGTGATATGAATTTGGAGAAGAAGTCTTGAAGGGTGTCAAAATCATTGGGACTAAGGCTTATTAGGTTATTCTCAAGTTCATGTCCTTGCATTTCATCATGTTTCCCAAAAATTTCTTGGAGAGTCTCCAGAACTTCTTTGGGTGTGGTGGAAGAGGAAATGTGAAAATGCAGCTCTAGAGATACACACATGGTCATGAACCCAATGGCTTCATCACACTTATCAAGCCACTTTTCTTTGTCTCTTTCATCATCAGGTTCAACTTGCAGACTGGTGGCAATGTGGAACAATTTATTTCCTTTTAAGGTAGTGTTCATAGCATTCAACCATTCTTGATAGTTGAATGGGGTGAGCAAGGGAACACCATGATTATCCATGACATAAAAGACATGCAAAAGGAGAAATGAAAAATACCCCCCTTAAATGTGGCATTTTATAATATAGTGAATTTTACAAAACTAATATTCCCATCATGTAGTGTGCGGAAAAACATGCAAATTTGACAAAATAAGTGCTAAAAAATGAGCAATGATTCAAAAGTTATGGCTTAAAAGGATTCCCGCAACTGATAAGAAAAATCTAGTAAGCCCAAAAAATAGATTAAAAAGTGCCTAAAACACTTTCAAATGGTATCGTGTTTTATGCAGTTGGAATTGGTATCAAATTTTACAAGGGGTTTGTTTTGAGTACGAGGGGGATTAGCCTCCTGCCAACCCCGGACCTCACCCTCCACCTTTGACACTTGAAAAAAGGAAACCCAAGATTATTTTAATGCTCAAATAATTTTTTTACCTTACAACATAAAAAAGGATTGTGACCAAACTGATTTATAAATCAAGTTGAGTTGGAAGGATAGAGCCTCCAAGTTGTAGTCTACCCAATTAGGTGATGCAAGGCTCAAGCTCCTTCCCTACATTGACTTGGACTAGTTCGACAATGAAGGAGTGAAGGATGGCTTGTGATAATGTCCTGGTGAGTTGTACAAATCTACTACATTGCAAGGGAGTTGACTGAGTGATGTCAATGCGAGCTGGTGAGTGGAAGCTTAGTGGGCTTGCCAAGTTTCAATTTGTGTTGGTTTATGCCGTAGAGCTTCATGAACACATCCTGAAAAGTGTTCTTTAAACTATTTCACCTATTCAACGGTGAACCAATCTGACACACTATCACCACGTGGTTGAAGGATTGAAGGGCATTGGAGAGAAGTAATGAAGGATGTTGGAGAGAAGTAGAAGTGGTCAACCATTCTTCACGCAGTAGGTCAGTGAACCCACTGTAGATTCCACGTGCTAGAAGAGGGTAGAACCATTTTCAACTACACATGTTGAGGCGTGTAACAGTCCAAAAAACCACCCAATGCGCAGAACTATGTGTTGCTGGGAAAAAGAAAACCATTGTGTCGTGATATCACTGATAATAGTTGTGCCGAGATTCAATAGTGGGCAACAATACCATGGCCAAGGCAAGTAAGTTATCAACCGACGAGTGTAGGGTGGATGGTTCTCCAATATAAGAAGGTGGTATTCTTCCTTGGCCCCGATCACACATAAACCAGCAAGAAACACACAAAACAAACCACTAAAAAATAACCACAAGAATCTTGAAATATGTAAGTAAAGCACATGCAAAAAGTAAAACATGCACAAGAAACTACACAATGGAGAAACAATGGTGAGCAATGTGATTCCAGTCCCCTAGCTCTGATACCATGAAGGAGTGTAAGATAAGGGTCTAGAAGGAATACACATGCATCAAACAGTTGCACTTCACCAAGAAGGAGTTGCAAGATAAAGCAAGAAAACTTTTGAGAAACAATGTGCATGCATATGAGAGCTCAAGATTCAAAAATGGAGTGGAATGGAATGCTCTTAGATTACCATGGACCAAAATAAGAGTACAAATAGGGGAGTAAATGTGTAACTCCCATGTAAGAGAAGATTCCTCCATAATGGAGAAGAGGAGTTACTTTCCCAAATGGGAATGTAACTCCTATGACACACTTACACATATGACATATTCTGTAAGAGAATCTGTCATAACTAAGATGACACCTAGATCTAGGTCCACCTAAGTGAGATGACTCACCGGTGAGGTGGAATAACACTAAATAATTAAATAAAGTGATAAAAAAACACCTACACCAACAATAACCAACTCAAACATATTCACCTAACCATGGCCCCTTCTACCCCACATTAATATTAATTTAATTTAATTAATTAAATTAATACCAATCCTCACAATATGCATTACTTAATTATTTTAATTAAGATAATTTCCACCTCACCCCTCCACCTCACCTAGCCACCTCACCCTAGACCTATTATTGGCATGTTTCCATAACTAACTAAGACTTGGTCCCACTTACCTTAATGAGCTAAGACTTAGTTCAACCCTAAAAATCAATGCCTATTATCCCTCTAACCACATTCTTGCTCATAAAAAGGAAACTTCCACTTTGATCTCCAAGAATAGAAAGCTTTGGCAGAAATGATTTCCAAGATCTATTATTTTTAGTAAACCTAGGGAATCCTTCCTTAACTGACGCCATTCATCCCGAAACTAACACTGGTCAACCGGGAACCATCGAAAATTACCATTTATTCACCTTTGCAGCCTTGTTTTTGGGTTGAAACATTTTGAGATCAAGGATACGAGAAGAGAGTTGCATGCAAGTAGAGCTAGAGTCTTTTTCATGCACCCAAACATTCACAACAAGAACAAGACAGATCCAGAGGTATTGTACTCACAGAAGCATTCCAGGAAGCACTACTGTGGCACCAAGCTCCATTATTCTGATCAACTATTATCACCATTCCACCATCAAACCTTCTTTATAGTAAGTGTACCTTCTACTAGCATAGTCTATTTTAGTATAAAATCCTTTATTACTTCTGCTATCAGTTTATACTTTGTGTGTTTGTTTACCACCTCCTACCTACTTGTAGACTAATCCATTCCTCTACCCACACCACCAAAACACCCATTCTCTCCTGTTGTACTCATTTTGGTATACCTAAGACCTTTACATACCTCCCTATCCACCCTTCCATCTCTTTTTAGCTTTAGTTCAATCCCCATAATCAGATCTCATTCAGTTCCCTTCACCATGACCCTACCGACACCAGTTACCCATGAACGTCATCGGTTACACTAGACTGACACTTTGGTCTTTGTGTTTCATACCTTTTACCAATAATAGAACCAAACAACCTTAAACTAAGTGACCAAAACAACCCAAAATAAGACCTTGACCAGTCCCTAGTACCTTAACCATTACCTCACACTTCAAATCCGACTATAGCCTAGCCTGTTATGATTGGATTTTCTTATTGTACTTGAATGAGATACCTAAATCATATAAAATGCAATAGGAATTTTCTTATCTCTTTCATTAATTTTTTAAAATAGTGGATTGACATCCTTCTAGGGAGTATCATACTTCTTGTATCTCACACATGTTAGGCAGTCCATTTTCATATATTGTTGAACTCTTCTTTGATTGTCTTGTTTTCTATTTCAAGTAGTTCCTCCCAATCAAAAGGAAGCTCTCACAGTTAGCATCAGATCAAGAAGTTAGAATGTGTGCATCAAACTCCAAACCAACACAACAGGTATTCCTCCTTGGCCCTTGCCCTTATCTCTGTTTTGTCTCAAAACATAAATAAAACATTGAAACACCTTATACTATTGAGTCATGATGTTTGACCTTTAAAATGTTAGTGCTACATATCAGCAACCTATGACTTACATTTTCATGACATCATGCATCACATATTGGAAGATTATGTAGATGACCTTCTTGCCAAATCCAAACATCGAGCCAAACACCTTATAATCCTTAAGGTCATTTTTGACTGTCTCATCAAGTATTGTGTTTTCCTTTAACCTAAGAAGTGTGTCTTCATTGTTCTCTTAGGAAAAATCCTTAGTTTTATCATTTCTTTGTGTGGCATAGAAGTTGATCCCACTAAAATCAAGGATATTCTTGAAATTCCTCCACCTACTAACCTTCACCAACTCGTAGTTTTCAAGGAAAATTACAATATATTTGTCATTTTATTTCAGAGATATCTGACTGCTACCACCCATTTCAACATCTCCTAAAAAATGATGTCTCCTTCAAATGGGATGATGAATGTTGCAAATCTTTTGAGGAATTCAAAAATACCTTATTCAACCACCTATGCTCATTTCTCCTAAGGATGACCAACCATTTTACCTTTACATTTCTTCTACGGATCATTCCTTGGGAGCCATGCTTACTCATCGTAACGAGAAACACAGGGAGAAAGTAATTTATAATATAAGTCATACACTTTTGGACTATGAAACCTTATACACCCACGCCAAAAAAATATGCTTAGCCTTAGTTTTTGTCTCCACTAAACTAGTCTATCACCTACTTAACCACAAAATATTTGTTGTCACCAATATGTTGGTTGGATATTTTGTCAAGCCAAAATATGAGGCTCAACCACAATACATGGGATTAAATCCTCCTCAAAGATAGGTGAGGTTTCTGCTGTTTTATTACTAGTCTAAAACACAATAGAAATAATATACATTATTCACACTAATCTAACCATTGGGGTTGGGATAGAATCTTGAAATCTATATCCATACTAGGCGGAGATATCGCTAGTTTCAAAATGAAATTGATTGGAAAGTAAATTATTAGTATGGAAGAAACACAAATGGAAAGGAAATGAGGGGAACGTACTTTCTTTTGAGAAAATACAGCTCATGAAATAATCATACAAGTTTTAGACAACAAATGTAATGTTTGAAATGATTAGAATAATCAAGATGCTAAACAAGGAATAGCTTAAGATTATGAACATAAGAATAATATCCTAAGAAAGATACATCTCAAAACACAAAGTTTGCAAAATAGAATCAACTTCTATTCCTCAAATGATTAAAAGAAAACACAAAGTCTTTCTTCTTCACAATAGTTCTCAATATTCAAAAATCTCAACCCTTTGGAATGCATAAGCATCACTTATTTATAATAAAAGGAGTTGAGATAAAATGGGATAAATACTAGAAAATAGTCTTTTTAATGAGAGTCCTATTTTTTTACTCTCACACAGGAGACCAAGTCAAAATTTGCTTCCTATGTGATAAAACAAAAATGAAAAAGACATGTCGATTTTAGGATTGAAATGACATGAAACATTATGCCTATTCTATTTCATCATCTTTATCTTCCTCCAATAAAGCCTGTTTGTCTCGAAATTCTTGGAATTTTCATATTATACCCTGCATCTCATTTTCATCATGCATGGTGGAATGGTCAATCAGAACTTCACATGTTTCCTGAGTATCGCTAGCGTTGCCAGGAAGCTTCTTCAGTCTCTTGTTGAGTTTCCTTAGTGTTTCCAAAGAATGTTCAATTTTCAAAAACCTATCAATGATTTCTAGACCAAATCCATAAGTTGGTTCATGTTGAATTGATTATTGGATTTTCTTGTAAAGATCATCAACAGGAAGAACACCCGAGCTTTCATTCAACACCTTAGTGCAAATCTTGACTAGCTCTTCTTCTATGTCATTCATGCCATTGACCAATTGATCTCTTGATTCCCTCAATTTTTTGTAAGCTTCATCAAGAATATTTATTCTGAATTTAATGGCCTTGGTTAGTTGAAAATACTTGTCCCCATGTGGAATGATGCATTCTTCGATCAAGACATGGGACGAGAACCTATTTCAGCATTTGGAGAGCTTTAAAAGTTAACTCTAGGTTCCCAACTTTTGCTTAAAATTCATCATCCACTTTCTTTCCATCCTCTTTATATCCTCCAAGGATTTGTATACTTACACGGTGTCATTAATGACTTATTTTCCTTGTAGAACATCCTCTGGGTCCATTCATCAACCATTTCCCCTTCTCATTAATCTTCTCAATCATGGGTATCGATGAGAAATCAAACCTGATAGGAGTAGAGGATGATGGTGTTGACTCAGGAGGCTTTGAGAGCTTGAGTAGTACTTCTATCAGCTGCTCTACTTTCTCTTTTAGCTCATCTTTATTTGCCTTAGTTTCCTTTAGCTTCTGGCACAACACATTCATGGCATCTTGTGTTTCTGTTGTGCTCCCTCGTTATTACTTTTCCTAGATCAACCCTTGTGATTTGATAATCTATGAAAATTATATCATCCTTGCTTTTATCAGCCACATGAGTAACAATTTCTGCAAATCTATGGCCCTGAGGCATCCTTTGAAATCCTTGAAACTATTTTGGATTTCTTGGATGACTTGGTAGGAGCTACCTTGATGGAATTGAATTCAAAGGATGGTAGGGGAACTACCACCTTCCTCTTCTTTGGGTTTGATCTATTAAACATTGAGGCATATTGGAAGAATTTGCTCCTATTGTAGGTGTTACGGTCACATCCTCAGGTGGAGGAAGGTTAGCTTGTGGAGTGGTGACCACTGCAAGTGTAGTGTCTATGGTAATGGACTCAGGGAATGAAGGTGCAGAAGGAGGAGGCATGTCCATGGTTAACTAGGGTCTAATGGGGAGAGGTGAGAGGCCAGAGAAGATACTAGCCATGGCTGAGGAACTTGGTGAAGAAATTTGAGGCAAGGAAGGCTGAATGGGAGGAGGCAATGATTCCAAAATTAGAGCTTGAGAGATAAGAGGAAGAATTACCTCTGATGAACTATCAACCAAAATAGGAATGGAAGGTTTAACAATCTCTTCTCCTGAAGGAGGATTTACTTGTTCTAGTTGTGGAGGTGAATCAAGAACCTCAACTATTTGTGGGAGAGTGGCCACTAATGTGGTTACTTGATCTTCTCCCTTTCTAACAAACTTAACCTTTATTGGCCTCTTGGAAGGGTTCTTATCCTTTTCCTTTTTTCCCTTGGAGGGTCCCACTTCCAAAGTATCTACCTTTGAAAAACTCCCTTCTTTATAACTCATTCCCCAAGAAATGAGCCACGCCTTAGTACGGGAAAGAATTTGAGCATATCTTCCCCATGATAGAAGCTTTTCGCAGATGATGGACCAATCAATGGTTGGGAATACATATCGATATTCATTTAACCTAATCATACGAGGTGTCAAGGACACTCTTGTTATCGTGGTCCCCTCGGGATTTTAGATAAATCTAGAATATGGATTTCTTCAATTGTTAACCTGCTTTATTATCCTTTCTTTGGATGGCGACTTCATCCCGAATATCAACCCAAATATCTTCTATGTAGGGCACATGTAGATATAAAGTCACATACGATTTAAGTAATCCTCAAAAATCAAATCCATATCTATGCTTCATGTGCTTCTTCAACTTGTCCTGAAGCTCATGGACCACATTCTTAGCTTTAACCATTATTGAGCATGTGTACCTTCTAATGTAAATAGGGAAGGATACAATAGCCTTGTGTTTACTCTATTGGAATTTATGAAAATACAACAATTGTCTAACCAACTCCATCAGTATTAGCTTATCACCTGGGAATCTAGGAAATCAGAAAGGATCACTTGGGTAGATGACCACCCGAAGGTATGTGAACTTCTTGAACTGCAAGAAGATACAACCCCATTTTGATACTTCGGCCCATGCCTCATTAGAGACTCTTCTCTTTCTTAAATTAGGGTTCAACATGCAGATGTTCTCATAAAAGAAGGCGTCATTCACTCTTCTAAATTTTTCCTCAGACCCCTTCTTGTCAAAGATAGGGAAATACCGATATATATGTTCGGTTAACTTACTTCCCTTAGCATCCAACCCTAGATAATTCCTCATGTCGGTTGCTGCATAGGTGACATATGATGACATATAAAACTTGTCGGTAGTCAAGATTGTCTTCATCGAGAATCAATCTCATTACTTATAAGACTGCTCTAATCAATCCCTTGTTCATTCTTCTTTATAATGACCATGAATTGATACATCCACCCTTGGAAGTCTCTTGACTCGGGAGTCCAAATACTCGACTCAACAGGGTGATGATATCACTGATTTCAAGGATGAAATCACTCTTGGGGAAAATTTGGGAAACCTAGAGATGGCTGGCTTGGCCTTGATCAAGAACTTTTTATTCACATGCTTGATGCAATCTTCTTGATCTTTGTCCCAAGCTTTCTGTGCTGACTTAATATCTACATCAACATATTCCTCAAAGTTGGGTAATCTTAAGAGGTCATCAAAGTAACCTCGTCCAACTTCACTATGGTTTCTCCTACTTGATTTTTCACTGAGTGGGAATCTGAGTCATAATTAGAAGCACATGAGGCTAGAATGAACTCGGGGCATTGATCAGAAAATGGGAATCTTCTGTAAGAGGGAGGCCACTGTTGGTTATTGACTTCATCCAGGGACTCTGAGAAGAATCCTTGGTTTTGTTCCAAAAGTCCTCCATGTCTATGTTACCAAGCTCCATGTCTCGGATGTCGTAATTGCAATCTATGTAGGAAGGAGATTCCATTTTTTGGTACTTGTACTTCATCTTTCCTGACCTATTTGACTTATCCTTAGATGATCCAGGATCGACATGAGAATTCCTAAAGAAAGAATTCCTAGATAACTCTTGTTTGACCAATCGGGCTTGGAAGCTTGCTGAGCAACCCCACAGACCTGCCACACCAACCGGACTTTGAGACCTGTCAGACAATTCATGAAACCCGACACACTAGAGTATAATTAGAAACTAGGTTATGTCGGACACTTCGTGAAACTCGACATGTAGGTGGAAATCAGAAGATGTTGAGCACCCTACAGAACCTAACACACTTGCAGAAACCAAACAGTGTCGGAAAATATGTGCAACCCGACACAAGAAGAAGTTAAAGGATGTTGAGCACTTTGCAAAACTCGATACACTGCGGTAACCAAACAGTGTCGAGACACCCTGTAAAACTTGAAACAAAGGTGTCAGGTTTTGGGATGTTAGAACAGGTAAAATTTCAACCAAGCTTGTAAGTTAGGTTTTATAGATTTATTCTCAAAAAACACAAGAGTATATCCATGGAAGGAAATAAGAAAACACCTAGGATGAATTTTTAAACAAGGGGTTTCATAGAAATTCAATCAGAAAATGAATAAAACAACCCTAAACCCTAAACCTAGAGGTAAGAAAAAGCAAAGAGGAAAAACACCGAAAGAACACTTCAAAAACAAACCCAAAGACCCCAAAATGATAAGAAGAGAAAAATACCTTCAAGAAATTTGAAAAATGATCGAAGATGAATCGCGAAATCGGTTGAGAAGTTCAGTCGGGTTTGGAGGTCAAAGGAGCATGTACGAAAAATCCACGCAGTGAAAATATGTCAGGTAGAAATGATGTGTAAAATTAGACTATTTATAAAACCCTAGCATTTATTACACCTCCTCTGACATGTGTGCCAACTAACCGACAACTCGACATTAATGCCATGTCATCATGCTTAGCACTCCAAGTAAACCGAAACAAAGGTTTTCTTAACAAATCAAGTTTCAGGAACCAACCGACATGAAGCATGTAAAAGACGTGTTTGGATGCTACTAAGTTCCGAAAACCCAACACAAAGGATCATTTCAAGTTTTGGGTTTCAGGGAAACAAGCAACATGTAACATGTTTTTTGTAAGGTATGTTCTAATGCTCCCGGGTTCCAAAACCCAATACACTGGCATGTAATCGGGTTTCAAGTTTCGAAGACACTCGACATGAAGCATGTAAAAGACATGTTTGCATGCGATGGAAACCGAAAACCCAAAAATCTCCTTCAAAGGGCATTTTTAGGAGGTTTTGTCAAAATCTATGGTTATCTCAATTTTAGCTGGAATCACTAAAAACAAGATAATAGCTAGCTCCAGTTGGGGAATTTCTTTGAGACATCAAAGGAAGAGAAATCATATCAAAAATCTTTATCCATTAGGCTACGAGTCTGAAGAAGAAAAACTGAAAAACAAAACAAAGAAAGAAAGAAAAGAAAGCAAACACATAACAAAAATAAATTATGATACAATGCAAGAGAGCATCTTACATTACTGGTGGAACATCTTCAAATGTTGGCCACTGAAAGGTAGAGGGAGCAAATCTCCATCAAGGTATGATAGACAGAAGCTATTTTCACCATTCAAGCTGATGTATTTTGAAAGTACCTTTCCATAAGGAATCAAACTTGTCATACATCCCTTTGTACTCTCTTCTCTTATCCCAGAGAAGTACTAGATCTCTGACTTGGAAAACACATTGCTTTGATTTCTTGTCAAATATCCTTTTGACCTTACTCTGATGGTCTCAAATGCAATCCACCACCTTGCTTCATTATTCTTCTAACCTAGTTAGGTACATTATCTTTTTCTCAATAGAACCTTGAAAGGTTTCATCTTCAATTGCTTTAGCTAGTCGTAAGGTGGAAATTCTATAGAGATAGGTATCTCGGCGTCAATTCCATATAGCACCTGGAATGGGGACATTCCAATATCTCATTTAGGATTAATCCGATCGGCCCACAATGCATCATACAATGCTTTGTGCCATGTCCTTTGATTCTCATCAACCAACTTTCTGATTATGGTCACCAGGTTTTTGTTTCTTGATTCAGCCTGACCATTGCCTTAGGGGTAATAATCGAATGAATGAGCCAACGTGATCCCAAATCCATAAAAAAAATTTGTTAACTCATGGGATGAGAAATTGGAGGTGTTTTTGGCAACAATCTTGTGAGGCACACCGAATCTAACAATTATATTTTCTTTGAGAAAATTACAAACAGCTTCGGAGGTAGCTTGTTTGATTGGAGCAACTTCCACCCACTTGGTGAAATAGTCTGTGGCGGTGAGGACATAATTATGACTGGCACTAGAGGTAGGATTCAACACTCCAATGAAATCAATTCCCCATTGGTAAAAAGGTTCTTCAATCACCACGGGCTTCAAGGGAAGAGCTGCTAGCTTAGGACGACCAACGAAATGTTGACAAGCTTCACACTTGGCTACCCATTCAATTGAATCTCGGAAGAGAGTAGGCCAATAGTACCTAGACCATAAAATCTTGTAAGCCATTACAGAAGAAGATAAATTTCCTCCGCATGCTATATTGTGGAAGGACTCTAGCAACCTTACTTGCTGAGACTTATCAACACAGCGTAGGAATACACCATCGATACCTTTCTTGTATATACCATTGTCCCACAGAATGTATCTTGCAGACCTGAGTTTAACTGTCCTTTTTCCTTTTTAGCTTAGATGCAGGGCACGGTTGTCATAGGTTAAAAATAAAGTGATATCTGCGTACCATTCATCATCATGCTTACAAAAAGCACTTTGGGTAATTCTGAAGAAGTACCTTCAGTTTCTTCGCACTTTGTCTCAGCATTGTTTTTCGAATTAATTGGCACAAGCCCTCGCCTCGCACCAACTTGGTATGTCTGACTTCCAAGTCATACTCCTAGACTTTGGCTATCCAGTTACCCCATTTACTACCCAACTCTTGTTGGGTTAGAATGGATTTAACTATGGTATCAAGAACTAGAATGAGAGTGTGGGAACTCAAGACATAATACCTGAAATGTTTCACTACTCTCACCAATGCATAAACATGCTTTTCAATCCGTGACATCTTCAATTCATATTATTTTAGTGGGAAGCTCATGAAATAAATGGGAGCTACAATTCCTTCTTCATTTTCCTACATCATGATGGTCGATACTGTATGTGTGGAAGCATAGATGTACATGATGAAATTTTCTTGAAGTCTAGGCATACTAGAATAGGAGCATGAGAAATTTCCCATTTGACTTCTTAAAACACAAGCTTCCCTTCAGTGCTCCATCGAAATGGAGTTTTATCCTTCATCATTCCAAGGATATCCTTGGTTTTATCAGCAAAATTAGGTACAAATCTTCGTAGGAAATTAACCTTCCAAAAAGGAGTGCACCCCAGTTTTTCTTATGGGTAGGGTAAGGCTTTGAATGGCCTTCACCCTCTCTCGCTTCGATCTTGTTTCCTTCTCTAGTCACAATATGACATAGTAACTTTCCTTTTATCACTCGAACATGGATTTTTTAGGATTTAATGAAATCCCATGATGCCTGCACCTTAAGAGTACCTGTTCCAGGTGATCATAATGATCACTTCACTTTTTAGAAAAGACCGTCAAGTCATCCAAATAAACAACTATGACCTTGCCCATTAAATCTCTAAAATCTAAGTCCATAGCCCTTTGAAATGTGGCTCCAGTGTTGATCAAACCAAAAGGAATCCTTCTATAAGAAAAGGTTCCCCATGGGGTAGTGAACGTTGTTTTATGTTGATCTTCAACAACTACCTCAACCTGATTATACCCCAAAAATCCATCAAGCATGGATAACATTTCTGATCTAGTGATAGTCTGTAATACCTAGTCCATGATGGGAAATA
The DNA here is from genome assembly GCA_018340775.1 of Taxus wallichiana var. yunnanensis. Classification (NCBI taxonomy): domain Eukaryota; kingdom Viridiplantae; phylum Streptophyta; class Pinopsida; order Cupressales; family Taxaceae; genus Taxus; species Taxus wallichiana. Next base: position 607,891,563 of record CM031240.1, read on the forward strand.
GATAATTTTCCTTTAATGAAGACTAGTTGAGATTCGGAAGTCAAAACAAATATGGATTTCACCCTGTTCTTCTTTCTCACAGGACAATGTTCGCAACCCAGGTGGAATGATGGATCGAAAAGATAATCCTTGCGTCTAACATTTTTGAATTTCTGCAAGAATAGTCCCTGAGATATTTGGGTTGTAATGCCTCTACTTCTACCTATAGGGTTTAACTTCAGGCTTCAAAGGAATGCTATGTTACACATCCTTGGGCTTGAAAGACTTTAGATTTGCATATGACCATGCTAGGATGTCCATATATCTCTTCAAGAGTGAAAAAATATTTCTTTTTCCTCCGGAGAACAGTATTTACTAATGTTTACCATCCACGGTTGATCGGCGGAGCCTGGGTTAACTTGATCTACCTCGACGAGGAATCACCTTTAGCTTTTCTTTTACCCTGAATGAACCAATCATGCTTGTCCAAAAACCTTCAGAGAAACTAATCCCTTCAAATCTTATTGCCTTTAAGTTGGATGAATTCACCATCAATTTCTTGATATGAATTAGAGACAGACTCACATGAGAAAGCCGACTCTAATCCTTCAAAATAAATTTCACTGAAATTATCATCTTTCTCCAAAAATACAATACTCGTTGATCATTATTAAACACCTACCAATGAGCTGAGTTATTTGGAACACTTGGACGATACAAAATCTCGATGGTATATGTGTCATTTTTGAACTGTGGGTGAGGAAGAAGAAGAGATGCAAAAAAAACTAAGGAATCAGCTTTATCATTATAATCTCTTAAGATTGCTTTAATGTAAAAATCATCAAAGCATTCTATGTTGTCCCAAACCTTGTTTTGTAATGTCTTAGGTGATCATTTTTACTGATAAATTCCCTTTACTTGATTCACAATCAACTCAGCATCTCCCTGTACTTTGAGATTTTGGATTCATTTTTGTCTTGCCATTTCTAATCCTAATAAAAAATCTTCATATTTAACCGTGTTATTAGTATTATCAAAGCTATGCAACTTGAAAGCAAAGGGAAAGTTCTCAAAACGGAGATATAAGAACTACGTCAACTTTGAACTAGTAGTTGAACAGCTCTCATCAAACTCAAGGGTCCAAATAGCGTTAGGATCTTCTTCTTTCACTTCTATAGAGGGCACCTCCTATGTCAGGAAATAATTACCCAAGCCTGCATCTTCAAATATAATTTGAGCCTTAGGATCATCTAATTTAGTAACCAGGTACTTTTCTTGTGCTTCAGGGTGAAGGACATGAGGAACTCCATTTACTGGAATTTTAGCTTTGATCCAATCCATTTTGATTTATCCTCCAACATATTTGCAAAATCCTCTTCCCAAAAGAATCCAATAAGCGGTGGGATATCAAAGCAACTAGGATAGTCATTTTTACTCTCTTTTCCAGAAATGCAACAAATGCAATTGCGAATCCTTGATTTGGCCAATCAAGGGTACTTGTTTAGTTTCCATGGATTAACACCACCCATAAGATTTAGTCGGTGTGAGTCCAAGGGCATGACCTAATTTTGTGGGCATTACGTTATCGAGAGAGTCCTGAGTCAATTATGTAATTGCTGAGTTTGAAACCGTTTATAAGTAAAGATAAATAAAATGGTTAAATCTTTCCTGAAGAAGTAGCAGAGGTCATATTACTCTGAGGTAAAGGATGAGTGGGGCTAGGAAAAATGCCTTTTGAAGATGGAGGAATAACAACCTTGCTTCTAATGAATTTGGCAAGTTTCTCAAATTGCTCAGGGTTAGACTGAAGGTATTCGACTTCTGACATTTGGATTTTGGTTTTCTTTACATGATCAATGATGTCGAAAGTGGTATATGAAGGAATGATGGAGGGATCAGTTCTGGTTACATTGGTCATGAGCCGAGGTACTAGCCTTGAAAGTAGGAGAAAGAGAGTTGGAAGGTGAAGTTACCTTTTTCATTATCTCCTTTTCAGTTTGTGCTAAGATGGGAGATCCTCTTTTAGCCATAACTACGGGAGCTTCCTTACTTTTATCCTTGGAGATTTTAACCAGCTTTCTGGGGTTCTGAGATTGGGATCAAGTGAAAATTACAAATGATTGTCCATCATGCTCATCTTCATCTTTCTCGTATTCCAAATAACCAATGCTGGAGTCATCAGCTGAATCGTCAAAAGACTCATCAGCATATCCTGAAGCTTTGAAGGCTTCATGAGAGTCATGATCTTCTAGTTCCTCATCCTCCTCAATTATTTCAACTGTTGTGTTGATAGGAGGGGCTTCAATGGCTAGCCTAGTGGGAGCAGTGATCAACCAATTCCTATATCTTGCAGAATGTCGTTGGCATTGTTGAAATTTTGTCTAGGAATATTCGATAAGGAATGTTGGTTGCTTGTTGAGACATTTTCTTCTTTAAAGTGATCAAGTCATTGGCCATCTTATGAATCATAGGATCAGTAGTACTCTAAGAAGAACTCTGATTTTTAGGCTTAGATGATTCTCTTCTGATCTTTTTGGCCAGAATAAGATCATCTTCTATTTTGGTGGTTGTAGCTTGAGTGGTGGCCAAATTAGGGATAACAGATCTTCTCAACAAGAAGCTTACATCAGGGGGTTGAGCGTTGATGAAGAAACACTTCTGATTTTCAAGAGTAGGAATAGCTAGGTCTAGAATCTTGCGGATCAGCTTGTTGAATTTGGCTATGAAGTCCCACATGGGTTTGTAAGACTCCTTCTTCATGTGTGTAAGTTGTGCTAACAAGGTGTGAGAATCTTCAGCTAGTTTGAACCTTGCTTCAAATACAGATCTCATGGTAGCCTAGTTAGTAATGCATGCATTTGGGAGATGGTAAAACCATTCTACTCTTATACCATGCAATGTTTCAATGAAGAGTTGAATAGATACATCTTCATGAACAACCCCAAGAACACCACATGTAACAAAGAATGAGGCAATGTGTTTGTTAGGATGTTGTTTTCCATCACCATTGAACTTAGGAATATTCTTCCATGATCCATGAGGTAGGTCATGCAATGGTGGAGAAAGGGAAAGAGGACCAATAACTACATCCCAAGGCACAAGTTTTTCTACCATTCTTCTAAATGAAGTGCATACAAGAATCTGAATATCTGAAAAAAATAATGCACAAGTTGCAGAAACTTCTTGTTCTTAAGGAATCGAGTTCTTCGGATGGGCGAAGAACTCCTTGCTTAACTAGATGCAACACTGTTGGGTGAAAGTATAAAATTATGTTGTTGAAGCAGATCAAAGAACTAATCAGTTTCACCCATAGATCATCTTGACCGAGTGAAGATATTCTTGGCCAGCTTGAACTGGAAAATGGATCTTCTTGAAAATAAGGAAAATACGGATTCGTCAGATACCAATAGGATAAGCTTAGTCTTATCAATCCGTATTCCCTAGTGTAGTCACCAAAAAATGTTGGTTAGATATTTTTTCAAGACAAAATATGAGGTTCAACCACAGTACACGTGATTAAATCCCTCCTCAAAGACAAGTGAGGCTACCTATTTATTACTAGTCTAAAACACAGCAGAAATAATATACAATATTCACACTAATCTAACCATTGGGGTTGGGATAGAATCCCGAAATCTATATCCATACTAGGTGGAGATATTGCTACTTTCGAAATGAAATGGATCGAAAGGAAATTATTATTATGGAAGAAACACAAATGGAAAGGAAATGAGGGGAACCAGATCAAAAATAATCATACGAGTTTTAGAAAACAAATGTAATGTTTGAAATGATTAGAACAATCAAGATGCTAAACAAGGAATAGCTTAAGATTATGAACATAAGAACAATATCCTAAGAAAGATACATCTCACAACACAAAGTTTGCAAAATAGGATCAGCTTCTATTCCGAAATGATTAAAAGAAAACACAAAGTCTTTCTTCTTCACTAGTTCTCAATATTCAAAAAATATCAACATTTTGGAATTCATACGCATCCCTTATTTATAATAATAGGAATTGAGATAAAATAGGATAAATCCTATAAAATAGTCTTTTTAATGAGAGTCCTATTTTTTTTTTTCTCTCATGCGGAGACCAAGTCAAAATTTTCTTCCTATGTGATGAAACAAAAATGAAAAAGACATGTCAATTCGAGATTGAAATGACATGCAAAGCATTATGCCTATTCTATTTCATCATCTTTGTCTTCCTCCAACAAATCCTTCTTGTCCTGAAATTCTTGGAATTTTCAGATTATACCCTACATCTCATTTTCATCAGGTGCGGTGGAATGATCACTCAGAACTTCACATGTTTCCTGAGTATCACTAGCATTTCCAGGAAGCTTCTTTAGTCTCTTGTTGATTTTCCTCAGTGTTTCCAAAGAATGTTCAATTTTCACAAACCTATCAATGATTTCCAGACCAAAGCCATAAGTTGGTTCATGCTGAATTGATTCTTGGATCTACTTGTAAAGATCATCAACAGGTAGAATACCTGAGCTTTCATTCAACACCTTAGCGTAGATATTGACTAGCTCTTCTTCTATGTCATTCATGCCATTGACCAATTGATCTCTTGATTCCCTCAATTTGCTGCAAGCTTCATTGAGAATATTTATTCGAATCTAAAGCCTTGGTCAGTTGAAAATTCTTGTCCCTATTTGGAATGATTCCTTCTTCGATCAAGATGCGGGATGGAACCTATTTCAGAATTTATAGAGGTTCAAAAGGTAACTCTAGGTTCCCGACTTCGCTAAAAATTCATCATCCATTTTCTCTCCATCCCTCTTTATATCCTCCAAGGATTTTTAGACTTCGTGGTGTCATCAATGACTTCTTTTCCTTATGAAGCAGCTGTAGGTCCATTCATCGACCGTTCTCCCCTTCTCATTAATCTTCTCAATCATGGGTACCGATGAGAAATCAAACCTGATAGGAGTAGAGGATGATGGTGTTGACTCAGGAGGATTTGAGAGCTTGAGTAGTACTTTTGTCAGCTGCTCTACTTTCTCTTTTAGCTCATCTCTATTTTCCTTAGTTTCCTTTAGCTTCTGGCACAACACATTCATGGCATCTTGTGCATCTTGTTATGCTCCCTCCATTGTTAATTTTCCTAGATCAACCCTTGTGATTTGATAATATGTGACCATTATATCATCCTTGGTTTTATCAGCCACAAGAGTAGCAATTTTTGCAAATTTATGCCCTGAGGCATCCACTGAAATCCTTGAAATTGTTTTGGGTTTCTTGGCCGACTTGGTAGGAGTTACCTTGAGGGAACTGAAATCAAAGGCTGGTAGGGGAACTACCACCTTCCTCTTCCTTGGGGTTTGATATATTAACCATTGAGGAGTATTGGAAGAATTTTATCCTATTGTAGGTGTTACGGTCACATAGTCAACCAAAAGATTAGAATGGAAGGTTGAACAATCTCTTCTCCCCTGAAGGAGGATTTCCTTGTTCTGGTTGTGGAGGTGAATCAAGAACCTCAACTATTTATTGGAGAGTGGCCAGTGATGTGGTTTCTTGATCTTCTCCCTTTTTGACAAACTTAACCTTTATTGGCCTCTTGGAAGGGTTCTTATCCTTTTCCTTTTTTCCCTTGGAGGGTCCCACTTCCAAAGTATCTAGCTTTGAAAAACTCCCTTCTTTATAACTCATTCCCCAAGAAATGAGCCACGCCTTAGTACGGGAAAGAATTTGAGCATCTCTCCCCACAATAGAAGCTTTCTCAGCGATGGACCAATCAATGGCTAGGAATACATATCGGTCTTCATTTAACCCATCATACGAGGCGTCAAGGACACTCTTGTTATCCGTGGTCCCCTTTGGGATGTCAAATAAATATAGCATCTAGATTTCTTCAATTTTCAACCTGCTATTGTCCTTTCTTCGGATGGAAACTTCATCCCGAAGATCAACCCAAATATCTTCTCTATTGGGCACATGTAGATATAAAGTCGCATATGATTTAAGGACTCCTCGGAATAACAAATCCATCTCTATGCTTCATATGCTTCTTTAACTTATCCACGAAGCTCGTGCACCACATTCTTATCTTTAACCACTATCAAGCATGTGTACCTTTCGATATAAATAGGGAAGGATACGATAGCCTTGTGTTTACTCTGTTGGAATTTGTGAAAATCCAACAATTGTCTAACCAAATCCATCAATATTAGCTTATCATCTGGGAATCTGGGCAATCAGAAAGGATCACTCTAGTACATGACAACCTGAAGGTATATGAACTTCTTGAACTGCAAGAAGATATAACCCCATTTTGATACTTCAACCCATGCCTCATCGAGAGACTCTTCTCTTTCTTAAATCGGGTTCAACATGCATATGTTCTCATAAAAGAAGGCATCATTCACTCTCCGAATTGATCCTCGGACCTTCTTCATTGTAGTTTCGAGGGAAATACCTATATATATGTTATCTTGACTTACTTCCCTTAGTGTCCAACCCTAGATAATTCCTCATGTCAGCTACTACAGAGGTGACATATGATTATATATAAAACTTGCGTAGTCAAGACTGTCTTCATCATCTGGGAGTCAATCTCATTACTTGTAAGACTGCTCTAATCAATCCCTTGTTCGTTCTTCTTTGTAATGACCATGAATTTATACATCCACCCTTTTGGAAGTCTCTTGACTTGAGGAGTCCAAATACTCAACTCAACAGGGTGATGATGACACTGATTTCAAGGATGAAATCACTCCTGGGGACAAATTTGGGAAACCTAAAGATGGTTGGCTTGGCCTTCATCAGGAACTTTTTATTCACATGCTTGATGTAATCTTCTTGATCTTTGTCCCAAGATTTTTTTGCTGACTTAATATCTACATCGACATATTCCTCAAAGTTGGGTAATCTTAAAAGGTCATCAAAGTAACCTCTATCCAACTTCACTATGGTTTCTCCTACTTGATTTTTCATCGAAAGCAGAATCTGAGTCATAATTTGAAGCATAGGCTAGAATGAACTCGTGGGAATTGATCGGACAATGGGAATCCTTTGCGCGAGAGGGAGGCCACTGTTGTTTATTTACTTCATCCAGGGACTCGAGAAGAATCCTTGGTTTTGTTCCAAAAGTCCTCCATGTCTATGTTACCAAGCTCCATGTCTCGGATGTCGTAATTGCAATCTATGTAGGAAGGAGATTCCATTTTTTGGTACTTGTACTTCATCTTTCCTGACCTATCTGACATATCCTTAGATTATCCAGGATCCGACATGAGAACTCCTAAAGAACGAATGCCTAGATAACTCTTGTTTAACCAATTAGGCTTGGAAGCTTGCTGAGCAACCCCACAAACCCGCCACACTAACTAGAATTTGAGACCTGTGACAATTCGTGAAACCTAACACACTGTAGAGTATAATTGGAAACTAGGTTGTGTCAGACACTTCGTGAAACCTGACACACAGCCGAAATCGGAGATGTTGATCGCCTGTGAAACCCGACACACTACGAAACCAAACAAAGGGACAATCTCTCGAAACCCGACACTAGCGAAAGTCGAGGATACCGAGAACTTTGTAAAACCCGATACACTGCGGAAACCAAGTAGTGTTTGACACCCTGTAAAACCCAAAAAAAAGGTGTCGGGTTTCTCGGATGTCAGAACAGGTAAAATTTCCTCCAAGCTTGTAAGTTAGGTTTTATAGATTTATTCTAAAAAAACCAAAAGAGTATATCCATGGAAGGAAATAAGAAAACACCTAGGATGAATTTTTAAACAAGGGGTTTCATAGAAATTCAATCAGAAAATGAATAAAATAACCTTAAACACTAAACCCAGAGGTAAGAAAAAGTAAAGAGGAAAAACACCGAAAGAATACTTAAAAAACAAACCCAAAGACCCCAAAATGATAAGAGAAAAATACCTTCAAGAAATGTGAAAAATGATTGAAGATGAATCACAAAATTAGTCGAGAAGTTCAGTCGGGTTTGGAGGTTGAAGGAGCATGTACGAAAAATCCACGTAGTGAAAATATGTCAGGTAGAAATGACGTGTAAAATTAGACTATTTACAAAACCCTAGCATTTATTACACCTCATCCGACACGTGTGCCAACTAAACGAAAACTTGACATTAATGCCATGTCATCATGCTTAGCACTTCTGAAAACTTGAAACAAAGATTTTCTTAACAAATGAGGTTTCGGGCACCAACCAACATAAAGCATGTAAAAGAGGTTTTTGGATGCTACCGAGTTCCGAAAACGTGACACAAAGGATCATTTCGGGTTTCGGGTTTCGGAAATAAACAACATGTATCATGTTTTTTGTAAGGTATTTTCTGATGCTCCCGAGTTCCGAAAACCCGATACACTGGCATGTAATGGGTTTCAAGTTTCGGGTTTAGGAAGACACTCGATATGAAGCATGTAAAAGACATGTTTGCATGTGATGGAAATTTGAAAACCTAAAAATATCCTTCAAAGGGAATTTTTAGGAGGTTTTTCAAAAAAAAATCTATGATTATCTCAATTTTTGATGGAATCACTAAAAATGAGATAACATAATATAGACCCCTTACATTACATTTACGCTAAGCCCTACCAACATCAACATGTTGCACCTTGGCTCATGCTTCTTGTATACCTAAACCTCAAATTCACTCATCAAAAATCTATCAAAGGCCAAAATATTGTTCACCAACTTGTAGACACACCTCTTTATGGTGATCATCCCTCTAAATTTGATTTCCCATATGAATCCATCACTACCCTCTCTTTGGACAATACCATTTACTTGATGACCTTATTATTTGATGGTTCCAAATGTCACTATGGGGGTAGTGCCGAGTTATGCTAAATCCTCACAATGGTGAGCCTATTCCATTATATTTCAAACTATATTTTAAATGTACTAATAATATCGCCAAATATGAATCACTCCCTATTAGGGCTTGAGACCATCACCGCGTTAGATGTTAAATCAATTAATATCTTTGGCATTTCCCAAATAGTTATAAACCAAGTTAATGGTATATAATAGTTTCAGTAACAAGATACTTAAAAATTATAAGCATTATGTAGACATACTTTTGACTACCTTTGACCATTATGAACTTCAAACCACTCCATGTTCCACTAACAAATTTTTGGATACCATGGCCTTCCTTGCTTCTCAGATACCCACTTCGCCCTCGACTCAAAAATCTTTATCACAGTACAAAGGTTGCAATCACCTTCTTATCTATTTCGATACATCAACCTTGTCGAACCATTCAACCTAGCCCACATAACCTTTGGTATAAGTAGTTTTCTAACTACCTTTCCCTTTCAATTCTACCTCAAGACCTTACTCACAATGGCCAACACACCTTTCTCAAAAGTTTCTCTCACTATGTCATCATGGGTGGTATTCTTCATAAACATGGTTGTGATGGTGTCCTCTTACAATGCCTTACTAGTTATGAAGTTCCTTACATCATCAAGGAAGTTCATGAAGGAATTTTTGGAGGTCACTTCGGTGGTTTAGCTATTGCTAAATACATTATCCGCCTAGGTTATTATTGGCCAACCTTAAACCATGATTGTTTTTATTATGTGAAATGTTGTGTGAAGTTCTAGCAACATGCTAATCTTCATCACATGCCTATTCACGCCTTATAGGTCACACGAGACCTTTGGCCTTTATCTTAATGGGGTTTGGATATTGTTGGAGAGATCAATCCCCATTCTTCATGATACCATCAATGGATTATTACCACTGCTAAATACTACACTAAATGGGTATAAGATATACCTCTTATTTTGACAAAAACTAAGAAAATATGTGAATTCATCAACCATCACATCATTTTTTTCTTTGGTGTCCCTCATTGTTTCATAATTGATAACAGAAAATAGTTCAAAAAAAAACCCAACGGAAGCTTTGTGATGTCTTTGGAATTCAACTTAGTTTTTCTTCACCCTACTACCCTCAAACAAATGGCTAAGCTAAGTCAACCAAAAAAACCTTAAAAAAAATTCTTATGAAATTTTTGGATGATCTTTGGAAAGGATTGGCATACAAACATTCCTTTTTCCTAATGGGATTATCACGCTAGTATTCATACATCAATTGCTACAGAACTTTCTCTATGGTCTATGGTAAAGAGGTTGTTCTACCTCTTGATGTATAGATTCTGTCTCTTTTATCTCACTCAAAGAGTTGTTCAAGAATGATGATTTTTCCCAAGACCATTTAGAAAATCTCAATTTATATGACAAACGTCATCTCGAATGCTCTTGACCATCTCCAAATATACCAAAAACGTATCAAATGTGCCTACGATACATGTGTTCTATAAGAAACCTTCTAAGTCGGTAACCTCTTCCTCAAGGAAAATCAGCATGTAACAAAAGAGCAAAAAAAGTAAACGGGCAAAATTTTCTCCTAATTAGATTAGACCTTATATCGTTACTCATACCTATGGATCAGGTGCTTATCATTTTTCTTCACTCAAAGGTAAACTCAAACCTAAGCCCCTCAATGCCTTACATCTTTGACCATTCTACTATTGAATTAATTCATATATCACCTCTTGTCTATTCAAAGCACCCATCCCTTGAGCACCGTTCACCTTCCATTTTACCTATTTTAAGGATCAACAACTAAACTAGGATCATGTGATTACCCATTACCTTTCAACCTTGTCTTCAATATGAGTATCACAGCTCTACTCATGGCATGATTCTCATGGATACTTTTCATCTTTTTCAAGATGGAATCCCATGGTCATTCATCACTTACACCCTCTCTTTCATAGTTAGCCTCTGTATGTTATGGTTTTGTCTACAACACAAGAGCCTTTGGCCTTTATAGTCTTTTCCATGACCTAAAATTCAAAAGAAAACAATTTCCAAAGTAAAATGGGATTCAACTCCTTGAGTCAAACTTCCATAAAAATATGACTCCCTCAAAAAGTACATCTACACTTTCTATATCGCTATTATAAGTAGATTTTTCCCTCAAAGGACAACTTTACTAAGCTTGTACATAGTATACTATAATAATAAGACTCTTCTTACAAACAATAAAATAAAAATATCCTAAAGCTTCCCACATCAATCAGCTTCACGAAGACCTCAAGGAGAAAATATACTCATCCCACATAGACTTCCCGCATCGATTAGTCTATCAAAACAAAAACAAAACGCAAAAGCAAAAATAAAAAGATTAATTTTTTTCATGGACTTGCCAATTTTGATCTTAGGACTCTTTCCAAGTAGGTATGTTGTCTCACACTAGGTTATGCTAAAAACAAACCAGTTTCACTTCATCACCTTTTCACCCTAATTTCCTACCCACTCAAGGGATGTGTTGTAAATGTGACATTTCAGGATCATGTGACTTTCGTTAACCTTATAATAGTCCATCATGCAACACCTTTAGGGTCATATGTTCTAAATATCATCTTAGGTATGAAAAAATTCTTTTGGTTCTTACAAATTAGGAAACTATTTTGGTCACCTCTTACCCTTCACCTTCTTCATTACTTGTTGATTATCCTATACAGTACCAAGCCTTCGACACGTCAATTTAACCATTCCTAAGTGACATAAAATCAACTATACCTAAGTGACCTAAACTCAACCATACCTAACTTACCTAGACTCAATCATGCCTAAGTTACCTAAACTCAACCATACCTAACCGACCTAAACTCAAACATGCATAAAATCTACCAACCCATCTTGCTACCTCATCATATTCTTCCCTAGCTTATGGGAGAACTACATTTCCTTGAGGCCCCTTTTCTCTAGGGCTATGTAGGCAACAACACTCCAAGGGCACGGGGCCCTTGGAGGTTAGCTCGACCACTCTTTACCCTAACCAATTCCAACCCCCCATTTTTTTATTCACAATTTACCTTAGTTAGTTTCCATATTATATGCTACTTGGAAATTAAAAAACATACAAGTATATAAATATGTATACCTACCTATTTCTTACATCATCATATCATACATTAATCATTTCACATTTCCATAATATCAAATATTTCTAAAATTTACACCATAACATACAAATTCATCATCATTTATTTTTCCATGTTACCAATAACTTGGAAATTAAATCAAAACCAAAAACATGACTCCATCATGCCTAACTCACATGACCAAATCATGTCTATACCTGACTCCACCATGCCTAACTGACCTAACTCGATCATTCCTACATGACCTAGACTCCATCATCCCTACAAGACCTTGACTCAATCATGCCTAATTGATATACAAACTCCACCATATCTACACCTAAGTCAACCATTCCTAAAAGACTTGAAATCAACCATTCCGACATGACCTTGACTCAATCATGCCTAATTCACCTAGTTTCCATCAATACATAATGACAATGGAAATTAAAAACATAGATACATCATTCATATAATAAGTATCATCATCTATATAAATGAGCAAGTATGTGTATCAATATATATGTACACAGATATAAATAAATACAAGTGTCTCAATCACTCAGATACATCCTCACTATCTTCGGCACACAGGCCGGTATAAAACTCAAAATCTCAAAACTCTCATGTACAGCCTCACTATCATCGGCACATGACAGTGATATATATCAAAAATCTATACTCGATCATATCCAGGTGAATAATCATCACCTAACATGATATACATATACGTCTAATCTATCTCCTCCTCCTCTCCTCTATCCCAACGCCTCGCTAACATCTCTCCACCCTTTATGGGTCTCAATTAAATTTCTTCCCGACCCTCACTTGGGGTGGCCTCCATGAGCTTGTAGCCTCACCCCGACCTTGTCTCTGGGCTCTCCATCCCCTTATTCTCTTAGTGCTTATCAGGTGGCATCTAGTCCTCTCACTTACTACTGTTGTTCCCTATACCCCACATAGTACGGGACATATATCCCAACCATCATTAAGAGATCGTGATATAGTATCGGGCCTCTTTTGGGGAATCCTGGATCTCACCATAGGAACCATCTGTGGTGGTTTATAGGTCTCATACAAACCTCTAAGCTTTTTCATGCTAACACTTGCCTTGGTCCTTGTCCTTGTGAGCCATGTCTTCCTCCATGTACCATAGGACCTTGTTCCACTATCACTTATAGTATGAGACCCTATCCTTGAGCTGTGGAGGTCCCTCGTGCTACAACGTGGGCTGTAAAGCCACAACCCGAGATTGTGTAGTGGTTAGTAGGTCATGTAACCCTACTACATATGCCATTATGGTGACCACCTATCCTCTATCTCCATCTCCACCATGTGTGGGCACCATCCCCTATCCTACCTAGGCTGTATGGCCACCACTAAAGACTATAAAAGGGAAACTTGTGCCTGACCCAGTAAGTTGTCCTTGTAAAATTGTATTCTATGTCTAAAAGGAAGCCACCTGACTTTGCAAGGCAGCTCTCTATAGTATCATGGTAGTGATATTGGGCTAGAATAGTCTCGATGGCACCACCCATCGTTGTGCCACCCACCACTACCTATATCCATCAGTGACCCCAACATCATCAATCCACCTATCTACCAATTTCTCCTCTTTCCTGTCAACACACTTGGACATGGTGGAGAGATAGGTCTCTCCATGTCATCTCTCTTGTCTTTGTGGAAAAGGCTGAGGCACGTCTATGGAAACCCAAACTTTTGTCTCACCTTGTCTACTAGAATCACCTCATGCTCACCAAAGCACGCCGCCCTATATCCACCTCGGCAGCTGAATATCATCTAACTCCTCCATCATACCCATGTATAAGGGATAGATAATGTAGGGTATCCACACAATATCAAACCCTAAAATCCCCTCCAAGTAACCATCTATAATATAAAACATCACGTGTGGCCCTAGCCACTCTATATTTCCCACCAATGGGTACCCACCATCTATATCCAAATTTTACCTCGGCCACCCCCTAACTAGTCATGTCGAGGAAAGCCAATTGGCCACACATATACAAATATGCTTGTATGTCTAGTAGTGTAGTAGAAAGGTGCAACACAAACTAAACTGCTAATCGATCTCCCATAGGCCCATAAGTCCTTATATAGATGTACTTAGGAATTTCAAAGTGCCCAAGAAAAGTAGATCCTCTCCTTCATCATATCCTGGAGAAATCCCATTATTGGTCATGGGAATCTCCCACCCTCAAAGATATCGGTAAGGTGAAACAACATACCACCTCCATCATCAATACAACTAGTCTTGTCTCTTGAGGATGGGTTGCATACATGCCTCCATAATTAAGGCTCGTACTCTAGTACCTCAACTCACCCATCACCCTAAACACAGCCACTATCAGCTCCACTGATGCCTTTGACAAAATAGAATACATTGGCTCCAAAAAAATCAGTACTAATAGGATCCTGTACATGTCCTCTAGGGTGACAATCATCTCACCTATCGGTAAATGAAATGTGTTGGTCATTGAATCCCATCTATCAATGTATGTGACCATCAAGCTAGGATCTTGGGATATATGCCTATAGCTCCGAATCCCAATCATTCCAACACCCATAATATGCTCCCACTCCTCTGTAGTCACACTAGACTACATCTGCACCAACAACAATGGTACTCTATCCACATCCTGAGCTAGTCCCTAGCCTACAACATCAAACACAACATTTTCAAGACTTGCCTACCCAAAAATTACCTCTTACCCACTACACCATACCCAACCACATCAATCATTCCTACCCCATTTACCTAATTCACCTATAAATATTTTACCCTTTACAATCATGACCCATCATCTTAACATTATTTAACCTACTTACCTATCTTATCTAGCCAAACTCACATTTTACCCTCATCCCTCTACATACGCCCTTCATGTACCCCTTCCCACCTATTTTTCTTTCCAAACTAACCCTTCTTACCCCTTTTTTCTCTAACACTAAGCGGCACCGGTTGCCTTGATCATCACCATTTCCCATGACCGTCATCGGTTCCCTTTAATCAGTATCATACCCCTAAGGCCGGACCAATGCCACTAAACGCCAATCGATATCAACCAAAATTGGTGACATTGGTCTCTATCGCGGAAACCCAAAAAAACCTAAAATCATCCCCCATAACCCATTTCACCTAAAATTCACCAAAATCTAACCTAACACCTACCCCAATCCACCCCAATTTACCTTATATTCATTTATCATCCCATTTATCCTACATTTTCCCTTCCCCATATTGATTTTACCCACTTTTCACCCGCATTTCAAAATGAAAACCCCCACCCCAATTTCTTCATTTTTAACCAAAATTTTAGCAAATAAAAATTAGGGAACACCCCCTACCTCATCATGGTGTCACCTATGTGGTGGCACATCTGGTCGCTATATTGGTGGTCCACCCGAACCCTCTCCCATCTCTGCCATGCCAAAATCTACCTTGAATCTCTCCACTAATCACACATCTCCAACCACTCTTATGGACCCATCTACCTGGATCCTCTCACCACTTAGTAACCTCCACCTCAGCCAGGTACAATGCCTTGTCTTTTTCTCCAAGAAAAATGAATAATTCAATAGGCTATGTCATTTTCTCAAAGTCAAAAGACAAAAATGATTCCATAAAATATGAAATTTTAACCTTATAACCATAACCCAACATGACAAAGTGTTAGTAACCTTATAACCAACATCGGTCACCTTTCTAGTACCATTTTACCTACCTTTTTCCCATTTTGAACAAAACTCATTACTGTCGAATACCTTTTGACATTACCAACACCCATTGCACCCTACCCACAAGCCTAAATTACCCATACATTTCCTTAATTACATTTAAGGACTTGTTATTTTACCTATTCTCTCATTACCTGCCCATTCCAGGACCTATATATCTTAACTGAACCAATTTTTGTGACCTTTGAACTTGTATACTCACTATAGATTGTGATGTTTTTACTGTGTCATTTAGCCTAATGACCTTACCTTGCTTATTGTCGTGTTGTTTATCTTGACCAAAACTTTGGTATACCGGATCATACCTAAACATTCTTGCACCTAACCTAAGTTGTGTTTCCGGACCATATCTTGTACCCTGGATACCTGAATCACTTCAACCTTGTTTGGATAAACCTATCAACCTTGGACGATGTAGAGTTTGCAAGCTCTTCAACCTAGTACCATGTTGCAATCTATACATGTATGTGCATTTGATTTTCATTACCCATTACCCGATGTGACCCTTTCCTATTACCCATTACCCAAAATTCCCATACCCTTATCTATAACTCACCTACCTTCACTTTCATCACTTACCAATTTATCAAACCACTCACCGATTCTATCTCACACCTCATCAACTCCTAGTTTGAGGTGGATTGCCTTCATCACTGTGTGGGGCAACTCCACTCTCACCTATATTTGGGGAAACCACTTCCTATTTTTGTTAGCATCACTTACCAATACAAGATACGCAATAAAAGGAGAAAATGTAGACACCAAAATTGGGTCATACTTCCATTAAAACCTCGTTAATTAAATTAACCATATCCTACCCATTCATATCCCCTAGTGCACATGTTAATTTAATTAATTATCTTAATTAAATTAATTAATATCCTCACTTAACCACCTCACCCAACCAACTCACCTAGCCACCTCACTCAAATGACCCACTCAAACCTCATTAATGACCTAAGACCAAGTCTAAGCTTATCCTAACCAACTAGGACTTAGTCTAAACCTAGACTTAACTCCTATTAACAAACCTAAAAATACTCTTACTTATCTTTCCGTGATCCATCACTCAAGACTTGGAAGAAGGTTGGAGATCACACCAAAAATAACAACAATCTAGCTATTTTTTCCAACCTAGATAGTCCTGCCTTGACCAAAGCACCGGTTATATCTCAACCGACGATGGTCCCCTAACTATCACTGGTTAGGTTAAATACATTGGAAAAATCCTTTTCCTAGGTTGGTCATTCGATTTAGAATCTCATACAAACAGATACTTGGATCACTCAAATTTTAGAAGCACTCAGACAAAATAAAACACATGGGAGCACTACTACAAACCATTTTTGGCATTCATCATCTCCTCCATGATTACGGATTCACACAGACAACCACAAAGGTTTGAACTATCATGAAATGAGTACAATGGTTCTTCTCTCTAGATATCTTCCCTCACCATATTCATCACCTATGTTTCAGTAAATCTACTTTGTTCAATAAGTATAGAGTGCCTCTTCATTTACCTCCATTTTCTTTCACTAATATTTGTTATTCATCTCCGTATTTTATCTTAATCCACACCTGTATACTTCCTTCCTCCCACCAATCTATCACTTTACCATAACTTTCCATTTTTACCCATTTTCACCCTCTCTTAATTATATTCGAGTCCTCAAAACAATGTTATGACCTCACCCTCACCATTTCCAAGATCTTTGCAATCATAAGAAGTCTGAAAACCAATTTTAAGAACTTTCGCTAAGTGCCCCTACCGATGCCAATTAGTCAACCAATGTTGGTCATTATTCCTAATCGGCATTGGTCATCCATCCAAAATTACTTACTATGTCTTGAAATATATCTTAGACTAGTGAGCTAATACCCACTTCCCAATAGCTCAAAAATATTTCTAATATTTACCATACATTACCAGAGCATGTACTAGACCTATAACTCAACACCAGCCAATCACCTAGCCCATTTTGTACCTCAATCCCCTTTTACCTAACCTTTGTTATTACTTTTTGTGAAATACCTCAATCATTTCAATTTTAATAGGATCTTTACTTCATGTATGGTTTAACTAGAATTAATATTATTACATAAAATGTGGATTGGCGAGTCTATTCAGAAACATAATGCTTCTCGATCTAGCTCCCATTAGGCATTCCACTCATTGTTTTATTTAACTCTATTAAGTTGTATTGTTTTACATTTACAGGTAGTTCCCACTAGCCAAAAGGGATCTCTCGCAGATCAACTTGGACTAGGAAATCAAAATGTCGCACGACCTTCAACCGATGTTACAAATAGGTATTCCTCCTTGGTCTACTACCCTTATCTGTTTCATTAATTTTCTAAGAATCTACCACTGAAACAACGATCACTGTTGAAATTTGTTTTGTAAGAATATTGTCTAGATTATTTGTACTTTTCTCAAACATTTTTCGGTTTGCTTGAAACTAGATCAAGTATTAAATGTAAAAATTTCATGCCAATTTTAAACTTTATGTACTCATCCTCCTTGGTCTTGAGTCCATCATTTATTAGAGAAACCTACATTTTCAGTTGAATACATTCTTCCTCTTTGACCTTAGATATGTAGAGAACTCCTCCATTTCGACTCTAAAACCTAAATAGCATGATTATGCTCATGAGCATCTTCCTTGGATTCAAGGTAGGATGCTGCTTTTTCTAATTGTTCCTATAAATTATTTGTAATCTTGTAATTTTCTTTACTCTCATTCTTCAATTTTCCTTCAAGGAGAGGAATCTATTTTTCATGGTTTCTCATCATTTCATCAATCTATTGTGTGATCTTTTGGCTCTCATCTATAACATGAGAATGTTCCCTTTTTACTGCTTCCCAATGTGACTCTTCACCATATGAATATGAAAAAACAAATCCTTCTCTAAATTCACAAGTTACAACACCTAAGGGAGAGTAAAGTTTTGGAAAATTTTGTAATAAATTCATACATTCACTTGATGTAGAAGAACAATCATCTTTGGCATTCTTCCCTTTCTGATAATTCTTCTTCTTACCACCGATTTTTGCTTCAGAATATCTCCTTCAAGGTGTTCATCTTCTCCAAAAGTACCCACTCCGATACTAATTGTTTGAAGTGCAATGGAATAAGAGGGGGAATTGGTCCTACAAAACTTTCATTTCATTTACAATCCATTATTCATTACCATCCATACAACCATTTATTTAACAGTGAACCATATGTGTGTTTACTTAAGCATATTGTTGGTGAGAAAAAAATTTGGGTGGATAAACTTGTGGATTTCTTGCCAACGCTTATGGGAATCTAAGTCCCTCTACTTAATCGATGTAGCTGTTGTATATGCATGCACATGAAAAGGTGGATTTTTGTGGTGGCCTTTTGACTGGGAATCCAACAAGGACATTCAACTGACCCTGTGGAAAATTTAGTAATTACTTGCTAGAGAGGAATTTTTCTGAAGTGCGGGAAAGGGGAGTGAGAAAAGAGGTAGGAGAACTAATGTTTTAGGTAGGAAACTAGATTCCTACACACACACTAGTTAGAAGTATCATCACATGCATTTATGAGAAGAAACAACTTTGTAAGCATCATTAAGACCAAATGAAATTTGGTGAACATAGAGTATTAAGAAATCCGTTGGTCAAAAAAGCTGAAACTCCTTCTTCTTGTATTAATTTCTCAAAAAAATTGTACATAGTGGAGAAATGGAGGAAATTGAGAAAGGGGGGAAATGAAGAATTTAGCTATCTCCTTGGTTCTCTCAAGGTAGAATGCACTCTTGAGCTTAAAAAATTAATGACCAACCCCTTGAAATGGGAATGACATTACAATTTATAGAATGAGAGGTGACTTATCATCTTCCTCATGACCCTCTATATGTATTGATTATAAATTTATACTATTCATATTCCTACAAAATATTTAATTCCCTTTTATAAAATCAAGGTGACTTAATTTACATTATGTTTCTAAAGTCACTTTTAAGTGACTTAAAGGCATATTAAAAATTACAAACCCCAATGAATAATTAGAACATTTGAAGAGAGAGAAATTTGAGGGAGAGGGAAGAGAGAGAGAGAGAGGACGATAATATGTTTCGACGATGAAGTTTGATGGTCCTTATTCATGGAAAGATCTGATGCGATGAAGTTTTGAATGTCCCATTATGCCAAAAATACTCTTTTAGTGTGACTTTTTATTTTTAGTAGGTGTCCATGGGACCACTTACTATTTTTATTAAGTTTCAAAATGTCAGTTCTGATGAATTATCAATTGTCATGCACCTCCAATATTTGTCTCCTTCACAAGTTCTTTTGTTGTTGACTTTCCCGAAATAGTAGCACCTATGTAGAAAACTGTTATATTTAGAAAGTGGGTTTTGGAGGTCTAATTGATTTGGAATGAATTATTTTGATTTTATTTTTTTCTAATATCACCCCTCTAAAATTTTAGATTCACCCACTTAATAGTCCAGGAGATTTTAAACTTTCAAATTTTGGACCTGGAAATGCTTTTGGATGCCACAACCATTAATGGACCTATAAATTGTAGGTCTAGTTTTCTCATCCATTTGAGATGAAATAAATTTAATTACGATAGGTTTCTTCATCTGATTCTTCACATGTAATTCTACTTCATTTCGCCCAACGGTTTGATGAGAAATCAAGTTTTTTCTTCATTGAGCGAAGTGGGATTTCTTCGTTGTGGATACTTTGTTTTATGGGAGGAGAAATTGAAGGTGTATTCTTGATGGCCTTGGGTATAGGAATGAATAGAAAAATATATATTGTTGTTTCATGCATCCGTTTGGGATATTTATTCAACTTCTTGTTTCATGGCCATGAAGTTTTCTCCATTTTCTCCTTCTATGTTTTGTGCTTCTCCTTCGTATTTGCTCCAATTTTATTTTAGGACCTATGTGAATTCATTAAGTGGAAAGTGAGTACCTATATGAATTTCTAGTTTGAGATTTAGCAATGGATGAATGGTGATGAGAAGTTATAGAGGAAGAATGGAGAAAATCTATGCATGGGAGTGGAGGCAGCTGGAAGCACTAGAAGCAAGTGAAGTGGCAGTTAGATTTTTGAATTTTTGAAATTATGGAAGGATAATATTGGGAAAAAAATTCCATGCTTTATTTCTTTGACCTCAAGGATGTGAGGGACATCAAATTCCATGGTGGTCAAGAGGATGGCACATGGAAGCAATCCGACGGTAGGGAATGAAGGTGAAAAAGATGTTTTAAAGAACCAAGGGCTGAAATTCAGTCACGTGGGTGACAAAAAGACTCCCATAGGGTATTGGCACATATTTACATGTCTAATGTCTCTAAACTTATAAACACTAGGGACATCAGTTTCCATGGTGGTTCTAGAGCTGACACATGGTGCTTGATCCGACGACGGGAATGGATGTTCCAAAAATGCACCTAGGGTGAAAGTCACGATCACGTGGGTGACCAAAAGACTCCCCATATGGGGTTGGGTGAATTTTTCATATTTTATGTCCCTAACCCCAGGTATATGAGGGACATAAATTTCCACGGTGGTCCTGGAGTTGACACGTGGCACTTGATCTGACGATAGGGAATGTATGCTCCAAAAATGCACCTGAGGGTTTAACTATTAAGTCCGGAGTTCATGTGAGGGTCCCAGAGGTCACATGGGGGATGGGAACAATTTTCCAAGGTTATTTTACCTAAGCTTAGGGACATCATGGACATGAAATCCCACCAGGCTCCTGGTGCTGACAAGTGTCCTGAAAATTGATTAACTCTTGAAGCGCCTTTGAGAGGGAAACTTTGAACGATGATAACTTAAGCTCCCAAGTGGAATTTATTGGTGAAATTTTATATTATCATGACTTGAAATGTAATTTTTAATTAAATAGTGGGGCTCTCATGTCTTGATTTAACCATCTAATCCCTAAAAAGTGATTTGTGATCTGTTACTCCACTTGTGCCTCGGAAAAATTTCTTGTAAATCCTATTCACCAAGGTGTTGTGAAAATATTATTTCACCATCATGTAGGTATTGGAATCCTATTTCCAAATATATTTTTTTACTTCTAACTCCATCTGGAGCTCCTGGAATCTTCTTCTGAAGCCTAGCAGTTGTTTTAGGCCGGTGTACTACCTAGGCTTATGAACCCTATTTTTACTCAAACTGTTCCAAGTCCTTCAAAACTTCCCCAAACCTTCCAAAATAATTTCCATGATGTTCTAAGGTCTTCCATTCACCTCCATGTGTAATTTTTCCACTTTCATTCTCGCTGCTCCAAGAGGGTTGATCCAGTCTGGGAAGGCCAATGATAGCCCTTTTCACAACTACTTGTAGCTTGCAAATAATCTCCTAAAATCACCTAGAGGAATGGTATAACATTATTCAGAGGTCATTTGGACTTACTAGAGAGAGCCTGGGTTTCTTGGAGAGATAGAATTAAAAATTTTAACACATGGGTATAGTTGTCGTGCTTGGAAATTTTTGATTTCCTTGTTTCACATTTGCACAATAACACATATATACAACCATACACAAGAACAAGAGAAAGAGAGTACACAAGAACACCAAATATATGTTTGAAAATAGTAAAGCGAAGAAAATAAACTTAAACATTTTTGATATTACACAAAAAAATTAAATTGAGTGAAGCACCAATGTATAAGTAGCACCAACCCCTAATTTAGTGAATAACCAACTCCAAAAGGATGATAAAACCACCTAAGATGAAAAATCACTAACTCAGCCACTTGAATATGTTTGATCTCATATTTTTGCTATCACAATTGATTGAGATCACTTTTTAATCGACAAACCCTAGTTCATACCCTAGGGTATCAAACTCTCATAATATTGTTCTTTCTTCACTTATAAAATCATCAAACCCTTGCACACGTGATTTTTTTCCTTCCTAAATCTTTCACACACTTTATAATATCTTAAATCTTTCTCACATACATGTAAAACACCTTCACCTAGGTTGCACTTCTTACACACACCCATAACTCTCTCCGACAAGTACCCAAAACAATGCTTTTATAAGCTTCTTTTCATTTTAAATTAAAAAAATCCCTTCTTTGGTTTGACCCATGAATCATAAAAATATCCTAAATTTAAAACATAATAGTCACAATCTACCCAAGTAGGCCAACCTATCAAATATCATCATTACATGCTCCAAAAAGACTCAAATCCTCATGGGAACAAAGAAAAAATGCCCTAATGTAAAAACCATAATTATTCATGACCCATAAATTGCCACACATGTTTAAATCATCATTTAAACATCATACATGGTCACAATTTATCTCAACCAATCATAATATTTCATTTAATGGGACCATTGTTCTTTGTACTTCTCAAAATAGTTGTTTCCTACACCCTTGGGACCCTGAAAACATCTTTGTGCCACTAGATCACTCAAAAACATAAAAATATTTCATATTATAATTTTTTGGAAATCAAACGACCTGTAGAAAACTTATAATAAATTTATAAGTCTTGAAACAATCACTTTCTCAAACCACGTCCACTTTTGTCTTCACAAAATCAACTTGCCCAAAATTGGTTTTCAAAGATCACCTAATTAAAACCTTTCCTAGAGTAATCAAGAACTCTAAATGGATTCGTTGGGTGAAAAAATAATACCTCTTCACATTATAGGTGATATAAATAATCAACTAATACATGTCATGCTCTAACCAACTAAAAACATCTAACAAATATTGTTCTGTCTTTCACTTGAAAAACTCTTCCTACCCAAAAATTGATCTAAAAACCTTATAAAATATCACCACTATGAAAAAAATATCATCCAAATTTAATTATCTCTTAATCCCATTTCCAAAACAACTTGAATCACCTCCTAACTCCTCTTTTAGCTCATGTTATTCTCATTTCATTGAAGACTTATTTTTATTGTCTCAAAACTGCCCTTTGACTAGTCAACCTAAATGGAGCTCATTTGACCATGAAATTGTATCAACATGTCTTGAAACATCTTTTTACATCAATAATACATCACACAATGCCAATTTATCTTACAACTCCTTTGGACAACCTTGTCCCAAAACTTTCTTCTTCAGAAATGGCATTATCTAGTGGGTCTCACTCATCACCATGACCTCTACCATACCTTTCTACAAATATTAAGGATTATTATACATGATCTGATCATCGTACATACACTAGGAAGAAATTATGGCCACTTAGCAGTAAATTCTTGTATACCACTTTTAAGGTAGGGTTTCAAACTCATAAATAGTTGTTTACCTTCATAACATTCGTTCATAAAAATGCGATGATGAAATGACCTCAATATTTTTGTGAAACCTCATGTAACTATTTTATAAAAATCCTTGAAAGCTATAATTTCCCATGTGAAGTGCACAATTTAGGGTGAGCATCAAAAGCTCCAATTTGAGCTGGAAATGGCCTTGTTCTTAACCTTGTCTCACCAAAACTGATAGAGTTTACAAAATTCACATCCTAACATCCTAATTTTTTTCTCAAAGAACCATGACACATCATAATAACATCTCTAAAAATCATAAATTCAACACCATCTCTCAAACTATCCATACACTGAGACTTTCCTAGCTACCCCTTAGGGTTTTATACTATATAATCTAGGGTCAACAAAAAGAACATAATAACTCATCATGAAAGCACTAAAAATGGTCCAAAAATACCTATTACACCACAATACACCTACATACATTCATAAATGAGATCATATAGCTCCATACCTCAATCTCATACCTCGTAACCTCCATAACTTCTTTAATTGAGTACTTGAAACATGGTCACCCACCCGAGTCTACATCCTACAACTGATTTGAGTTCCCAATAACTCTCCAAACCTGATATCCATCATGCTTGAATCCTTATCAAGTCACCAAGAAGCTCATACCACCATGAAACATCACCTAGGCACCTGAATGGGCTTCTAAGAGTAAGAAATCCTCACTAAATATCCTTGTGTCATGAAGTACACATCTGAACCATCATGTAAACATCATCCACAACATCATCTAACCATATCCCATCATCCATTTTTTCATTAATGTGGTTTTTCATAAATGACAACACCTATAGAAACTCATGCCAACAATCTCTCCCTTTGTCATTGATGAAAAACTACCTCAACTTCTCCCCCTTTTTACATTAATGATAAAGAAATACTTGTAGCAACATGTTCTTCATTTTCCACAACTTCATAGCATCATGCCTTGGCTCAAAACATCAACCAAAGATCTCCTACAAGCTCAAGAACCTTGAAATTTCACACAAAAACCTTATTTTCCTTCTTTGCAAGCATGTAACCACCATGCTCCCCTAGGACAAGATTATACACCATCTTAATACATAAATGAATCATGAATAAAAAATTATCTTACCTCATTTGGAGCCAAAGTATAATTTTCCACCTTATAGGCATGCTAAGGTTGTCATTTTTCTCCTCAACCTTGTTTTAGCTTTCAAGACACCATTGTAGTAGAGTACAATCTGAACAATATACTCGATATCATACCCACAATGTCAAATATAATCATATAAAACCATCATATCTTCTTTCTTGAGGTTAAACCATCTTGTCTAAGAATAGAACTAGCTTATCAATGCAATCTTTTTCTCTCCATACCAAACTAGGACTAAGAGCCATGAAGTAGCTCTTCGCAGTTTTAGGACCAACTTTGATGTTCTCCCAAACTTCACTCAACTCATGACTCAAAAAATTAGCACTCTCATGGATTCAAGAGCACTATATCTAGTAGAAAATATCAAATACAAATAGCTTCCCTTCGTTACTTGGCTAGAAATTACTTTGAACACAATTACACAATCTTAAACTCTCCAAACACCGAGACTTACCTAGTTGCCCCTTGAAATTTTATACTATGAAGCTAGGTTCAACTTAAAGAACACAATAACTCATCATGAAAGCACTCAAAATGGTCCAAAAAGACCTATTATACCATAATAAACCTACATACATGCATCAATGAGCTCATATAATTCCAAACCTCAATCTCATACCTCCTAGCCTCTATACCTACTCCATTGAGTACTTGAAACATGTTCACCCACCTGAGTCTACACCCTAAAACTGATGTGAGTGCCAAAGAACTCTCTAAACATATTATCCATCATTTCAACATGCTTCCCAATTCACCAAGAAGCTCATACCACCATACAACATCACCTAGGCACCTGAATGGGCTTGCAAGAGTAAGAAATCCTCATTGAATCTCCTTGTATCATCAAGTACACATCTGAACCATCATGTAAACATCATCCACAACATCATATGACCCTAATCCATCATCCAATTTTTCATTAATGTGGTTTTTCATCAATGACAACACCTATAAGACCACATGCCAATATGACCTAGTCAAGGCACTCGTGTCCAACCTATTTTGTGACCTATATAATTTTATTCGATTATGGATGACACAAATAACATTTTGTTCAAAAGTTTTACCAGTTTATAACATCTTGGGATCAAGTGTAAATAAGTTAATTTCTTTTCCCTCTCTCTTATGATTAGGGTTTTATGTTTAATTTTATAGTTGGTGTCATAGTGCATCTAACAATTGTATATCATAGTGTACATTCATTTACTTTGTAATTAGGGTTTGACAAAAAAATATTTTTGTTAAATCAATGATTAATTTTATTCCTTCTTCACTACACTTGTAGACACCTAAATTTCACTTTTGAAATCTTATTGCTAAAAGCACGCAAATCACTCTCATTCTTACCATTTCCGTTATAATAAGTGATTTATGCTAATTAAATAATGTTTCTTACAATTTTGGTTAATTAAAAATGCTTTGTTGATTACCTAATGTCTTTTACATTCATGATTACACTTTACGACTTATTATAAGTCAAAACCCTCTTCCAAAGATAAAATTAGTGATTATTAGCTAATTAAGCCTATTTTCCCTTGTTTATATACCATATTATTGGCTCAAAACCCCTTCTAACCACTCAAAATCACCCGACATCCCTCCAAAACATCTCAACAAGATTCAAAATCTTATCCTAGCCTCCTAATTGACTCTAAGTGGTTGACTAAGGCTCCTCACATCTTAATCACTTGTTAATTCACTAATTGTGATTATCAAACCTTAATGATGATAAGAAATTCTAAATCTACTTTGTGATTTTAGTCCCACATGTACCAAGATTCTAGTTTTCCTCAAAGGAAAAATATAGAAAATGAATAACCACATACCTTTAAACTTTACACCATACTTTGAAATGTATATCATATAAGAAATATAATTTATAACCAAGTTCAATCCTTGCCACAAGTATTCAATGTGTTTAGCAAATGGGTATCCAATATGATCTTGAATTCATTGTTGGAGAGACCATTTCACCTTCCTCCGAGTAGCAACAAACCCTCAATTCGATTGATCCTAGATCTATTTAGGTCTATGTTAGCTAGCAATTCACCATACTAGTAGGCATGCTTTAGCTAGGTTTTGAATTATGTTCATGTTATTTGTTTAAATAATTCCATTAAGATTTTATCTTTGATGTAACTATTGTTGGATTCAATAAGAATTTTCTTAATTAGAGTATGTGGTGTTATTCTTAGTTTTTCTTGAAACTTTTAGTAGTCTTCATTTCGCACTCCGGCAAGCACATATCTCATTGCATTCATATTTTAATATTTTTAACTTAGTTTCAAAGTTTCTTAGATTTCAAGATTTATAGTTTAACTTCAAGTTCTTTAGATTAGTTTCAAGTTTTTTAGATTAGTTTCAAGTTTTCTAGATTGATTTCAAAGTTTTCTAGATTAGCTTCAAGTTTTCTAGATTAGTTTCAAGTTTTCTAATCTAGTTTCAAGTTTTTAGATTACTTTCAAGCTTTTTAGAGTAATTTTCAAAGTTTTGTAGATCAATTTTCATTTTTATAGTTGTTTAAAACTAGATTAGTAGTAGATGTTGTATTTTCATGTTCTTTATAGGATATAAGGAGGTGAAGTGCTGTCAAAATTCCCTCAAAAGGCCAAAGATTTGATCTTTTTTAAATTTCCTTGCCAAAATCTGTATTTTTGACCACTTATAGGAAGTTCCACACCTACGCTCAAAGGGGTGCGCCCACGCTCCAAAGTTCACATGTGTTCTCTCCTGGACGCACCTACACTTCTTCGGATGCTTTTGGTCCTTACTAGCCATGCATGGGCATCACTTTATTTTTGTCCTCTCTGCCTATGACTTATTTGGTGCTTCAAAGTTTGTGCTCATGCCTCTCTAGGCATGCCTTTGCAAGCTGGGATCATGTAAATTTTATAGAGGCATACTTATGCATAACTATCTATGCCCACGCTCTAAAGGTTGCACCCATGCTCTATAGGATGCACTAATGCACTAGGAGGTGCACTTTGGTGCACTCGAGTAAAGTTGGCTCAAAGTTCAAAATTTCAGCTTCTTTCTTTTAGTGTCTTTGTCATTTTCTATGGATTTTTAGTTGTTTTTCTATTCATTTTCTGATTTAGAGAATGTTTTCTAAAAAATTAACTTAGGGTTTGATGATTGATTTTGTTTTCATGCTTTGTATGAGTTTGGAATAGGATTGTGTATGCTCTTCTCTTGCACTTTGTGTGATTTTGAGAATCAAAATCACCCCTAAAACTTATTTTTCTATTTTAGAGTAAGTAGGAAAAATTATCATTCATTTTTATGCTTAAGGGAATAAAATTTATATTTTTCATGTACATGATCTTTTAGTTTAAGATTTTTTTCACTTAATAAATAACCAAGGCTAAAAAATTTGTAGGCTTTTCCCTTACACCTAGTGTGATCTTGGGAACCAAAAGAAACTTTATTATTTCATTAAGAGGCACTTCAATTAGTTAGGAATAAACCATGGTTTAAAATTTTTAATGGTATTTAATTGATTTACCAGCTTTCCATCTAGTTAGGTTACTTATTTGTGTATTCTCTTCTCTTGCACCTAGTGTGATCTTGAGAATCAAAAACAACATTTAATCCTCTTTCTATGATATTGTAGATTTTTTTGGACTACTAACCATTAATGTGAAGGCCCTAATGTTATTCAAAGAAATGAGGACTCTCTTTAAAAAAACCCTAACATTCACATGTGTTGTAGGTTTCAATGGTGGTCAAACTAAAATTCTTAATCAGAAGATAAAAACTCACCAACATTATACATCACACTATATGTGAGGTTTCTGTTTAGAGCTACGACTCATCCTCTTAACTAGGAAAATTCCTTTTGCATAAGCCTTAAGCTAAAACAAAAGAAATGTTCCTAGGAACCCCAAATTATTCCACACAAGAAGGAACCTTGTGTAAAAATGGGAAAGTTCTCCACACTACCCAATTGATTAGTATGCCTTGAAATATTAGAGTCAAAGTTATCTCCATTTTGACCTAGTGAAAACAAAATTGAATGCAATTTTTTTATCATTGTATTAAAGGGGGTAAAGTAAAGCCGAAATACTCCAAGATTAGTCGGTTTGACTTTCTTGGTAAATCGATCTCACAGAGGTAGTTTGTGAAAACCTAGGTGAGATGACTAATAGGAAGCTTTTCAGCTTAGAGTCAATTTTGCCTTAGTTATTATACTTGAGAGCTCTTAATAAGTGACAACTTTTTTGGATTCAAACTCTTGTTTTTGAACAAGGGAAATAATCTCTTAAAGTTGAAACCATGTGGCATTTCATCAAAAAATCTATGTAGTGTTACTTTGTCCTATTTTTTTCACTTGTCCTAAGACATGGTGAAACTCGGCCAAGTTACATTAAGTATTTTTCATCACCACTTAGTTTACTCCTTTGTTTTCTTGTTTCTCATTTTGAGTCAAAAGAATAACAAACATATACGGATACCTACTATAAATAATCATGTCCACTACTTTTGTATTCTACTTAACTAACTAGGTTCAGTAATGACAAAATGTAAGTCTTGAAAGTGTGAATGGTACATCATCAAGTTCAAGTAGTCCCTCTTGTCTCAAAACCCATATTGAGACTTATTATCATTGTAGTTAGGTTGTCTTATCACTAAATTATTTTTAGTTGTTACGCTTCCCACATTATAGGCACACAATTGTGATATTTACGTCTTGTTTCCATTGTGAAACTTGGCCTAAATCTCTAGAGTTTATTGTTACGCTACTTACACGCATAGTAATTCCTTGATATACTTTGGCATAATTTTTACATCCTAGCCTTGTC
Source organism: Taxus wallichiana var. yunnanensis (assembly GCA_018340775.1). Lineage (NCBI taxonomy): Eukaryota > Viridiplantae > Streptophyta > Pinopsida > Cupressales > Taxaceae > Taxus > Taxus wallichiana. The sequence continues at coordinate 607,921,462 of CM031240.1, forward strand.
TTGAGTTTGGTAAGTGTTGACGTTACTTTGTTTTCATCGCTATAATGCCATTTTGATGCTAAAATATTTCTTTCTTTCAAATCTTGATTAACATGTCCAAATAGCGTTATTACGTTGTTCACATTTTTATCTTCCATATTACAAGACTTAGACATTGTTAGTGTCTAGAAACTGGTTTTCAGTATACCTTGTTAAAGGATCACATCAACACTCTCTTAGCATTAAGGTCTTCTTTGTTTCAAACTTAACCTAACAAGTGATATTGTGTTGTCACTATTTTTTCGAACCTATCTCCAAATATCATGAGGAGTAAACTTTTGTTGTGGCTGGATTTGAGTTTTATATGTCATTATATTGTCCTAGATATCTCTTTTCATATATTACCTTGTTAGGGTAGGTCATTCTTTATTCTTTTGTGTCCTTAGGTTCATAATGATCCTTTAGATTCATGACCATTTATTATTTGGTATTCTTTGTAATGATTTGACATCGTTACACCACTTGGTTTGTCCTAGGGCCCATATTTGCCAAATTTCTAGCTGGTTTCTTTTATGCTACCCAAATTGACACATGACTTCATTCCAATTGAAGGAGTTCAATCACAATATCTTGGTCTAGACATTTGTATCCCACAAACGCCAATAATGACCAACTATCGTGAGGTTCCTTATACATACGACACTAAGGAATAAAAGTTTTAGAATTCCCATCAAAGGATGTCCATCATAGCTAAGCCTCATTTGGTTCTTCATGCTAGAGAGTCAATTCGGGTACCTGTTTCCCACCTTCATCTCATAGTTGGTGGTATGGTTTGGACACTTCTGATCCAAATTATTATTTGGGTTCCCCCCACTCTTCTTTGAATCTTTCGATTCACCTCATTCTTCTAAAAATTCTCATCGAGATATATTCACCTCATTCCCATCTTAAGTCACAATCTTCCCTTCTTTAACAACACTCCCCTTATCAGTCACCTAAATGAAACCTTTCTCCTTTGAAAATCCATCAAACTCCGAGATCCATCAATCAAACATCTAATCTAGTAATTGAGTCACAGTCCTCCCTTTTTCATAGGACCTCCCTTATTCATTTCCTTCACAACCTCTTCCTCCGTTGAAAATCAAGGCGAATCCAAATTCATCTAGTTTGACACCCATGTCAAAATCATCTAAGACGACTCCCGGATCACATTCATTTAAGTCAACACCCATGTCACAATCATCTAAGATGAATCCCATGTTGCAATCATCTCGGTCAACACTCATATCACAATCATCTAAAATGACTCCCACATCACATTCATCTAAATCAACACCCATGTCATGACCTTCTAAGTCAACACTTATGTTACAATCATCTAAGTCAATTCCTACATCATAGTATCCTTCCTAGATGAGTGATCTTAGGGTTCTACTCACAATATATCATCTTATAGGAAAACCTATACTAATCAGCTATCTCAATGACATGTATTGTTCTCCTTGTGATACATCTAGATCCAAACATACTTAATCTCTTAAGTCATCATATTCTTAATATTCCACACTAGTTGTACCTATTTCTTCTATTCAAGCTCCCATGGTTGAAGAAAAAATACCCATGCGGATCGATTCATTTAGGAATAAATAAGTAATCACAAAAATCATGGGGTCACATGATTACATTCCCTTTAGAGGATCACACACAAAACTTATCTCTAGACCTCGATATTTTTTTGTATTGTGGGAAAGAGGTTGATTTTTTTATCAAAAAATAGAGGAAAAACCTAGGATCATTGCACTTGAACCTCTGTTATTCTTTCATCTTCACATTCTTCATTCCGTGAGGAAATTCTTGGTTCTAGCATTAATCCATGACCTATCTTCCCATTACCCAATCATTCTTTATCTATCATGATTCCTCAAATATGGTCTCACTTTGCATCCTCACCTACTTTCCCATTATCTTCATCTATATATGGGCCACCTCCGAGTAGTCTGTATCTTTATATGTGGCTCACTTCTTGGTAGCCCATCTTAATCTATTCTAGGACAACATACTAGTAGTCCTTCCTCTTCGATCTATGGGACACCACCAGTAGCCCATTTTCTTTTGTATGTTGCTCACCTCCAGGTATCCCCACTTCATTTATACTTGGGGCATGCCCTAGTAACCCCTTGTATTTTGTTCTTGGGCCACATACTAGTAGCTCATCATCTTCTATTTATGGGATGCCTCTAGGTAGTCCTTCATCTTCAATTTTAGGACCACATCCTATTTTCCCTTTATCTTCATTCTCTAGGACACCTCATGTTAGCCCATCCTCTTCAAATCTTGAATGGTATCCTTCTTATCCATCACATTTTCCTTATATCAATGATTTTGGCTAGCTCATCATCATTTCTCACATCAATTCTATTCATTGAATTTCTTCTCCCACTTATCGGGATCGGACAAGTCACATATTAGCTTATAGGAAACCAAAACAATTCCTTCGTTAGACTAAGATCAAAAATTAAAAGATCTCCAAAGATCACAAAAATTTAAATTATATTAAAGTTCATAATCAAACGTGGTTCAAAAATGCACATAAACGCACCCATAAAGTATGGCGTAAAGTGCGAAACCTATGGATAGGGACCTCAAGCTCACATACACAAAATATACATTTCATGATAAATCACAGTCATTTTTTGAGTATGAGCTCACTACAATCATCGAGATTGGGGATAATATGAATATTGATAATCAAACATGCCTAGTCTTCCTTATCAAGGAAATCGCTAACATTGTTGTTGGATTGTTGATCCCACATTTTCAAAAAGACAAAATACGAAAAAAATGAGAAAACATTTCAAAAAAATCAAAGGTAAATGAACACACATTGCAATCAGGTATTACATACACATGGATGTTCTTTCTTCCCTTTCTTTCTCTTCTTCTACAAGTCTTCCTACCATTTTCATCCCTTCAATGATACTTTGGTTAAACAATTCACATGGATTTTATGACATTTATCTCTATGGTATCCATTTGTCTTTTATCCTTAGTAAATTAAAGAATGATTAAACTCTTAGAGATCCTTTCACTATTTGCATCTAATAAACATTTTGCGAAGAAATTTTGGGTATTTTTATTGACACTAGCCAATGTCATCATCACAACCACTTCCACTACCTTTCATTAAGCGATCGGTGGTTCTTAATCCCTTGTTAAAAAGAAAGCTAAAATAATTTTTCAGAAAGAAAAACAAAATCAATCAAATCAAAAATCTAGAGCTAAAAGAAAAATAAAATTGATATATAACTCTCTCTTCGGGTATTTCCAATAATTTCTACCGGGGCTATGGGTGACTAATTGGCGGTAAAGAAATTTTGTTATTAGAATCAAATACATCTTTATTGGAGATATGGACACAGGTGGCGGTGGAGCAACATACATCTCTCCTCCATAATCCATTCACAAAAAAATCAATTTTGAACAATAAATCATTCCTACACATTGGTTAGTGTGTCTTCGCATTGTTGTCTATCAAATCTTCCCTTCACGAGGTAATAAATTTCCATGTGAAAACATTGGATCTCGATGAGAAAATAGGATTAGTACATTACCAAGTGTATTTTTTGGACCTTGTTAAGATTCTTACTCTAGAATGTATCTTGTCTCATGATTCGTACCTTGGCTAATCGCTTCTTCATCACAAGGATTCTAAGCTACATTAACCTTGTTCTTCTACTTCATCATTAGAACATCCATGTGTATAATATTTCTTTTTTTTCCATGTTTGTGGGTACCTTTTTCCCCTTTCTCAATATAATATTCCACTTATTTATATCACGTGCTTCTTTTCCATCTTATTCTAGGGGCATCCTTGTTCCTTCCTAGCACGTCATTGGGTTATGTTCGTCATCATGTTGAACCTATCTATATTGGGCCTGATCCAACTTCTTCGCATGAAGAGTTTTCCTTTGAATATGCTCATCTAACATTGGGGGAAATTTCACATCTTCACTTTCTAGCGCATACACATGGCATTCTACCGTTTTACATCCATTACTCGTTGTTGGGCATCCACATTTCTTCATTTCCTGTACATAGCTTAAAAAAACTTCTAAAAAATCTAAAACATTCAAATATGTTTCAAAAAAAAAAACATTCAAATATGTTTCAAAAATAAAAAAATTCAAATATGTTTCAAAAATAAATAATATTCAAATATGTTTCAAAAAACCCAAACAAATTGGTAAAACAATCAAAAACCCAAACAAATTGGTAAAACAATCAAAAACCCAAAAAAATGGTAAAATCATCAAAGATCCTAAAAAATTGTAAAAATTCAAAATTTTCAACAATAAGTAAATGATATGCATGCATCTAAATCCTGTATCAAATACATTGTCCTTTAACATCAAATTTTTTCCTAAAAACATCTTTCTTAGATTATTTCTTGTTCTTATCTCAAACGACTTACAGATCATTTTGATCTACCTCCGTTAACAAAGTTAGATTTCTTACTATGTCAGTACTTCCATGCAATAGTGAGTTTTCAGAGACTATTTCATAGTGCACGAATTCTTTCCATGGGACTACTTGTGTCCTCCATCATTAACCTCACATTTATCCTTGCTTAGGGCACCATTTTTAACTCTTTTTGTTACAACATGAACATTCGGGAGCTCAAGCTTGATAACAAAAACATTGGTGCAACAATCTTGAAGGTTTTTGTTTGAGTATGTGTGATTTTACTTGTTTCTCTCTTAGGTTTGCTAGTTTACTTTATTGTATTGCATTGCATTATGTATGTTGCATGGAGTTAATAATTGTTTTACTTTATTAAATTGTATTGCATTATTTATTTTTCATGGAGTTGCTTATTTTAAACAATGAAAAAACGCGTTTGTAATATAGATTTTCATGCTATTTTAACTTTTGTTTATTTTAGTAAAGGTTGATGATGTATATCATAGGGAAACATGATGAAAATAATATTTCTTATTGAAGATTGGATGCAAAGAGCTATTCCTATTCTCCACTTTCATGTCTTATCACTAATAATTTTTCTTCCAAACCACCTAGGAAATAAACAATCATGTTTATTCCTATCTTATTTCTTATCTCAGTTTTGATCATATTTTCAATCATTGATTGAATTCTTCTATCACTCCATTGACAATCGAGGGGGAATCCTTCATACTACTAATTTTTCTTTAAAAATTACTTTTATGCTTGTCTACTAGATTTGAAGTGAAGTTACTTACTTCGCCTCAAACAGGGGCAAATATAGACACCTAAATTCCACTTTTGCAATCTTATTGCTAAAAGCTTGCAAATCACTCTCATTCTTACCATTTCCATTATAATTAATGATTTAAGTTAATTAACTAATGTTTCTTACCATTTTGGTTAATTAAAAACATTTTTATTACCTAACCTCTTCCACATTTAGGATGCCACTTTATGACACATCGTAAGTCAAAATCCTCTTACAAATAGACAATTAGCTATTATTAGGTAATTAAGCCTATTTTTCCCTTATTTTGGTCAATATACCTTATTATTGGTTCAAACCCCTCTTCCAACCACTCAAAATCACCTGACTTCCCTCCACAACATCTCAGCAAGCTTCAAAATCTTATCCTAGCCTCCTAATTGACCCTAAGTGGTTGATTAAGGATCCTCACATCTTAATCACTTGTCAATTCACTAATTATGACTAGTAAACCTTAATCACGATTAGAAATTCTTACTATACTTTGTGCTTTTAGTCCCACATGAACCAATATGCTAGTTTTCCTCAAAGTAAAAACTATAAAAAGGACTAACCACATACCTTTAAAATTTACACCATGCTTTGAATTGAATATCATATAATAAATATGATTTATAGCCAAGTTCAATCATTGCCTCAAGTCTTCAATGGGGTTATTATATGGGTATCAATATGATCTTGTAGTCATTGTTGGAGAGACCATCTCACCTTCCTTGGAGTAGCAACAAACCCCCAATTTGATTTCTCCTAGATCTATTTAGGTCTATGTTAGCTAGCAATTGAACATACTAGTAGGCATGTTTTAGCTAGGTTTTGAATTATATTCATGTTAGTTATTTCAAGAATTCCATTAAGATTTTATATTTGATGTAACTATTGTTAGATTCAATAAGCTTTTATTCAATTAGACTATGTTTTGTTAGTCTTAGCTTTGCTTGGAAATTTGAGTAGTCTTCATTTAGCATGCCTGGTGGGAGCATACCCCATTGTATTTATTTTTAAGCTTTTTGAATTTGTTTCAAAATTTCTTAGATTTCAAGCTTTATAATTTAACTTTAAGTTTTCTAGATTAGTTTCAAGATTTCTAAATCGGTTTCAAGTTTTCTAGATTAATTTCAAAGTTTTCTAGATTAGCTTCAAGTTTTCAAGATTAGTTTCAAGTTTTCTAGATTAATTTCAAAGTTTTCTAGATTAGTTTCAATTTTTAGATTACTTTTAAGATTTTTATGGTAATTTTCAAAGTTTTGTACATAAATTTTCATTTTTATAGTTGTTTAAAACTAGATTATAAGTATATATTATTTTTTCATGTTCTTTGCACGATATAAGGAGGTGAAGTGCTATCAAAATTCCCTATATGAACCAAAGATTTGATATTTTTTTAAATTTCCTTTTCAAAATCCATATTTTTTCCACCTACAGGAAGTTTCACATCTATGCTCAAAGGGGTGTGCCCAAGCTCCAAAGGTTTCACCTATGCTCTACTTGACATGCCTATGCTTCTTCAGATGTGCATGTGCCTTACTGGTCATGCTTGTACATCACTACATTTTTAACCTTTGTGTGTGACTTAAATTGGTGCCTCAAAGTGTGCGCTCATGCCTCTCTGGCTACACCAATGCAATTGGACTACATAAATCTAAGAAAGGTACACCGGTGCATCAACCATATATGTTTGTTGGTCAAAGAAAATTTACTAAGTACCAATGGAGAACAGAGGATTATGCGCAAGTTGACGCATGCACAAAAGATCATAGTAGTTCCTAGGGGGTAGTAGTGAAATGGGCCAGCACGTGTGGCTGCGAGCATGCGAGGCATGAAATCAAGGACTTATCTAATTTTCTAGAGGGGCTAAAAATATAAAATTAGAGTTGGAGTGTCATTCAAGTAAACATATGGAAATAGACAAAAGAGAGATGACTTGGCCTCTAAGAAAGGGATATAATTGGAGAAAGAACACACATGGCACAATTTAAAGGATCATGAAGCATTGAGCTAACAATATAATTAGAGCATGTCATATATTTAGGATAATATATTAATGGTAGGGATTATTAAAATCATGCGAGCTATTGTAAGCATGGATAATTTTAAGAATGTGCATGAAGCAGTGAAGATAAATTTTCCACCCTTATATATAGGTAGTTCTCCTTGTTGTAAAAAGATCTTTTAGTGTACTAGAGAAGAGTGTGGATAGAGATTTTAGTATTCTAGGGTTTGAATTATGTTGAGATCATGCATGGTCCAACGTATGCATTTATTGAGGATATTATAATTAGCTACTTTGTTATGTATTGATTATGGTTTGCAATGGATAGCTATGTTTGGGTTGCTAAATTGATTATTTCTAAGTATGGGATCATATGAATTTAGATCTTGTTAATCATTCTTTAAGTTGATTAGTTTACTTATTATATGTATTTCTGGATTGAAATGTCTATTGTAGAAACCTATAATTTAGCTCGAGAAATTTAAATACTTAAATTACACTAATTATACCCTTTCTCACAAATTGAAGAAATATCATCAATATCACACATTTTCTTTGCTATCGTCATTAATTAAATACATTACGTTAGTTAATTAACTCTTCATCCATCAATGAAACCAATTCATGACCTTTTGTTAATCATATCCCCTTTCTATCTAGATTAATTAATTATTTCTAATTAATTAATACCCATTTCTATATATATATATATATATATGTGTGTGTGTGTGTGTGTGTGTGTGTGTGTGTGTGTGTGTGTATTAATTAATTAATTCTCTATTCTATTTAATCAATAAATCATCATTTATTTGATTAAAATCCTATCATAACATAAATCATACTAACTATTCCTCTAAAAAAAAAAGCTTCTATACGTTTTCACGCCTATTAATTAATCACTTTTCTAGATTAATAAACCCCCTCAATCCCCATGAGCCACTAGAGGAAAAACTAAACTCTCCTAAAGTAAAATCAACGGCTTCTAAACCATGTTCATCCATAACTAACCTAGCTTTGCTATTATCCCATATACAATAAGATGCAAAGCTTCTTCAAACCATTGGGTTATAAAAGGAACCTCTTATAACCTTTCTACTTACACCTAAATGAGCATGGAGCCTATATTATAGCCATTTTATCATCTTAGAAAATTCTTCCATTAGAGGAGCTAGATATCTTCATTTCTTGCATTCATCCATCTAAGTTTTGAAGTCATATGGAGATATGTAAAATGGTCTTGTAGTCATGGATTGACAAGAGTCCATTATTGAAAACCTTGGGATTCAAACATGCAATATATACCCTTTTGATTGCTAAGGATCTAAATAGGTTCATTTCATTAGCATTCAATTAGAAATAGAGGTTAATTTATTTAGCATATTAGTTTTAATCTTCATTTCATGTTCTAATGCAAATATGTTAATAGATTAGCTTTGCTTAAGCTCTAAGCATGATGTTATATTTATCTAGTTAGCATTGTAATTAAGCTATTAGGTGTTAGATTTGATTTCCTTTGCATTGTTAACTAATTTATATACACAGCTATGATACATCTTTGTGCATCAAAGGGTGATTTCACTATGAATATGATAAACATGTATGTTAACATCTTGATAAATAAAGAAAAGGAGGGACTCGGGAAGTGTGTGCACTTCTTGCGAGCATCCGAGGCTTTTATGGATGAGGTGTCAATGCGCATAACTCTGGTTTGGGTAAAACAAAGACTACATTTTGTTTATTGTTGCTACGACCTCTTTTCAAATTGTCTACCGGGATGTCAATTGTAGATGGCATATTGATTTGTCTTTGGGGATTATTGATAGATGGATATATGATGGACAAGATGCTTTTGCATAGAGATATAGCATCGGGCCTAATTTTGACACACAAATATCGGTAGAAAACAATCTATATGATTGTTTGTATGAGACGTTATTCAAAATTTTCGGTAGAGTTATGCGAGTGGTTGGCAACTTACTTAGAAAATAGAGGTCTCTCGCCATGAAAGAGAACTTGGACTTATAAAACTACAAAAAGTATATAGTAATTTTAGTGTACATTATTCAACACTTCCACAAAAGCTCCACAACATAACATTCTCCCATTTGGAGACTGGTTTTCCTTTGAGAAATTTCTCAACCCTCCACTTTCGTCAAGTGAAGACCAAAGAAAGTTGAACATAACTTAATTTTATCCCTTGTGACCAACTTGTTCATCATATCTGTATAGTTTTTACTAGTATGAATCTTCTTCACTTCAACTTATCTTCATTCAAACATGTCCTAATGAAATGGTACCTTAATTGTAAATGCTTCATCCTAGAGTGGAAGGAAAAATTATTAGCTAGGTGTATAGCACTCGAATATCACTATGTAACTTCCCTTCTTCCTTCTTATGCCCTAACTCCTCAAGAAATTGTTGTAACCAAATCATCTCTTTTCTTACCTATTTTGAAGCAACATACTTAGCCTCCATGGTTGACAAAGCCATTAGCTTCTATAATTATGAAATCCATCTCACTTCAGTCCCACCTACATTGTAAATATAATCTATCATTATCCTCTTTGTTTACATCTCCAGTCATGTCTAAATCTACATAACCATGAAAATTGGTGTTTGATCCATTGTATCACAAAATAATCCTAATAATCCCTCTTAAGTACATAAGGATCCAATTTACTATCTTCTAATGATCTATACCTAGATCACTCATAAATCTAATCACTTTTCCCATTGAATGGGCAATATCAGAGCCTAGTACACACCATGGAATACATCAAACTTCCAAGCTGTTGATGAGTAAGGTACCTTGGACATCTTGTTTCTATCCTACTCTGTCTTCGGACAAAGCTCACTTGATAACTTGAAATGGCCTACCAAAGGAGTCCCATCCAGGTTTAACATCCTGCATATTAAACCTCTCCAAGACCTTCTTAATGTATTCTTCCTTAGATAAAGTAATCTTCCATTCCTTCCTATCTTGAGATATTCTCATACCAAGTATTTTATTATCTACCCCCAAATCCTTCATAGAAAATGAGTCACTTAGATACTTCTTGAGTAATTTTATTTTCTAAATGTTGTTTACCTGTAACCAACATGTCATCCATATACAAGAAATGTATAGTATAACTGTCATCCTAAAATTTATTTATATACACACAATGGTTAGAATGACATATAATATAAACTTTCTTTATCATGAAGCTATCAAATTTGTTATACCATTTATTTGGATTTTTTTAGGCCATACAATCTCTTCTTTAGTTTTCACACCATCTCCTCGTTACCTTTGACGTCATAGCCCTCTAGGTGCTATATATATATATATATATATATATATATATATATCCTCCAAATAATCATGGAGAAATGCATTCTTTACACCTAACTACTCTAAGAGTAAGTCTTATGCTATCACTATTCCAAGTATAGTTCTAATAGAATTCATTTTTACTACGGGTAAAAAATATCATCAAAATATATACCTTTTTTACGGGCAAACCCATTGACCTCCAACTAGGCCTTGTATCTTTTCTTTCCTCCTTATTCTTCTTTAAATATATACACCAACTTCTTTTGTAATGTTCTTTTCCTTGGGTAGATTTACCAAATCCTAAGTTTGTTTCTCCATGAGAGATTGATGCTCCTCATTCATGGCTTGTTCTCACTTCTTCCTAGCATCTACTGCATTGCTTCATAAAATCTAATTTTCTCTCTACTATTAATGAGTAATAAATAATAAAGAGAAGGAGAAAAACATTCAGGTTCTCTTCTTACCCTAGAATACCTCCTCAATATAGGAGTTTGGGGTTCCTATTGAGTAGGTTCTTGAACTAATTCATGTGTCACTTTCCCATCCAAAATATCCTCTATTGCTATATATTATTTCTGCATTCTTCCCTATTTTCTGCAATTGTTGCTTATACATAACTTTCTCATTAAATACCACATCCCTAGATTGAATGATTTTCTTGTCCTTAATACTCCAACATTTATATCCAAATTCATCACCACCATAACCAATGAAAGTGCATTTTTCTGATTTATCCTATAACTTGGTCCTATCATCCTTTTCAATATGGACAAAGACCTCACATCTAAAGTATATAAGAAATGAATAATCAACCTTCTTACCAAACCAATCCTCTTCAAGTATGCCTCCATCTAGAAAACTTGATGGTCCTCTATTTATCAAGTACATAGTTGTGCTCACCACTTCTACCCACAAATAAAGAGGAAATCCCGCATGTAATCTCATGCTCCTAGATGGCTCCATTATTGTCTTGTTCACCATTTCGACACCCCATTCTATTGTGGAGTTTATAGAACCATATTTTTCATGTGAATTCCATTCTTAGAACAATAATCATTAAACTCATTACTGCAATACTCCCCTCCATTATTTGACCTAAGACATTTTACTTTAAGACTTGTTTCATTCTCTACCAAGGATTTCCATTTAACAAAAGTGTCAAATACATCAAATTTATTTCTAATACAATATACCCAAAATTTTCTTATTGCATCATCAATAAAAGTGACATAATAATTTGAACCCCCAAGAGATGATACACAATTTGTCCCCCACACATTAGAATGTACCAACTCCAACTTATTCTCTTTCTTCGTAGGTCAAACCTTGAGAAACTTTACTCGCTTATGTTTCCCATATAAAAATTTATCATAGAAACCCAAACCTATTTCTATAAATCTAGGAAAATTCTTCTTTATGATCTGCATGCCCTTATGGCTCATATGACCAATCCTATAATGCCATAATGTTGTATCTACATCTAAAGCCATAAGATTACAATAATTAGTACTACCAGTGGTTAAATACAAGGTTCCAACCTTCTTACCTCTTACCACCATAATATAACCCTTGGTAACTTTCCAATAGTTTGTTGTAAATATCATAGTATAACTATGATTTACCAACTACCCCATTAATACCAAGTTTCTTCTTAATGTAGGCACATGTATGACATCCTTCAATAGCCATGTATTCCCATTCTACATTTTAACCTGAACACAACCTTTTCCAACTATGTTGCAAGGCTCATCATCACCAAGATACACATGCCCAAAATATCCTTCAACATAATAAACAAAATAACTCCTATGTGGAGTTGCATGGAAAGAGACATCGAATCTAACACCCAAGATTCAACAATATTATGCAAATAAATAATCAAAGGATCTGTTTGCCTCCTTTTTGTCTTCTTGTCCAAAGCTCTCAACATTCCTTCTTTGCATGCCCAGAATTTCCATAGTGCTAGCATACCATCTTGATTTTCCTCGTCTTCCTCTATTCTTGTGTATCCCTCTAGTTTCCACCATCAAATCATTCCTTGAAGTAGAATATTCCATGGAGATTTTTCTTTGCATTTCCTCGCTTAGAATCACCCCTACAATGTCCTCAAACTTCAACTTTGAGTTAACTAGAACCGAGTTGGTTACCATCATTACCAGGCTATCCCAACTCTTAGGTAAAGAGAACATAATTAATAAATCCCTTACTTCTTCATCTAATTCTATTGTAACCGAAGCTAAAATATTCACAACTATATTAAGATAATTTAGATGTTTTGCTACTGAATCATTCTTAGACATCCTCATAATCAACAAATATTTCATTAAAAATATCTTGTTAGAGGCGGAGGGTTTTTCATATAACTTCCTAATGCATCCATAAGTTATTTTGTAGTCTTTTCCTTTGAGACGATAAATAATACCAAAGATGAAAGACATAAAAGGATTGTTCCAAGTACATTCCTATATAGAAAATATTGCACCACATCCATCATCCTTGAGTGTTTTTCCCTTTCTCATACATCGTAATATAAAGATCCTTCTGATAAAGGTAATATTCCATCTACATCTTTCATGGACTAAGTTTTTTCCCATTGAATTTATCAGCCTTTGATCTTACATCATATGTCATAGATCCTACTCAAGCTAATACTTTCCCTACAACTCAACACTTAAAAACAAATGACACTCTAATGCCAATTGTTAGGAAATAAGGGATAAAATATGTGGAACAATCCCACACAAAATCACAATAGTAGAAACTAATATGCAGAAAGATATTATAGATCTAAAATAAAAGTGTAGAAAATAAAAGAACAAAACATAGAGACAATATTTAACGTGGTTCACCCAATTTGGGCTACATCCACCAAGAATCACTTGCTCATATTTTATTACAAGCCACCTATTTCTCTCAATACAATACCTAGATCTATTTGGATTTATGCTCAACAAACTCTCTTGAATTCACACTTGAACTCACACACATTTACAATGTACAATACCCTACCATATTCACCAAAATCAAACCAATAAGCAACTACATAAGAATTTTTACAATACTATGGTTACCAAAACCATGGGCCAAATATACCCCATAAACCTATGTGTAAAAATCCTACCCATATGTGAAGAACACTTTTCCCGAACCACGGTGTGAGAACTATGGAAATTGTAAAGTACTTTTAGTGTATAGTTTCCAAGACTTCCACACATGAAAATAGGCTCTAAAATATAACAAAAATATTTTACCAAGTTGTATTATTAGGAAGGAATGGAATTAATGGGCTTTGCACTATGTCTTGATTTGATGTGTGGATCTTTATAAACATGAGAAGTTTGTGTCATGTGTCTTCTTATTTCTCATAAGATCTGTGTATCTCTTGTCATCTCATGTGTGTGACCTCTGTGTTCTTGAAATATAGTCAAACGTGTCAAATCCTATAATGTCTATGTGTTGTCACCTCCCCAAGTGTTGTGAATTTTCCTCTAATTTTAAATTTTTTTAGGTTAGGTGACTACTAAATTCCCTTGTAAAAGATCCCCTGAGAAAAATCTAGTTCCAAATAGTTAGTCATTTTTTTGAAATTTGAGTTTTAAGGATTTTTCAGTGTTTTGTGGGTATTTCATATTTTTGTCCCTCATGTCCCAAGTTCCTCTGGGCCATCAAATCCTTGATTTTCCAATTTTGCTGATTAGTTTTGCTTTCTCTTGTTTTCATTCTTTTCATATTTTTAGAGAAAAGGCATCCCAATGCCCCGAGGACGATGTGTAAAATATTTTTGAATTATCCAATTTTAGTGTATTATAGGTGTTTAGAATTTTCTTTTCCCATGTGTTATAAGTTCTTCCTAACCTCCATTTCCCCATGCTTTTTCCTTTTCCAATTTCCAAATACTACGGTTATTTAGGCTCTCGCATGTCCTAAATGTCCCGATGTCTCATGGGACAATTGTGCACTTTTGTTCCACCTTACCCGATTTTCATTGTTTTAATATTGGCATTGAGTATTAATTACCTCATTTATTTCACCACCATGACCTACTTGAGTTTAAATGCATATAAATACTTGGGTAATTGATCATTTTCACCACCTTACTTGCATTTGCTAGAGATCGTTCGAGTTCCCTTTTCTCTGCCATTTATAGTTGTGGTCGAGTCTTGCTCTATTGTTTTCAAATTTTGCAGGTATCAGAGAAGTTGTGAACCATCAAGGTATTGATCGAGGAACCAAAGAAATTACTCTCACAGAGATATTTTTCTCCTGTCGTAAATGAAGATCAATTATAAGGGGCATGAGCACTTGTCTTCCTTGGAGATGTCTATACCAGGACATAGGAGATAGTGAAGCTCAACACCTGGACTTGGATGATTTTTGGGCTCAAATCAATTGTCAAAACCCTACTCCTATGGCTCAATTGATCAAATATAGTGGGATCACGTAGAGGCAGGGGGATTTCCAATTTTTGTTCAATGTGTTGATACGGTTCTCACTTGTAGTTATTGCTTCAACCTAGATACAAAGGAAATTGTTGACCCTCAAGGACAAGTGGTGGCCTAAATTGATGAATATTGTATTCACACTTCTCTCAGAATTCCCATGGTTAAAAATTCAAATACTCTTACCAGGGACCAGGATGCAAGCTCTTTTCGATCAAGACAGTGAAAAGTACAAAAGTAGAGTTGCCAAGTCCTGGTTCAAGAACCCTAAGAAAGGAGCCTCAAGGCTTCCCAAGACAATGTTTAGAGTTGATTTCCATGAATAATTGTTAGACGTCATCACTCTTCTTGGCCAAGATAATGGGAATTCCCTCCACCAATGAGTTTCATTTTTGGATGTGTCCCTATATCAATATTATATGTGAGGGAAAGTAGAACTTGAATTGGGTAGGAATAATTTGTAACAACTGACTGAGTAATTGAAAGAGGTTCAAAGAACTCAGACCTTCCATATGACCTCTTACCTAATGTATACCATTTCCGCCTATAGAGATTGGTTGGGTTTCTCCCCTGTGGAAGACAAGAAAGATGCTCCCATCTATGTATATCATCCACAACTGACTCTGAAGGTCAGCAATCATCATTTCAAAAGAGTGAATGATGCATTCACTATGTACATTGTCATATTGCTGGAAGGAGATACTACTAGAATATTCTTTGATGAGGTGAAATAATTTATGAGTTTCTATGGTAGATTTTTCACCCAATTCAGGAAGTTTTCATAGATAAGATTGGCTAGATTTGAAGCACGAACCTTGAATCTTCCCGGTGTAATATAGTGATAAGATGCCTTTGGTGGAGATCTTAATATGATCGGATAAATTTCATGAAACCTATAGGGATAAGAATATTATAGCTATTCAGTTCCCAATCACATTGGGTAACTACACTTGCATGACAACCCAAGATGCTCATAATGTGTGTGAGAAAAATTTCTCCTATCATTCTCCACTATTATAAGCCCCAGATCTTCTTTGATATTAAGGAGTTCATTTCCTCCAATTTCAAAATGGGTTATCAACATCTTCCTAATATTGACTACTGAGAAGATTTTTCTGATGATTATGAGGCTCGGAGAAGTTACTATGGAAGATTTTCTTTGCAAAAAATTGTTGATTTTGATATATTTAATATTCCTAAAGGGTTTGAGGTTGATATTGAAGAACTATAGTCTCTTGAGTATGAAATAGCAATAAATTAAACTCCTATTCAAACTATTTATTGGTTTGTTAAGGAAAGAGATGACTTAAAAGAGTTCATCGATCCTATCTTGGTAAGAACTAGACTTTGGTTTGATAGAAAAATGAAGATGTTCATGGAAAGGAAATCCAGGTCTACTTATCAAGATATTTCTACTCCTCAGAAATAAATACATATATTAGTTTTTGAGATACATGAACAATTTGTTTCTTCTCCTCCAAAATCTTCAACTCTAGTTTACATGAAGAAGGGAAAAGGTAAAAAGGATGATAAAGTGGGAGATATCATTCAAGAGAGAGTGAGAAACAATCCTCCCTAAGAAAATTGAAATGGTATCTACCGAGGAAGCTATTGTGGACCTTGGTGATGATGAAAGTGAGGAGAAAGAGCAGGAAAAGCTTGAAGAAAATGTCCTTGAATAAAATAGTGGGAAGGAGGATCAATCAAAGTAAATAGTTTCCAAATCTATATCTATTAAGGAAGCTCCTACCACTCAAACTGAGACTTATATGTTAGAAGTAGCCATTTTACAAACCCTAAGTTCCATGAGTTCATTTTAATTTGGGCCTATTGATCCTTCCACTTCTAGTTCTTCATTTACCTAGGTGCAACCATTTCTCAAAAGAAAGAAAAGAAAGGCTACTCCAAGTATTGTTGCTCCTAAGTTTGAAGTAGTGGTAGATATTATAGGTACTACTCCTCCCCCTCCAAAAAAATTCCAAAGTCACATCAAGATTGGTTTCAGATTCCCAAGGCTAACAATTCATGGAAATTACAAAACCCAAGTTAGAAAAAGATGAAAAATACCTATCAATGGATGATCTGGAATTGACAAGAATTTCTCTTGGTGAATCGACACTTGAAAGTGAGGTGCATAATTTGAGGGAGACTGTGTCTAAAGTGATTGAAAGAGTTGAAAAGGGAATCAAACACATGAGTAGTTAGAAGATCATAATCAAATTTTTCCAAGTTTCATCAAATCCTTATTGGCGAGAAGATAATGTACTTGACCAAAATCCCCTAGCTTGCATCCCACCTAGTGCCATCATGTCTAGTGATGAGGTAAAAGACATCAAATAAATTCATAAGCATGTCACTTATGGGAAGGAAAATTGAGGCTATGGTTGATGACTTGATAATCATGGGTCGAATTTTATTAAAGAGGCATTCAAGGCATATGAGAAAATTACTAATATTCAATTAAAATTCACTATAACACTTAGTGGGTTGGATAGGAGTTGAAATTATGGAGTGATTGTATTTAGGATCTCAGAGTGATGAGTGAGACAGATGTACAAATCCTTCTGGAAAATAAGGTTTTTGATGATGCAAAGATGAATATGTCCAAATAGTGGGTTCGAGCATTGACTTGAAAATAAAGGTTACGGAAGAGGCCATTGGAGAACTCATAAATATGTTATAAAAATGATAATATTTTAAGGCTTGTGTCATGTATGCTTTTGGATATTCACTTCCAAATCTTCAAAGATAATTCAAATGATAAATTCACTATTCAAGATATCAAATCTCAGTTCAAGGCTTTTTTTAAAGAAAATTTGTTCAAGAAAGACACCATATCCAAGGATAAAATGAAATAAATTTACACACTACAGGCTATTATCACATATGCCAATAAAGAGTTATTGGAAAATGCAGATTTGGAAAAGAAATGGAGAAGTTTCTGGGTAGTTGGACTCATGCAACTTCCAATAAAAAAATTCCCCAAGGAATGGACATAGTTGAAGCATTAAAAATATTCAGACATCAATTACTTAAGATAAAGGGTAATTCAAGAACTTCTACTAGAATCTTGGCTCCCTGGTTCATATTCTCCTTTCTTATTTAAAATATCTAATTAAGGTGGCATTATCTCTTTAGTCATGTTTTATGAAAATAAGAGATAAATTGAGTTTTAATTTTAATAGATACTAACTTTTGAAATTAAAAGAAAGGAAACTAAAAAGGCTCTCGATTCTTTTTTGGGTTATTTAATGAATTTTCCTTATGATTGTAAGGGATCAAGATTTTGATATCTGGATGTAAAAGAACATTAAACTATTCAATACAGAAATTTTTCACCCTCTCTCATGCTTTATCTCTTTATACTTCTTGTCGATTCATATAAAGCTATGTGTATTTAAGCAAGAACTTTGTCTCTTTTAGTTTATAGGTGTATTTGGAACTTTTTGTCTAATACATGCATGTCCTATTTTTTTATATGTATATTCTAAATATAGTTATTTTATCAAGAATTAGTAAGATATCATTCTACAATCTATGTGTCTAAAAGTGCTCTTATGTCTTTAGTTTCTGAATATCAGTCTTGAATTTTCCTCTTCTTCTATATTGAAAACATTTTGAGGAAAACATCTAAAATATCAAAATCTCCACCAAAATGTTGAACAAGTGTTTATATTGTAAATATTTTTTTTTTACTTTTGTGTTCAATAAGGGAACCTCTCCCATAAAGAGGAGGGACTATTGTCCCCTAACTATTTCTTATTTTCAAAAGATCAAATTCTACAACCAATAGTTTTTGGTACCCACCGTGGGGCATGTATTGTGTATTCCATTGAAACAACTTAAATGAAACCAGAAGAATTAGCACACTAGAAAATAGAAGATATACACAAGGTCAAAGGGCACATGGTATTGAAGATATATATTTTCAATTACTAGAATAGCAAGGGTTTGGACTAACCCTAGAAGGGAGGAGAACAAGATCCACCTATACTCCCCCTGTCAAAAATAGACCTTGCAAGGAACATAGAATCACAAACACAATCAAGCACTAACATTCAACCTTTGGTATTGGTTGGAGTCATAATTCCATTACAAAACATTTTTCCAAGGATGGAAGCACCTTTACCTTGGGGACAATGGTTGGACCTCTGGCCCTTACTCAACCATTGCATGATCTCCAAAAGGGAATAGGAAAAGTTTTCCTAAATTTAGAGGTGATGGAAAAGTGCACCCAAATGAACACATTGCTACATTCATTGTGGCATGTGGGATACTTGGAGTAGAGCATGAAGATGTTTTTGTTAGGATTTTTGTGGAGACATTACAAGATAATGTTGCTTCGACTAGTTCTATCATCTCCCTATTGGAGCTATCACTAACTAGACCACCATGAGAACTTAGTTTGAGGAATGATTCAAACTTGTTGAGGATGTACATGCTCTCCTCACTCAAATTTCTCAAATAAAGAAAGAACCATATGAGCCTATGAGAGAATTTGTTTCCAAGTTTAACAAATTGGTCAATAAGATTCTAGTAGCTACTAGGCTTGTGGATCAAATTCATAAATGTTTTTTCCTAAATGCATTATTACCAGAAGTGAGATATGCATTAAGGAGGGACAACCTTGCTATTCTGGATGTTTATCAATGCTTAGCCATAAGTGTTGAAGATGATTTGATAATGTCTGGGAAATTAAAAAAGGAACCTGTTAAATCTAAGGCTTCTTCTTCTTGCAGAAATAATTAGACCAGCTAGTACAAAAATTGGCAAATGATCTCATAGCTATCAAAAACAATTGGCTTAGAATACTCCTTACAAAGATATTCCAAGAAGGAATTTTCATCCTCAAAATCGCCTACCTCCTCGTCCAACCAAATATCGCAATTGAAGGGCCACCTCTCAAAGTTACATTCAATGCAACATGTGAAGTTCAAGAAACTGGAAGAAGAATATAATGTTGAAGAATATGAGGAACATGAGGAGGAAGAATATGAAACACCAGAAGAAGCCAGTGATTCTCAGGTTAATTTCCTCATCATTGAGGGAGTTTATGATGATACAGATGATTATGATGAAGTGGTGGCTGATATGAATAGTGATTCATATGATGTCATGACCGAGAATAGATGAGTAAGAAAAAATAAGTGATTCATCCCACAAGGATATCCAAGGAGGTTCCAGTTACCATCCCAGTTGTTGCGAAAAGAGGAGCTCATATTCCTACCACTTCTACTCAAAAGGTAAGTAGTGCTAATACTCCCTCTACTTCTTTGTCTTCATCTGTGAATAAGACAACCTCAAATTTCAAAGATGATAGGCCTAAGTGTTCTTCCCCTTCTATTCTAGACACCCCATCTACCTCAGGATCCTTTGACATAATTGACCATATCAAGAAAACTAAAATCCAAATTTCAGAGGTTGAGTTCTATCAGACCCATCTTGATGCCTTTTCTCAGGTTTTCAAATTCATCAAATCCAAATCCAATCCTACACCCACCACCTCTAAAGGCCTTTTACCTACTCCCACCTCTATGCCTTAGCAAAACCTAATGGCTATGACACCTTCTATAACTAAGAAAATTGAGCCTTTCTATATCACTTTACTTATAGCTAGTCATAGGCTCAATAATTATGTTATCGATTATAGGGTATAAGATAATGTGATGCCTGCTAATGTTTCTCATCCTTTGGGTATAACTTTGACACGCACATTTGGTTCTTGTTATTCCATGGAAATTAAGGAGGTATTGTTGGTAGGAAGTATTAAGGATGCACAAGTAGATTTCGTTGCTTTCCCAGAGAAAAGGGTTAAAGCTACTATCTTAGTAGCAGATATTCCCCCATCCTATGACATTTTTCTAAGAAGTAACTTATCTAAACAAGTGGGTGGAGAAATTCAAATGGACTCATCACACACTCTCATTCCAATTAATGGGAAGATGAAGAATTTTTTACCTAAGAGACATATGGAGTACATTGTGTAGAAAACCGATGATCCTAAAAAAATCCTCTACGAGGACATTGGTCACGAGAACTACATGATCATGTCAGAACAAGAAATGAAAATTTCCAAAGGTGTGATGGATGACCCTAATGGTGTCTAGATCCTTGAATTTGATGGCAATTGTTCTTCATCTTGTCCAGAGTCGGAGTGGTCATGTTTTCTCCGAGAAGAAGTCTTATCCTTTATCCTACAAGCTTCAATTTGAAAACAAAAAATAATACATCAGAATATGAAGCTCTTCTTTTGGGACTATCAATGGCCAAGGAGATGGGAGTTAAGAACCTTTGTGTATGAGGGGATGCAGAACTCATCGGTAAAAAGTCAGATATATTTTTAAGTTAAGAATAAGAGGCTAAAATACTATAGAAATATGGTGTGGGATTTAATTGAGTTATTGGATGCCTTTTCCATAGAATTATTTCTCGGGAAAATAATACTAGATTAGATGCTTTAGCCATCTCAGGATCCTTGTTAATCCCTCATCCTGACTTTTCCCAAGAAAATTTCACAATCAAAATGATACATAGGCAAATTGTCTTAGATAATGCCAATAATTGACAAGTTTTCAATGATGATCAACATCTGTTTTCTTTTCTTGAACTTCAGGATAATTTATTCATCGTATTTTGAAGGAAGTGAATTTTCTCCTTGTGAGTCCATAACATCCACCATGACTGAAGAAGGAATTGAGGAAGAATCTGATAAAGGCGGATGTATTAATTTAAAAGGTAACAAGATACCCAAAGGATTAGTAATCTGGAAGATTTATTTGACAAGCATGATAGGTATATCAAGTCAAAGATATCACATGAGGTTCATCAGTTTGCGGAGTATGAAAATGTTAATATTGGAAGTAAAGAAGAACCCAAACTTGTCAACATTGGAAAATGCTACACAAAAGAAGAAAGAAATAAAATGATAAATTTATTAAAAAGATATGTTGATGTCCTTTCTTATTCATATGATGATTTGAAATCATTCAAGCCAAGAGAAATGTAGCATTATATTCCTCTAAAACTAGGAATCAATCCTTTTGGCAGAAACAAAGGCAATACAACCCCAAGATTTTAGACACCATTTATCAAGAGATTTAGAAGATCTTGAAGGAAAAGATAATTTTTCCAATTCATCACTTATCTTGGGTGGCCAATATTGTGTCATAAGGAAAAATAATGGTGAGATCCAGATTTGTGTGGATTTTTAAATCTGAACCAAGCCTCCCTCAAGGAAAATTATCCACTCCCATGATGGATCAAATTCTACAAGTTGTTACTGGATCTAAAATGTTATCTATGTTGGATGGATTTTTAGGGTACAATCAAATTGAGGTTGATGTTCCTGATCAACACAAGACGACCTTCACAACTCCATGGGGAACATTTTTCTTATAAGAGGATGTCATTTGGTCTGATTAATGTTGGTGCCACTTTTCAACGGGCAATGGATTTAGATTTTGGGTCTTTTAAAGGAAAATTTATTGTTGTGTATCTAGATGATTTAACTATCTTTTCCAAGAGAAGAGAATACCATTTCTAGCATTTAGAAACTTTCCTTCAAAGGTGCAGGGAACATGGGGTATATCTCAATCCAAAAAAGTCTATTTTTGAGTCATCGAAGGCAAGTTGCTTGGACATATTGTTTCCGAAGAGGGAACTAAGATAGATCCAGAGAGGGTACAAGCTATCCAGGGAATTCCTCACCCCACAAGCCAAAAAGGTGTGCATTCTTTCTTTGGAAAGATAAATTTTTAAGGAGATTTATTCTGATTTTAGAGAGCTAACCATGAGTGTAGTAGGGATGATGAAAGGAAAAAATATTTTTATTGGACACTAGAAGGAAAGAATCTATCAAAAGGTAATTTCCCGAACTCCCATTCTTTCTTGCCCTGATTTTGAAAAGGATTTATTTATTTATTGTTATGCTATTGAGAATACTTTGTTTTTATCCTAACGTACAAGATTCCTAAGGGATGTGAACTACCCATTGCTTTCATGAGTTATGTCCTTAAATCTCATGAATTAAAATATACTCAGATTGAGAAACATTCTTTTTTTTTGGTTAAAGCAGTCAAGCAATTTCGTTTCTATATCCTCAGTTCTCACTCTATTGTATTTGTCCCGGATACAATGGTTAATTATATTCTCACACAACAAGATTTTGGGACCAAAAGAGGAAATTGGGTGGTAAATTTATAAGAGTATGAATTGGACATCAGGAAAATTAAGCTAGCACGAAGGGAAAAGGGCTCTGTGAGTTAATTGTTGTAGGTGCTGAAGATAACCCTTCCCAAGAAGATACACATATTCCAAATGTTCTCTTTATCATTTCAATTGATGAATGATATCTTGATATTGCCTAGATTCTTACTTATGGATAACTCCCATCTCATCTAAATGCTAAAAGAAAAGATCCATTAAGGTGATATCTACACAGTATTTACTTTGGGATAATTCCTTATTCAAAAGAGGGATTAATGGGATGTTTCTCAGATGTGTGGATAGAGAACAAAAAAGAGGTTTCTTCAGAGAATTTCATGATCAGGCTTATGGAGGAAATTTCTCATTTGTTGTGAATGCTCATAAAATCTTTCATGCAGGTTACTACTGGCCAACTTTGTTTTAAGATGCAATTAAATGGGTGATTAAATGTGAAGCTTTCCAAACTTTTGTGGGAAGCCCTAAGCTATCCACTCTTCCACTCAAACCAGTGGTGATAGAATAACCCTTTACATAATGAGGACAATATTTTATGGGTACCCTCAATACTCATTCTAGTGCTAAACACACCCATTTATTAACTTCCACTAATTATTTCACCAAATGGGTAGAGGAAATTCTAGTGAAAAGAACAACCTTTGAAGTGGTATGTAATTTTATCAAGGAAAACATTTTTATTATATTTGGGGTACCAAGTAAAGTTGTCACTAGTAATGTCTCCAAATTCTCTTCTTATGAAATGATGGATTTTTGTTATGGGTATGCAATTTCTCTTGCACATTCTTCTGACTACTACCCCAAGGAAATGGAAAAGAAAAATCAACAAATAAGAATTTGGTGACCATCATTTGAAAGCTTGTCAATGAGTCACAAAGGAATTGGTACAATAAGTTGTATGATGATCTTTGGGTAGATGGAATTACTCTTAAGAGGGCAATTGGGATGTATCCTTTTTAGGTGGTGTTTGGAATTGGCAAGCTCGTTGTGGAGATACCAACCTTATAGCTATTGATGAAGGCCATTGAAGATTAAAACTTCACTAGTTATTTGGAGAAGAGAATCATCTACCTACAAAATTTGGATGAGGACATATTGCAAGTGGTGGATAGGATTGCTACACATCAACAAAGAGTAAATTAGTTGCTTTATAAAAAGATGGACCTAAATACTTCTAGGTTGGAGATATTGTTCTACTCTGGGACAAGAGGTGGGAGCCTCAGGGAAGTCATGGAAAATTTTATTCTCTCTGGTTGGGCCCTTTCAAGATCAAACACTTTTCTGGAGAAAATTATTTCTACTTGGACTATATGGATGGAACCTCTCTTCCATTGCCATATAGTGGGCAATACTTGAAGTTGTTTCAATCCTAGGTTATTAGGTGGTCCTTTGTATAGTCTTGTATAGTTTTTATTTTTGGTCTTTGTCTGGTGTTGTGTGTGTTTCTTATTTTTGGTTCATCCTTGACTCTTATTTGCATAATGGATAAGGCATTGGTCTATTTTAGAAATCTTGAGATTATGGAGTTCATATTATGTCTTATTGTCTAAGTGCTCAATCCAAGCCATATCCCTTAAAAGAGCCAGTTGTTTTCACCTCCCTAGGTGTTGTGAATTTTACTCTCTAATTTTAAAAAAAATCAGGTTAGGTGACTACTAAATGCCCTTTTAAAAATCCCCTAAGAAAAAATTAGTTCCAAACAGTTAGTCATTTTTAAAAATTTTGAGTTTTAAGGATTTTTCAGTGTTTTGCGGGTATTTCAAAATTTTCTATCCCTCATGTCCCAAGTTCCTTTAGGTCATATGTTACTATATTTTCCACCTTTTCTGATTGGTCTTTCTTTCTCTTTGTTTTAGTCTTTTCAGATTTTCAGAGAAATGGCATCCCAATGTCCTAAGGGCGGTCTATGTCAAACATTTATGACTTATCCAATTTTAGTATGTTACGGTGGTTTTGATTTTCTAGTCCCATGTGTGTCCAAGTTCTCCGAGCTGTCATTTCCCTACAAGTCTTCCTTTTCTGATTTCCATTCATTACGGCTATTTCATCCCTCTGTGCATCCCAAATGTCTTGATGTCCCATCCCAATGTCTTGTGCACATTTGCTCCACCTTACCCAATTTTCATTATTTTAATGTCAACATTGAGTACTAATTACCTCATTTATTTCACCCCGATGACCTTCTTGAGTTTAAATGCATATAAATAGACACGTAATTGATCATTTTCAACACCTTTATTTTATTTTCTAGAGACCATTCGAGTTCCCTTTTCTTTTCCATTTGTAGCCATGGGTCGAATATTTCTCTATTTTTGTTCAAATTTTCAGGTATCAAATAAGTTTTGAAACATCAAGGTATTGAACAAGGAACCAAGGAAATTACTCTCACGAGATATATTTTCTCCAGCCGTAAAATGAATATTGATTATAAGGGGCATGAGCACTTGTCTTCCTTAGAGACTTCTTTACCGAACATACGAGATAGTAAAGCTCAACACCTAGAATTGGATGATTTTTGGGCTCGAATCAATTGTCAAAACCCCACTCCTATGGCTTAGTTGATGACATATAGTGGGATCATAGAGGCATGGGGATTTCTAATTTCCATTCAATGTGCTGATACGGTTCTCACTTGTAGTTCTTGCTTCAACCTAGATACAAAGGAAATTTTTCACCCTCAAGGACAAGTCATGGCTTGACTCAATGAAGATTGTATTTGC
Source organism: Taxus wallichiana var. yunnanensis (assembly GCA_018340775.1). Taxonomy (NCBI): domain Eukaryota; kingdom Viridiplantae; phylum Streptophyta; class Pinopsida; order Cupressales; family Taxaceae; genus Taxus; species Taxus wallichiana. Next base: position 607,947,395 of record CM031240.1, read on the forward strand.
GCTACTCTCGAGAATTCCCATGGTTTAAAATTTGAATACTCTTACTAGGGACCAGGTGCAAGCTCTTTTTAATCAAGATAGTGAAAAGTACAAAAGTAGAGTTGCCAAGTCTGGTTCAAGAACCCTAAGAAAGGAGCCTCAAGGCTACCCAAGACAATGTTCAGAATTGATTTCCATGAAGAATTTTCATACATCATCACTCTGCTAACCAAGATAGTGGGAATTTCATCCACAAATTAGTTTCATTTTTGGATGTGTCCCTATATCAATATTATATGTGAGGGAAAGCAGAACTTGAATTGGACAGAATAATTTGTAACAACCTAAGTAAGTAATTGGCAGAGGTTCAAAGAACTCAAACCTTCCATATGACCTCTTACCTAATGTATACCATTGCCACCTATATAGATTGGTTGGGTTTCTCCCTCGTGGAAGACAATAAATGTGCTCTCATCTATGTATATCATCCACAGATGACTTTGAAGGTCAATAATCATCATTTCAAGAGAGTGAATGATGCATTCATTATGTACATTATCATATTTTGGAAGGAGATACTACTAGAACATTCTCTAATGAGGTGAAATAATTGATCAGTGTCTATGGTAGCTTTTTCACCCAATTCAGGAAGTTTTCATATATAAATATTGGCTAGATTTGAAGGACAACCCTTGAAACTTCCAATGTATTGTAATGATAAGTTAGCTTTAGTTAAGATCTGCAGACAATTGGATAAATTACATAGAACCTATAGGGACAAGAAGATTGCAGGTATTCAGTTCCCAATCACATTGGGTAACTACACTTGTAGGACTGCCCTAGATGCTCAGAATGTTGACAGAACAATTTCTCCTCTCACTCTCCACTATTATAAACCCAGATCTTGCTTTGATATTAAGGACTTCATTTCCTCCAATTTCAGAATGGGTATCAACATCTCCCCGATAGTGAATACTACAAGGAATGTTTTTCTAATGATTATGAGGCTTGGAGAAGGTACTATGGAATATTATCTTTGCAACAAATTGTGGATTTTAATATATATAATGTTCTTGAAGGGTTTGAGGATGATGATGAATAACTATAGTCTCTCGAGTATGAAAGAAAAATCAAGCACACTCCTATTGAAACCATTGATTGTTTTTAAGGAGAGAGACGACTTAAAAGAGCTCATCAATCTTGTCTTGGTAAGAACTAGACTTTGGTTTGATAGAAAAATGAAGATGTTCAGGGCAAGGAAATCTAGGTCTACTTCTCAAGATATTTCTACTCCTCAGAAATAAATACATGTATCAGTTCTTGAGATACATGAACAATTTGTTTCTTCTCCTCCATAATCTTCAACTCTGGTGTACACGAAGAAGGGAAAAGCTAAGAAGGATGATAAAGTGGGAGATGTCATTCCAGAGAGTGAGAAATTATCCTCTCCTAAGAAAACTGAAACTACACCTAATGAGGAAGCTATTTTGGACCTTGGTGATGATGACAGTGAGGAGAAAGAGTAGGAAAATCCTAAAGAAAATGTCCTTGAAGAAAACAGTGGGAAGGAGGATCAATCGAAGGAACTAGTTTCTAAATCTATATCTATTAAGGAAGATCCTACCACTCAAACTGAGACTTTTGTGTTAGAAGTAGCCATTGTATAAACCCTAAGTTCCATGAGTGCATATGCACTTGGGCCTATTGCTCCTTCCACTTCTAATTCTTCATTTTCCTAGGTGTAACCATTGTTGGAAAGTAAGAAAAGAAAGATTTTTCCAAGTATTAGTGCTCCTAAATTCTATTTAGTGGAAGATCTTCTAGGTACTAGTCCTCCCCCTCTAGAAAAAAAGTCCAAAGTCACATCAAGATTGGTTTCAGATCCCCAAGGCTAGAAATTAATGGAAATTGTAAAACCCAACCTAGAAAAAGATGAAAAATACCTATCAATGGGTGATTTGGAACTAACAAGAATTTGTCTTGGTGAATTGACACCTGAAAGTTAGGTGCATAATTTGAGGGAGGCTCTATCTAAATTGATTGAAAGATTTGAAAAATGGAAGTAGACACGGGAGCAGTTAGAAGAGCAGAATCAACTTTTGTCAAGTTTCATCAAATCCTTATTGGCAAAAGATAAGGTACTTGACCCAACTCCCCTAGCTTCCATCCCACCTCCTTCCATCATTTTCAATGATGAGGTTCAAGCCATCAAATACATTCATAATAATGACACTTATGGGAAGGAAGTGGAGGGTATGGTTGATGACTTGATAATCAGGTCTGAATTTTATTGAAGAGGAATTCAAGGAATATGAGAAAATTACTAATATTCAATTAAAATTCACTATAATACTCAGTGGGTTAGATAGGGAGTTAAAATTATGGAGTGAGTGTATTCAATATCTCAGAGTGATGAGTGAGTTAGATGTAAAAATACTTCTAGTAAATAAAGTTTTTGATGATGCAAAGATGAATATATCAAACAAGTGGGTTTTGAGCATTGACTTGAAAATAAAGGTTTTGGAAGAGGTCATTGGAGAACTCGGGAATATGATACAAAAAGGATAAGATTTAAAGTCTTGTGTTATGTCTCGCTTTCTTGGTTATTCATTGCCAAATATTCAAAGAGAATTCAAATGATAAATTCACTATTCAATAGATCAAATATCGGTTCAAGGATTTTTCTTAAAGAAAATTTGTTCAAGTAGGACACCATATCAAGGAGAAAATTAAGTAAATTTGTACACTACATGTTGTTATTATATATGCCGATAAAGAGTTCTTGTAAAATGCAGATTTTGGAAAGGAAATGGAGAAGTTTTGGGAAGTTGTACTCATGAAACTACCAATACAACAATTTTCGAGAAATGGACATAGTTTAAGCATTAAGAAGATTTAAAAATCGATTTCTTAAGATAAAGGGGACTTCAAAAACTTCTACTAACATTTGGCTCCCTAATTCATATTCTCCTTTCTTATTTAAAATATCTAATTAAGGTGGCTTTATCTCTTTAGTCGTGTGTCATGAAAAAAGGAGATAAATGAAGTTTGTAATATTTAATTAGATACTAACTTTTGAAATTAAAATAAAGGAAACTTAAAAGGATATTTGTAACCTTTTCTTGTTTATTTAAGGAATTTTCCTTATCATTGTAAAGGATTGAGATTTTGATATCTGGATGTAAAAGAACATTGAACTATTCAATAAAGAAGAAGTTTTCACCCTCTCTCATGCTTTATCTCTTTTCTGTTCCTTATTTGATTCATATAAATCTATGTGTATTTAAGAAATAAATTTGTGTCTTTCAGTTGATAGGTGTATTTGGAACTTTGTGTCTAATACATGCATGTCATGTGTTTTTATATGTGTAGTCTAAATCTTGTTATTTTATCAAGCATTAGTAAGATATCATTTTGCAATCTATGTGTCTGAAAGTGCTCTTCTCTCTTCAGTTTCTAAATATCAGTTCTAACTTTTCCTCTTTCTTCTATATTGAATACCAAAATCAAAATCTCCACCAAAATTTTGAACAAGTTTTTATATTATAAATAAGTTTTTCTTTTGTGTTCAATAAGGGAACCTCTCAATAAAGATGATGGACTATTGTCATTGGTCATTGCTTGTTTTCAAAAGATCAAAATCTACAACCAACACTATGTCGGTGAAAGTTTGTGTTCCATAACTTATGTATAAGGATGTGTCAAAGTGTTAAATTCATGAAAATATTTTTAGATTATGATGTGTTTACATGTGTATGTGAAGAGGTTTTCAAAACTATGCATTATTATGAGTTATACGGTTCGTGAATGTGTTTTTAAAAGTGTATTAGTCCACAAAGATAATCCCTAAAGCTTTTAGGTCAAGTTATTGCATTAAATATGTCATGAACATATGAATTAAGGTGTTCTAAAGTTTTATCAATGATATCAAGGCATATAGGAAGTTTCAAGGTGTTTAAGTCGGGAAAAATGATCTCGAGAAAGGTGAGTTATAGTATGATATTACCTTGAGGAAGATGAAACAATGTTTTAAGGATATTACCATGTTGATAAGTTACAAGTGTTAACAATGTTCTCAAAGTTTGTTGAAGTAGAGGTTGAAAAGATAAGTATGAGTTACTAAAAATATGTTCACTAACCCAAGAACATAGTTGTACTATGTTATGAATTTGAATTCCTTCAATTGGACATGAACCAAGATTGTAAAGGTGAAAGGTATTCAAACTCTTGAAGACAAAGCCAATGATTCCTTGTCATCCTAACAAGAGATGTACATTCATTCAAGTTGATTTATAAAAAGGACATTGTAAGAAGGTATTTTTCAAGATGGTGTGCTGCAAGTCTTGGATGTGGAAGGCTGGGTATGTATCCCTTCATAGTAACACAAGTGTGTTTATATACTTGACTATAAATAAGGTCTCTTTATCTAATAAGTTTAGGTTTGGTGAGTACACTTTGTGAGATCATGAGGATTCAAGGATGATTTTTAAAAGTTTCTCACAAGTAAGATTAACTCAACAATTTTGATATTCAAGAATATAAAGCTCTCATTGGGTCTGTATGGATCCATGAAAGGAATTCTAATGGAAATAAGGTAATAAAGTGATCTAGATAGTACAATAGACCATGTAGGCATTTTGAGTCTATACATGGAGATATCATAAGGATTTCAACATGATACATGTTGAGAAGTTAGTATGCATCTTGTGAGCTTATGAAGGATTTACTAACAAATGGTTTCCTAGACAATAAGGTTTTGGCTTGCTCCCGGGTGAGATAAGGATGTGTGGGAATAAATTTTACTCCTATAGGTGTGAAAGTTCCTTTAAGGATTATAATGTTGTTCTTAATAAGGTATGAATAGTAAGTTTGTCTCGAATGTAGTTATGAGTTTTTCATAAAAAGTGTTATAGAGTTTTCATGTGTAGGGGTCTCCAAGACAATGGTCTTATGATATTTGATAAGGTATAGTTACTTTCAAAATATAAGGTATGGTGTGAAAATAATCTCGTCTTCTAAATGAGACTTGAAAATTTAGGGGAGGTATGACTGTTCTAAGGTGGGTTATTCAAGTCTTTGTGTGATATACTGATTACTTCAAAATTTCTTCTAGGTTTAAAAATGTAGTGAATTAGGTTGTTGACATCTTGTTCTAAAAAAGGATATCTCAAGTGTACAATAATAGTGTATTGGGAGCTACGAATAAAGGTAAGAAGGACATATTTCATGCTAATAAGAAATGCTTTCCAAATATTATCAATTATCTATGGAGGGCTACATTAGTAAGACACAATCTGAATAGGGGTCAAAAGTAATGTGGCTATACAATAGTTTTGTGTTGTTAAATATTTTTCTTGATTAAGAATAATTCCTTAGCCAAAGATACAATAATAAGTTTGATTACTAGGTCTTCTTGACCAAATGGAATTCCTAATGGCTTGATGAAAAAGCTAAAAGTTGTAAAGGAGAGTCTATATTAGTGAATATGAAAGAACAAATGGTATTCTATAGGTTAGTAAATTTATCATGAAGACATGTGTAGATGGTTGAATCTATGAGAAATGACAAAATCTGCAAGGTCTCAAGGTCAAGAAAGTTGTCTCGAAGTGTGTTTTGACTATGCCGAGTTTAAAAGGGATGCAAAGATGAAATGGGCATGTGCATATATGTCTAGAAATCTAAAAGGAGTACAAAGTATGACCTTATTGTTAGGTTAATTTTTTTTCTAAATGAAGATTTGGTTATACATGTCCAATGTTATGTATGATAAATATTAGATTTTTATGTTATTGTGATATGTGCTTCAAGAAGATGACATGGAAAAAATTAATCATGCTCAATTCAAGAAAGAAACAATGATGATACATGTATGTCAAATGAACTAAATGGGAAAAATGGAAAAATGGTTATGATGGTTGGTCCGGCATAGTTTTTCTGATTTGAATTGTCATGAACTTGGTGTTATATATGTTTGGTTACTAGGGCACGTCATCTAACTCAAGTGGGTGATTGATGAGATTTTCATGCAAAGAAGTTCAAATAGAACGTGAAAAGACTAGACATCAATGAGAATGTGGTTCAGAGACTATAGTAAGAAGCTTGGGCATCTTCAAGGCATTAAAATCATGGTTTTTTATCAAATTTTTTTTACTTTTCACTAGATATTGGTAGTATAGACCTAGGAGGAGCTATAAGGAGGTATGTCATGATTATTTTGGGCTTGTATTACATTGAGAAAGTTGTCGTTTTTACACTAAAAATTTTTCTCAAAAAGTGGTCCAAAATTGGATATTCTAGTCTGGGAGGAAGATTGTGTATTTTGAGCTTGATCTAGACCTAGAAGAGAGATGGTTGAAAAATATGAAGGAAAAATGAAGGAGTTTCAGTTTAGGGGATCTAATTTTCATGATTTATCAGATCCATAGGATCATCTTATGTTGCTAAAAAGTCAAATAGAAGTGAGTACGGTCTCAAGGGGAGCTATTTGGTGAAGTAAGTGAGTATTTACATTATTACCTTCATGCTTTTGTCATGTGTTGTCATTTTTTCATGTCTAGTAGCTATTATATCCTTTTTCATAGATGTCAAAGGGGGAAAATATCATCACAAACATGGAAATGAGTCAAGTAGTTATGTTGGTCTTATTGGTTGCCATTTTTGAAGGTGGTTGTCATCAATGACAAAGGGAAATATTTTTTTCCATTGCATGTTTTTGTTGTCATTGATGTCAATTCCATTGATGGAAAATGTTGTCATGGTGTCATATGATTCTCCATACAGTGTTAATCATATGTCAAGCATGAAGGTTGATTGGTGGTGACTAAGTTTGGTGAGTTTTAGGAGGTCCTGGTGCTCGGTTTACTAGACATAATTATGGTATGAGCTCTCTTGAGTTGATTGGATGTTTTCATTAGGTCATACATGGTCATGGAGGTCTCTTAGATATTTTTATGGGTCTTCATGAGGTTTCATAGTTAAGTCAGGTCATTCTAGGCTTGTTTCTAGTCTTGGAGAAAGAATAATAAAGTAGAGGTATGAAATTTAGAGTTGACTAGTATTGTCCAAGAATGGTGGTAGTGTACCTGAGTTGTATGGTGAGTTTCATGTCAGTTATTAGAGGTTTTGTGGTGTTTCAAAGTCATTGAGAAACAAATACGTGAGCACATGTAAATGAGATTTGCTAGAGATTTTAAAAGATTTTTAGGCTATATGATGAGTATTTATAGTTATATCAGGTTATCATGATGTTTCATGACAAGTTTCACATCAAAGTAAAGAAGATATTATAAGATATGTAAGTTTTGGCAAAACTGGGTAAGTTACAATGTGTTTTTGAGACAAATGTTGACCTTCTGATGCTCATTTTGAATTGTGTGCTATGCATGGGAGCTAGAGATGTTTATGGATTTTTTTACATGGAATGAAGAAGGTTTATCAAAAATAATGAGGTGGTTTAATCGTCACGTTTTTATGAACGATTGTTAATAAGATAAAATGGTTTGAAACCTTAACTAGGAGTGAATTAGAGAAAGTTGAGTGTACTAGCACAGTTTTGATTGGTTATGAAAAATTGATGATTATATTTTGTAGAGGACTCCTCCATCTTTCCATAAATTTATATTAGATCTTGTGGTAATATGTGTGCCCCACCTAAAAAGGATTGTTTCTAAATAATTATGTTTTAAGGTTAATTTATTTAAATAAGTTGAAGAATAAAATGATTTATTGTTAACCCTAGAATTTTTATATATATTCATGAAGGTTTTAGGTCATGGTTGAGGATAAAAATTACAAAGTGTGCCCTATTTGTGAAGACTAGTTTATTAGGCAATTTGCAACAACTTATGGTAAAATTGACATTGTAGTGGCTACAAGTGGAGTTAGAAATCAATTAAAGTTTTTTTTTTTTAATCTTGGATGAGATATATTTCCATTTTTATATTAAAAATGATGATTGGATAAGGTGTGTAGAAGTTATGTGTTGTTCTTTGAGGGTCAAATTTGGAGAATACTTGTTCTAGCGAGTGCAAGTAACTTCAATAGGTAAGTTTATGATTATGAGTTTTCATTTCTTGTTGAAGGTTTTTAGTTCTTATAAATCATGTCTAAGGGTGTTACATCTTTTTTTAATTATGGAAGTTTTTTCTTTGGTGAGATGGAGAAAGTTGATCTCATGTTTGGTTTTGAGTTCAAGAAGGCATAAAACGTAGTTTGTAGAGATGTGCTTGGTTGAAGGCCTTCCACTTGGATATAGGAGGAGTTATAATATGTTATGAAAAAGGATTCATTTGAAATTATATTAGTATAGGTTTTATTTCTTGGTTATTTTATGTGATGACTATTTCAATTCAATTTGTGAAGAAGAACGTATGTAGGATTTTAGGACACATTTTCTCATACTGAAAGATTGAGTTGGTTAAGGAATGAAATTGATTTTTTGATGTTTGATATCACTTTGGGAGAGTGAATAGAGATTATTTTTATTCATATTATAGGAATTTGGAGCTCTTCAAAGTGACATAAAGTGTGTAAACTAGTTGAGTTTACAAAACTTATGTTTGGAAGCTTGTTTTGTTAAAGAGGAAAGTAGATATGGATTAATCATGTGGATGTTTCATAAGTTATAACTTGAATAGAAGTTATATGCATGTCATAGGAATCCAATATAGTGGTCACATGCCATATTTTAGTTCATCTTGATGGTTCTTGAGGCCCAAAGGTAAAGACAAGGTGCTAGAAACAATTGTTTTGAGAAGGATATGAGCTAGTGGGCCCATATTATGAAATATTTGATTGGTATGAGAAAAATTATGACCATGTATGATGATTTTATGATATATTACACATTTTTGGTTGATTTTTTAGGTTTAATAATCATGGTTTTGTTATGATTGGATATTACTCATCTTAGTGATGGGGTTTTGAGTCTTTTTAGTGCAAGATGAATGGTATTAGGAATGACCAACCTACATGGATCATATGTGACCATTTTAATGAATGTAATGGTATTTAATAAATTTTTATTGGTCATAAAAAAGTTTTATGACCGACCTCCTTTATTTTCGAATTAATATAAGGATATAAAAGAAAGGTTTTGGGTTCAATTTTGAACTAGTGATTAGAAAGGGAAAGTGTGACCTACCAAAGGATGTGAAGGAGATTAGAATAAATTATTTCAAAGCTAATGGTGTGTGTGAAATTTCTAAGAATCATTGATTCCATGTGTGAAAGTGTTTAGAGACAAGAAAAGTTGAAAAGGAAGAAGATAGAGCGAGTTGAAGGAATGATGGTCTGAAGAAGATTGTGTGAGCTGAATTAGAGATATCTATCAGTTGTGGAAGAAAAAAATTAGATATAATCATCATCAGGTGGTTGATTTTGTGTTTATTCATCTTAGGGGATTGTAGCCTCCTTGTGGAGGTGGTGCTTCACTAAATTAGGGTCTTTTCTCTTTATAGGGTTGGTGCTCTACTAAACTAGGGGTTAGTTCTTCTTGTGAAGTTGGTGCTTCACTAAATATATTTGATTTGTAAAGGATAAGAAAATTTTCCTTGGTTTTTCTTCCCCATGAGGGTTTCCCACTTACATATGGTGTTATGTGTTGTGCATCTTTCTTTTTGTTGATGTGTTTGAATGTTGAATATCTTAATAAGCACACATGGTTATGAATGATGTATGGAAAACTTAATTAATGAATGTATGGTTTGATAAATGAAATAAAAATAATTTTAGGAATGATTCACCCCCTCTCATTCCATTATTATAAAAACAAGATAGAATGAGCAAGGGTCTGAAATAATTAGACGTATGTTGTATTGAGTAGGTTTATTAGCACCTAGAGAACAATTTTTTCTACAAATTTTAAAGTTGTGAACTATGAACAAGTTGTGAAGTAATGATGGCACCAAAGAAAGCACTTAAAGTGTCACCTAAGGGAGAAGGAAAAGGAAAGAATAGGAAACCTGTAGTAGAAGACGTGCCAAAAGAATGGTTTTCAAAATGTAATATACATACGAGGTAATTGTAGGGAAGTTGTGAGAGTCACACTTGACAATGTACAAGATAAATGACTATAACCATCAGTCGAGAATCATATGAGGCTAAGATAAACAAAGAAGTGATGAATAATATGGATCAAAGGATAGATGATGGTAAGTTGGTTTATGACAAAAAAGAGTAAAAATGGTTTAGAGAGTGTAGGAGTTCTCTAATTATATGAATTTACCTTCTTTGGAAAACATGTGCACTTGTATCAATGGTTGATGTCGCACATCTATGAGGATTATTTATAATTTTTAGGGAGGATAATGTGCATAGCTATGCGGTTGATTGGGAGAGTCACAGGCCTACATAGTTTAGTCCTTGAGATAGGTCTTGACTTGGAAGATGAAGTAGGAGTAGAGGTCGTTGTCATTGCATTCAACTATCAGAGGGGAGGTCATGTGATTAACATAGTAAATATCAGTGACCACGACATAAGATTTACCACATGCCTTGTCATTTGTAAATTATATGTTTCATAATGATGGTCACAGGTAAACAAAAAGTTCCTCCACATAGCATAAAAAATGGCGAGAATATTGCATATAACATTGCACAGTTCATTGCTAAAGGAATTATTGAAGAAGTGTGTGTAGAAGTAGTAAAAGGTGAAAAGATAACTTTGGAAAAATCCTTCTCTTGATTATCTTATGTGAGATAGGAATTTCAGATGGGCCAACTACCAAGATGTGGAAATAATTGATGAAGAAAAGGTTCACAATGTAGAGGTTCGCGAGAATATACATGTGATTGAGAAATTAATAATTCATATAAAATCATGGTATATGGGTGGTATAAGAAGATGTGTGAAGAATTCAAGCACGATTGATGTGTACCAAGGAGTTACCCTAAATTTTGGAGGGTAAGGTAGATTTTTTAGTGTATCAACATTATTATTTTAGGATATTTTATATGATGACTAGAGAAAAGAGCCCCTAATGCAAGTTACCATTCACATTCACTTCCAAATAATTCCAACCATTGGTGAATAGAATTTTTATGCGTAGATGTTAAAATTTGATGTAGACAAGGTATATGTCAATTACCATACATTACACACCATGTATGTTTATCCTAACAAGTCAACATATGTGGAGACAATGGATACGGATACTATAGATATCATTTCTAAGACTCGGTAGTAGGAAAGGAAGCGTAAAGGTATACATCTATCTAAATCCTATGAAGGATGGGAGATATATTGATGGTGCATACCTTCCTCTTCTAAGAACACTAAAAGGAAAGAAAATGGTGGGTATTAAAATATTTCACGAGGAGACCCTTCCCAGGACAAGAAGAATAAGAATAGGAAAAGGAGGAGGAGGAAGAAGAAGAAGAAAAGATAACACCACACTTGACCACAGTCATAGGAAGAAGTTACGAAGAGGATGTAAGGGACAAGAAATTGGTGCAGGGACTTGAGCCAATAGGAAAGTCACCAAGGGTTACACTAACCAAACTAGGTACGAGATAAGAAGACCCCTCCAAGAATACAAAGGTGAATGATGGTGATATTTGAAGACAACGATGAGTATAATTCGAGGAAGATGGTGTGCATAATTAATATACTCGAACATCCATAATTTGGATGAGGATGAAGAAGATACCAAGGATGAGAATGTGTAGCATGATACGGAGGGACACAACACAAGTAAAGAAGGATCTAAGGAAAAAAATTAAAACAAGAGTGATGGTGAGCCATCGGGAGGAGGAAATAGAGCCACGGTGGAAATGGAAGTAGTGTATACCGAAGTACGAAATTCAAATAACATCGTAAGAGTGCAATTAGGGAAGAAGGAAAAATGAGGATATCTAAAACAAACCTCGGGTAAATTATATTTATGATCAATATAAGGTGTTGCATGTAATATTTTAGATAACAATGCATAATAAATATCTATATGGATAGGAATTTCTTAACCTTGAGCGAGCCACCATGCACACACATAAAATCATTTATTGTAATATGTAGACTCACATGGAGGAGCCTAAATTTGAGATTCATAATGAAGCATGTACAAGGAACAAGATGAAAAAATCACCGGGAATAGTCCCGTGACTATCTAGCACAAGAAGTTAAGTGATGAGCATGCTAGCAATGATCTAAATAAGATGGCAGCAGAAGTAGCATGTAGGAATTTGGATAAGGGGGCACTATTAGGGTCTTCCTTGAAGATAATAAAGATAAGGAGAAGGAATTCTAGTGATTTACAAAGGAGCTAACAAAGGCATAAAAGTGTGCCAAGTATGCCTTTAATAAATTAATTCATATTACGGATGTGACTACTACGGCGTTCCCCACCCGGAGGAAAATGCTAAGGATGAGTAACCTTATGCACTGCACTATTTATAATACCTAGTATTGATGCTATTACATGAATAAAATTATGTGCAAAGGTCATCGGAAGAATAAGAGAGTATTAGCACGTAATATAGTGGATTATTAGGTAATGGGAACTACAATTAAGGATGTTATGAAAAAATCAAGGTATGCCTTTGAAAGCTGTCAATACTTTGATCCTATCCTCAAGAAACACACCACTCAAGAAGAGAATGATGTTAAATAGGCACAAGTAGATAAGAATGATGATAAGGTTGGTCGTGAGGAGATAATGGCCAAAATTATCCGGAAGCGGGATACACTTAAGACTCGTGAAAGAGGCCTTTGACACAAGCCTCAAGGATCTTGGTTTTTTAGTTACACAAAATATGGATGCCTTATGAGGGATGGAATCAGGACTTACTAGGATTATAAGGAACATGAAGGAGAAGGGTGAATAGATGACACCTAAGCATATGTCAAATATTTTTAGGATGGTTCACGATATGGTTACAAAAGAGCTTGCAGAGTGGGAGAAGCTAGAGAGCACCAAAAGTATAGAGTTCCCTGAACTACTCCAGCCATCTCGGGGATAAAACCAATTGTGCACCTAAGGAAATGTGAGATACTTTAAATCATTGGGTATATGTACACTTTGTTATTTCATAATACACATTATTTACTCTTCCATTCTTGAGAATCATTCTTTGATTCAATATTACCGAGGATGGACAATATCCATAATGTGGGGTAATGTTGGTCAAATAAAAGTGACTAAGTACCATTAGAGCACAAAGTCTTACATGTAAGTGGACGTGTACAAAGAGGATCATAGTAGTGTGCAAGGGGTATGCATAGTGGTGATACAGGCTAGTGTGCAAGGCAACACACATATAGGTATGAAATCAAGGAATTAGCTAATTTTCCAAAGGGGTTAAAAATAGAAAACTAGAATTGGAGTGTTGTCCAAGTAAATATGTGGAAATATACAAAACCGAGATGACTTGGCCTCTAAGAAAGGTCTATGTACGATGGAAAAGTGACATGCGATCATGGGAATCTACAAGTAACTCTTCCTCGCACCCGACCTCTCGAGGTCATGCCGAGACAGTCGGTGGGGATGGAATACACAAAGGGTGCAGATAAGCTAGTTAGGTAATCTTATGTCTTCAACACACAATAATGGGATCTGCAAATCTAATGTAAAGAAGGCCCTCCTAACCTAAATCGGTGTGATAGATCGTTCGGCGAGGATAGCTTCTCAAAGGCTCCAATCAATATCAAGCTCTGTCATGATCCAATATATGGGTTGTGGGATACGTGGAAGATGACCTATGGGTGCTTCGTATATATCTCCGACAAGGTCATGAAAATGGAATGACTAAATGTGTAGTGGATCTTTTGGTGTTTTATGGACGATTCTCTGGTCTAGTCCATAAATCTTTAGCTTGATTAGCTGCTATGTTTAATAATGATAGTTGTGTGATGATGTCTGGTGGAAGTGGATAGGACCTAAACACCAGTGTTCACAAGCTAGTGTTAATGTTTGATTAATTTTTAGGCTCATTGGGTTGTAGGACATGTGGATCAAAACCATAAGTTTGTGGTTGTTGTGGACCTCCTATGGTCATATGAAGAGTCAACCCCTGATTTCAAGTATCCAATAATTGTATGCCTTTTCAACCTCTACATTTAGAACTAGAAGTTACATGATTTTCTCGGAGTACCTAACAGGTGTTCTGACAACTTGGATACGTAAGCTAGTGTTTATATCAACGAGGAGGTCTCCTGCATCTAGCTGTGGGACTAGTGGATCACAACCGAATTTTTTCTCTTTCAGGTCCTTCTACAGTCATATGAATATCTATCAAGGTAGTCTATAATTTGGCTAATTTTACCAGAATGTGTGTGCTTTTTCATCTTCTATGTTTAATCCTCTTAGTTGTGTGTTGATTTCTTGTAGGTCCGATGTTTTCTAGAAGACCGAATTCGAGATTTTGGTCTATGTCGAGTTAATGCTACAACAAGGTAGGTTGAGGCACGATTGGCTCAAAAATGTATTCCCTGGGCTCCCTAGGTCCCGTGATTGTCATACAAGATCAATATAAACCTAACTGAAATGAAATAAACTAATTATGCAAGATATATCTACAACATATATATATTCCTCTATTTTTTATAGTGTTGATATAATTTTAAATAGAATTGAAAGAGAAACTATTCTAATATATTGAGAAAATAACAACTAATCTAATAAAAAATAAAACAAACAAGGTAGTCAAACGGTGTAGCTACTTGCATGTGCAGTTGTGAGTTTATCCTAAATAACTAAATAGCTGATTAACTTAATTGAAAGACTCTCGATCCTACCTCAGAAGTGAGGAATGAATCATAGTTTCTGAGAAACTATCAATCCCCACAGCTTCCCGGCAATATCGAAAATGAAATTTAACTGAAATGAAATATTTCACTACTCTATTTGATATGTTTTAACTAGAAATTTGATAGATAAAACCTGGAATTTACAGAACAATGGCGAATCTAGTAGTGTATGACTTTGTCCCCTCAGAATGATCTTCTCATTCCTTCGTGTTCATGTGAATCTAGAAGAGCATGTATATGCTAGCATCAACAGAAGAAGGTATTTGAATAATGGCAGCTTTGGATATAGACCGAATATAATGTGAGTAGGAGAGGGACAGCGCAAGTGATGAGCTTGGCGTATGCAATTCCTAGTGGGATTTAATGCAGTAATACAACACAAGTGTATCGAGAGATTATAGAATCTACCTTCTATGAAGAACAAAACCTGTAACTCTAATGGATTCAATCTACAAATGACACTACTCTGCTCTAAACTAATTTGTATGAACATCAATGAACAAGACTGGAGAAAGAAGATCGAATGGCTTCTAATAAAAAAGGAAAAACTAGCATGGATGCAAACATGAAAACAAAATGAGTTCTAAACAAGAAATTGAAAGAATAAACAATGGAAATGAGAAGTTGAGGGGACATTTGCTTGAAAACAAGCTAGCTATTTATAGATTTCACATTCACCCAAAGGTAATTCCTATTAGAACTCTTTTATCATTAAACAATGAAGAAACACTATTCCAAGGAACATAAAACATTAATACAAGCTAAGGTGGATAAGAAAAGATGGTAAATGTTGAAAAATTATGCAAGTCACAATCAAAAGAACATGCTGGAAAATGCGTGAAGGACCACTACCCTGAGTATGGCAGCGGTTACAGGACCGTCGCCCTAGTAGGGCGGTGGTTTTGTCATTGAAGGTCAAAAACCTTAGAAAAAGAAAGTCAGAGGATAAAGTAAAGAACACAAAGCATAAACAAGATTCTTGGGATGCTAACATACACTTAGCGAGATTTCTTGGATTCCAAACACTTTACGAGGTGACTGTATCAACATTGGGGCATGTGTAACATCTTTCTGGTGGTACAAAGACCCTACAATTTTGGGTACGTACATATTTCCCCCTCATAGAATCGTTTTAACCATGAAGAGGCGTAAAACTATGGGTCCGAGTATGGCGGTCCTAAAATGGGAAGCTAGAATTTATACCTGACACGCCCATGTGTCGAAATGTCACCATCCGAGTTCCCGCTACTTACAAAATGGAAAGAGGACTCAAGTGCAGATAGATAAAATAAATCGAAAAATAAATACTAAATTAGTATGAAATGAGGACTTACCATTTGTGCAAGCATGAGAACTTACCTCCATCAGCGCTCTAAACCTACGAAAGGGGAATTCAAAATGAGTCAGAACACCATATATATATATAAAACATGCTTATTTTCCTATTCATTTACGCATGTCAATTTGATAGTTTTTGAGCTTTGGGACCCACGGTGATGGTTTTTAACGAGAGTATAGTCGAAACGTTTGTATCGAGATAGCGATCATGCCTCCGTGAGCAGAACCTCGACCCATGAGATCCCAAGTTAGTTCTTCTTGATTTAATGTTTTTGCACCCAAAATGTTAAAATGATGAAATCTTTGTTATGGGGGGGTTATTTTTAGAAATGTCAGTTTTAAATGTGTCTCTTAGGGGGGACACCTAATGGGTAGGCTTTCGTTTTAGCTAAAATGGTCAATTTTTGCATTTTTAAGCATTTTTAGGGCATGTGACCTGTTTGTAGTCACGGGATAGGACCGCCACCCTGAGTAGGGTGATGGTTATAGGACTACTACCTTTTAAGGCGGTGGTTATGGAACCGCTGCCCTACTCAAGGTGGTGGTCCTCTATAGAGTGTTAAAACAACACTATTTTGAGTTTATTTTTGCATTTCTAGTATTCCTACTTGCTTTAATGATTTTTCCAATGCAATCTTGGCACTAACTTGCTTCTTTTTGTGTGTTTTTGGGTGTTTTACAGAAGAAAGAAGAGTACATTAGATTCATTTGAGAGAGGGAGTGTGATTGTCTTACAACAAGTGTTAGATGCACTCTCTCAAGATGAGCAGATACTCTCTACAGAGGGTAGGTATATTGAGGATTACACGGGTCCCACGTCAGACTCCTGCTAGTCACATACTATGTGACTTATTTTCTTCTTGGGATGCAGATTGGAACACCTTCGATTTCCAAGTTTTAGGGTTAAGTGGACTATCACCCTAGAGGATGTCTACCACATTTTGCATGAGTCCTGATTATTGGGAGGAGACTTTCATTTGATATAGCAGTATCCAAAACTCAGGTGACTCAGTGGGCCACCTATATGGGAGACAAATTTGTCTCCACTAGTTTCAAGAAGGGGGTGAAGGTCCATTCTATTCCTGGCTTGCCCATCCCTCTGATCCGTCAGGCCATTATGGGAATCCTTGCTTCGAGATTGATCGGGGATAAGGGAGGGGATACTTTTCTCTACTGTTGGGCCCCCATCATCACACAAATTGAGGCACATGGTTAGATTTATGCCTGGGGAGCCGATATACTTGGGACCACCTATCACAACTTATACAGGGTGGTTCAATTATAGGGATAGTCACTGAGCCATCCGACCTTAGTTATGAGTTGGGTCTATGAGTACATTATCCCTTATGGGAGAGGTGTAGAGGTGGAGGATCCCGGGGCCATGAGGGTAGCTAGATGGATAGAGATGATAGTGCTTAGAGCACCCCACCAACCAGTTGCTTCCTTGACTACTAAGGATATGGAGGCCACACCTTATCAGAAATGGCAGGGTTGTGGAGTGAGGAGACATTTACTTTGATTTCCTGCTCTACTACAGGGAAGCTTGTGGATAGGACAGGGAAGGTAGAGACACACCCCTTTGATCAAGTGCCTCAACAGTTCAACCTTGCTTACATTGACATCCTTCTCCCAATGGTGCCAGTGTTTAGATCAGTTCGGGACACTAGGGGAGGTCCTAGAGGCTAGGGTTGGATTGTTATTACTCTTGTTTTCCCTATTACAGCCAGGAGGGTGGTACACACTCTAGCGAGAACCGGTGCTCCTCAGGAACCTTTACTTTGGATTGCCACCGGTCCTGCCCATAGCAGTGATGACCCCATTGATATAGACTCCGAGTCTGAGGAGTTCACAGGGGGAGAGATGGAGGAGGAGACCGAGGACATGGAGATCAATGAGTCGGGTGGGGAAGAGGATAGTGATCTTGAGTGGCATGACACTCAGGAGATCCTACAGGCCGAGAGGGTAGAGCAGAGCATAGAGAGGGTGACTCTAGTCTCAGAGGAGTTACTTTCTTAGGACCTAGGTGGAGAGGATGAGTCCGTGGGGGACGCCATTGCCCTGGACATAGGGGGACACTAGTCAGCGGTGGTATCCATGGTAGGCATGGATCCCAGAGATCCTTCTTGGAGGCCCAGAGATCCGAGTGAGTTGTCACTCTTCTTTTGATATTTATTTTAGCTAGAATTACCTTAGTTGCTACCTCTCTTTTTGTTCATCCTTGGTTTTACCTTTTGATTATTTTCTAATTTGTTTTCTCCTTTTCTTACAAAGACCACTGATGAGTGGTGAGACTTGATTCACCGGGTATGTACTAATACCCTGATGCTCCCCATGGAGAAGACTTGTGCTGAGCTATCCGTGGATGTAGGGGAGCCTTCAGCAGCTGGTAGGCATACCGATTTTTTTCCCTTTCTATCACGTGGCCAAGATGGTGACTTCCGTCCATGCTTTGGGTATAGGGCTGTAGAGTGCTTGATGAGGAGGAGCCACTCTCATAGTGAGACTACAGCTACTATTCAGATCGCGAACCCTCGGTGCACTCGAGAGAGAGCGCCGTAGCCGGATTCCTAGATTTGATCATGCACCTTCGAGAGGGATCCCATAGGGATTGAGCAGCCACTTGGATCTTTTTGTAGTGACCTTTTTAGGTTGTTTATATGATTATTTTGTACTTTCCGGGCTCATTGAGCATTTTGACCATGCCTAGTGCATGATGGCATTGTATATGAAACCTGATTTGTATATATATATATATATATATATATATATCTTTGGATCTAGACTCTTGGTATCTTGAATTTTGTGACTCATTTTCTAAATGTGTTTTTAGATTTTTTAGAATATTTGCTTTTCATGTTTCCAGAATGTATGCAATGGACAACAAATGATAGTAAATAGAATGTTTTACTCTATATGTTTTTGCAATGCTGATATGAGATGATACTAACATATGGTAGTACTGAAATTTTGAACTCTTTGGGAAATGTTTGTAATTCCTTCTTATATTGGAAAAACGTGACGAATGCATATTGATAAAGTGATGAACTTGCCCCAATCCCAAATCCACACAACTAGTAAGACACGATGGCTCAACACCAAGAATTAGGAAGGGCACAAGTTGTATGAGTTTGATTGAATGGAATGATGAGAGACAGACAAACCAAGAACAAGAACAAAATTTGGACCTACACACCCACCCTACTTAGAACTACTACCAAGCTTAGAAGGACACTTACTTTTAGTTTATCTAGACTTAGATTCATAAATAGCAACTCAAGTTAACAAAATCTGGTTTTGAGGATTTGATCTCTTTGGATATTTTCTTTCTCCTAACATAATTTGACTTGTGTTTTTAGCATACCAAGATTTGTTAGTTTGTGTGACTATACCCCCCACACCCTGCCTCACGCCACTAGTAAGAAGCATGGGTTTGTCACCAAAGGCAAGATACATGCGAGTAAGGGCACTTCTTTCCTTTCCCAACCTCACATCACTAATAAGAGATGTGGTCTTATCACCGAGGGTTGATGGGGAAAAGAAGTGTATAAAATAAAATATTTTGTTTGCTTGGTGCTTTTGATTTCATTTGACATTTCTGATCTAATACTTTAGGATATCCTTTCATTCCAAGATATTTTAAGAGGGATAGATGTGACACCAAGAAGCTTCCAGAACAGACCGTAGGTAAGGACAACTTTACCTAGTAGAAAGAAAGAGCAAAGCCAAGTATGTAGGTCTTGGTATGGTTTCCATCAATGTTTTTCTGTTGAAATTGATGAGAAGATTTGAAAATATTTGATGATGTTTAAAGAGATGTGATATGAATATTTTTGCCAATATCTTCATAAATTTGTAATAGTTTTTTTAAGAGTAAGCTCCTGAACTATCATTTTTACGAAATGGACAAAATGAAGTAGCTAAAATACTAATGCAATGTAGGTAGCTATAATGTACTAGCAATGACTTTGATGTTTTATGCGTAAAACCACTTAAGGTGTAAGGAATTGATAGTTTCACCAAATTCCTCACCTTCTAGTGTGCACAAGAGATACGCACCATTTTTGTAGTCCTTCATGACTTGGTATGGGCCCAACCATTTGGGCCAAAACTTTCTTCCTTCACTGGTTTTCTTATCGATCGGCTATCTAGTCCTAGAACTAGATCTCCTTCATTTATTTCTCGCTCATAGATTTTTTTTATACTGCCGGCACATCCGGTCAACATAGGCTCTATGCCATTTTTTGGCATTTAACCTGGCCTTGTCAAGGATTTCTAGTTGAGAGAGGCATGCCTCCCTGTAAGCTTCTTCATCCAGGATCCCTTGTAATGAGATGTGGAGACTGGGTATTTCAACCTCAAGTGGGAGAACTACTTCTACTCCGAATACCAGTGAGAAAGGAGTTGCTCTTGTTGGTGTTCTTATTGAGGTTCGGTGGGCCCACAAGGCCGGATATAATTTTAAATGCCAATCTCATTTGTTTTCCTTTACTTTTTCTAAGAGGATAGCTTTCAACATTTTGTTTATCTCTTGCTTTGCCCATTGGCTTGAGGGTAGTAAAGAGAGGTTGTGTGATGGTTTATCTTGAACTTGCTACATAACTCACGAACCTCGTCATTCTTAAAGGACGTGCCATTATCTAAGATAATGACTTGTGGGACACCATACCTACAGATAATTTGGTTTAAAATGAATTTGGCAATCATTGAACCTGGTATAGTGGTGAGAGGCATGGCCTCCACCCATTTGGTAAAATATTATGTGGCTATGATTATAAAATTATTGCCATTGGTTGATGAGGGAGATAATTTCCTATTAAGTCTAGACCCAAAGTGGAGAGGGGCCACAGAGACGCTATTGGTTGCATAGGATTGTGTTGGCATGTGAATCTCATGAGAGAATTCTTGACATTTGTGGTAGTTACATACAAATTCCATTGTGTCATGTTCGAGAGTGGGCCAAAAATAGCCCATTCGATGTATTTTGTGAATGGTGGCATGACCACCGAAGTGGCCCCCACATATGCCACTATGGGATTCATGAAGAATCCTCTTGGATTCTTCTATGTCGATGCATCTTAGAAGCATGCCATCAAGGCTCGCAATAGAATACTTGGTCTAAAACAACATATTTAGTGGTAATAATGCGTACCTACCTTCTTTGTTGTGACGTGGCACTTTTCAGGTATGTATGGTCCATCATAAAATTGATGATATCAGTATACTAGGGACATGTAGAAATGGGGGGTCTAGTTTTGACAAAGTATACACATTCATCAGGAAATTCTAGATCTACCAGCTCACCTCCATCTAGTGGATTGTCAGCTAACCAATCTGCAATTATTTTTCCTTTAACGGATTTTTGGTTTACAAATGTTAACTCAAATTCTCCCATTAGGGTTATGAAATGGCCAACCTTTTTAGATAAAAATCCTTTTGTGATAAATTTTCATAAATGGTCTATCTTTACAATGACCCTTGTTTCCTAGTTTAACATGTAATGTCTCAAACATTTTTTTACAAAAATTATGGCAAGGCATTCTCTCTTTACCTGTGTCTAATGTGTTTCATAATCAAGCAACGTTCGGATAATGAAATAGATCATGTGTTCTTGTTTTTCATCGTCTTCTTGAGCCAACTTGTAGGCCAACGAGACATGAGTAGCTCGTGAGTATAGGATCAAAAGGCGATCTGTCTTAGGAGGCATTAATGTGGGTAGTGATAACAAGAAGCGCTTAACTGCTTTGAAGGCCTCATTACAATCTTCAGTCCAATTGACACTATAATATTTCTTGAGTAGATTGTTGATTGGATGAATGGAAAATCTTAAATCTAGGATGAACCTTTGGATTGCACCAAGTTTCCCAAGAAATGACCTGATTCCAGACTCATCTCAAGGTGGGATCATTTTGAGAATAGCCCATACTTTGACTAGATCAACATCAATACCTCGTGAAGATATAATATATCCTAGAATTTTTCCTCCTGTTACACCGAACACGCACTTCTCTGGGTTTAATGTGACACCATACTCAATTAGTCATGAGAGGATGATACAGAGCACACGGATGATCATAGCGTTTATTGGCCTTGGCCAAAAAGTCATCCACATATGATTCCATAATTTTATGGATAAGATCATGGAATATATAAGTCATTGCCTACTGATACGTAGCATCGGCATTCTTAAGACCAAATGGCATGACAACATAACAATAGGTTCCCAAGAGTTATAAATGTGGTTTTGGCTTGATCTTGTTAAGATATTTTAATTTGATTGTACCCTGAGAACCCATCCATGAGGGACATCAGTTCAAATCTAGTTGTTGCATCAACAATAACGTCAATGGATGGTAATGGGAAATCATCCTTGGGACAAGCTTTGTTAATATCCCGAAAATCTATACAAATGTGTATCTTCCCATTATTTTTTAGGACGGGAACAATATTAGACACCCATTGTGAATAGTCAATGGGCTTGATGAATCCTACTTAAAGAAGTTTTAATACTTCCTCTTTTACCATGAGAGCCACTTTTGGCTTCATCAGTCTTGAATTCTATTTAATTGGCTTCGCATCTGGTTTAGTGACAAGATTATGTACCACAACTTGTGGTGCAATACCCGTCATTTCTTTATAATTAAATGCAAAAGCCTTTTGATGTTTTTTGAGGATTTGGGTGTGTATTTCTATTTCTTCCGGAGTTAGCGAGGATCCCAACTTCAAAATTCTTGGTTCTTCCTCCATTCCAATGTTTATGTCAATGGTTTCTTCTATCAAAGAAGCGTTACCTTCTTCAAATTCAGGTGGGGCTGGAGGTAGTTCCAAGCTTTCTCCATTTTCTATCTTGTAGATATCGAGATCCTTCTATGGAGGAGACTCTACCATGGGATTTCCAAAGTAGGAAGAGGAGTTTGGTATTAGGGAAAGATCAACTATAGGGTGAGCAAGGTGTAGCTCTACATAAGCATTTATATATTCGAGAGTGACTTTATCACTGTCAACATGATGTAAGATAGAAGATTCATTCTCAGTTGTATGTGTTAGAAGAGGGTTCGTTGACATTTTCTTCACCAATGGTTCAGTATGAAGTGATACCTTGAAACTTGTATCTTCCAACTCATTACTTGGGGTAAAACACGAAGCTGAGGTTGCTATTGAATCTGTGAGAAGGTTTTGTTCTCGTGGGATTGCCTCAATGGATATGAAGTTGAATCCTTTGCTTAGATCTAATACCGTTGTTTTATAGAGTTGTAAGTGCTTAGCTCTAGTCTCATATACTTTAGAGACTTGGTTTGTAACTAATTACGAGTCTCCTAACACTCTGATGTCATTAACACCGATCCTTTTGGCTATGATGAGGCCAAGGAGGAGGGCTTCATACTCAGTGTCATTGTTTGTACATTCAAAGTTTAACTTAAAAGCAAAAGGTAGGATCTTTCCCTCAGGAGAAGTAAAGATCACACCTGCCCACTCCATAGCAACATCTAGCTCCATTGAAGTGGAGAGTCCAATATTTACTAGGAAAAATGGATGTTGGGACATGCTTTGTGTGTCTGTTTCTTCTATTTCAGTTACTTCTACAATGCAAAGTTCCTCTACTAGAAGAGAACCAACTCCTAGGGTACATCCAATACCTATGGAATCAAATGGTAGGAAAATTGGTAGATCTTGTTCCAGTAACTTGACAATTTTTGTAGTAGTTCCTAATGACATTGTTTCTACAACGTTAGCTTCATCCTTAAGGGCTGGGATGCCCTTGACTAGGTTCGTAATTTCTAGTTCTGTTGTAGGTATGAATTTTTCTTCTGATTTTGAGTCAATTGGTTTGTTGGGAGTAAAAACTCAGAGTGAACACCTAGTCTTTTCTTTAGGTCTGCTAGGTGTATGTCGAATGGTTTTAGGTCACCTTTTGCTATGAATATCTTTCCTAGGTGTAAGAATCTTATTTCCTGGAATAACGTAGAAGGGATTTCTTTCATGCGATGTATCCATGGTCGACCGAGGATCATATTATAGTTGGTTTCTTGATCTATGATATAAAACTCGGTGAGGATTGTCTTGGGTCCTAAGGTGACTGGTAGTATTATAGTCCCAATTGAAGTAGCTTTAAGGTTGTCATAACCTCTTAGCATATTTCTTGTTGTGGAATAGTTTGTTTCTCCATATCCTAGCTTCGGAGGAAAGAGAAGGGGAAAATGTTAACTGCTGCCCCATCGTCAACCATTGCACGTTTAACATAATTATTGTAAACCCACACCTATAAATGCAAGGCCGAGATCACCTCTACGTGTAATTTCAACATCTGTTGGCATTTTGTTTATGTTGAATATAAACTCGATATCCCTATTTGGCTACCCTGGAGGGTGGATATCGAAGTCTATATGGTTTACTTGTGTTTCGGGAGGTGGAGTGATGTTAATTAAATGACCTAGACCTAGTGCTTCTAAAAGAGAAGCCCTATGGGTAGGAGAATTTTTCAATAAGTCCAAAAAGGAGATGTGAGAGAAGGTCTTTGTTAATTCATTAATTAAATCATAAGCACCTATGGGTTTTACCCACGTTTGTTGAATGTTATCTGGCTCTAGTGGATAGATTGGATTTGGTTGAGAAGAATATTCTCATGCTCTTGTTATGGCTTCTACATGCAGCTCAAGAATCTAACTCTACTAGACCAACTATATTGGTTTGTGGCTGATTTCTTAATTGTTATGCGGCATTGTGGATTTAGTGAAGTTGAGGCTTCATGATCGTTATTTCTGTCATTACACCTTTATTCATCCCATTTGGATTTAATTTATTATTTTTATTGTGATTTGGAAGTGGATCATTTAAGATATTAAGAGGTGTGTTTTGAGCGAAACCGCCTCGTGAAAGTATTTGGCATAGGTGTCACAGAATTTGTTAAGAACATATCTATGAAGAGTTATCTTTGTTCTTCTGGAAAATGTTGCATGGACTTATTGTAATCGCAGCAAGTCCTAGTGTCATGGCCTTGAATTTTTGGAAACTATAATACGAGTTGGGATTATAACTCCTAGGTTGTTGGTTTGGCACGTGTTGTGGCCCAAAACTCTGATTAAACTATTGACTATTAGGATTAAAGTTTTGTGTTTGTTGCCTTTGGTTTTGGTTTTGATATCTAGTTGAGTTTTGACTTGGACCCTGTGTCTGGATCTTTCATTGTTGTTTTTGTTGTTGTTGTCGTTGGGGATGATTAAAATCCACCGCATTGATTTTTGGGGTAAAATTTTTGTTTCATTGATTATTAACTGGTAGCGGAACATTTACAACATTTTCTTTTTTAGTTTGGTCAGTCACTTCATTTGTTGTCACTCCATGGTTTTTGTTAAGGATTTTAGGTCCTTGATTGGCATTTGTGCTAGTAGGATAAGTCATAGTGTTTTGGATGGGGATAATTAACCTCCCATTTGTTCCATATGTATTGCGACCGCTATCTATTGTAGCTTGATCTATTTGGAGAGCGCTCTCGAGAACTTCATCATAATTTCTTAGTGGGAACTTCTGGACTTCTTCCTTTATCTCTCTGCTGAGAGAATGAAGGAATAAATCACATAGTTCCATCTGATCCATGTTTGGAGTGCTTGCTGAAGAATAGAGGACTATACGCCATCTTTGGAAGAAATGAGAAATAGATTCATTATGTTCTTGTTTAATATGTAAGAATTCCTTGATTCCTGTTCTCAACAATTTGTTCATGTCAAACGCCTTGATGAACTCTGAAATGAGTTATTTAAATGAATGTATTGAGGCTTCGGGTATTCTGTAATACTAATTGAGGGTGATACCCTCTAAATTATTGGGAATATTTTAGCAACAACTCCATCTTAAGGGAGTAGTTCTCGAATGGTTGTGGCATAGGCCTTAATATGTGCATTCAGGTCTCCCTCTCCTTTGTACTTGGGTAGATTGGGGAGAGGTCTTGGAATCATGATACTTTGTATAGTGAAGTATAAAGGTTCTTTCAAATATTCTGAATAAGTCCCTATTGCATAGGTTTCAACCATTAATGGTTCTTGCTTTGAGGGTGGAGGTGGAATGGGTTATTGATATGGCATAGCATATGTATTTGCAGGGGTATAAGGAAATCCCTGTCTTTGAGCAAACATGTTGGGAGAAGAGAACATATCTCCCTATGGTGATTTGGAATACATGTTTAATTATGGAGGAGCATTGCTCAAGAATGGGTTGTTTTTTACTAAACCAAGAGGTATTATATTCTCAACTAGAGCAGCGTTAGAAAATGCGGTTCTAGTTGGCGTTTGTTGTAAGTACTGAGGAGGCATACCCAATGTGCATGTTCCTGTGAGGAGGTATATTCGGCTAGGATGATGTGGAGGATTGAAAGTTCTTACTTGCATGAACTATGGATTTTGATTTTCTTGAGCAAGTTCCAACCCTCTAACCTTCTCAACTAAGGCTGAGATGACCTCGTTTGGTGAAGACACGGTATTTTTCCTTAGTGGCATTTGTTGTATATCTTGAGGTTGTATAGGCATATGGTACCCTGCTATGAATTGATCGGTGCCCTACCAAGTTTCACCGAGGGCATTTCCTATAGGTGGAGGAATGGGGGTGTTTTCTTAGAATGAGACCTCGGGTTGTGTTTACAAACCTCCTATAGGTGGGTACATATTTTGAGAGCATTGTTCACTCCTAGCATAACATGTTAAGTATTTGTCATCTAAAAACAGATATGGATATGACTATCTACTAATTTGTGGTCTAAGCAACACCCGAGGAGATGAACCAGATTCTCCAGTGAGCATCATGTTGTTTGAGCCTGAAGGCTCTGGTTGTTGCATTTGAGTGAGCTGATCCAACTCCTCTATTTGGAAAGAATAACTATATCTAGTCCTTTGAGGTGGAGTTTGTGTTGAAAATCAGTTAGTTGAATAGTTGTCACCCCATGCTGAGAGCGAGGGTGATGGTTGTCTATTTAGTTGATCGTAGTATGCTTCAAGACCTAGGAGAGGTCTGCCATATGCATCGTATCCCGACATATTCGGGGGGTATATGAATACCCGTAGAATAATGGGAAAGAGTGAAGGTGGATGAAGAAAAGAAAATAGAAAGAGGAATATTAGTTTGATTCACGTTGGGTTCACAAACTTTTTTGGTGAAGCTAATGAGAAGCCTAAAGAGGTGGAAAGGACGAAAAGTAAACTTATTGGAAGAACAAGTAGAAATAAGACTCAGAACCAGAAGGTAGGAAGTTTCACATCGGGTTCACCAATTTTGTATGATGGAAAAGTGACATGTGAGCATGGGAATATACAAGTAACTCTTCCTCACACCAAACCTCTTGAGGTCATACCGAGACAAATGGTGGGGATGGAATAACACGCAATAATGGGATCTACGAATCTAAGGAAAATAAGGCCCTCTTAACCTGAATCGGTGTGATAGATCGTTTGGCGAGGATAGCTGCTCGAAGGATCTAATCAATATCAAGATCTTTCGTGATCCGATCTATGGGTTGTTGGATACGTGGAAGATGACCTATGGGTGCTTCGTATATATCTCCCAAAAAGGTCATGAAAATAGAATGACTAAATGTGTAGTGGATATTTTGGTGCTTTATGGATGATTCTCTCGGCCTAGTCCGTAAATATTTATCTTGATTAGCTGCTATATTTAATAATGATAATTGTGTGATGATGTCTGGTGGAAGTGGAGAGGACCTAAACACCAGTGTTCGTAAGCTGGTGTCAATATTTGATTGATTTGTAGGCCCATTGGGTTATGGGACCTGTGGATCACAACCGTAAGTTCATGGTTGTTGTGGACCTCCTATGGTCATATGAAGAGTCAACCCTTGATTCTGAGTATCCAATAATCGTATGCCTTTTCAGCCTCTACATTTAGAACTAGAAGTTACACAATTTTCTTGGAGTACCTAACAGGTGTTCTGGCAACTTGGATACGTAAGCTAGTGTCTATATCAATGAGGAGGTCTCCTGTGTCTAGCTATGGGACTAGTGGATCACAACCGAATGTTTGCTCTCTTTTAGGTCCTTCTACATTCAT
Organism: Taxus wallichiana var. yunnanensis; assembly: GCA_018340775.1. Classification (NCBI taxonomy): domain Eukaryota; kingdom Viridiplantae; phylum Streptophyta; class Pinopsida; order Cupressales; family Taxaceae; genus Taxus; species Taxus wallichiana. The sequence continues at coordinate 607,975,503 of CM031240.1, forward strand.
ATGGATATCTATCAAGGTAGTCTATAATTTGGTTGATTTGACTAAAACATGTGTGCTTTTTCGTCTTCTATGTTTAATCCTCTTAGTTGTGTGTTGATTTCTTGTAGGTCTGTTGTTGTCCGGAAGACCTGAATTTTGAGATTTTGGTCTATGTCAGTTAATGCTACAACAAGATTGGGTTGAGGCATGATTGGCTCAAAAATGTATTCCCTAGGCTCCCTAGGTCCCGTGATTGTCATACAAGATCAATATAAACCTAATTGAAATGAAATAAACTAATTATGCAAGATATATCTATAACATATATATATTCCTCTATTTTTGTATTTTTGATAGAATTTTTAATAGAATTGAAAGAGAAACTAATCTAATATATTCAGAAAATGACAACTAATCTAATAACAAAATTAAAACAAGCAAGGTAGCCCGGTGTAGCTACTTTCCTGTGCAGTTGTGAGTTTATCCTAAATAACTAAATAGCTGATTAAATTAATTAAAATATTCTTGATCCTACCTCTAAGTGAGGAATGAATCGTAGTTTCAAGAAACTATCAATCCCTGACTTCCCGGCAATATCGAAAATTAAATTTAACTGAAATGAAATATTTCACTACTCTATTTGATATGTCTTAACTAGAACTTTGACAAATTAAACCCGGAATTTGTAGTAAGCAATGGCGAATCTAGTAGTGTATGACTTTGTCCCCTCATAATGAATCTAGTAGTGAATCTAGAAGAGTGTGTATATGCTAGCATCAACAGAAGAAGGTATTTGAACAATGGCAGCTTTGGATATAGACCGAATATAATGCGAGTAGGAGAGGGACAGCGCAAGTGACAGAGCTTGGCATATGCAATTCCTAGCGGGATTTATTGTGGGAATACAACACAAGTGTACCAAGAGATTCTAGAATCTACCTTCTATGAAGAACACAACTTGCAACTCTAATGGATTCAATCTACAAATGACACTACTCTACTCTAAACTAATTTGTATGAATAGCAATGAACAAGACTGGAGCAAGAAGATCAAATGGATTCTAATAGCAAAGGAAAAACTAGCATGGATGCAAACATGAAAACAAAATGAGTTCTAAAAAGAAATTGAAACACTAAACAATGGAAATGAGAAGTTGAGGGGCCATTTTCTTGAAAACAAGCTGGCTATTTATAGATTTCACATTCACCCAAAGGTAATTCCTATTAGAACTCTTTTACCATTAAACAATGAAGAAACGCTATTCCAGGGAACATAAAACATTAATACAAGCTAAGGCAGTTGAGAAAAGCTAGTAAATGTTGAAAAATTACACAATTCATGATCAAAATAACGTGTTGGAAAACGTGTGAAGGACCACCACCCTTAGTAGGGCAGCAAGCATAGGATCGCCGCCCGGCAGGTGGCGGTTTTGTCACTGAAGGTCAAAAATCTTAGAAAAATAAAGGAAGAGGATAAAGTGAAGTACACAAAGCTTAAACAAGATTGCTTGGGATGCTAACATACACTTGGCGAGCTTTCCTAGATTCTAAACACCTTGTGAGGTGACCTGTATCATCATTAGGGCATGTGTAACATCGTTTCGGTGATACAGTACCCTACAATTTTGGGTACGCATGCTGAGTCTATAATTGGAAAAATCAATTTGTATTGCATAATTTAAAAGATCGTGCATAGATTGATCTAAAAATAAGATTAAAACATGTCATATATTTAGGATAATCTATTATTAGCAAGGATTGTAGAAAGCATCCAAGCTATTGTAAGAATGGATTAAGAAATTACATGAAGTGATGAAGGGAAATTCCCCACCCTTATATATAGGTATTGCATCATTTTTAAAATAGAACTTTTTCGTACTAGAGAAGAGTATGAATCAAGAGTTAAGCAGTCTAGGGTTTCAAGCTCTGTTCGAGTGTGCATGGTCTAACACACACGATGTATTGAGGATATTTTAATCAACTACTTTGTTATGTATTGGTAATGGTTTGTAATGGATAACTATGTTTGGGTTGTTAAATTGATTATGTCTAAGTATTCAATCAAATAAATTCAATTCTTATTAATCATTCTTTATGCTTATTATTTTCCTTATTATATATATTTTTTCCGGATTGACATGATTATGATACTTCTCTATGCATAAATGGATTATTTCACTATGAATATGATAAAAATGCATGCTAACATCTTGATAAGTAAAGCAAAGGAGGGACTTAGCATCTGCGCACACTTCATATGAGCATCTATGCTTCTATGGATGAAGTGTTAGCGCACATAGCTTTGGTTTGGGAAAACAAGGATTACAATGCCTAAATGGTATATGCTACCCCATAAAATTAGAATCATAAGGCCTCCCTGGAATTTTTCATCTTATCTCTCTCAGATAATAGACCACTATCAACCATAGTAAAAATAAAATTTATACTTTAATTTTCTACCATACTATTTATAGTATATTGGCCCCTTTGGGATTATAGTCACATATCATGATCTACTCCTATCAAATGATTAATGTCTTGAACTTCGATGTTCCATATATTGGTCTCAATTTATCTTATTTTGTTCCATTTATGGCATTGAGATCATTATTCCCCTTATTTCCATACTTAAATGTGATGAAAACTTCATTCACACTCTATTTGGGTCCCATGAACCTCAATTTATGCAAGTTTATTTACACACTATAATCTTGTGTTCTCACTACAACACCTTTTCGAAGTCATTATTCATGACAAATTCAATACATATCTATCCTATTGTATCAATATTTAATCTCCTTCATGAACTTTATCTAAAATCTATACTACTTTGTCATATATATTCTCTAATTTAAAAACTTCTATGAATTGATAAATCCTCTATCAAGATACTATAGACCCCTAAAATTACATACTACCCTTTGCACATTGCTATTTGAATTAATATTCACCCACATCCCACTAGAATTAATTTAATTAATTCTATCATTCATAAAACATACACTTACATTCTTTAGCTATTTAAATAAATTAAAAATTAAATATCCACTCACCTTCCACTCAACTCCACTTCACTATCTCATTCACTCAATTTCTATAACCATACAAAAGAGAAATCTAAATATTCACATACAACCAACTTTGGAATAAAATAAAAATCCAACCTATTTAAAATAAAGCCTCTTAAATTGTTATTCAAATTTAGCCAACTGTACAGACCAAAGCAACATGTTAAATCAAGAAAAATGCATCCATTAACTTGTAACTTATTTAAAGCTTGATCCACAAGCCATGACCTCTCCTTTAGCTATAAGTAAGAGGTTCATCCCTTTACAAATCATCTCTTAGAAGATTAAGGAATTTGTAGCATTACTCTACCCAATTTAAATTCGAATGCATATAATGTTAGGCTGTTAATTTGATCAACAAGTTCATCACTCATCCACTTTCTTGTAATAAAAACATTTCTTCCATTCAGATTCACATTTGGAGCATCCACATACAAATACATCAAGGAGATTTAATAATCTTGGTACTTCATTCCATGCTTCAGCCATCGTATCTAAGATTGTAAGGAAACACAAACAAAGATCTTGATTGCATTATTATCTTTTTTTTCCATTTACTAGTATGTATTTGTTTACATTTTGGCATGCCCAGTGGGACCCCATAACTCTCTTGATTATTTTTTGTCTTTCTAACTTCATATTCATATTTTTTGAATTTTTTTAGCATACGTACAAAATTTCAAGTCTTATAGTGAGTTTTATTTTTAGTAGTTCTATAAAAATAGTCATTTTTGGCTAGATTTTAGTTCTATTTTATGCATCTATAGGTGCCTTGTGTCTCTTTTATAAAGGATGCATCTATATTTCCCACAAATTGCATTTACATTTCAAATGCTAGGTATGTGTTTCAAATAATTCATATGCATTTTTAAACCTGCATCTACGTGACTGTGAATGTTCTTCATTATAGAGTTTACATCTTCATCAATTGTATTTTCAGTTATTTTTAGTCATTTAAGTTTCTATTTTCCTTGTTGCACTAACATTAATATACATGTATTAATGGTTAACATGTTGTTTAAGTTATTTTACTTACATAGAATCGATCTACGTTTCCACAAAAGTAGGTGTGTTTCGTGTCTTTGGCTTTGTTTTCATTCACATACGGTGTGTGTGGATTTACAAAAGGTGTGTCTACATTTCAACAACCTACGTTTTTGTTCCAAGTAAGTGCATTTATGTTTCTCTAATCTATTTTTATCCTCGTGTAATTTTTCCTATTTATACAGTTTTTCCATAATTGAAATTACTCATTCTTATTTACTTTTACATATTTATTTTTTATATCATTTTAGATTAAATAACATAACTGTTTAAGGTCATTAATTGTTTTAACATTATTTTTACTTCATTTAAGATTAATTTAAACTTTCATTTTCTAAAGTATTTAAGCATTTTGTTTTCAATTAACCTCTTGTATGCTCTTTTCTTGCACCTACGGGTGATCTAAAAAATCAAAAAGTGACAATTATTTCATTAAGTAAATTTTCAAAGTAATTATAACATTTTTATTTTCACAATCATTTATCATGTATGCTCTTCTCTCACATCCTTTGGATGATCTTGAGAATCAAAAGTGATATTTATTGCTTTTAGCTTAACTTTTCTCCAACCTAAATTGTTTATGCTCTTCTCTTGTGCCATCGGGAGAACTTCATAATTTAAAACAATGGAAGGTTATTTTATCATATTTAATCAATTGGTTCTTGTAAAAACTACTAATCTTTATTATACAATACTTCTTCCATTAAAAGGATTTTCACCTTTCAATATTATGGGAGTTATAATCTTGTTGTACATGAGTATTCCAATAAAGGCCACATTTATCTCATCAATACATTAAAGGAAACATAACCCAAAGTTTCAAGGGCTTATATAAGGTGATGGAACTAAGGTATTCCATGTGGAGGATATCGGTCGTTAGGTCCACATAAGGACCTATAAAATCAAGGTTCATGGTAATGGATTGCATCAATCAATGACACATGTTGATAATCAGTGAATCACATATAAAAATAAAAAATAAAAGTATCAAGAATCTATGGGATCTGTATAACTAATGAAGACAATGTGTCTCTCATCGTGCATTCGATGACATAAATTCTAGATAATTGAGACCCTACAGAGAGTGGTAATACCAATTATTTCCATGTGGTGGCTATTGATGATGGATGATCTAGACCATTCAGATTTCACATGATAATTAAGATAGAGGTAAAGGTAGGTGGAGGTGGTTAGTAAGATAAGTCACCAAGATTTAATGTTTACATGTTATTTGAATAATCCAAATAATAAAATTAGATTTATATCTAGAATAAATATGTTGAGGATTTTCTTTAGAGCATATTCAAAAGGTCTTGTTATCACAAAAAAGTAGCACCCTGGGATTTTTGGTTATGTATCACTACTTTTTGGTAACATGGGATTACATCTCAAGTTGTGGGACTTGCGAACTTGAGATAATCCTCTAGAGAAGGCCATCTCCTCTTCCTAATCCTACCTACCACAACTACTCCTAATGCAAGAAAATACATATCTAAACCTATCCTAACATTCCAAAGAGACATGGAGAAATATGCATGAAATAAAACCTACACTAGAAGTAGTGATACACTAAGAAAAGGAGTGTCAATCACTCTTCCCAGGCTGCAAAATGGGTAAAGTGTGAATTTGGAGAGGGTGGGAAGATGCACCACAGACCAAATTACACCATTTCACCATGGAGAGGATAGACATTAGTACCATAGACCACAACACATGAATTCACCATTCCTATATAAGCACAACAATACCACATCCTGTAATGAAACAAGATATTTTCATAGAACATCTGGTTTGCAATATGAAGCAAAATGGAATAGTAAAATCATGCAGAGGTTAGAAGATTTAACATATAACACGATTTGATTTATCCTAGAAATATGCATAGTGCATTACATGTAGGGAAAGGAAAGAATCCATTATAATTTACATTATGAAGGCTTGAAGCTACAAAGAAGAATAGGGGTGCATGGGGAGAAAAAATTACCAACAACCTTTATAATGCATCCCCTTTAAAATTTATAGAATTTGGAGAGAAGAGATAGAAAATTGAAAAGCCCGAATGCATGCCTCCATTTCCAAAAATTTGTAACAAATGATTTGAAATCATTATGGGGAACCTATCTAACCCATGTCTCATGTACCCTTACTTACGAAGAAAAGAAATGGGCACCCTTGCTACATTAAAGGAAATAGATAGTTATTCTTGTGCATTATAGTGCAGCATAAGTAATGCAAATTTTAACCATCTTACACTCACCAAATATGAAACATGAAGATTATATAACGTGAAGGGATATAAGACCTTTTAGGAAAGTCTAAGAACGCATGAAACAGAGCTCCCAGCTGAAACTTATGGCATTTTGAAGTTTACAGACGAGTGAGAAAACTTGGGGCCATTACTACGCTTCCCCTCCTTTCCCACTACCTTTTCATTTCACTTATCCAATTACTTTAATTTTCTTATGTTTTATATAAGTAGAGTAATTTTTATTTGTTGGTTTGCTTTACTTTTCAATTTCCTTTCTGTGGTGATCTAAAATTTCTTTACTTCACCTTGCTCTTCTAGTTCTCACGGTGATTCCACGTTACTTTACCTCTCTTAATTTAAGGGAAGTAAACTATTTTTACTTTCCTTCTTTAATTTAAATTTTATTTTCTCTTCTTTTTTGGGAAATTAGGGCACTATTACTTATTAGACAACTTGTTGCATACCTCAACCTTCAACTCACTTTGAAGCTCTATGTATAGCTCGTTAGACTACCGAGATATCTCCTTTGCATTACTTGGGATTCCATTGACCTAATTCTCTACTTATGCAAACGCCACTTACTCTCATTGGCTCACCCAATTTCTTATTTATTGCAGCTATTTTTGTTGTCTTTACTTTACTAGCAGCCCCTTATCTAAGACTTCCTCCTCCTAGCCATCGTATGACTCGGTAAACCTACCTATTCATTATGGCCTTTCAATATGCTTTTACTTTGGAACTCGAAGCCTTTACAATGGTTAACTTATCCCCATCCGATTGTTGTTCTCTCGGCCTCGGTGATCTCCACGTGGCTCGCTTGAGCCTCACGTCGCTTTCTTAGCTCGTTGGCTTCTACTTGGCTCACCTCATTCTTCATCCGGCCAATCCTCTCATCATCTCACCCTTTTCTCCAACATACCACCTACCTCAATGGTCTAGCTCAACATTCCATTCTTTTGAGGCTCTCTCCTTGGTTAGATGACTCAATAAGACTAGCTCATATTCCACTCCACTCTAACCTACACAAATACCCAACTCTCTGAGTATCTCAGCAAGCTACTCAATGAGGTCACCTCTTACGTAGACCTCCATGGCCCAATGTGAGCTCTTCTAGCTTTCCCATAATCTTATCTAAACAGATGGGCCCAGGATAAACTTTAACTCTATAACCAATTCCCTTTTAATTATTTTACGAGTTTTAGTAAATTTAGACCTAGAGGGATATAAATTGACATTGTACTACCGAGGAGCTATTTTTAGATTTGGAATATTTTTTCCCATCTTATCCTCCCACGGGCTCCACCAAATCTTCTCCTCATTTCTTCAAACTAAGCTATTAAAACTCAAAACCTAAAAGAGGAAAAAATCTTCTTATGACCTCAACACCTCTAAAACATAGAAATTGATCCCAATTAAATATCATAATATCTCAGTCATGAAACTACCTACTACTCGGGTGAATTCCCTCATGGCCTAATAAGTGTTTGACTAAAGGCATCCTTGTTGTCCATTTCACTATGGGGTTAAAAATGGATAAAATTTTAGCAGCTCACGGGGCCATCTACCTCCTAGATGGAGTAGACCAAAGTAGCCTCGAAGCATACATTAGGCATAGAGTCCTTGAAGCAACTCAAAACTGATCTAAAACTAGAAATTTACACCCCAAAATTTCTTGAAACACTTCCAAAGACTACCACCTACCACTTTCTTTTCACAATATTTTGTAAGAAAAATCTTGAATTTGGTTTTGTGAGAGTCGAAAATTGTATTAAAACTCAATATCCACCTTCCCTCGAAGGCTGAGATCTATGAGGTTGAATGATGGACACACTGTATCTATTGCCTCAACATTTGATTTCTACCAATACCAAGCATAACCAACTGATTTTCTTATAAAAAAATTAGGCTGAAGAATTTGGAGTAAAATACTTGCTATTTGGACATCATGGAACTCTATTAAAATATGATTTTATTTCTTCTTCTAAATATTCCACCTCGACACATTTTTGGAATGTTCTTTGAAGGCCAAAGCTTGTTAGGATTTGGGAAGGTTTCTCTATGGGACTGGTTTTCTAATTTATTGCAAGGGCATTAGAATCCAGATTGTAGCTATTCTTGAAGGGACAAGTAAATGAAAATCATTAAAATCCATCCCTTAAATGATTTTATTTTCTTTGCCTTTGAATATTCTTAATAATTACAACTTCTTCATGTAACAATGATATGTTTGTTGCGACTACTTATAGGGATCATGATGCACTACATTACTTAGAGAAACCATGAACAAAAGCTATATACAAAAATATAAATCATAAATGCCTCAAGTAATACATGCAGAGTGTGCACAAGCACTTCTTTTGCTGAAATAAAACATACTCCTACCCTACACTAGCTAGAGAAATGAGAAACTTTAGACAAAACATGTAATGGTAATGAGAAGTAACTCCCCTTTCTCACAATAGGTAGCCATGTAGATGATTTGGCACTAGACATAGCATTGGATAAGAGTGGAAGGCTGATTGTAAGCTGATTTTCCACTCCATTCATCAAGGTATTAACTAAGAACAAGAAAAATACCTCTTCTAGTTGCTCTTCATTTGATTCTAAGAGGCATAACAGTTTATCCTTGGCACATTGTGACTCATCCTCATGCTTATAAGCAAGCATAACAGGTTATGGCATCTTCTTGGGCTATAATGAAGCTAAATAACTTATGGGTAAAGGTCTGATCTACTAGATTTTCCAGTTTCTTTGAATTCTAACTTCAAAAAGGAAGTCTTATTACAAGCCTTCATGGAAAAGGTGACTATCTCTGAAATGATATTCTCCTCATTTCTCATATATAGACAAATGATCATCTTCCTTGATGACTGATATGAAATGATGTTTATCCTTGCTTTCCCATTCTTCCTCATCTGCTATTCAAGAGGATTTGTTAAAGAAATAGGCTTCTTTTGAATGATTTCTTCCATGGTAGCAAGCTCTTGTTGTTGAAGGGTGAGTGATGGAGTAGTAAAATATGTGATGTCTATAGGTTCTTCCTCATCAAAACACTCCTCCAAGTCAGATAAGAAATCAAGCTCCTCGTTGTCCTATTGTGCCAAGGATTCTCCCTCTTGCATGATGACCTCCGGATATGCAACTTATTCATCATGTATAGATTCTTCATCAAGAATGAATCTTGTTATCTTGAACTCGTCCAAAAGTCATATTTTTGGAGAGATGAAGTGGGAGAGAGATCTGAAATATCTTGTGAAACATACTCATGACTTAAGGCCTCTAAATTTATCTTTCTCACCTCTAACTGCTCTTCTTTCTCTAAGATTGGATTTGATTCCTTTTCCTCTTCCTTGGCTAATTTAGAAGCTAGTAGATGATAAATAACCTCTACAAATATGATACCATCATGCACACTACACTCTGATAAAACCTGATCGCTGATCATCATTTTCTTCTCCTTGCTCTTTTCTCGCTACAAAATTAGTAGTAGCCACCATTGGTTCTTCATCATTTACCTCCTCTAAAGGCTTGACCGGTAAGAGAATTCTATCAATTCCAAATCTTAAGGCCCAATTCCTCAAATTCTTCATCATTTCTTCTCTATTGGGCTCTCTTTCTTGTTGTTCCTCTTGAATGGCTTTGTGAGTTTCTTCCCAACATGGATTTGGGAATGCAAGAGGAGGGGTGGGTTAGGTCACAACTGATTTTTACATTTCTTGTGATGGAAGGGAAGGTTTTGTATTTTTCTCTTATGGAGGGGACTTGGGTTGGAAGGGAAAAGGGAAGAAAAATTGAGATGAGATGGAAGACTAGAAGATGGGGAAGTGGATTCCACAATGGGGGTAGCAGGTGAGAATCTTGGAAATTAAAGCTCAAGATGATATGGTGTTTCTTGGGGAATGGAAAGAGGAATATGGGATGGCAATGTAGCTATCTCCCATTAATATGATGGACCAACATTATATTCATAGGCCTCTATCTCTAAGACCCATATTTGAATTTGAGGCAAAGCATCTTGACTATGAAACCAAGCTTCTGGTGTGGGTTATAGTGTATTGGCTGAAAGAGGGAAAAACGAGAACCGATGTCAAAAACAATGCACCACAACGTAGTTACACTCTGATGGTAATGTCAAGCCCCAACACAATAAGCAAAATTCAAAAAATATTGAATGAAAATGAAGTAAGAAACAGGTCTTCTCATGCTCATAGATTGAAAAAAGGAAGTACAAATAGGGGTGTTGTGTAACCCCCATGCCTAAACAAGGAAAGAATATCAATGATGCCACTGACGCATATGACGTGATTGACACATATGATGCCACTAAAGGAGGAGTTACAATTCCAAATAAGGAATGTAACTCCTATGACACACTAACGCAAATGATAATGACAAATTCTATGATAGAATCTGACACTTGTCATTTGACTTCCTAAGACCTATGACTCTCACAAGGCGAGATGACTCACCAGGTGATGTGGATGATGACTAGGCATGTCACACACACCAACACCCCCTTCATCAAAGTTGAGGAAGAGGTCATGGTAAGCCAGAATAGAAAAGAAGACTCCCCTAGACAACTAAGAAAGATGTGTCAATGGGGCCCGACAACTAAAGGCCTGATAAGGTGCCCATGTACAAACAACATCTTTCTAGAAAGAAGAAGATGAGGAGAAGGAGGACTATATAGCCCAAAGAAGATGGGTGGTTGTAGTAGACCTCACCCCAAGAAGAGACCACAAGTGAAGAAACTTCACCTCAGTGAAGGGCTTGGTGAATATGTCTCTGCAACATGATTAGCTATCTGAACATACTGTATGTTGATGATGTTTTCATGTATTATCTCCCGTATGAAGTTCATGTGAATCTCAATGTGCTTTGTTTGTTGATGCTGGACTAGATTTCTATAAATCAAGATATTGCTCATGTTGTCACAGTAGATGATGGTAGGCCACCAAAAGTGGATGCCAAACTCTGTCAAGATACCCTGTAACCAAACACTTCTATGGAAACATTAACTACTCCTCTGTATTCTACTTCTATCGATGATATGGAAATGGCATTCTGCTTCTTGCTGGACCAATTGATAGGACCTGAACCAAGAGTGAAAATGTAGCCTGAGGTAGACTTCTGATGATCTAGATCACCGGCCCAATCTGAGTCTATAAATCAACCAAGTCAATCTCAGCCCTCCTAAGTATGTATCCCATCGGTGTGAGTGCCATGAACATAGTCAAGGATCTACTATCTTGCTTTTAAATGCATCTCATGACACTCCTGCACAAATCTAGACATGATCCCAACATCATATGAAATATCGGTTGAGTGTGAGTAAGGTAGATCAAGCTCCCCACCAACTGCCGATAAAGGGTACCGTTAACCAAGGGGGAAGAGAAATCAGAAACCAACTTGACCCTAGAAATAAAAGGAGTAGGTGAGGACTTGTAATTAGACATGTGAAACCGAGCAAGAAAATCAAGAGAGTACTTAGGCTATGAGATCATAATTCTGAGTCAGATTGTGAAATATGGATCCCAAGAAAGTAATGAAGCAATCCTAAGTCAGACATGGAGAACTTATTGGCCAAGGAGATCTTCATAGAATCAATGATAGAGGAAGAGCTTCTCATGATCAACAAGTCATCAACATAGAGAACAATAATAAGCATGGATTCATCCTGCCATAGAATATACACATTTGGGTCAGAGTGACACCGAGTGAACCCTAATGCAAGTAGAAAGGAGTCCATCTTGGCATACCAAGCCCAAGGGGATTGTTTAAGGCCATAGAGAGACTTCTTTAACTTGCAAATGAGGGATGGATCATGGACATAACCCAGAGGTTGTTCCATATAGATCTCTTCCTCTAGGTCCCCATGAAGGAAGGCACTCTTAACATCCATCTGGTGGACTTCCCATCTATTAGCAGCAGCAATGGCAAGGGTCATTCAAATGGAAGTCATCTTCACAACCAAAGAAAAGGTTTCGATTAATCAACCCCAACTACCTGGGATAAACCCTTAGCTACAAGTCATGCTTTATACTTCTTGACTTCTCCATTGGCTCCATACTTTGTTCGATATATCCACCTACACCAAATGAATTTTCTTCCTTTTGGAAGAGGGGTAAGATCCCAAGTTTCATTCTTTATGAGTGAGTAATACTCCTCATCCATAGTAGAATCCCACTCAGGAATCCCAGAAGCTTCCTAGAAAGAAAGTGGATCAGAAGCAGAGGTGAAGAAGGAGTGGGGTCCAATAAAACTTGAGCGAGTACGTCTCTCATCTGAAGGATCCCCAACTAAATCTCCAGCACTCTGTAAAGTTTTCTTGGCCCAAAGAGGTGCCGAAATTTCAATCTCAGAGTCAGAAGATTCTTCACTCGAGTGAGAAGGGACATATTCCTCATCATCACTACTATCAGAATTAGAAGAATCATAATTTTAAGGATCAAGAGGAGTAGGGAGAGGAGGACCTCGATCAACAACATCATCATCGATGAGTCGATCTCGAATTAGTGGACAAAAGAACCTCAGTGGAATTCAAAGTCAAGGATGACTCATCAAACTTCACACTCCTCTCAATATAGAGCTCATGGGTAGTAGGGTTCAAAAATCAATATCCCTTCATGCCATCAGGATACCCGACAAAGATACAAGGTTTGGATTTTGGATCCAATGCCTTACATTTCTTCTTGGGAATCTGAGCCATAGCCTTAGATCTGAAGACTCGAAAGTTCTCAACATCAGGCTTGTGTCCAAACCAAGCTTCAAAGGGTGTCATCCCTCTTACTTCCTTATGTGGAACACGATTTTGAATGTAACAAGAACAATTCACTACTTTCAGACCAATACTGTGGAGGAAGGGACTTCAAGTGAACCATACAAGTGGCCATCTCCTTTAAAGTTTAGTTATTTCTTTCTGCAACTCCATTTTGGGAAGGGATGTAAGCAACTATACACTACCAATAAATCCCCTTAGAAGTGCATAAATCCTCAAACCTATTGCTCACATACTCATCTCCATTGTTGGTTCGAAGAACCTTGATAGACCATTCTACTTGTTTCTCATCAAGAGCCTTAAATTTTTGAAAATTCTCAAAGACTTCAGACTTAAGAATAATAAAATATACCTAAGTATAACGTGAAAATTCATCAATGAAGGTTAGTATATATAGATCTCTAGTAAAATAAGGAGATGAAAAGGGGCCAAAAACATCACTATGAACAATATCCAAAGGACAAGTAGCTCTCCAGGATTTTCCCTTATCAAAATTTTTTTCAGGTGTTTCCAAGGGTACAACCCACAAAGACCTTTAGAAAAATTAACTCAGGGTAACCCATTGACCATATCATTTTGGATCAATTGTTTAAGGTAACAATAATTTAGATGCCCAAAACGCTCATGCCATAGCTTGCTAACCTCATTCACATGAGTAAGAAAGGCATTGGGCATCAAATCATAAGAGAAGTGGGAGAAGGTATACAACCGTGAATGGTGATCCATCTTTCCCTCAGCCATAGTGTAGTTAGAGTTAAGCTCACGAATAATCACCGAGTTAGGACAAAATTCCACTTGCATTCCTTCACTAAGGTGGGTTATTTTGTAAACTGATAGGAGATTGGTAGAGAGATTGGGAACACTCAACACTTAGTTAAATGTTCCACCTTCTATCTCTACCGATCCACTACCAAAAACAGACACATGAGTGTCATCACCCAACGTGATTTGGGACATGCCACATGGTTCAATGCTAGAGAATTTAACCTCTGAAGAATCCATGTGGTGCAAGGCACCAAAATTAATAATCCAAGTTGATGATGGAGTTGATCTAGCTATGAGGGCCTTACCTTTCTTCTTTTCATTTATAGACTCCTTTTCATTAGAAGACTCACCCTTCTAAGCATTTTGTTTAACGGATTCAGGAACACTTCTTTTATTTTTCTCAAATAAAAAAGTTTAGTGATCAATTTGTTTCCAAAAACAATGATGCTCATTGTGGCCATATTTCTTACAATAGGATCATTTAAACTTTTCCTTCTTCACTTTAGGCTCAGAAGTCGAAGTGTTAGTGTTGGGATTAGCTGGGGGTTGGTTGGTCTTGGTTTATTTCTTAGGTTGGTCCTTAGTTTCTTTCTTCTTTTCATTTTTCTTTCCCTTATTCACCACAAGGGCATGTGACTTGGATTTTAGAGTCCCCATTTGAATGAGTTTGTCCTGTTCTCGAATGAGTTGGGATGAAAAACTGTCAAAGGAGGGAATTTTCCAAGCACTACCCAAGGTGAATTTTGTGGCATGGAAAGTTGAAACAAAGACATAGTATTCAAGACCTAGTTTAGAAAGAATCGACAAGATCAATTAAGAGTCTTTATTTTCCACTTTACATTCCTTTAGAAGCAGTCAAGTTGGGATGAAAAACTATCAAAGGAGGGAATTTTTCAAGCACTACCCAAGGTGAATTTTGTGGCATGGAAAGTTGAAACAAAGACATAGTATTCAAGACCTAGTTTAGAAAGAATCGACAAGATCAATTAAGAGTCTTTCTTTTCCACTTTACATTCCTTTAGAAGCAGTCTAGTGTGGACAAACTTTGAGAAGAAGGCTTGCAAGTTTTCAAAGTCACTAGGATTTAACCCTAGTATTTCATTCTCTAACTCATGTGCTCTCATGTCATCTTTCTTCCCAAACATATCGTCGAGCATTTTCCATGCTTTATCAAGTGTCAAGGAAGTTTTGATGTGGAAGAGCAAGTCGGGAGAGATGGACATACAGAGAAGACCTAAGGCTTCATCACAACGGTTAAACCACTTAGATTTTTCAGGTTCATCATTAGGTTTAGTCTCTAACCCCATGGTGACATGGTATAACCCTTTACTTCACAAAACCAATATAATTTTAGATTTCCATTCAAAGAAGTTAAAAGGTGTGAGCACCGGTACTTTAGAGATATCCATAATGAAGAGATAGAACCAAAGGATGTAGAAGGAAGGAGAGAGAAAATAAACAACCACCCCAGAACAATATCATACCCCCCCAAGTTTGGCACTTTTTATTTCGGTGCATTGATAAAAAAAAAGATGCGAATGTGTGCCAAGAACCAATCTATCACTCACCTTGCAATCAGCGTAAAAAATCACAATAGTGGAGACAACAATCAAGGTTCATTGGGCATAGCAGATTGACACCACAAGAAAGCACAAGAATGAGAGAAAACAAGAAGGGGAAGAGAGGGATTTGTGAGAAATAGCATCTCACATTGCACAAAAGAATCCCTTTGCTATAATACTATGGCGGACATGCTCACAAGTCCACAAGCAATAAAAGGGATAGAACAAAGCTCAAAAAAATGAGCTGAATTAAGCAATACAAAGACACCCCCAGAATGTGGCACTTTATAAAAATAGTTCATTTACAAAACTGATAATCCCATCAACTAGAGTGTGAAAAAACATGCAACTTTTACTAAATAAGTGCTCAAAACCAAGTAACGAGTCAAAAGTTACAGCAAAAACCAATTCCCATAACTGATGGAAAAATGTTAATAAGCCTGCAAATGGATTTAAAAAGTTCCCTAAACGCATGCAAGGGTTTCATATGTATGCTCATTGGAAATGGCATCGAATTTTAGCTAGGGTTTTGATTTAATTGTGAGGGGGATTAACTGCCAACCGACCCCGGACCTCCCCTCCATCTTCGACACTCGAAGGAAGGTTTAATTAAATAAGTAAAAATAATCAAATTTTACAATGCCAATGAAATAAAATATTTTAACCTTGAAATATTTATAATGAGGGATTGATTTTTACCAATAATCAATTCTAAAAGGGGCAGATATGACCTGAGAAAGTGTTGACCGAGCACTTGAGAATGGAAGCCCACATGGAGATGTGTTCATAGAGGGGATCCCTTGGAATGCGGCCGAACTATCGAGAGAGGGGTCCAATGCTAAGCGGTCGAGTGCAGAATGAACTATCCCCATATAGAGGTTGAGCCATGTTTATAATGGCCACATGTTACGAGTTTAGCTAGCGAGGAATGACCATAGGTTGCAGGTCAAGCTAGGGAGCCTAAATAACCAGGAAATGCACAAAGAGGGGGATAGATTACCACATAAAAGAGGAACCTAAGTTTTAAATATAGTGTAGGTTTGATGTGCACGAGGGACTCAGGATAAAAAATGAGTTTGAATAATCCAAAACAACCATGTTTAGACTGCAATCATGCCCGAGTCCAAGCAAAAGAGGAGAGCTGCGCAGAATGAACCCGGTCCATGGTAGAGAGAAACCACCACGTCCACACCAAAATGTGAATAAAGAAGGAGCAAAATAAAATCCTCCAAGTCAAAATTCAATGCACGAGCATGAGCATTCAACATGAGCCAAAGCACGAATAGCACCTCGATTGTGCAAACCACGAACAACACCATAGGAAGAGCAAGCCTACACACATGCACAAAAACCCAAAAAAACAAACTCCAAGAGCAAACTATTAAGTAGATTAGCATGATTCCAAAGTAATAATCAAAAAGAATTACATGATGAAATGAGAAGAAACCAGAAGTAATAAGCAACTGATAAATGAAGAGTGCACGTTTTACCGAAACTAGCTCTGATACCATGAAAGAGGGAAAAATGAGAACCAATGTCAAAAACAATGCACCACAACATAGTTGCACTCGATGGTAACGTCAAGCTCCAACACAATAAGCAAGATTCAAAACAATGGAATGAAAATGCAAGTAAGAAAACAAGTCTTCTCATCCTCATAGATCGAAAAAAGGAAGTATAAATAGGGGTGTTGTGTAACCCCCATGCCTAAACAAGAAAAGAATATCAATGATGCCACTAATGCATATGACGTGACTGACGCATATGATGCCACTAAAGGAGGATTTACAATTCCAATTAAGGAATGTAACTCCTATGATCTGTATGACACAAATGACAATTACTGATTCTATGATAGAATCTGACACTTGTCATTTGAATTCCTAAGACCTATAACTCTCGCAAGGAAAGATGACTCACCAAGTGATGTGGACGATGACTAGGCATGTCACACACACCAACATTGGCATGGCACCAACCCGGAGAAAAGGTGTCATGAAGCCAATCCTTAATAATTTGAGTTGAGTTGTGGCCCTTGTTTTCACCATAGTTGCCTCCATATTTCAAATCTCTAACCAAAAATCAGCATCACCAAGTGTGAGATAACATCAAAAATTTCCATACCCCTACTCCTCAAAAGCTCCATAGTTTGGTGGGTGACCAAATTGATCTGCATCTTGCTCATATGGGTATTCATACTGCTAATATTCATTGTAGTATAGATGTGGAGATGTTTGATAATAACCTGAGGATGAATCTTGCAATCTTGGAGGTGGATTAAACTGATATGGCTATTGCTGCAAGTGTGAATTCCATGTAGGGAATGAAGTCCGACTACACAATTTCATGGAATGGAAGAAATTGAAAGATATGGAAAGAAAATGGATGAAAAATGGATAGAAATGGATGGAAAGAAGGTCTGCAACTTAGAGAGTGTGTTCTTTGGATCAATGGATTCACCAGATGTGTTTGAGTTTTGGAGCCTCAATTACTTAATAACTCTCAACTTATACATCTTTAATTAATCAAATTACTTGGATTAATCATCCTTCTTGAAGTAATGGATATGCTTTAAGTAACGCAGTTTACCTCTTCTTTTTGTTGTTCTTATTAGTGATCTTGACTTGCATTACTTCCTCATGTTCATCGGACTTTTGAGACTAAATTACTTCAATTCCTTCTTCTTCATTCATTGGTGTTTGGGACCTTCATTACTTCCCCTTCTCTTCATTACTTCCCCTTCTCTGCATTGAGTTGATATGTACTTACTTCTCCTTTTTATTGGTGATTGGAAGGGAAATTACTTAAGTCTTTCAACTTGTAGTAATTGGATTACTTGAAGTAGTGCAACTACTTAAGTATTTTGATTTGAAGTAATAGGATGAATTGAAGTAAAAACATACTTGAACTAATTACAAAAATGAAGTAATTAGATTTTAGAGATCCAATTACTTAATTCTTTCCATTTGAATTAATTAACTTACTTCTTTCTCTTATTCTTATCATTGGTTTGAAGTGTAATTACTTTCTCCTTATCTCGCATTGTTTGGGATGTTGATTACTTATCAATAGTGTAATATGAGAACAATGATTACTTATTTTTTCTCTGTGGTGATCTAGGACCTCACTACTTCAACTTCTCTTTGTTGCAAAGGATTTCAAAGCTGTAATTTTTCTAAGAACTCACCAACTCAAAGCCAAAATGGAATTTGTGCAAGTGCACTCCATCTAATGATTTTTGATTTCTAATTATTGTTCCACCAAGCGTGCGAGAACTATTATCACAAAAAGTATCACCCTAGGATTTTTGGTTATGGATCACTACTTTTTCTAACATGGGATTACCTCTCAAGCTGTGGGACTTGTGAACTTGAGATAATCCTCCGAAGAATGCCAGCTCCTCTTCCTAATCCTACCTACCACAACTACTCCTAATGCAATAAGATACTTATCTAAACATATCCTAATGTTCCAAAGAGACATGGAGAGATATGCATGAAATAAAACCTACATTAGAAGTAGTGATACACCAAGAAAAGGAGTGTCAATCACTCTTCCCAAGCTACAAAATGGGTAAAGCTTGAATTTAGAGAGGGCGAGAAGATGCACCACAAACCAAATTACACAAGCTGCACCATGGAGAGGGTATACAACGGTACCACCGACCACAACACATGAATTCAACATTCATGTAAAAGCATAATAGTACCACATCCTGCAATGATACAATATATTTTTACATAAAACCTGGTTTGTAATGAGAGGCAAGATGGAACAATAAAATAATATAGAGGTTAGAATATTTAACATATAAAATAGTTGTATTGCTCCTAGATATATGAGAAGTGAAATATATGTAGGGAAAGGAAAGAAATCATTATAATTTACAATATGAATTCTTGAAAACCTAGAGAATAATAGGGGTGCATGGGGAGAAAAATTGACCAATAACCTTTACAATGCATCCCCTTTACAATTTATAGAATTTGGAGAGAAGAGAGATAAACTTGAAAATCCCGAATGCATACCTCCATTTCCCAAAATTTGCTGCAATTGATCTAAAATTAGTATGGGACACCTATCTAACCCATGTCTCATGTACCCTTTCTTGCTACAAAAGAAATGGGCACCCATGCTACATTAATGGCAGTAGATAGTTGTTATTGTGCATTAGAGTGCGAGAATAATTAATTCCAATTTTCACCATATTTCACTCACCAAATATGAAATATGAAGCTTTTTTGGGTAGAAGACTTGGATACCTTTCCATAAAGTCTAAAAATGTGAAAAATGGAGCTCCCAGCTGAAAGTTATGGCAATTTGAAGATTTTAGACTAGTGGGAAAAATAGGGGCCATTACTATTGCTTCCCCTTCCATGCACCGATCTGACCCCTTACTACTTAGTTTTCATCACACTTCTCCAATTAATTTACTTTTCTTATCTTTTATAGATGTAAAGTAATTTTTATTTTTTGGTTTTCTTTACTTTTCATTGTCCTTTTCTCGTGGTGATCTAAAATTTCTTTACTTCACCTTTCCCTTCTAGTTCTACGGTGATTCCACATTACTTTACATCTCTTAATTTAAGGAAGTAAAGTAGATTTAGTTTCCCACTTTACTTTTAATTTTCTCTTCCTTGTGGGAAACCAGGGTCTCATTACTTGTTTGTTTTGATGGAGATCTAATTAGACAACTCACTGCATAGCTCGCCCTTTAAATCACTTTGTATCTATATATATATATATATATATATATATATATATATATATTGTTAGACTACCAAGATATCTACTTTGCATTTTTGGGCTTCCATTGACTGATTCTTTACTTATGTAAAGACCACTTACTCTCATTGGCTTGCCCAATTGCTTATTTATTGTGGTTATTTGTGTTGACTTTCCTTTGTTAGTGGCTCCTTCACTAATACTTCCTCCTCCTATCCACCGCATGACTCGGTTAACATGCCTATTCATTGTAGCCTTTCCATATGCTTTTACTTTAGAACTTGAGGCCCTTGTAATGGTTGACTTATCCCCACCTAGCCATTATTGGTGTGGCCTCACCGATTTCCATGTGGATCACTTAAGCCTCATGTCACTTGCATAGCTTGTTGGTTCATCATGGCTCACCTCATTATTTGTTTAGTAAAACTTCCCATTAGCTCATCCTTTGCTCCAACACATCTCCTATCTCGATGGGTGGGATTGACACTCCACGTTTTCGAGGCTCTCTCCTTAACAAGATGTCTCCTGAAGCCATCTCAGATTCCACTCCACCCTAACCTATATAGACACCCATCTCACCAGGCTACTCAGAAATCTCACCTCTTATGCTCACATCCATGGAATGATGTGAGCTCCTCTAGCTCACCCACCAGCTTCGCCGAGTTGGTGGGCCTTGGGATAAAATTTAACTTTTCAACCAGTTTTCTTTTAATTATTTTGTATTTTTACGAAATTTAAACCCCGAGGAAACAAAATGACATTAAATTTCCCAAGATTTGTTTTTAGCTTTGGCCTATTTTTTTGCATCTTAGCTGCCTACGGGATCTATCAAATCTTTTTCTTTTCTTCAAACTAAGCTAGTAAGGCTCAAAACCCAGAAGAGGAAAAATCCTCTTATGACCGCAATGCCTCTATAACACCGAAATTTCTCCCGAGTGAATACCATAAGCTCTCAAGTCATGAAACTACATTACTTATTTGAATGCCCTCATGGCCGAAAAGTGTTTGGTGAAGGCCTTCTTGTTGTCCATTTCACTTTGGGTTCAAAATGGATAACAAGTCTTTTTAACAGATTGTTGTTTTTAAAGAGAAAAGTTGGAACCAAAACCTAGATAAATAAGATAAATTTCAAGCTTTTTTAGAAGATAAAATAGCTAAATACAAATAAGAGTTAAATAAAATGACAAGTTTTAAATTAATCTCATAATCATCACAATTTTCAATCAAGAAAAGAGGGAAAATAGAGATTTGGTTTTATGAGTGAAAATAAAATATGCAAAAAGTGGCGGTTATTATGAGCATGGTTTTTATTCATCTAGTTGGGGAGCCACTACTTATGCTTATTTAGAAGATATGATTCTCAAAACAAAAGAGATTCCTTTTAGAAATCATTAAAAATTAGGGGAATGTGGTCCCATGGAATTTTTCATTCAGTAGGGGATTTGGTAGTGATATTTAATGTTTATATTTGATCCTTTTTATGTAATCTAGAAAAAACAATGGGCGGGAAAGGTGAACAGGTTGGCGGGAAAGACAAATAGGACAAGGAGGAGAAAGAGGGTCTAAAAAATGATGGGAAATAAATTGAAAACACGTAAATCCCTCCGGGAGAGAAGACAGATGCTCTAGATCGGTCTTCGAGGGAGAAAGGTACATGTGAGACTTTATCTGTGGGTGGGAGTCATGTGGAAAATGGGTCCCCTAAATTGTATGTGAATATTTTGAACTTTGATAAGGAAAAAATCTTAGGAATCATTCCTCATCTTAAACAGGATGGAACAGGTAAGTTCTTAGATATCCCTGATATTATAATAGATCGAAATCTGAGCAAAATGGAGAATGCCTTGATAGGTAAACTAGTAGGGGGAAGGCCTAATATTGATTCCATTAGATCTTGGTCTATCTTGAAATGGAAACCCAAGGGGCATATGGATGTCACAACCCTACCAAATGGCTTCTTCCTATTTAGCTTCAACAAATCGAAGACCCTCAGAGGATCCTCAATGATGGCCCATGGTTCCTTGGGAAACTTGGCCTCTTTTTGAGGAAATGGACTCCTAGGTTCAACCCTGATAGAGAGAATATTAATCAGTTTCCTATCTAGGTGAGACTCCTAGGTTACCTTTGGAACTATGGGATGTGGATATTATTAAAGGAGTTATGAAACACTCTTGGTACCTTTGTTGTTGTGGATAATGTGACACTTACTAAATCAAGAGTGGTTTGTGTGAGATTTTATATCTACTCCTTGATGGGTTCATCTCTACCTAAATCAATCTCTCTACAGTCAAGATTGGGAAGCTGGGAACAAAAAATAGAGTTTGAAAACTACCCTCAAAGATGTGAGAAATGTCGAATTTGGGAAATGTAAAAAAGCAGTGCAAGTTGACTATCTCAAAGGCATACTGGGAGAAGCATACCAAGGAACTAGACAAAGGTAAGGAAATTTCTCATATGGTTACTAACACTCCCAAGAATGTTAATCCTAATAAAGGTATTCAAATAACAGAAAACAATGGAGATGGATCTAATGTGAACAAATCCCAGACACTCAAGATTTTAGATGAAGAGGGATTCATAGAAGTAAGGAATAAGAAGATCTAATGGAAAGATTTTTGGAACCCCGGTTCCAAAAGGCTAAGCTCCACATTCAAGCTGAAAAAGTTTTATCCTCAAAAAAATTAGATAATCTGCTTAAGGAAGTTTCAAGGAAAATATCCAGTCAAAATAAATGGATGGAAGAAGCATCAATGAATCTATAGAAACATTTTCTAATCCATTTGAAAATCTGCTAGAAAGTGAAAATGTTGTTTTGACACTAGGAAATGAAAACCAGCAGGTTTTTAACAACATTCATAACATTATCCAAGAAGTTGTCTCTACTCAAACAGATCTTCTCTCTGAGCTGAATGATTCTGAAAAGGGGGACCCCAATCAAGTTGAAAATGAGACTTCTCTGGTTACTCCTTTCAAAGGGGAAACATCTGAGGTGACACCAAAAGAGAAAAAAATTGGCTCTGGGCATCCCTCCAAATAGGTTACAAGGAAGAAACAAAGTCAAAAGGAAATAGATGATGGAACCCAATCTAAACTTGATCTTAGGAGCTTTAGAAGAACAAAGAACCAAGTGGTTAAATGAATATTATATCATGGAATGTCAGGGGGTTGAACAACCCTATTAAATGGAGGTTGATAAAGGATTTGGAGGTGACTCACAATTTTGACATTTTGGCTCTGTAGGAAACCAAGATGGAGGAGGGTCCTTTCTTGGAGGCTAGTGGAAGGTATTGCGAAAAAAAAATTTAGGGGTTTTGTTGTTAGTTCGATTGGTACTTCTGGTGGAATGACAATTATATGGAATGAGGAAAAATCAAAGGAACAAAGCTTCTTAGTAGAAATAACCATATGGATTTTCTTTTTCAAGATAAGAAGTCCAAGGTGTTGCTGCCATTTTAGAGCTTACATGGTGTGCCCTAATTTTTCATATCCAATTTTGCTCAAAAACATTTTATCACTGAAACTGGTGATCTACAATTTGTCCCCTACAGTTGAATGTTTTAAATTTTCCATAAGCTTGTTGTTTTGGCCTTGGTTTAAAAGAAAAATCCACATGTGCTCTTATTTTGTGCCCTAGGTATTTCTAATTTTCAGGTTGTGTCATTTTCCCTTTGCCGATCGTGCAAAAATCAGAATTGATCAAATTTAAATTGTATGAGTTAAATCCCCATTCCCAAGGTTGAAAATGATGTCAAAACATGATTCAGATGATTTAAAATATAAAAAATTGTAATCCTTGTTGAAAATTTTGATTTCTAGGAATCTATTAAATTTTTCACGTTTTGTGATCATACGAGTGTCATTGGCCTTCGTCAAATTCATCATTGAAAGGTAATGGCAACGTGGTAGTTTCCTATTAGACAGGGGTATCGGAAATATTTCTAACTTATCATTTTTTGAAATTTTGGCAAAAAGGAAAATTTTGATCCGTGGCTCTGCCTTCTACAAGAGGTGCCTATGTGGCATGTTTTGATTGGCTAAGGGATTGGTGGGTGGTGGACTTTCCTTAGGAAATTTTGATTTCATTTTGCAAAATTTTCAAAGAAAAATTTTGGCCCGAAGGCCCACAGTGAATAGGGAGAGGACACGTGGCACATATTTTGGTCTGAGGGCATGCGGATGGCAGAGGGACTTGGAGAATTTTGATGTTTTATGGCTCAAAGTGATAAAGTGAATTTTTGGCTGAAGGCCCTCGGCCAATCCCTAGTGGACACATGTCTAGTGAAGGATAGGATGGGGCAGTGGGTTTTACAAAGACTTTGAAGTTTTTAAATTTCAAATGGTAAAAAATGAAATTTTGGGCTAAAGCTCCGCAACAAGTCAGGAAGTGACACATGTCAAGGGAAGAAAATGGATAAGCGGGGCTTTGAGAATTTTTGAAATTTTTGGCTTTTGGGGTAAAAATCTAAAAATGAAAAATAGTCCGCATTTTTGCAAGAAATGTATATGAGGAGGCGGAGGTTCAAACATTAGGGGGCAAAGTAAAATTTTGTCTTTTTGCAAAAGGAGCTAAAGTGTAATGGGAGGCATGCCTCGTAGCCTATCCATGATGGACACTTGGCACTTTCTAAGAAGTCAAAAGAAGAGCGTGGGCCCATGGTGAATTCTAAATTTTTCAAATTTTGTAGGAAGATTTGAAGGTAGAATAGGAGGCTTTGACCCATGGAAAATCGGTAAGTGCCACGTGGCGGGGAAGAGATCGGGCATCTGGGCCCACTGATGTTTTGTTGAAAAATGTTCTTTTTTCACAAAAGAGGCAAAATTGATAAAATTGGTTTGTGGTTTCAATGGGACCCACCTATGGACACGTGGCGGGCCCAGGAGGTAGGTGGGGAAAAGTGGCAAATTTTTCCAAATTTTCAAAAGGTCGCAAATGCATTTTAAAGGGCTTGGGCCCAATCCAATCATTTTTAGCACATGTCCCACCTTATCCAAAGGTTAAATGGTAATATTGAGCTTATTTTTGGATCTCATCTTCCACGTGGAGGGCTGATATTAAAAGTTGATGTAAGATCGATGGTTATTGTGCATCCATTTGTTTTGGCCGCCATGGGAGCTCCAAGAAGCTTGGAAATCATGTTTTTGCATCAAATTTCATCGAATCTTATATGATTTTGTGTCGTCTTGGCCTTCTAAGATCATTGGCATCATTTTCATGGCTTGATTCCTTGATCTAGAGTGTTTTTGATATAAATTTTTCTCAGGCCCGTGAAAAAACGTAAAAGTCAGATCTGGAAATTATAGAAGTGAATTTGGAAAGGTAAAAGGTAAAATGATGAGTGAAAAGGTGTCTACATGCCTCAATGATGAAAAATGTGCCTCAGGATGGATAATGACCCAAATTTTGTAATGATTTAAAATTGTTGGCACGCCTGGCATTCATCGAACGTTTTTCTATTTGATGTCCCTTTCTACGCAAATCATGAAGATTGTTTGTAACAAACTTGATCCCATGGCATATTCTTTACGTGTAAAAGAATGCTCCAATGTGGCATGAAGTATATAATTCATTTTCAAGAAATTATAAGAGGAGGGAATATAAAATCACGAGAAAATTCTAAGAGAAATCTCATTTTCTGAGAAATCCACCAAAGAACTAGGTTAATGTCTCATGTGTTGGAAATTCATGTATGTGAGTTGGTTACAAGTGTATATCCATCACACAGATCTGAGATTGTTCATGTAACTCTCCCTTGTTGTTGAATCTAACAAGTTTTGAACCAAATCTGTGTTTTCTTTGGGTAATATGGTGTCTGTTATCATTTTTAAATGCTTGTGGATAGTTTTCATTGTTCTTGTTGCAATATTGCATTGAAAGTCTTTAGAAATCAAAAATAATATCCATTTCCTATTGATATTTTAGTGGAATTTGTAATCTCATGTTCAGAAGAGCCTTTATTTGATAAGGAGATAAAAAAATTTAAAATCAATTTACCTTCCCTGACTGCAGAGATTGCCTGTAAGCCTTTGGGGGCACCTTAGGCGTGGTTTGATCAAGGATTTTTATGTTTAATTGAGTTATTTACTTCAATATTTTGTGGTGAGTTCTCAAATATTGTGTGAAGAGTGCAACCTGGGCTTCCATTTGTGCCTCTTCTAGTTGAAGGAACATTCGTATTATCTGAGGCATTTCTTTTGATAATTGTTCAAGTATTGTAGAGATTGTCAAAGATCTGATCTATCCCAATTTGTATTTTCAATACCCCACCAAAATTCATCCAAACAAAAAAGATCCTATCATGTACTATCCCTGATTTTCATTTGTATACCCATAGAATATTAAATCCCATTTGTAAAATTATGCATAAAAGATCAGGATTTCCAATGTCTTTAGTCATCTTTTCCTTCTTTTGAGAACATACCCATGTTTTGAGAAGTGACAACTCGTGAGAGTTCAGATCTGGGGTGTTGATCATGTTTTCATCAAGGTCTCCATCATATAATTTCAAGCAAAGAGAAGGACATCTTCATCTCCTTCACCATTACAAGGTTACAAAATAGGTCCTCTTACCTTGGTTGCAAGGCACAACCTAAAACAACTAGGACAAGATCAAGTCCTATTGGAGTGCTATCCATTTCTCCACAAACCTGAGTGCCAGCTAGACCATATCCCTGGCTACCAATGACATACAACATGGTCTAATATTTCCTTAAGCTCCATGACATATCTATGGTGTTGCTTAGACTGAAAAGGAGAACAAATTTGGATACCAACACGAGTGGCGCCACTACTGGGGACTTCTTGGAATTTCTTGGTGTTTTTGAAGTATTTGAAGAGTTTGAGAATTTATGTATTCAATTATTTGAGCTGCTACATTGTTAAAATATCATTCTATGCTTCAGATCTATAAGTTTTAAGCAAAATTTTCAAGCTCTGTCTACCCTTTTTCATTTCCCAGTAGTTTATACACTTTGGTTGCATTGTGATTGATTGATTTAAGAGGAAGAAGGTCTGATTTATAAGGCTTTGCAAATTTTTTCAGTGCTAGAAAACATTTGACAGATTATTTTAGTGCATTCTTGCACAACTAAGGTGAAATTCCTTAGTGGCAACTCTATGTTGATTTGATCTTGAAAAATACTAGTGTTTTCGGGTTTCGTCCTTTATTTTTGTATTGTTGATCTCTACAAAATTGGAGGGAAGAAGATCTCTCTTCCTTAGAGACTCTACTAAGAGATTGTTCTCAGATTAAAGAAACTCAGAGTTGGAAGGGATAAGAGTTTGGAAAGTGGTTAAAGGTCAGACATCAGGAAAAGATATAGCCATTGATGAGAGAAATCAGCCTTTGGTAGAGGATTATCACTCTTCTTCAAGTGATTCGATTCAAGTGATCCTCTCATAAACCTATTTGCCTCGGATAGTGAAGGCCCTTGATGTACCTAGTAATCTCCTTCTCTAATCTACACCTCTATGTTTTAATTCAAGTAAAACTTTCCAATAAAATCAGCACTTAGAGAATACCAGTCTTGTGAATCACATTCTTGAGTTCCAAAGACCTTGCACTCTGCATCGTTTGTTTCACCTCCAAGATCACCTCCACCAAACATGATGGATCAACCTAGACCTCCATTTTTGTTAACACCTTTGGTCCTTTAAATTTTAGAGGAATGGATGGTTACCCAAATGTTGTCCCACAAGATGTCAGAAATAGGTTTCCAAAATTCTAGGGTAACAATGCTATTACTGGTGATCAGCACCTCAAACTTTTTGATAATATGATGGAATATTTTGAGATAGAATTTAAATATGTGTATATTCATTTATTTATTCATACACTAGAGGAGGATGCTAGGGATTGGTACAAGGCTCTACGATATTTCTATTGATTCATGTATTGAAATGAAAAATGCATTTAGGTTGCATAATATGGTGACAAGACTTATCCTAGATTTTTTTATCTAAGTTTGAGAATATCAAGAAAAATCCTAATAAAATAGTCGATGACTTCAACACAAGGTTTAACAAAACTTTGAGAAGGCTGCCGATTAATCGAGGCCTTGTGATGAATCTTGTTTAATCAAATATACGAGATGCATTTGATAAGAAGGAAGCCTATTACCTAAGAGACAAGAACCCAACCAATCTAAGATAGGATTTCACTATGGCACTTCAAATTGAGAACAATATCAAGTTGATGAAGCTGATAATGAGGATGGAACTGATGATGATATTTTCATGATGGGTTGTTCTTCAAGCTCACAAGGAGGAGCAACATCTCTTTGAAGTAATAAGAGCTAGGACAACTGCAATTTTTGGGATTGCATCAAATGGGTAAAAATATTTCCTCCCCCTCATGCTCTTGAAGTAGATGTAGTGCAAGCTTCTTAAACTCCTCACAATGACTTTGAATACTTGAGAGATTTGATGATTAAGAAGTATGACGGTGGTATCCCTTCGGAGGAAGATAGACAATTGTTGATGAATATTGTTGTAGCTCAAGAGAGGGACTACAACACTAGAAGCAAGGTTATTAAAGGAGTTGGGCCTCAAGCCAAACCTAAAACACCCTTTCTCACAAGAATTCCAAAAGAAGCTCCTAGGAAAGAAACACTTGTTAAAAGCTCTGTTGTCCCAAGAAAAAATTACAGTCCTCATCATGCCCAAGCTGCCAAGAATCCTTCGCCATCTGATGAATCTTCTTGTCTCCCTTCCAATGTTGTTTTTCCAAAGAGTGTCCCCTATGACATAGCCCAAGTATTGAGCCAAATTAAAGTGAGTGTTCTAATCATTGAGTTGTTTAGAATTCTTGAGCATAAGAAGAGAGCACTTGAGTACTTAGAATTAAAAGAAGAGAAGGTTACTCCATGTAGAAATATAAATGTTGTTGAAACTCCACCTTAGATCATTGTTGACTTTGAAACACCATCAGCAGTTGAATATGTTGGAGAGACACTTGAGGTATATTTGGGGACATCTTTGGTTGATTCCCAGTTGAATGTTGATCCATTCTTCACAACTTTGCTCATAAAAGATAGGCTACTTCACAATTGTATGTTTGATTCCGTGCATCATGTAATGTCATGCCTCTAGAAGTCATGAATGAGTTGGATATCAAAGTGACAGCTGCCTATGGGAAGTGTACTACCATGGATTCCAAGAGAAGTGTTGGTGGTTGGTTGTGTGAAAGGTTTGGTAGTGCAACTTGATGTTGTAATTGTGTGAAAAGGTGGGTAATAATTTTAAACTTGATGTTGTAATTGTTGATTGCCCTGCCAAATGGGGTATGATTTTGTCAAGAAAATGGCCTGCAAGAATTGGTGGCATAGTTCATATGGACATGTCTTTTACTACTATTCCCATTGAGGGCAACCTTGTCAAGCTTTATGGAGAAAAGAAAATGTTACATCTAATTGAGGATCCAAATAATGCTTCCTATGAAGTGTTGTTTGCTAATGTAGATGCTGAGAATTTCATTGGTTTTGCTGATGGAAAAGAACACAAGATGGAAAAATCAAAGTGCCTTGATATGGTAGGTTCTCCTTGGACCTTGCTATTTGATGGATCTTGCTCCAAATTTGGAAATGGTGTTGGTATAGTTATGTTTTCTCCTAGTTTGGAAGAGTTTGATTTTTCTTTCAAACTTAATTTTGAATGCACTAACAACGTTGCTGAGTATGAGGCATTGTTGTTGGGGTTAATAATTGCATGGAAGTATGGAGTGAAAGATATTGTTGCAAAAGGAGACTCAGAGCTGGTTGTCAAACAAATAAGAAAAATGTATGCTACAAAAAATCAGCATATGAAAGCAGTATAAACATGCAGTTTGGGATCTAATTGAAATGTTTGATTCCTTTAACATTGTGTATCATAATAGAGGTCTTAATGTTGTTGCTGAAAATTTGGTAGTGCTTGGTTCTAGATTTGAAGTTTCGCTATTTCACCTTATTGTGAGTACAATGTTGAAATGTTGACTAGGCCAATTGTCCCTGACAACATCAAGCATTGGCAGGTGTTTGATGATGATTCTCAAGTGCTAAGGTTCTTACAAAACCAAGGTGAGTTTGCAAATCAGAATATTAATTGGGAGCCAATGGTATACATGACTGAAGGAAGAGAAACTTTTTTTGAAAAAATATCATCCAATTGAAAACAAACACCATTCCTAGAGGTCTTGTTGCACTTGAATAAAACTTTAACAATGTTGATTGCATTATAAATAGAAACATGTCTGCCTCAAGGGATGTGGAAGAGCATGACTTGGGAACAAAGGACAAACCAAGAAAGGTCTGGTTGGGCAGAAATTTAAGTAAAGAAGAAAAATAGTCCTATGCCCAACTCTTGAAAAAATACCAAGATTGTCTTGCTTGGTCCTATTCAGAGATGAAAGCATACAGAGAATATTTATTTTATCATGAAATCCCTCTTAAATCAAAATCCAAACCATTCAGACAAAGGCAAAGGAAAATTAATCCACTTCTCTCCATGAAAATGCAGGAGTTAAGGAAGTTGAGAGATGGTGGTATTATTCAGCCCACTAGATATTCATCTTGGGTTACAAACATTGTGTCAATCGTAAAGAAGACAGAGACATAAAACTTTGTGTAGATTTTAGAAATCTAAATAAATCATCCATGAAGGACAACTATCCCTTGCCAAATATGGAAAATATGTTGTAGCTTGTGACAGGGTCTGAATTGCTTTCTACATTGGATGGTTTCTCCAGATATAATCAAGTGGTTGTCAAAGAATCAAAAAGACTTAAGACATCATTCACTACTCCTTAGGGGGCATATGTTTTTTCAAGATTCCCTTTGGTTTGATGAATGTTGGTGCCATTTTTCAAAGAGCAATGGATGTTGCTTTTCGATTACATCAATGAGTTCGTCGCGATTTACCAAGATGATGTGACTATGTTTTCAAGACAGAGAGGTGATCATTTACAGCACTGGAGAAGATCTTTGATTAGATTTAGGGAGAATGGCATTTCTCTTAATCCAAAGAATTTTCATTTTGGTGTGCAAAAGGCTAAGTTGCTTGGTCACATTATTTTAAAAGATGGTGTTATGGTTGATCCACGAGAGAGTGGAAGAAATAAGCAAAGTGCCCATCCTAGGAACCAAGAAAGGCATCCAATCTTTCTTTGGTAAAATAAATTTTATTAGAAGGTTTGTTTCAACTTTGTTGAGTGACTCTTCCAATCGCAAGCATGCTAAAAAGGACCAAGTTATTAGGTGGGAGGACTTTGTCATTCAAGTTTTTGAAGGAATTAAGGATGCACTTAAACATGCACCTTTCTTAGCAGCCCCAAACTATAAGAGGCCTTTCCAAATCTTTTCTTTTTCCTCTGAATATACCATTGCTTCTGTTTTGTTGCAAAAGGATGAGAATGGGGTTGAGAGGCCTATTTCCTTCTTTAGCAAGGCTTTACAAGTAGCTAAGTTGAAGTATACAATAATGGAGAAACAAGTGTTTGCCTTGGTGAAAGCAACAAAGTTTTCAGGCCTTATATATTGAGTTCAAAAGTTGTTTCTTATGTTCCCCACACCATGGTGAAGGAAATCTTATCAGAAATGGAGATCTCAAGTAAAATATGTAGATGGGTGAACAAACTATAGGAGTATGATATGGACATCCAAACCACAAAGTTGGTAAGAGGTTTGGTTCTTGCTAGGCTCATGGCTGAGAGCAACTTGCAGAATGTGGAGGTGAATCAGCTAGAGGGAGAAAGGGTAGATGTGCTTGCAAAGTTGGTAATTTCTGAATGGTACAAGGATGTAATATTTTACCTTAGACACCTTTGCTATCTTGATCATTTAAATAAAAATCAGAAAAGAGCCCTTAGGTTGGCTTCTCAAAAATATATCATCACAGACCTTGGGCTAGGTTGGAAGAAGCTCAAGGTGTCCTCTTAAAATGCATAAGCGAAGATGAATCTCCCAAAATAGTTTCGATTTCCATGGGGAGTTTATGGAGGACACTTTGCTAGAAGAGTAACAACACATAAGATTTTGAAAGTTGGTTATTAGTGGCCTTCTCTCTTCAAAGATGCAACCCATCTGGTTAGAAAATGTGATAGTTGCCAACGCTTCTATGTAAGTCTGAAAGCTTCAAGCTCCCTTCCTTTACAGCCTATATTAATTGAAGCTCCTTTCAAGAAATGGGGGATGGACTTCATTGGTGAGATTTTAGATCCTTCTAGTGCTGGCCATAAATGGATCCTTGTAGCCACTAATTATTTTACAAAGTGGGTAGAGGAAATCCCCACCAAGAAAGAAACACACCAAATAGTTATGGACTTCTTGTTAAATCAAATCATATGCAGATTTGGAGTCCCAGTCAAAATTGTAGCTGATAATGCCATGTGCTTTAGAGCTAAACCTTTAATGGCAATGTGCAATGAATATGGAATCAATCTAACTTATTCTTCAAACTATAACCCCCAAGGAAGTGGACAAGTTGATTCCAAAGTAAAAGGAACCTACTGAAGATCATTAGAATGACCTTGGAATTGAACAAGAAGAAGTGGGGAGAACAATTGAAGTTTGCAGTTTGGGTTGAAAGAATAACTCCTAAAAGAGCTATTGGTAAAATCCCATTTGAATTGGTGTATGGAACTTAGGCTTTGCTGCCCTTACATCTGTAATTATCTTCATTTCAGTTTTCCCAATGGTTGGAAGATCAATATCATGGCTCATATGAATCAAGGATCAATCAGATTATTGAGCTTGATGAGGAGAGAAGAGCATCCCATCAAAGGCATATCATATTTAGAGAGAAATTGAAGAGATTATTTGACAAGAAGGTCGCTCCTAGAGCCTTCAAAGTGTTTGAGATCTGGTCTTGTTGTGGGATAGTAGGCATGAAGACAATGGAAAGCATGGAAAATTTTATGAATTATGGATGGGCCCTTATGCCATTGATATCAAAATTGGTGAACATACCTTTTTTCTCAAATATTTAGAAGGGGAATTGCTGGAGCTGCCTATTAATGGCAGAAATTTAAAACATTTCTTGGATTAATCCCCAAATTGAGGTATGCACAAATTGTACAATTTTATTTTTTGTTTTTATTTGTTTTATAATGTTGGTGGTGTGTGTTTTGCCCTTTGTTCTTGGTAGCCATCTTGGTTATTTTCTCGACTCATTTTTTGGATGGTTCTAGGTTTTTTTGGGCCGCCTTGTGTTTTGACTTCTTTACCCAATGGTATTTCTACACTTGGTCTACATTTTTCCTTGTGGAACTCGTTTGGGAGTTCCCATCCCCAAGCAAGAGCTGATGTTGGTGCCATTTCTGAGCTTGCATAATGTGCCCTAATTTTTCATATCCAATTTTGCTTAGAAACATTTTATCTCTCAAATTGGTGATCTGTAATTCATCCCCTCCGTTGAATGTTTTAAATTTCCCATAAGCTTGTTCTTTTTACCCTGGTTTAAAATAAAAATTCACATGTGCTCTTATTTTGTGCCCTAGGTATTTCTAATTTTTGGGCTGTGTCATTTTCCCTTTGCCCAATCATGTAAAAATCAAAATTGATCAAATCTAAATTGTATGAGTTAAATCCCCATTCCCAAGGTCGAAAATAATGTCAAAACATGATTCAGATGATTTAAAATCAAAAAATTTGCAATCCTTGTTGAAAAATTTGATTTCTAGGGCATCCTTTAAATTTTTCACGTTTTGACAGTCATACGGGTGTCATTGGCCGTCAAATTCATCATCGGAAGGTAATGGAAACGTGGCAGTTTCCTATTATTGGGGGTGTCGGGAAATATTTCTAACTTATCATTTTTTGAAATTTTGGCAAAGAGGAAAATTTTGATCCATGGCTCCACCTTCTGCAAGAGGTGCCTACATGGCATGTTTTGATTAGCTAAGGGATTGGCGGGTGGCAAACTTTCCTTAAGAAATTTTGGTTTCATTTTGTAAAATTTTCAAAGGCTAATTTTGGCCCGAAGGCCCACGGTGAATAGGGAGATGACACATGGCATATATTCTAGTCTGAGGGCATGTGGATGGTGGAGGGACTTGGTGAATTTTGTTGTTTTATGCCTCAAAGTGATAAAGTGAATTTTTGGCCTGAAGGCCCTTGGCTAATCCCTAGTGGACACGTGTCCAAGAAAGGATAGGATGGGGCAGCGGGTTTTTGCAATGACTTTGAATTTTTTAACTTCAAATGGTAAAAAATCAAATTTTGGGCTGAAGCTCCACAACAAGTCAAGAAGTGACACGTGTCTAGGGAAGAAAATGGATAAGCGGGACTTTGAGAATTTTTGATTTTTTTGCCTTTTGGGGCAAAAGTCTCAAAATTAAAAATAGTCCGCATTGCCACTGCAAGAAATTTAGATGAGGAGGGGAGGTTTGGACCTTGGGGGGCAAAGTAAAATTTCATCTTTTTTGCAAAAGGAGATAAAGTGTAAATGGGAGGCATGCCTCCATAGCCTATCCATGATGGACACGTGGCACATTCTAAGAAGTCAAAAGAAGAGTGCAAGCCCGCGGTGAATTCTAAATTTTTCAAATTTTGTAGGAAGGTTTGAAGGTAGAATAGGAGGCTTGGCCCCATGGCGAATCAGAGAGCGCCATGTGGTGGGGAAGAGATCGGGCATCCGGGCCCGCAGAGGTTTTGTGAAAAAAAAAAAAATTTCCACAAAAGAGGCAAAATTGATAAAATTGGTCCATGTGGTTTCAATGGGACCCACCTTTGGACATGTGGCGGGCTTAGGAGGCGAAAGGGGGGAAAAGTGGAAAAATTTTCCAAATTTTCAAAAGGTCGCAAATGCATTTTTGGAGGGCTTGGGCCCAATCCAATCATTTTTTAGCACGTGTCCCACCTTATCCAAAGGTTAAAAGGTAATATTGAGCTTATTTTTGGATCTCATCTTCCACGTGGAGGGCTGATATTAAAAGTTGATGTAAGATCGATGGTTACTATGCATCCATTTGTTTTGGCCACCATTGGAGATCCAAGAAGCTTGGAAATCACATTTTTACATCAAATTTCATCGAATCTTATGTGATTTTGTTTCATCTTGACCTTCTAGGATCATTGACATCATTTTCATGGCTTGATTCCTTGATCTAGAATGTTTTTTATATAAATTTTTCTTTGGCCCGTGAAAAAATGTACAAGTCAAATCTGGAAATTACAGAAGTGAATTTGGAAAGGTAAAAGGTAAAATGATGAGTGAAAAGGTGTCTGCATGCCTCAATGATGAAAAATGTGCCTCCAAGATGGATAATGACCCAAATTTTGTAATGTTTTAAAAATTTTGACACACCTGGCATTCATCGAACGTTTTTTTATTTGATGTCCCTTTCTGCAAATCATGAAGATTGTTTGTAACAAAATTGATCCCATGGCATATTTTTACTTGGAAAAGAAGGCTCCAATGTGGCATGAAGTATATAATGCATTTTGAGAAATTGTAAGAGGAGGGAGTTGAAAATCACGAGAAAATTTCGAGAGAAAGCTCATTTTATGAGAAATCCACCAAAGAACCAGGTTAATGTCTCATGTGTTGGAAATTCATGTATGTGAGTTGGTTACAAGTGTATATCCATCACACTAGCTATGAGATTGTTCATGTAACTCTCCCCTGCTATTGAATCTAACAAGTTTTGAACCAAATCTGTGTTTTCTTTGGGCAATATGGTGTTTGTTATCATTTTTAAATGCTTGTGGATAGTTTTCATTGTTCCTGTTGCAATCTTGCATTGAAAGTATTTAGAAATCACATAGAATCTCCATTTCTTGTTGATATTTTAGTGGCATTTGAAATCTCATGTTCAGAAGAGCCTTCATCTAATAAGGAGATAAACAAATTTAAACTCACTTTACCTTCCCCGACTACAGAGAATTCCTATAAGCCTTTGGGGAACCTTAGGCATGGTTTGATCAAGGATTTTTGTGTTTAATTAAGTTATCTACTTCAATATTTTGTGGTGAGTTATTAAATATTGTGTGAATAGCACAACCTAGGCTTCTATTTGTGCCTCTTCCGGTTAAAGGAACATTCGATTATCTCGAGGCATTTCTTTTGATAATTGTTCAAGTATTGTAGAGATTGTCAAAGATCCGATCTATCCTAGTTTGTCTTATCAATCCCCCACCAAAATTCATCCAAACAACAAATATCCTATCATGTACTATCCTTGATTCGCATTTGTATACCCACGTAAGATCAAATCCCATTTGCAAAAGTATGCATAATAGATCAGGATTTCCAATGTTTTAAGTTAACTTTGCCCTATTTTGAGAACATACCCATGTTTTGAGAAGTGACAACTTGTGAGATTTCAGATCCGGGGTGTTGAGCATGTTTTCATCAAGGTCTCCATTAGAGAATTTCAAACAAAGAGAAGGACCTTTTCATCTCCTTCACCATTACAAGGTTACAAAATAGGTCCTCTTACCTTTGTTGCGAGGCACAACCTAAAATAGCTAGGACAAGATCAAGTCCTATTGGAGTGCCATCCATTTCTCCACAAACTTGAGTTCCAGCTAGACCATATCCCCTGCGCTACCAACAACATACAACATGGTCTAATTTTTCCTTAAGCTCCATGACATATCTATGGTGCTTTGCTCAAACCTGAAAAGGAGAAAAAATTTGGATATTAACACAAGGAGTTCTGGATCTTATCTAATATTTACGCCCCAAATATTAAAGGAGAAAGAAAAAAGCTCTGGGCCAATCTTTCTAAATTCTAGTATGTTATTAAAGGGATAGAATGGGTGATTCTGGGGGATTTTAACACCCCTTTGTGTCCCAGGGAAAAGAAGGGGGAAATATTGATTTTACTGAAAGTATGGAAGACCTTCAAGATTTCATCTCTCTCAATAACCTTATGGATGTTGAGCTACGGGGTATTAGATTTACTTGGTCAAACAAAAGAAAAGTGGATCAGTTTATTATAGTTAAACTTGATAGAGCTCGATTTCATGGGGATGGTTGAACAAAGAAGCTAGTCTTTACTCCCTTCCCCACATCAGGTTTGATCACAATCCTATCCTCTTCCGATCAAGGATAAAGAGAGGAGGAGGACCCCCTTCATATTTGAGAAGATGTGGCTGCAAGATGAGGATAATTTTTATTTAGTCAAGGGCTAGTGGAATGTGAAAATCAAAGGAACAACTTTATTCAAGATTGCTAAAAAGCTAGCTCATGTGAAAAAAATCGAAAGGATGGAATAAAATAAGTTTTGGTAACATTTTTGAGAAAAAGAAGTCTCTGGCTAATGATATTTCATCCCTCCAAGGAAATATGGAATCCTCTGTTGAGGAAAATCTATTGCTCAAACAAAAAAAGAGAAGGAATTATTAGCTGAGTACCATAACATTCTCCTGAAGGAGGAAATTTTTGGAAACAGAAATCAAGGGTCTAATGGCTCAAAGAAGGTGACAAGAACACAAAGTTCTTTCATATCTCAACTCTAAAAATAAGGATCTCTAATAGAATTCTCTATATCAAGAATGAAGAGGGAGTGTTGCTCAATGACACTAAGGAAATCCAACAAGCTGCTAGTTCTTTTTTCAACAGGCTTTTGGCTTCTTCCAGAGCTTCTAACAACATTAAGGAAGAGTAGTTTTTGGATTGTATTCCCTAATTGATTAATGAAGAGGACAATTATATTCTCACCAAAATCCCTTCACTTTGGAAGAAATTGAATTTATGATGAAATCCCTAAATCTTGACAAAGCTTCAGGACTGGATGGGTTTCCTCTCTTTTTCCAAAATTTCTGGGAGATTGTGAAGGATGATACTTGTAATGCTATTCAAGAATTATTTAAGAATAAAAATATGCTTCAAGAGTTAAATAACACTTTTCTAGCCTTGATCCCTAAGAATCATGATCCTACAGATTTCAAAAAAATTAGACCTATAATCCTATGTAATTGTGTTTACAAAATGTTCTCCAAAATCCTGGCTTTAAAAATTCATCCTGTCTTGCCTTCGATCATCTCTGAGAAGCAAGGAGGCTTTGTTATGGGAAGACAGATCTAGGATGGTATAGTCACTATTCAAGAAACCCTTCATTTACTTAAGCAGAATAAGAAGGAAGTCATGTTTATTAAACTTGATATGGAAAAATCCTATGATAGAGTCTTTTGGCCCTTCCTTCTCAACGTTCTTACTAGGTTTGGTTTTGGCAAAGACTTTAAGATGATGAATATTTTATGTATTTCCATAAAAAAGTTCTCAGTCCTGATTAATGGGGCCCCTTGTGGAATTTTTAACAGCACACGTGGATTAAGACATGGTGATAGTATTTCACCCTTTCTTTTCATTATTATGGCCAAGACCCTTAGTAGAGCTCTAAAAAGGCTGCCTTGGATGGTAGGATCAAAGGTATTTCTCCTGCTATTAACTATAACAGGGTTACTCACCAGCATTTTGTTGATGACACTATGTTGGTTGGTGAAGCTTCTATCTCGGAGGCTATGGAATTCAAACAGTTAATGGGTGATTATGAGGAGGTGTCAGACCAATTAATCAATTATGGGAAAAGCTTGGTTTTCTTTATCAACACCCTAGAAAGAAGATGCAATAAAATTGTTGGAATTATTGGTTGTGTGTCTAAAACCCTCCCAACTAGGTATCTAGCATGCTTATTAGGGTGGAAAAACCTAAGAATGTTGATTGGAATTTCTTAATTGATAGGTTTTTGAAGAAACTCGAAGGCTGGAAAGGTTCTTTGTTATCTCAAGTTGGCAAGGTTGTCCTCCTCAAATGCTTGATTCAGAATTTACCTATTTATATGATGTCTATCTATAGGTTACCCTCCTTGATTGCTAGTAAGTTGGAGAGTATTCAAAAAATATTTCTATGGAGTGGCTCAGAACCCAAAGATAGAATTCCTCTAATTTCATGGGAAAAGGTTTGCACCCCCAAAAACTTGGAGGTCTTGGTATCAGAGATTGGACCAAAATGAATAAAGAAATGTTGTCTAAAATGAGCTGGAGGCTGGTCAAGGAAGAGAGTGTTTGGACTTCTATTATCAGAGGTAAATATTGGCCAAATATATCTGCCAACGAATGGTGCTTCTGCATCCAGGATTCTAATGGTTCTTCTTGTTTCTAGAAATCTATAAATTGGGCTAAACACGTAGTCTCTGAGGGTAGCAAATGGATGGTTGGCAATGGGTGAATGATCAAATTTTGGGAGGAAAATGGTTAGGGGACCTCCCTCTTAAGATCATTTACCCCATGGTCTATAGAGATTATATGACCAAATATGGGACCAAGGTCAGAGATTTTTTCAACTTTGATGAACCCCGGGACAATGAAAACCATTGATCTAGATGATTCTAATAGCATTGATATTTCTTTTATTAACACTAAATTAAGAGGAATTATTTTTAATAAGGAGATCTTATAAGAGGATAGTATTTACTAGTCTAAGGAGGATAGTGGAGTCTTCTTGTTCATAAGTTCCTACAAATCCTTCTTTTCTAAGGTGGGGGAAACAGAAAACTTCAATTGGGGAAGTGTTTGGGTCAAAGAGTTAATCCCCAAGATTAATATATTTTTGTGTTTGGTTATCCATGATAATATTCTAATTTTTAGCAACCTAAACAAGATAAATTTCCATATGGTAAATAGATGTGTGTTGTGTGAATCTGAGTGTGAAGACTCCTCACACCTTTTTCTCAACTACCCCTTTCTGGTCTCGATTAGGAAGACCATTCTCAATCTTTTTGAATTCAATTGGGTTTTCCTAATTCCATAAAACTGTTGTGGTCCCAATGGTCTAATCCTTTTAAGAGCCAAGGATTAAAATATTTTGGAACTTTTCTATTATGCATTTAGCTTGGGAGATATGGAAGGAGAGAAATAGAAGAATCTTCAAAGGCAAGAAAGAGTCTTCCAAGAAAGTTGGATCCCGTTGTGTTAATACCATTCTGGATAATTTCTCTAATCTGAACCCTCAAAATAATTCTATCATTCAGAATGAATCCATATTTTCCTTAAAGTGGGGTTTGGGATCCACACCTACTAGTACCCCTTCTCTAAACCCTAGACTCAAAGGATGGGTGAAACCTAGCAAGGAGTGTTTTAAGTTGAACTTTGATGGTGTGTCCAAAGGAAACCTTGGTAGAGTTGGTTGTGGTGGGGTTTTCTAGGATTCTGAAGGAATATTTATTCTTGGGTACCATCACAACCTAGGCACTCAAACAAACCATGTTTCTAAAGCAGCGAGGGTTTTTTGGGGGTTGTCTATAGCTCTCCAACACAATTTTGCCAATTTGGAGGTGGAAGGAGACTCTCTGAACATAATTAACAACATAACTGGGAAAGGTTCCATCTCTATTTCCATCCATAACTCTATTAAGAGTATTAAGGAAATGTCAAATTTATTTGAATTTATTACCTTCAAGCATGTTTATAGGGAGGCTAACTTTGTGGCAGATTGTTTTGCTAATATGGGGGTTAATTGTGATGAGTTGACACTTATCAATGAAGTGGAAGCTCTTGATCCCAAGGTGCGAGCACACTTACATAATGACATAAATGGACATGTCACAAAATAATGTCATCTCATGGTGTGTCAAATTCATCATGGTCATTTTTGTAGGAATAGTGAGCATTTATTTCTAAATAATGTGAAGATCGGGGAGGGGATCCACTCGTGTGTCTGGAAATATTTTGTTGCTTCTGTGCTTGGAGAAATTTCATTTTTGGGCCTGCGTGTAATCCTCTGGCTACCTAGAATTTAGTATTTTTCATGAATATTTTTGTGCGGCCAAATGGGTGGTGATCTGGTTAGAACTAAACCTACTAATCTCGAAGGGGTGACACCTGAAGCCATGGATCTGTTTGATAGCAAGGGTTTTATGCCCTTCCTAAAAAAATTGAAGGTCATTTTGAAAATCTTAGCAAATATTTCACCATTTCCTAGAAGACTACTAAAAAACGTGCGGTGGTTGAAATGAAGGGGATTAGCATGGAGATTACTGTGGATTCGATCACCAAAGTGATGGGTATTCCTACTATCGGGAGGGAGGTCTATAAACCTAAAAATAAGCCTCCAAAGAGCTGAACCTGTTTCTCAAAGGTAATGAAAATCTCACTTCCCATTTTCTGGTTATCTTCATTTGTATTTACCTAATCCATATGACAAGGTGGCTCTCACCCTTATCCAATTTCTCACTCTTGAGGGCCACCACAAATGTATTTACGCCTACCACCTGCCTATGCTTAATCATTTCAGATGTGGCCAGGCTTTTAGCTTCCCCTACTTTCTTTATCATTCCCTATGTGCC
Organism: Taxus wallichiana var. yunnanensis; assembly: GCA_018340775.1. NCBI lineage: Eukaryota > Viridiplantae > Streptophyta > Pinopsida > Cupressales > Taxaceae > Taxus > Taxus wallichiana. The sequence continues at coordinate 608,016,935 of CM031240.1, forward strand.
TCTATCTCTTAGTTCAAAACCAAAAGGGTCTCTATCCCACTCCATCAAGGATTTATTCTTACCCTTGTTAAAAGATTTGCCCTGGATATTGACAAGACTGGATCCCTAACTAAAGCTCTGGAAGCTTATGCGGATGGAGTCGACTCGGACTCGGAGGAAGAAGACTCGAGTGAAGATTTTGACTCTCAGGAAGGTGACTTAGAAGAGGATAAAGACGAGGTTGAGATTATGGCAGCCTAGAATCTTAGGGAAATGAAATCTAAGTAGGGTCCTAGTGTCCCTTTGAACACCAAGGGGAGTCTAGTAAACAAGATCTTCCGACTCCTATCAATGTGTAATTGGAACAAAAATTTAAGGCTATGGGACATATTGGACCTATGAAAGGGGAGAACCATTTGGCTAAGATGGTGGTGGATATTGAGGAACTTAAGGGAGATATGCAGCTCACCAAGAGCTCGGTGTAGTTTTTGTTCAATGACTAGCATAAGATGAAAGCATAGGTTGAGGAAGTGGTCAAAGCAATGGGCATGGCAGAGAGATTGAGGTTTTAAAAGCCAACTATGGTTTCATAACCAATGAGTTGGACCATGTTCATGCCATTCTCCACAGCTACATGGAGTGGAGTGTAGTCACGGTGAAATCTACTCTGTAACATCTCCAGACTCTAGGTCAGCTCACTAATGCCTATAGTGTTGTGGATAGTCAGGGCAGGAAAAGAAAGGTGACTCCCGATGGTTTCGACTTGGCGTCTTTGGCTAGTAACATAGATTCTCTGGCTAAGGAATGGGCTAAGGTGCTGGAGGGTCTTAAAAAAGCCTATAAATGATGGGGAGGGTGTTTTGTTTTATTTATTGTCTTTGTAGCTTTTTGGTTGTTATTTTCTTCATTGTTGTTAGTTCCACTGTGTTTTTGTTGTTGTTGTTTCACTACTTTAGCTCCTAGGGGAGCTCATATTATTATGAACTGTTATATTATCAATTTTTGATGGTGTGGTAATGTATTTATCTTCTCTCATGGAGAGGTGACTATGTTCAGGGTAGGGTCCCCTCAACCCTTTTTTACCTCTAATCAAAATATATATTTGATCCTTTCCCCTCTCTAATGTAATTTATTTTTAATAATCTCAAAGACATGTATAGATATGGTTAAGTCCCATTTTTCTATCAAGTACATCTTGAATATTTCATTGTAAAAAGGTTCTTGAAAACAATAAATTGATGCGGATAAATAATTTGGAGCTCTACATAGTTTTTCGACTCTACTTTTTTCAATAGTGATTTATGTCTTAATGCTTAGACAACAAATCTATTTCAGATGTTGAGTAGAATTTTCATTTCTTGTTTTGATTAAATTTATATGGTAAGTAGATTGAGATTTTTTGGTATCATTTCCATCATTTACTTTTTAATTGCATTTAGTTTCTTATATGTGCTTTGAAATATCAATTATTAAGTGGTTTAGAGATAATGGAAACTAGATAATTACTTTGTTATCTTCTTGAATCTAGTCATCTTGAACCATTTTTTATGTTTAATAACCTATGGTATGTACTCGGTGAATGCAAAATAGTTATTTACTTGAGTTATGCAGGGATGCAATTCTTTTTTATTTCCTTCAACTTATTTCCTATAATTTATGTAGAAATAAGTTATAGCTATTACATTTATTCTTTGGTTTGTGTGTGGTTTGATTGATATCAAGGTATTTGATATGATTAATAGTTGATAGAGAGAGAGTCTAGTATATTTAATTCCTTACCCTTCCCTCAATTTTATTTTATTTTAATGAGATCCAAATCACTTAGAACCATTGTGTTTTCACCCACCCAAAATGTGTAATTTTAGGAAAAAAATCAGAATTTTTGGTTTAGTGACCCATTGTCTTGATATATTTTCCCTTGTTAAAGTCTAAGGAATGTGGAAAAATCCAACAATTAATTAATTTTGAGTCAATTTGGGTCTTTTTCTATGTTTTTGGAAATTACGGAAATTGGAGGAATATGAGGAACAGCTTCCTCTTGTTCCCCACATCCATATATCACCCACAATACATTGAGATCCAGTGTCATGTAACTTTTTGAACTCCCCATGGAACCAGTTCTATCAGACCCCTTATTCCCTGAAAATCTTAGTTCTCTACATTTCTTTGTTTCCTTGCACAACACTACCTTTCTACATCACATTATTTCCCCTTCTTCACGACCTTTTCGGAAATCTTTAGAACTTGAGGAAATTATTCCTATCAGGCTATTGTTACCCGCACACTCCTTTTTCCCGCATTTCTTTATTTTTCCTTTGATTATGAATAAAGTGGAAATTATTGAAACTAAAGAAATATGTCCCATCTAAATCTTGGTTCCCCTCACCTCACGGTTCATTTCATTTTCTTTTACCCTAAGCTTTGTGTTTCATAGTTATGTAGAGGTTGTCGAGTCACGTTGAAATAGTTCCTCTCGAACCTTAGTTCCTCATAATCCCATATCTCCCGTAATCCATTCGACCTATTTGCATTGTGGATGTTTTAGAAATCTTTGGAACCCAAGGAACTTGTTCTTTCAGAATTATGTTCCCTGCAATACTTCTTTTTTCGCATATATAGAGTTCCTTAGGTTCCCAAACCTTTTTATATCGTATTGTAAAGGATTGATTAAAATAGTTCTCGTAAACCGATTGACTTCCTCATTGCACTGTCTTGCTCAAAATTACCTCCATTTTTGAATTTATTTACTATAAAAGGGTAAACTTGAGTCATTTTTTACCATTCCAAATCAAGGCTTTTCACTTTGTCCATTATGTTTTTGTTCCCATGCCCTAAAATACATTTATGTCTATACCTTGCCCATTTCTTGTCCAAATTTTAAAGTTGAAATTACGTCTGGACCATTGTGGAGGTACCATCCTTTTCATACTAAAGGTGATTAATTTCATGATCTCTTGGTTTAATTTGGCATTTTTTTGTGTTTTCAACCCTCTCCTTCAAATTCCTCCTAAAAACTACTATTAAGCCTCCATTCTTTCGAGTTTTTCTCACACCTCCATAATGAAGTTACAAGTACATAGGATATGAGCATATTTCTTCCCTAGAAACCTCTGTGCCCAATATTAGAGATAGTTATGTCAGGAACCCGAATTTAGATGACTTTTGGGCCCACATTTCTGAAGATACACCCACCATAATTGCCCAATCCATTAAAAATAGTGGAATTACATATGTTGTTGGATTTCCCCTCTCTTTCCAATGTAATGACATCTTCCTAGCTTTTGATTCAAGTTTTAACCCCTAAAAAAATAAAATTAAGGATCCTCAAGGTCAAATAATTTCCAAGCTTGATGTAAACTACATAAATGCAACCTTAGGAATCCCTACCTTTGAGGATTCTAATACCTTAACACAATCATAGGCTCCAAATATATTTGATCAAGATAAGGATAAATACAAAATAATGGTATCTAAGTCCGAGCTCAAGTAACACAAGAAAGGAGCCTCCATGATGCCTAAGGTTCTCTACAGATCAAATTTCAAAGAAGAATTGTCATATATGATCACCTTGCTTGCAAGAATGATGGGAATGTCTTCTACAAATGAATTTCAGTATTGGATGTGTGTATACATAAATTTCATTTGTGAATAAAACCAAATCTGAATTGGGGGAGATAATTTGTGAGAACCTGAGTGAATAATTGGTAAATGTGCAACAAAGCAAAACTTTCTATATGACATCCTACCTAATGTACACCATTCCAACTTATATGGTGTGGTTAGGGTTATCACCATGGGAGGATAAGAATAATACACTAGTGTATGAGTTATACCCTTAGCTTACATACAAAAATAGTAACAATTCCCACATGAGATTCAATGACACCTTCATAATGTTCATAGTCATATTATTGGAAGGAAATGTAGTTGAGAGAGTATCTGTATAGGAAAGAAAACTAATCTCTACATATGGAATCTGTTTTATCCATTCTGAAAGTTCTCATATATCAGGATAGCTCATTTTGAGGGTGTGTGTAAACAATTTCCAATGTATTGTAATGAAAATTTGGTTCTAGTAGAAGTTTACAGGAAATTGGATATGTTACACAGAACTTGTAGAGATAAGAAAATCACTAGCATTTAGCTTCCTATTTTATTGGGAAATTACACATGTAAGTCTTATTTAGATGCACAAAATGTAGAAAGAACAATCTCTAAATTCAAGTTTCATACTTATCAGAAGAGGTCCTCATTTTATAGAAAATTTATCATCTCCAATTATCTGAGAATGGCTTATTATCATATTCCCACATTTGAGGACTACTAGGAAGATTGTGTAGATGAGTATGAAGTAAGGAAGATGAATTGTGGGAGGTTATGACTACATAAGATCAAGGATATCAACTTGTACCATGTTCCTGAAGGCTTATAAGATGATGAATGTGATTTATATTCTATGGAATATCTCAAAACCATTCAACATATGCCTATCCCAACCATTGAATAGTATCAAAAGGAAAGAGATGACCCTACTGAATTTAATTATTCTCGTGATGTTGAGAATAATACAATGGTTCAAAAGATGAATGAAGGAATATAGAGAAACAATGAAGAAATATTCCTCCTAAGAATCCTCCACCTCTCAAAAAGAATCTCTAACTCAGTTGACTCCTTCTTCCTCACCCTTAGATTCAGAAACCAATGTATATGTAAAGAAAGATAAAGAAAAGGAGGTAGAGAAGATTTATGAAACACCCGAGAAAGAAGTGGAGCAAGAGAAAATTCAAGAATCAGTTTAAGGAGTTGCTCTTGTGCTCGAACAAGTTTCACAACCTTTTGAAGATGAAGTCAAAACAAATAAGGAGAAAGAAACCGAGGAAAAAAATATGAATCATAATAAGAGGTAAATGAACAAAATAATGATGAAGAGGATGGGGAAGAAGATGGTAATGAGTAAGGTGAAGATGAAGAATATGAGGTAGAAATCATATAGCCAAATATAGGAACATTTGGTGCCTCAAGGCCTAAGCTAGAAGTCAGGAAACCATCTTCTTCTTCTATTGAAGCACCTACTCTTGAAGTTTAAATTTCCCAACCCCTTGGCCTTCCAAATTTCATTGAATTTCCACCTCTTCTAGCTCCATATTCTGGTGATTAATTCACATGGGTCCATCACATGATTGATAGTAAGAAAATTAAATCTTATCCATATATTGTTTTTACTAGATTTGATGTAGTGGCTAACCTCCTTTTCACAACTCCTCCTCCAAATAAAACTAAGACAACCTTATGTTTGGTCTCAGATGCTAAATGACAACAATTTCTAGAAATTGCTAAACCAAAGGGAGATAAAAATGAATAGGAAATGACTATGCAGTAGATTTGAAGTTAACAATAATCCCACCTGGAGAGCCCACCCCTGAAGGAGAAGAGAAAAACCTCAAGGAAATTTTTTCAAAGGTAATTGAGAGGGTAGAGAAAGTAAGTAAACACAAGATAATCTTGAGGAACAAGTACAAGTTCTCTCAAACTTCATTAAATCATTTCTCTCATCTAAAAAATTCCTTTGGATTCCACTCCTCTCTCCTCACTCCCACCTATTTTTATCCTTTCTGAAGTTGATATCAAATCTATAATAGAGATTCATAAACATGAAGTATTTGGAAAATATGTTGAAGCATGGGTACAAGGAATGTTTTTTTATTAAGGGAAAATAGTTTTGAAGGGACTATACCCTGTATACAAAAGGGCTCAAAAGCCAGATAGTAAAGGTGAGAGAAACAACCCAGAGAAGGGAAAAACTATCAACCAAAGAGGGCTCAACAACCAAATATTACAATATAAGTGAAAAAAGGATCTAAACGTACAATGATCCAAAAAGAAGTAGGAAAGATCAAAAAGAAATCAAAATAGAAACAACATATAGAGCTCTACCAAAAAATAGCTCCAGAACCACTAGATAATAGCAACTTGCAGCCAAAAAACAAAGATCACAACCCGTTACTTGATAGCTCTATCAATCTTGGTCTTGATAGCCTACAGTGACATGAAGAAGGCAATGGCAGTGGCCTGAGAGGATTCTTGCATATCCACCTGAGCAATTGCAATATCCCTTTTCTCTTTAGGGCCCCAAATGTCCTCATTAACCCCACTTAAACTTCAGACACTATGAACATGTTGTTCAATGAAATTATAAATGCTTTTGAGGGCAGACAATATGTAGTCATTGCGGCTTTTAGCATTCCCCAATCTACCATCTAAGGACTGTAGCTTCTTGAAGACTTCAGAAATAACCCCTTCTTCTTCATCACATTGAAGAATCCCTTTTCCCTTAGCTCTTTCCATATTTTTTATTACCCCTTTGAGCTCTTGTATCTCCTTTTCTAACCTGTCCACCCTGTCCAACAATTCCTCCTCCTTGGGCTCCTCCATCGGTTTACTTATATGCAGGAGGTTTTCAGCAAGTTCCAAGTCTTTGTGGCTCCTTAGGACCCATTGGGAAGCAGGGATTTTAGCTTTGATGCTCTTTCTTTTCTTGCTGGAAACAACAACTTCATTCTTTCTTTTCAGCAGGGGGAGTGGAAGCAGTGTGGGCAGGTGGAGGTATGGAGGAGGGAGGTGGGGTAGGATTCATGGGGGGGAAACTGGAATAGTGGCGGTGGATCAGGAGGATAAGTCCCTAGTGTAAAGGGATAGCCCTAGAGTGGCTCTGAACTTCCCTAATTGATTTCTCCAATGAGTTTATCAAATAGTGAGGAAAGTTGATTATGTTATTTCTACGAAAGTGATTTAGAAATATCAGATGCTTTTGAGGTATAGTCACAAATCTTCCTTCAAGAGTTACATACCTAACCACCATCCCTGGCCGCTCAGCAAAAGGTTCAGGAATCGACGCCACCTTGATGCCAGCAGTCACAAATTCAAGATTCTCCCCCTCATCCAGAAATTTCTTGGTCTCTACCTCCCTGTCCACCTTCTTATTGAAAAATTTGGTGCCTTCCAGGGCTAAGGCCCGTGATCTGGGCGATGAGCTCTTCCGTGATTTCCATCTCCATGTTACTATATTTGACAATCCTATTCTTCCATCCTTGGGTGAATCTGATAGAAATGTCTTGGTCAAAGCCTTGAATCCTTTCAATTAAATTAGACAAGCCCCCGATTTACGTGTAATTCCAAAGCTCCGTATTCTCTTTCCATGCAGGATTGTGGGTCGGTTCAGTTTTGCAAGGTGGACCCCCCATGTTTCCTCTACTTCTTTTCCTGTTCTCAACGATAAAAAAGCTACCAATATGCGGGATAGGCAGAGCTTTGATTTTGATATTTGAATCTTTCCTTTCCATGAAAGCAGGTTTAATTATTATGCTACACTTGTTATTATTGCCCCGCTCCTCGGCTTTCCTCCTATGCCAAGAAATGATGACATTCCATCCCACACAGATCGCATCAATCATCCATATATTTTGTGATGTCATCATCATGTACTTGAGGATCCACACATTAGCGTCCAAATTACAGCCGTTAGTGTTGATTTTCACTGCCATGTAGATCAATGATTATGGCTTTATTGATTTGAGTGGGTAGAACGTCCCCCCTAAGCCAAGTTTGAAAGGAATTATTAACACCGAAGTTAGCCAAACTGTCAGCGACCCTATTTCCTTCTCGATAGGTGTGGGTGATTTGGACATTTTCAAAGCTCTTGCATATATCAATAGCTTCCTCAATATAATCCCTGATAGACCAGCTGGGGTGTTGCTTTTTATTAAAAAGATTGATAATATTTAGAGTATCACCTTCAATTATAATATTTGGAATATTACAATCTCTGCAAGTATTATACCCCAAAGAGCCACCATGGCTTCGGAATAATGATTAGTCCGCTCGCCCATTCTCCCGTAAAAGCAAAAAGCAACAAAATATCCTCTTTGATCTCTGATGACTCCCCTCCTCCGAGTCTCCGGATTTCCTTTTGAGGCCCCATCAAAATTTAACTTGTGCCAATCAGTGGGAGGTTTAATCCATCGGACTGTGTTTCTATTAGTACCATTGTTATTTCTATTGACATGGTCAATATTTCATTCAGTCAGGATGCATTCTTCATTCTCTCGGGTAAAGTCTCTTTTTAAGGGGTTTAAATCTAGCAATATTATCTTTCACAGCAATGATAATTTCCTTGTAGACTTTGATACAAGCCTCGTTTCTATTATTTCTAAAAATACTATCATTACGATCCTTCCAAATTCTCCACATAGTGTGGGGTAGAACAAGTTACCACAATATTTTCACCATGCAATTCTTAAACGGGGATACCCATTGCTCCCAAGCCTCGAAGACAAGTAAGGGGAAAAATCCATCTCGATTAAATTTTGCAAAACGAGCATGCCAAATTTTTGAAGCAACCTCACAATGGAGGAATAAATGCTTTATATCATCAGCCTCTTTCGACACATGCAACATCTATTTTATGGGTACAAGGAATGTTGATTTCTAGTTTAAGTTTCATTAATGAATCATTTAGAATGTATGATAATATATCTTCAAAACAAGATCAATGTAATGCAACAATTAGTTCTATTCGCAAAGAAATTAAGATTTGGATGGATAGTATTCAAGATCTTATAATCATGAGTACCACAAATGAGAAGATTTTACTGTCTCATAATATTTTTGATGATTTTAAAAACAACCTATCCAAGAAATGGGTCTATAGTGTTGAATGGAGGATCAGAGTCCTTGAAGAAGCTACAGTTGAATTAAAAAACATGGTACAAAAATGGTAAATCTCTTAAATCGAAATTATTACCGATCTACAAGCTCTTTGTTTCAGTTCTACAAATATAATTCTGTAAAGAGAAACCTAGTTGATGAATTCAAAGAAAAGTTCAATTCATTGATAAAGGAAAAAAATTTTCAAAGAATACTTGGTCAATAAGGATAAAATGGAAAAAATCTCTGAGCTACACAATGTAGTTGTGGAAGCCACCAAAGGCCTACTACAAAATGGTGGGATAGAAAAGGAGATGGATTACTCTCTCAATAGTTGGTTTTCTTCCATCTCTAACACCATTTTTCCCAAGTACATGGATATTTCTGATACTGTGACTAGATTCAAGATTCAAGTTCTCAAGATGAAGGTCCCAATTGTGCCTCTTTTCAATGTTCCTTCTTCTTCTCGGTTCATAATTTTCTTCTATCCAATTGTTATTTTTTGAGGTTTTCTTTATTATTTTGAAAAATGAAATTGTAAAATAAATCCAACTTATATAATTGACTAATTAAGTGTTTATCACTTAATTAAAATGAAATTATTTAGAAAGGTAATTACATCCTCCCCTCAATTTGTATAAGGATTCTATCTCACTTGTAAAGTTGTTGGATATTTATGCTTCTAAATGTAAATACAAAATTTTGATCAATATAGAAGAATACTTATTTCCCTCTCATTTGTGTTCTTCCTATTTTCTTTTCCTACAATATGTGAATGTGATAGTTTAATATATGTGAATTTTGAAACTTTTTGTTCAATCCATAGAATGTGATGTGAAGAAATTTGTTTCTATTTGCATTTATATTATATGGGTTTTCATATATATTGACTCACATGTTCTTAATTTATTTTGCATGCATCAGTAAGGTATAAATTTGCATTCTCTATATCTGAAAGTGTTTCCTTCTTCACTTCTTTCCTTACAGTAGTGGGTAATCTTGCACAACCAAGGAGGATACTTGTATCCTTGATAAATGAGTTAGACTGAACTTTGTTTCCCTAATTCATACTTCTTTCTTGTATAAGTTATTGTTTCTTCCTCAAAACCCTATTCCTTGTTTGTCTTATGTATTGAGAATATGGAATCATTCACATGCATAAATATCCTCATTCATATTAGTTAGCCTATATATTTGTATATATTTAGATTCTCAATTTTTTCATGAAATAAGGAAACCTCCCCATAAATATGAGAGATCGTTATTCCCGAACTTTTGATTTTTTCCAACGACTAAATTTTCAACCAACACATTGTAAATATCATTAGAATTGAGATTAATTTACAAAAATCCAAGGTTTAGGAAGTGATTTTCCTAAACACACATGTCCCTCTAAAAGCTAACATTTTTCTCATATACGAACCTATATGTCTAAAGTATTACATTCCATGAATCCTATTTATATAAGGGGTTCTAAAAATGAGTACGGTTAATCCCTTTCCTTTGAAGTATGTGTAACAAACCTCTATTAACACCAGGATAAAATAATTTAGTAATATATTATTATGTGTAATATTGGTCATTACATTTAGTAACAAATGTTATGATGCTTATAGTATTTGAATTGATAATTATATTTCATATAAAATAGGGGGAAAATATAATGTATCCATATGGGTTTAACAGAACCAATCTATCAACTAAAATATGAGATACATGAATCAATATTCCGAAAAAAAAAAATTAAAAATAGAACATTTGAAATAACCCCATAAATAATAAACTATACACCTAAGAGTAATGTAAATTAAACTTACATCACCTTATTACACATGGTAAATTAAATTACCTAGGATAGTTCTATAAATACCCTATTAATTCAAAATGCTCTAAAGTGAACAAGGGAGAGATTCCTAAAATTCTTAAATTTTTCCTATATAAGTGAATTAGTGAAGACATTTACACATTATTATTTTTTCGAAAATATTGGATCTTGATGTTGTGTGTTGAACATGCTCACATATGAAATGAAATTGTACCTTGATGTGATTTTTTACATTCATGAAATAATAGATTGTGAAAAAGTTTGAGAACATTAATATTTATAACACATAGTATGGTTGGTTATTTCTATTTTACTCTCAATACTTCAACTATGTGATGGAGCCATATTTCCTCACACATAGAGTCTACTACAAAATGATATTCTACTTTAGCTAAATTTTGAGAAACAAAGTTTTATTTTATTCTCCCCCATGATATTGAAACATATCTCGAAAGACAACACAAATTTATAAGAAAAAATCCTTTCATTAATATTACCTATGTGACCGAGTCTTAACTCACTATTAATAAAAATCAATCATTCTTCTTTCATTCTAAGACAAATCCTATTATTCCTCTTATGTATCTCAAAATATGTTTTGTTGCTTTCCATTGACACATTTTTGGTCGTATATGGACTAGGAGATATAGGTGATAACTAAATATATGTCTAAATTATTATAGGTCACGTAAATGATGCCTAAAATTAGTTGTCAATAGAGAGTTACATATATTTATGGTGTTGGATCTAAGCAAGTCAACCAAATATTTCACTCGTTGGGTATAGTAATAGGATTATAGTCCATAATGTAAATGTTTCAAGGATTGTCTTTGAATATTTCGTTTTGGACATGAATTAATTCCAACTTGGTGGGAGAAAACCATGTAGTATAATATTCCCATTTGAAAATTTTACCATTGAAGAGTTACAGATAGGATCAACCAGTATGGACAAAATAAAATTTTCCAAGTGAGTAAATTAAGAAGGTTTGAAATGCATTTTATACGCTCCAAGAGTAATATTTTTCATTAAGGCCAACCTAGAGGGGGAATACCAACTCATATAAAGATTACCATTTGAAAATTTGACTATTGGATAATTACATATAGGATAGACCAAAAGGGACAAAATTAACAATTCTATTTTGTTCATCTTGAATGGTTCTATATCTAGTGGTGTACTAAGCTTAACCGATGTTATAGAAGGTTATGCATAGGATATATATATAATTATTTTAATTAAAATATGTAATTTTTTAGATGTTTTAATAGTGGAATGAGGGATTGCTAGCCTTGGTATAACATAAGATAATGTGTTTAATATTATTTTTACACACACATCATGTATAAGTGATTCAAGACAAAACCAAGATTATCAAAAGACAAATTCCAAAATTGGGTGTTTTTGTTCACCTGTCCCCGCCTTAATCTATTAAATATAAGTTTTTAGTTAAAGGAAAAGTATACCTAATTCTATAGACATGTTGTTCCTTTACTTGAACAATTGATTTTGTGTGAGGTGTTTAAAGTGAAACTTGCAAGATGAGAGTGTAGTCAATGTCCATATTATGAAAATCAAAACTTTGACTTTGAATATTGAAATTAAAAATAAAGAGAGTAAGGAAGGAGTACACCTATATTCATAGAAACTCATTTTCCTGTGTAGATTGAGGCTTCTTGGTGAAATATTTGTAGTAGATCATGCTCACTAGTTGAAGAAAATAGAGAAGGATATTTTTTCCAATGAAGTAGGAAATTGGGGTGATAAATCCAAAATTCACGAAACCAATGTTATCCAAAGTGGGTATAGTAGACCTAACATATGATTTGAGGATAAATACACAATTTACCACTCAAATGGGGAAACTACCATGGGTTCACCAAGAATGACACTAAGTTCGATGGGTGTCATTAGACCCGATGTGAGCCACCCATTATAGTTGAACCAAACTATTATAAATGGATCTAGGTTCCAATTTTACATGATTGAAATAGAATAAAGTATACTCATTCCCCACCATAATCATAGTAATTTGAATTTTTCATAATTTAAAGGGAATAAACTATATATGCCCCAACGATGCTTGTGTCATTGAAATTTCAAAAGAGAGTTATATGTACCATAGAATATTTGTAAATTATATTTGTAATCTAATTAGACCATCAAGTAGCATCATGACACCTACATTAGTAATAAATTATAGTGTATATGTATTGATGTCTATATCATTATTCCTAATTCATTGCCTAAATAATTGTGTATTATGTATTTTCTAGAAAATTTGAAATTGGATGTATAAATTTCAATGGAAAATTGACCAATAGGGACACAATCAACCAATCAATTTTTGTCCAATTTTGCCAGTTATTTCCATCATTAAAATTTATGTCTATAACTATTGGTAAACCTTTATCTTATATCAATATTCATATTCACTATATTTAACATCTTGTACCTTATATTTGTTTGAAAAATAGGGTTATATTTAGTGATCATCCCACTTAATGTCTCTTAATTTTAGGAAAAGGAGATATACCATAAATAACTTATCTCAAAAGAAAATTAAAATTAGAAGTTTTCATATTGAGAAATATAATAGTATGTTAGATCATACATGCATGTGGAGGGTAACCATATGTTGCTAATTTGATATATAACTTGTTACATAAAAGGATTACATGACATGAATCATGGCACCAAAGTGTGAATTCATGATGTATATCATGGCACCAAGTGTAACAAGAACAATAAGAACACAATCTCAACACATAAAGTCACATACATAATTCCACATAAATGGACAAGAGGTCATATACAAGAGTGTCAATTAAACAAACAAGGGAAAATGTGCATGAAATAAAGACTATTAACACTACAAACAAGATACATTAAAATGTCACAAATATAAACAAAGGAACATGGCTATAAAAAGATATAATTTATAATGAATCCATTGTGAAATAAGTAAACATTATGTGCATAGAAAATGAAATACTAGTTTATACAATCCATGTGTGTTAATATTGAATTCTTGTATAAGAATACCATAATGTAATCTATAAACACAATAAATACATGTGTTAATAGTATATATAGAGATGTAAAATATGTAACACCCACTAAAACAACCCACTTGATACCCAAGAAACAACCTAGGATTAATTAGGAAAATTATGGAATAATTTTTATTTTCTTTAAAAGATTCTACAACCAAGTTACAAGGCAACAATTGTCACTAACAAGTTTCAGAACAATTATAATCCACTATAACATACTTTTATTTTATTAACAATTATTATAGTTCACAAGGTCTAAGATTTAGGGTTAGAAGGTTCAACTAGGTTCAGAGGGTAATTCCTCACCATACCCACTCTCTAACAGGATTAAAGATTCAACTTGATTTTTCTCACACTCAATGTATTAAAAATTCCCTAAATCATTCCCATTGGATAGGAAATTTCCTCACCTTTCCATTGATATAAATAATTCCTCCTAACTCCTCATATTTCTCAAGTTATGGGCCGGCGGGCCTTGGGGTGAAAATTTTCCCCAAGAGCGGGCCTACGGGCCTAGGGGTGAAAATTTGCCCAAGGGGTGGGTTGACAGTGCATGGGGAGACTTTTAGAAATTTTTCGTGTGTGGGAAAAAAATAAAATAAAATTTCCCATGCACCCGCAGGTTTGCAAGTCCACAAGGGACACATGGCACTTCCTCATTCAACACGGGGAGAGCGAGGCGGGGAGACATTTGGAAAAATTTCCCGCACAGGTGAAAAGCCAACATTGCACCCGCAAGTCTGCAAGCCACAAGGGAAATGTGGCATCACCTAACCCAATGTGGGGAAATTTGAGTGGCGGAGACAAAATTTTCTTAGCTCCTCAAAGGGCTAAGAGCATAACAAGGACCCATGCCTCCGCCGACTCTTCATGCCACATGGCAGCTCCTAATTGGTCAGGCTAAGGGCAGCGGGACGGTGGGGAAAACATGGAAAATTTTCCCAAAATTTTTCAAAAAAACAGGAAAAAGGGATCCGCTCCACCGCCAACACCCATGATGCCACGTGTCATCACCGATTGGTTACGGGCCGACGGAGAAAATTTGGAAATTTTTCCAAAAATTTCTAGGAGTGCTAAGTAAAAAGGAGATCCGTCCCACCATTGACACCTCATGGTGCCACATGGAAACCTATGATTGGCTGAGGTTCGGTGGGGTGGGGGAGAAAACTAGAAAAATTTCCCAAAAAAATTTCCTAAGTGCTAAGGGAAAATTCGGGCCCACGGGCCCGCCAAGGAAATTTTTCCCAAATTTTATTTTTTTACGCCAAGTGAAGGAAAAACTTCAGAGGGCCATAACTTTTGATAGAGAGCTTAGTTTTGGGAAAACAAGGACTTTCTGGAAATCTCTCGATATCCTCTTTACACAAGAATCATTAATTTTTAATTTTGATAAATTTTAAGGGGTCAATTTTAAGAAAACGGCTGAAGGCTTTTACAAAGTGAATCGGTAAATTTTAACTTGTGAAATTTATTCTATTTGAACTTCTTCCTCTCTCAAATGTGAAATAGACATGGAAACATGTTTTTATATGGATTTAAGAAGGATTCAAGATTCAATTTTTCTAATAGATTTGAATTTTGAACATTTACATTCTTGATAGCAAAAACGATTTGTAAAATAATTGAGCCCGATTTTGCTAAGTTTGAAATATTTCCTTTAAGTGTTTTTATCTAATTGAATTCATTTAGATCCTACCACTTCAATTTAATAATTTAATTTGTTATTTTATTATTGCATGTTCAAACTATGCATTTTTGGTTTAGATAATTACCAGTCTAAAATTACCGAAAATAGAGATCAAATTTTAATAGTTCTATTTGCCACTTTATTCTCCCAAGTGTTTAAAATACATTCCAATTACAATCTAACACATTAGTTGATTTAATCCCAACCATTCAAAAGCCAAAATACAAATCTAATTTCCATTCTTAACATTTTTCAAGGATAGACCATTATATTTTTCCTCACACACATTTCTTCTTTTCAACTGAATTTCAAAACACAATAGATGATCAATTTCAATACAACAATACAGATTGAAAAAGGTAATGCAATCCTTTATTGATTCTAAAATGTAACATTACAATCCTTTCTTCTTTTATTCCTTCCAAAACATATATTATATATAGGATAGAATAATAATTTTTTAAAAAAAAACACTCCTTTCCATTTCAATATACAACTTAATCAGTAAACATCTTTCCATTACAAAAATTTACAAGTTCATCCACTTCAAGTGGGAAAGGTTACTAGGAGATTTCATTTCATAAGGGGCTGTCAAATAGTCTTTTCTTAGCTCCGTAAAAGCAACATGCATCTTCACATTCTTCAAATTTGATCACAACAAGTAGTAGAGGAAAGGAAATACTCTCCACCCAACCAAGACATACAATGAAGAGGAGCATCCATCCTTCTTCATTGGCCCTCGAGCCCCAACCACAATGCAATAAAAGATGTGATCCAACTCATAGAAACAACAGGCTTCCACAAAAATACAAGCAACATAATCACAATAAACACAATCCAAAATAGAATTTAGCTTACAACTACATTAAAACATGACAAACAATAAAAAGGCTTCATCAAGCAAGCCAAAGGAGCAAGAAGCTATGGGGGATGTTGTTTATGCCTCCAAAGGGGGAAAATGGGTATCACCACCTGAGTATAACCCACCAATATATATATATATGAATATCATTTCAAACCCTGTCATGCCCTTATGCCTCCCCCAAGTACCCCTTATTCCTAACATTTTCTTATGTCTCCCTAACCTCTTATGGCACCCCATAATGAGTAAATAAATGCAATTTATTTCTTTGTAAGGTGGAACCCAAATCCTAACTCCCTCCACCCATATACCTCCCTAAAACACACTTGTGCCTCCCACAAAATAACCCCATAATCTTCTCCTATACAATTCCAAGGCCATCTACCCAACAGCCCACAATATATACCAAAACATTCACACAAGAACATTTGCATAAATACAAGAAAATTGTTTCAAGAGCCAAGCTCCTACCTCTCCATGATGGATTTGTTCCAAGTTCTAAAACAGCAAGTTTTATCCCAATGCAAGCAATCCAAAATAGCCAAGCACAAGCATGCAACAATCTTCCAAAACTTCTCTAAGCAAGAGCTCCCAAAACAACAAGAAAATTTTCCCCAAAATGAAGTCTCCAAAAATGAAACAACCCAAAACAAGGCAAGCAATTTGAATTTTATAGAAGAGGAAAGAGAAGAGGGTGAGGTGGATCCATGTAGGATGCCACTTCACACATCCTCAACTCCAACACAAAATTCAACTTCATTCCCCAAAGCATAATAAATAAGTGGGTGAATAATATGATAGATTTACTTACACACTCAAACAAGCCCATACCCCATAAGGACTGAAATTAAATTATGTAAGAAAAGTACAATTACAACATTCAACTTGAATTTTAAAAATGCATAAAAAAATGTCTAAATTTAACCCTCCAACCATAGGCAAGGTTGGTATGTAAATTTAAGAGGCATGGGACAAGTTTAACTTGTCCCACAAGCCTCCAAAATCAGCCTCCAAGGACAAATTCGAATTTCCAAGAAGGTGGAGTGTTTCACACTCAAAAGTTAACTTACACATCTTTACAAGTTCACTTACATATTACTTACACATTATTACACACTTTAAGACATGGCCAACAACTCTATTAATTACATTCTTATGACATATTTTAATTAATTAACTAAACAATATGATTACTCACAATACTAACACCACATTAAATAAATAATGAAAGGGTAAGTGCACCACATAAAACACATGCAAAATTTAAACAAAAGGGACCAAATAAATGTAAAACATAAAATCCCTTGGTCACATTTAAAGGTTACCCCCATGGGAATCCCTAACACTAACAAACACACACACACAAACAAAAC
The DNA here is from genome assembly GCA_018340775.1 of Taxus wallichiana var. yunnanensis. Taxonomy (NCBI): domain Eukaryota; kingdom Viridiplantae; phylum Streptophyta; class Pinopsida; order Cupressales; family Taxaceae; genus Taxus; species Taxus wallichiana. The sequence goes on from CM031240.1 coordinate 608,034,420, forward strand.
TAGTTGCCATGGTGACCTTGTTGAATTCATCTAGAATTCCAATGTGGTTAGTCTCCAATCCCCCAATATTTGTTGTGATATTTTAACCTGCAAAACACAAATACCTCCTTCAGCCTCATGGCCATATCATAACATCCAAATGAATATAAATATAATTCCCAAAATCATTTAGATATATGAATCACAACAACATCAAAGCAATCTAACAATATCATTATAGCTTTATCAACAACTATATCATCATCCAATAATTTTCCATTTCTAGGTCTACTCACAATATCCAAATATCAAAATTCTGCACAACATCCATAATATAACCATGTCAAACTAGTATATCAACATATAAAGTGTCTTTAATAATCCTCATGCATCATATGAGAATCAAATTCAACAGTAATCTATGATCAAATATCTAACATCTTACTAAATCAAAACTATAATAATGTCCATAATATAATCAACAATGTCATGATCAAGTATCAAAAGGTGTCAAAGGGAAGTGGGCACTACATCCCCCTCCCCTTAGACTCAAATTCCTCCTAGAAGTCACTGGAACAAATGTGGAAACTGAACTCGTAGTAAAGTAGCATCCTCCCATATAGCTGCAGTCTCATCATATCTATCCCACTGCACCCAAACCTGATCAACCTCTCTACCTTGAAGGCCCAGGGTCTTGTGATCTAGGATGTGAATGGGCTCCACCATCACCTTCCCTTAGTCCTATACCTACAATTATGTCCAATCTAACACATGAGAAATATTTGCAACATATCTCCTGAGAACTAAAACATGAAACACATCATGTACGTGAGACAAGCTAGGTGGCAATGCTAGACAGTAGGCCAAAGGGTTGATATGCTCCAAGATCTCAAAGGGACCCATGAATATAGGAGCTAACTTAGAACCTTTTCCATATCAGATAGGGATCTTATGTGGCCTGACACGAAGGTACGCATTCATGCCAAAATCAAAATAACAGTTGGTCATATGCGATCTTTGTACTTCTTACGCATGTCATGTACCTCTGTAGTATCGTCTCCGATCAAAATCACCGATGCTCCATGTCCTGCAACAAAGCTAGTCCAAGAGAAACCCTATCCTCTAGCCTGTCCCAACTAAGAGGTGTCCTACACTCCCTACCATACAAATCCTGAAAAGGAGCCATGCCTATAGAACTCTGAAAACTATTATTATAGGAAAACTCCACTAAGTACAGGTACTCCTCCCATCTAGACTGTTGATCCATCACATACATCCTAAGCATGTCCTCTAAAATCTGATTCACCCGCTTAGTCTATCCATCTGTCTCAGGGTGATATGTTGTGCTGAAATTAATCTTCATCCCGAGGGCATGCTACATGGTAGTCTAAAAATGGGAAGTGTACAAAGGATCACGGTCACTAATGATCTTTCATGGAATCTCGTGTAACTTGACGATCTCATCCAAATATACCTGTGCCACTGCACTAGCTGTATAAGTGGTCTTCACTGGAGAAAATTGATCCACTTTTGTTAATTTATCCACCGTGACCATGATGGCATCATGGTGATATCTTGACATCGGTAGCCCAACAATGAAGTCCATGGAAATGGTGTCCCATTTCCACTCCAGTATACCATGAGGAAAGAGAAGGCCAAATGGATGTTGATGCTCATCCTTCACTTTCTGGCACTCTAAAAATGGTGACACAAACTAGGCCATGTCTCTTTGAAGTCCTCTCCAATGATACAACTATCTCAAGGTGGCATGCATCTTCTTCACCTCGGGATGGGCTGAATAGGGTGCACAATGTGCCTCTGCCAAGATGTCTTATCTCAAGCCTCCATCTCTGGGAACATAAATCTAGCCTCTGTGCCTGAGAATACCATCTACATATATAGAAAAACCATCAAACTTCCCTCGAGGGGTCTCTAAGACTCAATATTTGCTCGAGCTGTAATGTAGAAGCTTTCAAGAGGAATTTGTTGAAGAATCCTACTCTACAAATCTATGCTCACCGAGGTGGCCATAGCCACATGTCTCCATCTGTTGAGAGCATCTACCACCACATTCTCCTTCCCCTTCACATGCTCTATCTCCATATCATACTCATAAAGTAACTCCATCCAACGTCGTTAACGAGCATTGAGATTGGGCTATGTGAGGAGGTGACAAAGACTTAGGTGATCTATCCCGAGTGTGAATCTCTCGACCAAGAAGGAAATTCCTCCATCAGACCAAAGTGTGCACAACTGCTGTAAGCTAGAGATCATGAGTTAGGTAATTAAGCTCGTAATATTTGAGTTTGCGAAACTCAAAAGCCACTACCTTCCCTCTTGCATTAACACACCTCCAAGCCCTGCTAAAGAAGCATCCGTACAAATGAAAAACTCATCCCGTGGATCCGGCACCGCAAGAATAGGTGTTCTAGTGAGGCATTCCTTTAGTGTACTAAAGGCCTGCTCACACTGTCTCACCAAACAAACTTCATCCCTTTCCTCTCGTAGGGAAGTGATGGGGTGTGCAATCCCATGAAGTTGCGGACCTCGATCACGGTAGTGGCTTCTAGCCAATCCATAATAGCTCTAATATTATAAGGATCAATGGAGATACCTTCCCAGAAATGATATGACCCAAATATTACACCTATGTCTCGAAAGAATGCACACTTCTCCAAGTTCCCAAAAATCCACTACTCCCAAAGACACTGAAGAACCTGGCGAAGGTACTCCTTATGCTCCTCATGCATACATGAGTAAATCAAATTTTCATCAAGGAATATGAGAATGAAGTGATCTAAGAAGGTCCTAAATACCATGTTCATCAAACTCATAAACACTTTGTGGGGGCATTATTCAAACCAAAATGCACCACTATGAACTCATAGTGGCCATATCTTGTATAGAAGGTGGTCTTATGAATATCCGTCTCCAAAATTCTCACTGATGGTAGTGTGACTTAAGGTAAATCTTAGATAAAATAGTGGCTCCCTTCATCTCATCAAACAAATCATCAATGCATGGAAGGGGATAGAAATTCTTGATCGTTACCTTATTTAGCTAGTGGTAATCAATACACAACCACAAGGATCCATCCTTTTATTCACAAAAATCACTCGTGCACCCCATGGGGATACAGTGGAATGGATAAGGACTTTCTCCAAAAGGCCCTCAAGCTATAACTTGAGCTCATAGAGCTCTGGTGTGGTCATTCGATAAGGTGCTCGTGAGATAGGCTCTGCTCCGGAACCAGATCTATATGAAAATCAATCTCACATGGGGGTGGTAACCCCGGTAGCTCCCAGAAAGACATCTGCAAACTCTCTCAAAATGGGGTGATCATCTAGCGATGGTCCACTAGACCCATCCTCTGATCTGTCACTAATTATAACAGCATACATCTGGCAACCCCATTGTACACACCACTTAAGCTACATAAAGCAAAGATGGTGCAAATAGAAATGGGTCTCCTGACCCCTAAAATCACCAACTCAACTCCCAAATCATCTACACAAGATATAATCTTGTGGTAACAATCCATCCTGGCCCTGTGTGCAAACAACCAATCCATACCTAAGATGACTCCATAAGAGCCCAAAGGAAGGATACAGAGATCCAAAGTAGTGGTGACGGGTCCTAAATTCACCACACACTCGTTAACTAAGGAGTCAACCGAGATCTTAGATCCAGATGCCATCTCAACATCATAACAATAACCCTACCTAACTGTCACCATCCTACATTGCTCTACTAAATATGGTGCAATGAAAGAACCATAAGAACCAGAATCAAACAAGATGGAGGTAGGAATACCACCAATGCTACCTGTAGTCTCAATAAATGTACTCTAATGCTCTACCTGGTAGTTCTTGACCACTGCATACATCCTATGATTGTGCCCCATATCACCAAAAGTAGGCTCTGAGATCTGTGTCTTACCCTTGTTGTTAGGGTCTACGTGGGCGATCTCTCAAAAATGTCTAGTAACACCACAACCAAAACAACCACCTGATCCTCTCCCCGTGTGTAGCAGTCCAATCCCAGTACTGCGGAGGTCTCGAGGTGTGGATCTTGATGATCCAACTATGGTCTATTGAGGTCTCTGTTGGCAATCTTCTGTTGAGTGATCTCTCTGGGAACCTCTGTGTCCTCGATGGGACCCCTAGGAGGAGGCCCCATACTCCGACCTCTCTATGCATCATATCTCTGTGGAGGTCTATAAGGTGGGTGGGACTACTGCCACTATGGTTTAAAAGATGACTGTGTTGAACCCTGTCCACCACGAGGAAGATGTACTGACCCCCTCAGTCTATTGTCCTACATCTACTATATGCAACTCTAGACTCGGTCTCTAGCCTGTTGGGTCTTTCCCCAAGTCTCCTCTTCTATATAGACCTTCTCAATGGCCTCAGCTAATGTCTATGGACAATGGATCCATATTGCACCTCTAATGTCTAGATTCATGCCCCGAATGAACCTGTGGATCCGCACCTGCTCATCCTGAATGTAATCAACATACTGGAGTAGATCCAGAAATCTACTCTCGTACTTAGCCACTATAAGAGATGCCTATCGAAGGTCATGGAACTCATCTATTCACTGTTGTATGAACCTCTATGACAAATATTTGTTCCATAAATGATCCTCAAAGAGCTCTCAAATAACTATCTCATAATCAACATGGAGCTTTTTCTCCTCTGTCCTCCACCAGACACCAGCTCCATTCCTCAGTATATGGATTACAACATGATATTTCATGTTGCTAGAACAAGGACAGAGATTGAAGCATTCGCTCAAGCTCACCAACCAGGCCTTTGCCTAAAATCCACCTATGTCACCAGAATAATGTGATGGAAAAAGCTTTAGGATCTCCCTGATGTGATATGTAGTTTTGGTTTGACGGCCTCTAGGTCTCTCTACATGCTCATCCCTAAGCCTAGGACTCGGGACCTCTCTCTATGTCCTAAAACCTGGTCACCCTATCCCCTATATGGTGACTCTACTTTGGCTAAATCTGCATGGGAGTTCTCTCCTCCATGCTCCTCGTTGGGTCAAGGAGATACCTGATCCTCAATGGAAGGGACTCTATCATGTCTGGCTGCATGTCCTCCTACTGATCCTCCGCATAGAGTGGCATTAACATCCTGAAGAGTCTGTAAAATATGGGGTAGGATGGCTACTACAACATGATCTGGTGGTGGTAAATATGGATCTATGTGAAAATCCCCCTCGTCCCATTTGTGCCTCCTGCAAAGACCAAGGTGAGAGTTAATTCACCTTTCTAAGTTTTATTCAATTTCCATGTTCACTAAAATATGTAATTTCTAAACTAAGTTTTTTTCTAGATTTAAAAGTTTGTTATGTTTAAGGTTAATGTCTCAAGTTTTCTAGTGTGCCCAATGGCCCAATATTTTGAACCACTGCTCTAATACCATGTGTAACGCCCGCTAAAACAACCCACTTGCTAAGAAACAACCTAGGATTAGTTAGGAAAATTATAGAATAATTTTTTTTGTTTCAAAGAGTCTACAACTGAGGTTAGAAGGAAATGACTATCACTAACAAGTTCCAGAACAATTCTAATCCACTAGAACATACTTTTCTTTTATTAACAATTATTAGAGGTCACAAGGTCCAATATTTAGGGTTAGAAGGTTCAACTAGGTTCAGAGGGTAATTCCTCACCATACCCACTCTTTAACAGGCTTAAAGATTCAACTTGATTTTTCTCACACTCAACACTTTCAAAAATTCCCTAAATCATTCTCATTGGATGATAAATTTCTTCACCTTTCCATTGATATAAATAAGTCCTCCTAACTCATCATATTTCTCAAGTTATGGGTTGGTGGGCCTTGGGGTGAAAATTTTCTCGCAAGAGCGGGCATGTGGGCCCAGGGGTGAAAATTTTCCCAAGGGGCGGGTTGGAGGGTGTGGGGAGACTTTGGAAATTTTCCTATGCGGGGAAAAAAAACTGATTTTTCACCCGCGCACCCGCGGGTCCACAAGTCCACAAGGGACACGTGGTGCTTCCTCACCAACGCCAGCAAGAGCGAGGTGGCGGGAGATGTTTGGGAAAATTTCCCTCATGGGGTGAAAAGATAACATTGCACCCGTAAGTCTACAAGCCGTAAGGGACACATGGCATCACCTAAGCCAACGTGGGGAAATCATAGTGGCAAGGAGAAAAATTTCTTAGCATCCCGAAGGGCTAAGAGGATAACGAGGACCCGTGGATCCACCGACTCCTCATGCCATGTGGTAGCTCTTTCGATTAGGCTCATGGGCAGCGGGATGACAAGGAAAACATGGAAAATTTTCCTAAAATTTTCTGAAACACAAAAAGGTAAAAGGGACCCACTCCACTACCGACACCTCGTGATGCCACATGGCATCACTTGATTGGTTGCATGCCGGCGGGGAAAATTTTGAAATTTTCCCAAAAAAATTCAGGAGCTCTAAGTAAAAAGGAGATCCGTCCCACCGCTGACACCTTGTAGTGCCCACTTCCCTTTGACACCTTTTAAATACCTATTTTGATACCGTGATTACATTATAGACATTATTATGTTTTGATTTAGTATGTTGTTAGACATTTGATCATGGATTATTGTTGATCTTGATTTGGTTATGATAAATGATGATTATTAGAGACACTCATATGTGGATGATGATATACTATTTGACATGGATGTTTATGGATGTTGTTCGGACATGTGATTTTGGATATTTTACGATGATGATATAGTTGTTAGGATGAATTGTATGTTATAATGTTAAAATGTCTTGATGTTGTTGTGATTTACAGAATTATATGAGTTTGTGATTTCATTTATATCACGTTGGATGTTCTTATATGGCCACGAGGCCAAAGGAGGTATTTATATTTGTAGGTTTAAAATATCACAACAAATCATCAGGGGATCGAAGACCAACCACAATGGAATTCTAGGTGAACTCAACAAGGTCACCATGGCAACATGTCTTTTGTGTGTGTGTTGTTTTGTTAGGGATTCCCATGGGGGGGATTTCCTTTATATGTGACCATGGGTATTGTGTATCTATTAATGCGGTTAATTTTATTTATTTTTATATGTATTTTATTAGTGATGTGTTCCTTTATTTAATTATGTTGTGGATAATTAATGTGAGAAATTATATGATTAAAATTTAAATAAATCAAATTGGGATATGGGAAAGTAATAATGGAAGTGGTTGGATGTTTGTATTAAATTTGTAAGGGATGTGTATGTTTTGTAAGAGCTTGTGTAAGTCGGTTTTGAGTAGGAAATACTCCACCTCCATGAAAAATTCGAATTTTTCCTTAGGGGTTGTTTTAAGAGGCTTATGGGACAAGAAAAAATTGTCCCATGTCTCTAAATTTAATTTACCAACCATACTTATGGTTGGAGAAGTGATTTGTGACTTTTCTAATGCATTTCATTAATCATGTTGCATGTTTTTATTGCAGTCTCTTACATCTTATTTAATTTGTTGTCCTTGAGGTGTGAGCTTTTTGGTGTGTGCAAGTAACTTGTCATATTTTCACCCACCTCTTTATTGTGCTTGGGAGAATGGATTTTGTATTTTGTGTTTGAATTGGAGGATGTGTGATGTGGCATCCTACATGGATCCACATCATCCTCTTCTCTTCCTCTTCTATATAATTCAAAATCTCTTCTTGTTTTGGGGTTGTTGAATCATTTTGTAACTTCTTTGGGGTGCATTTTCTTGTGTTGGAGCTCTTGTTTTAGAGAAATCTTTGCATGCTTGGGAGATTTTTGTTTTGGACTGTGTTTTTGGCATTTGAAGCTTGTTGTTTGGAATCAAAAGTTACCATGGAGAGGTAGGAATTTAACTCTCTTTTATGTTGTTAATTTCTTGTTGTGTTGTGTGAATGGTGCATGTTTTGATTTATTTGTTGGCTGGTTGGGTAGACTTCCTTAGGAATGGTGTAGGAGAAGGCTATGGGGAATCCATGTGGGGGCATAAGGGAATGCCATTGGCATCATAATTTTTGGAGGGAGTTTGGGTTTGGGATCCACCATGGAAAATAAATAGCTTGCATTTCTTACTTTGTGGGGGGCATAAGGATATGGGTGTGATGAATTATTTTGGTGATTTATTACTGGTGGATGCCCAATTCCCAATTAGGAGTCATAAGTAGCTTCCCCCATAGACCTTTGTCCTTTGGCTTGCATGATCAAGGCTGATTTTTGATTGAAATGTTTTTAATTGCAGTTGTGAACTATTATTTTGTGTTGAACTATGTTTTATATTGAAATGTGCATGTTTGAAAGAATGTTGTGTGTTGTGGAAGCTAGCTATTACCATGTGTTGAACTACATCTATTATTGTATTTTAGTTGGGGCTCAAGGGCCAATGATGAAGGAAGGATTCTCCTTTCATTGGATATCTTAGTTGGGTGGAGAGCGTTGTCTTTCCCCCTCTTTTTGTAATCAACTTGGAGAAAGAGAAAATGTGCATGTTGTTGTCTTGGAGTAAAGGAAAATACAGTTTGATAGTCCCTTGTGAAAACATATTCATTGTAATCCCTTCCCACTTGTTGTGGATGAAATTGTAATATGTATTTTGTGGAGAAAGATGTATGTAATTTGATTATGAAGTTATACATTTGAATTGTGAAAGACATTTATATTTTTTCAGTTATTGGAAAGAAAGAAATAGAATTCTATTGTTACATTCAAACTTTGAAAGATGTATATTCTATTGAAATCAATAAAGAATTACAAGTTCATCTCTCATTGCATTGTTGTGTTGAATTGGAATATCAAATTGTGATTGGAATCTCTATTTAGTTACAAAGGAAAGAAAATACGTATGAAGGAAGTTTATTGCTTGTTTCCTTTGGAAATATATGAAATTAGAAATCAGACTTTACCATCTATCTTTGAAATGAATTTCTTACATACAACTAAATGTATTAGACCAGATTAGAAATAAGATATTACACTTAAATGATAAATTGGATATACAGAATTTTCCTTGAAGTGAATCTCTATTGCAAATTTTAAAACTGGTAAATTTAAATAAAATGCATAGTTCGGACCTGCACTTAACAATCAACTTGGAATTTATATAATTTAGAATGATAAGATATTAAGGAACTCAAATTGACAAAGAAAACTTAAGAAGACAAGTTAAATTAATGCAAAATTGAATCCAATCCCTCTAACAGTCGTTTTTCTGTCAATTGTTGGAAAAATGCAACTTGAAATTAATTGAGAAAATTTACTTCACTAAAACACTTTAAACCCTCCCTATATAAATTCTCCATGTCTATTTGGCACGTTGAGTGAAGGAGGAGATACAATTTAATCAAGTTTGAAAGTTGGAAATTACAGTTGGCTTTTTAAAAGCCTATAGTTTGCTTTTTGTAAAATTGACCCTTTAAATCTTATCAAAAATTAAAATTTATGATTTCTATGCAAAGAGGGCATCGAGATATTTCCGAAAATTCCTTGTTTTCAAAAAACCAAGATTTCTAGCTCAAGTTATGGCCCTCTAAAGCTTTTCCCGCCTTGGCGGGAAAATTTGGGAAAATTTTCCCTGGTGGGCCCACGGCCGAAAATTTTCCCGTCGAAATTACCCTTAGAAAAAAATTGAAAAATTTACTTGGGAAAAATTTTGAATTTTTCTATTCCGACTTTGTAGCCAATCGATGCTGCCACATGTCCTCACGGGGTAGTAGCAGAGGTGTGGTACTTTTTCTTCCTTAGCACTTTTGAAAATTTTGGAAAAATTTTCCATTTCTCCCCGCCGGCCCACAGACCTATCATAGGCTACCACATGGCAGCTTTGGGTGCTTACAGAGGGGGTGGAACCCTTGTGACCACTTTTCCTTTTGAAAATTTTGATTTGGAAAATTTTTAGTTTCCTCCCACAACCCCGCACTCCCACCCTCACCTTGAGAAATCTCTTCTCGCGGGCGCGCAGACCCGTGCGCGCCATTTACCCTTTTACCCCTTTGGCGAAGTTGCTCCAAAAACTCTGCCACCATGCCTTTCCCTCTCCTTCACCCCATAATGGCCCATTGAGCACCATGTGTCCCTAGTAGACCCATGGGCACGTGGGCATTGTTTTGTTTTCTCTCCCTCTTGGGCAAAATGCCCCAAACTCTTCTCGCCGCTCCGCCCTTCCCTTTTTCCCCTGTGATGACTTTCGAGGCTGCCATGTGTCCTTTAAGGACCTGTGGAGGCATGGTCACAAATGGGAATTTTCTCCCATGTAAGGAAAAATTCCAAAATCTGCCCCACGACCCGCCAACCCAAATTTTCCTTTCACCTCTACTTGACACGTGGCCCCTTGGGGAAAATTGGACCCCTAAAGTTCAATTGCTCATAACTTGAGTTCTACAAGGAGTTAGGATGACTTCTTTATATCACCAAAAAGGTGAGAAAATTTCCTATCCAATGGGAATGATTTAGGGAAATTTTGGAAGTACTAAGTATGATAAAAATTAAGTTGAAACTCGATCTTGTTAGAGAGTTGGTATGGGGTAAATTTTTCCTTGAACCTAACTGAAAATTCTAACCCTAAAAGTTGGACCATGTGACCTCTGATAGTTTTTAATAAATTAAAAGTGTTTTATTGTAATTTTATATTTGTTCCAGAACCTAATAGGGTCAACTGTTGTCTTGCAACTTGGTTGTGGACACTTTATTAAAAAAATTATTCCATAATTTTATAACTAACCCTAGGTTGTTTCTTGGGTCTCAAGTGGGTTGTTTTAATGGGAATCACACTTGGTATCAGAGTAGTTGTTCAAAATCTTGGACCATAGGGCACACTAGAAAACTTGGGACATGAAACTTAAACCTAGCACATTTTTAAACCTAGAAAACAACTTAGCTAGAATTTGTGTATTTTAGTAAACATGGAAGTTGTGAAAAACTTAGCAAAATAAACTAACTCTCGCTTTGGTCTATGCAGGAGGCTCAGATGGAGCAAGAGGAACCTTTACAGAGACTCAAACTCACCACCACCCCCACCACCACCGATCAAGGTGTAGTAGCTATCCTACCTCAGATTCTACAGACCCTTTAGGATGTTAATGTCGCTCTACGCAGAGGATTAGGAGGACATGTAGCTAGCCATGACAGAGCCCCTTCCATTGAGGGCCAGGTATCTCCTCGACCTAGCGAGGAGCATAGAGGAGAGAAATCCCATGTGGAGTCAAGCCAGAGCAGAGTCACCACCTAGGAGATAGGGTGATAGAGTTCCAGAGCATAGAGAGAGGTCTCGGAGCCCTAGGCTTAGGGATGAGCATGTAGAGAGACCTAGGGGCCCTCAGACCATAGCTGGAGATCACATTAGGGAGATCCTAAAGCTTTGGTCCTCACACTACTCAGGTGACATAGGTGGATTTCAAGTAGAGGCTTGGCTAGTGAGCTTGAGTGGTTGCTTCAAGATTTTCCTTATTCTAGCAACATGAAAGCTCGTGTTATGATCCATCTACTGAGGGATGGAGTAGGAGTATGGTGGACGAAAAAGTAGCAGAAGATCCATGTAGATTCGAGATAGTGACTTGGAAGCTATTTGAGGAGAGATTCGGGAGTAGGAATTTTTCATGGAGGTTCATAAGCAAAGGATCGACAAGTTCTATTACCTCCGATAGGCATCTCTTTCTGTAGTAGAGTATGAGAGTAGATTTCTGGATCTACTCCAGTATGTTGAGTATATGTAGGATGAGTAGGTGTGGATTCACAGGTTCATCGGGGCCTAAATTTAGATATTGGAGGTGCAATGTGGATCCACTACCCACAGACATTAGCTGAGGCCGTCGAGAAGGCCTATATTGTAGAGGAGACTTGGGGAAAGACCCAGCAGGCTAGAGACTGAGTCCAGACCCACATACAGTAGATGCAGGATGGTAGATCAAGGGGTTCAGTACCCCTTCCTCATGGTGGCTAGGGTATAACATAGTCATCCTTTAGCCACAGCAGAGTAGCAGTAGCAGTCCCACCCACCTTATAGACCTCCACAGAGAGCTAATGCATAGAGAGGTTAAAGTATTAGGCCTCCTCTTAGGGGTCCCATCAGGACACAGGGTGGACCTAGATCTTAGTCAGTGAGAGCTCACCAGTAGAGACCTTAGTAGGCCACAGCCAGATCATCAGGATCCACACCATAGGCTTCTAGGGAACCTACTGGAGGTGTTACTCATTGGAGAGGATCAAGAGGATGTTTTGGTTGTGGATTTACTAGACACTTTTGGAGAGATTGCCCACATAACCCTAACAACAAGGGTAAGGCATATATTTCAGAGCTGACTGTTGGTGACATGGGACGTAGTCACAGGATTTATGCGCAATGTTGAGAATCGCTAAAGAGAGCATCAAATCGCAGTCATTGATACCACAAGGAGCCTTGGTGTTATTTCTGCCTCTGTATTGTTTTATTATGGTTCTTCTGATCCTTTCATTGCACCATCATTAGTATAGCCATGCATGATGGTGGTAGTTAGGCAAGGTCATAGTTGGGATGTCGATATGGCTTCTGGAGCCAAGATCTCTGTAGACTCCTTAGTTAAGGAGTGTGTAGTGGATCTTGGACCTTTCACCACTACCTCAGATCTCCGTATCCTTCCTTTGGGCTAGTATGGAGTCATTTTTGGTATGGATTGGTTATCTGCATAAAGGGCCAAGATGGATTGTTACCACAAGACTATATCTTGTGTTGATGATTTGGGATTTAAGTCAGTGATTTCTGGGGACAGAGACCCATTTTTATTCGCAACATTTCCTCTATGCATCTTAAGCGGTGTGTGTGATAAGGTTGTCGGATGTATGTTGTTATAGTCAGTGATAGATCAGAGCATGGGTCTAGTGGACCATTGCTAGATGATCATCCCATTTTGAGGGAGTTTGTATATGTCTTTCCAGGGGAGCTACCGGGGTTACCACCCCCATGTGAGATTGACTTTCATATAGATCTAGTTCTTGGAGCAGAGTCTATCTCACAGGAACCTTATCGAATGACCACGCCAGAGCTCTATGAGCTCAATTTGTAGCTTGAGGGCCTTTTGGAGAAGGGCCTTATCCATCCTAGTGTAACCCCTTGGGGTGCACCGGTGATCTTTGTGAAGAAGAAGGATGGATCCTTACGGTTTTGTATTGATAACTTCCAAGTGAACAAGGTAATGATCAAGAATCATTATCATTTTCCTCGTATTGATTACTTGTTTGATCAAATGAAGGGAGCCACAATTTTCTCTAAGATTTATCTAAAGTCAAGACACCATCATCTGAGGATTTTAGAGGTAGACAATCATAAGACCTCCTTTCGCATGAGATATGGGCACTATGAGTTCACAATGGTGCCTTTTGGTTTGACTAATGCCCCCGCAATGTTCATGAGTTTGATGAATGGGTTCTTCAGGACCTTTTTAGATCACTTTGTGCTCATCTTCCTAGATGAAATTTTGATATACTCATGTAGGTGTGAGGAGCATGAGGGAAACCTTCGCCAAGTTCTCTAGTGTCTTCGTGTTTGAACTATGCATTTTTGTTTAGATAATTACCAGTTTGAAATTACCAAAACAAGGATCAAATTTTAATAGTTCTATTTGCCACTTTCTTCTCCCAAGTGTTTAAAATACATTCCAATTCCAATCTAACGCATTAGTTTATTTAATCCCAACCATTTGAAAGCCAAAATACAAATTTGATTTCCAGTCTTAACATTTTTCAAGGATGAGCATTATATTTTTCCTCACATGTATTTCTTCTTTTCAATAGAATTTCAAAATACAATATATGATCAATTTCAATACAACAATACAAATTGAAAAAGGTAATGCAATCCTTTATTGATTTCAAAATGTAACATTGCAATCCTTTCTTCTTTTATTCCTTCCAAAACATATATTATATATAGGACTGAATAATATTTTTTTTTTAAAACAAATTACAGAGTATCACTCCTTTACATTTCAATATACAACTTGCAATCAGTAAACATATTTCCATTACAAACATTTAAAATTTCATCCACTTCAAGTGGGAAAGGTTACAATGAGATTTCATTTCACAAGGGTTGTCAAACTGTCTTTTTCGAGCTCCGAACAACAACATGTATTCTTCACATTCTTCAAATTTGATCACAACAAGAGTAGGGGAAAGGAAATGCTCTCCACCTAACCAAGACATCCAATGAAGAGGAGAATCCATCCTTCTTCATTGGCCCTTGAGCCCCAACCATAATGCAATAAAAGATGTGATCCAACTCATGGAAACAACAAGCTTCAACAAAACATATAAGCAACATAATCACAATAAACATAGCCCAAAACAAAATGTAGCATACAACTAATTTAAAACATGACAAACAATACAAAGGCTTCATCAAGCAAGCCAAAGGAGCAAGAAGCTATGGGGATGTTGTTTATGCCTCCCAAGGGGGAAAATGGGTATCACCACCTAAGTACAACCCACAAATATATATATATATATATATATATATATATATATATATGAATATCATTTAAAACCCTGTCATGCCCTTATGCGTTCCCCAAGTACCCTTATTCCTCACATTTTTTTGTCTCCCAACCTCTTATGGCACCCCATAATGAGTAAAGAAATGAAAGCTATTTCTTTGTAAGGTGGAACCCAAATCCCAACTCCCTCCACCCTTATACCTCCCTAAAACACACTTGTGCCTCCCACAAAATAACCCCATAGTCTTCTCCTACACCATTCCTAGGCCATCTACCCAACAACCCATAATATATACCAAAACATTCACACAAGAACATTTACATATATACAAAAAATCATTTCAATATCCAAGCTCTTACCTCTCCATGATGGAGTTGTTCCAAGTTCCAAAATAGAAAGCTTTATCCCAATGCAAGCAATCCAAAACAGCCAAGCACAAGCATGCAATAATCTTCCAAAACTTCTCCAAGCAAGAGCTCCCAAAACAACAAGAAACATTTGCCCCAAAATGAAGCAACCCAAAACAAGACAAGAAATTCAAATTTTATAGAAGAGGGAAGAGAAGAGGGTGAGGTTTATCCATGTAGGATGCTACTTCACGCATCCTCAACTCTAATACAAAAGTCAACTTCATTCCCAAAGCATAATAAATAAGTGGGGAATAATATGACAGATTTACTTATACACTCAAACAAGCCCATACTCCATAAGGACTAAAATTAAATTATGTAAGAAACATGCAATTACAACATTCAACTTGACTTGTAAAAATGCATTAAAAAGGTCTAAATTTAACCCTCCAACCATAGGCAAGGTTGGTATGTAAATTTAAGTGGCATGGGACAAGTTTAACTTGCCCCATTAAGCCTCCAAAATTTGCCTCCAAGGACAAATTCGAATTTCCAATAAGGTGGAGTGTTTCATACTCAAAATTTAACTTACACATCACTTACAAGGTCACTTACACATTACTTAAACATTATTACACACTTTAAGGCATGGCCAAAAACTCTATTAATTACATTTTTATGACTTCTTTTAATAAATTAACTAAACAATATGATTACTCACAATATTAACACCACATTAAATAAATAATGAAAGGGTAAGTGCACCACATAAAACACATGCAAAATTTAAACAAAAGGGACCAAATAAAAGAAAAACATAAAATCCCTTGGTCACGTTTAAAGGTGATCCCCCCCATGGGAATCCCTAACACTAACAAACACACACACAAATAAAACTAGTTGCCTTGGTGACCTTGTTGAATTCATCTATAATTCTAATGTGGTTGGTCTCCAATCCCCCAATGTTTGTTGTGAAATTTTAACCTGTAAAACATAAATACCTCCTTCAGCCTCATGGCCATATCAGAACATCCAAATGAATATAAATATAATTCCCAAAATCATCTAGATATATGAATCACAACAACATCAAAGCAATCTAACAATATCATTTATAGTTTTATCAACAACTATGTCATCATCTAATAATTTTCCATTTCTAGGTCTACTCACAATATCCAAATATCAAAATTCCACACAACATCCATAATATAACCATGTCAAACAAAGTATATTAACATATAAAGTGTCTCTAATAATCGTCATGCATCATATGACAATCAAAGTCAACAATAATCCATAATATAGTCAACGGTGTTATGATCAAGTATCATAAGGTGTCAAAGGGAAGTGGGCACTACAAAATAGAATAGAATTATATAACCTTTTAGAGTGTGATCTATGAATATCATGTGTCTTGTATCATGCGTCTTGTATCATGCATCAAGTTAAAAGTGAAAGAAGAATCAAGTATCCTATTGGAAGGACACATATGAATAATACGGTGGGAAGAGTTTATAAATGTAGGAGGATTTTACCTTGACTTGAGGAGCCTAATTCTAAGGCACATAGGGTAAATGAACCTATGAGTCATAGGTTAGAATTCTATAGGATTTTTGGCTTGACATAAGTGATAACATGTTTTACATCATTGATTGTCAGAATGTGTTTTTAGGAGGGTAATCCATATATACCAAATTATTCGTATCATTATCATTATTTTTAGATATTTTAGCAACATCATGATTAGGCATAGGATTTGAGAATATCTTCAACTTATCATTATCTCTTGGTTGATGGATTCAGGAAGATCCTTTTGTTGAGTTACATCATGATCCTTGACTACTTTGGTCAAACACTCGTGAGTGATGGCGTCATAGTAGAATTTGGGTTCTAAAAAGAGGATGATAGTAGCCATACAGATTGCATGAAAATTATCATGTGAGTGACCCCAATTTGCATGCCACCAACAAAATTTACTCTCATCACATGGAAAATGAGAAATGGGTTAATAAGGATCTAGAATCATGGTGAATGGTTTAAGTAACTAATGCCTCAAATATTCCTTACTCGGTGATTGGTGAGGGTTATGTTGATTTTTTTGTTAGTAGGATTTTTTTCAATGTTGAAAATAGTTCTATTTGAAGAAACATCAAGAGGAAGAGTGTTTGAGACTCCATCATTTCTTACATTCTTTTTTTTTTTTATCATTGAATGATATGGACTTATTTTTTAGTTTGTGTCTTGGGAGGAGAATTCTCAAATTCCCTCATAAGATAGTATCATCTATTGGCTTGTTCAAATTCATTTTCTAAGGAAGTAGGAGAAATGGACCTCACCTTTACTAGAGGTGAGGTTATAAGGCTCATAGGAAAAGTTGAAAGAGGCTATCATTGGGCATGTTATGTTCTTCCCACATGGATAGGGTCTTCTCAACGCTTGATAAAGGCTTGCGTTGATTCATTTCATCTTGTTGATAGTTGATGAAAGAATTGATGTTATTTTCAGGTAAATCGTGATATTGGAACTCATTTACTAAGGCTGTCACTAAGGACTCTATCTCAACTATAGAATTAGGAGGAAAATTATGGTACCAATCCAAATCATCTCTAGTAAGAGTCTTAGATAATATTTTAGTGACATCGTATGAGTTAGTTCTAATCCATTCTTTGTAAATATTTCTGAAGGCCTTGATATGAAGAGTGGGATCGAGTAGACCCGTCATAAGAGATAGATGGAGTAATACCACTAATATCCATAATAGAAATATAAGGTGCTAATGGTTCCTATTGGAATACTCGCAAGAATTTTTTTTGAATGAGGGTTTGAGTAATGGGAACCCCATTAGGAACATTTGGAAAAGCAAGGAGTGTGGTGCCCAATGATCCCATTGGAGGGAGGTTAACTAGCTAAGCCATATTGGCCTACATTTGGAGAAGTTGAGATAGTGGAATATTGTTGTTGATTCATTTTATCAATAAGATGAAGGATAAGATTGGTAGGATCAGAATTGGAGGAATTTTTAGATGATCCTATTTCAGCGGCTTTCCCTTTTCTACCCTATGGTCAAGTTGTTTGGAGATGAAATCAAGAAGACACTTACTAAGCATTTATTCTTCTTCTCTCCTTACATTGACAAAATTTAGATATAAATTTCTATATCTCAGAGGATGTTCAAAAGAATCATCATTCTAGTTGTCTTCCTCCTCATCCTCAGGTGGGACATTACATCAAGTAGAAGGCTTCTTCCTAGGTTCTCTTACGATGTAGCAGTTCATACAAAAGGAAACTCAGTTTAAGGGTGGTATGTTTTTGGAAATGATTACACAACAGAGTTAGAATACCCCAAGACCAGATACTCCATGGAGTATTGATCTAGATGAAAAAGGTCTGAAAATAAAGGCTAAGGAAAAATAGGCCGTGTAAAAAAGCACACACAAGGTCCAAAGGAATCTAGGAGCAGATTTGTTCAAGTAGAAAGGATTGGTTGTGCAGAGAGGTCTACAAAGGGTGATTAATAAAAATGGAATTAAATCTTCTTTTCAAAGTAACTAATGTAATGAACGATGTACAAATGATAATATATAGTAAGGTGTAAACAAAAAGCATGTGTAATATGAAACCCTAAGAAAGAAGGAGAGATAAGGGGACTTAATTGATTTCAAGTGAACATGAAGTGATATGGTCAGTGAATAGTTGAAGTGGACTTTAGGAAATTCCATCAAAACTCTCTGGAGGTCTCGCAATTTAGAAAAATGTAGGATAGGAGCGCCCGAAGGAGGGAAGGGTTCCCTGGCACCGGTGACTGGGAAAATTCTCAAATTTGGATATCTTCGTGTTGGAAGAGATTCACTATTAGTCCTATTTATCACTTGATATTCACTCCATTATCTAAGAAGGTACCTGTAACTTGTAATAAATAAGTTCATCTACACATACCCACAAACCACATAAAACAAAAAATATAAAATGGGGAGTTAAATGACCCCGATGGTCACCTAAAGAGTGAACTTGTGATTGAGAATTACACTACATCTCATACTCCATGTATTTATTGTGTGTGTGTGTGTAGAAATGATCCCCTAGGATTCCCTTGTGTAAGTCGCACATCGATAAAGGGATAAATATAGAATTTACCAAATGTATAGAATTTGTGGGATGGAATATAATAGACTTCCCTTCCTATTTTTTTGTATGCAAAATTGATGCAACCTTCATCCCTTGAATGAGTGTTAGATATATTATCTTGTGCCTTTGAATGCAAGCTTAGGTGATAGTATGTAATGTTTAGTGCTTGGTTATTTATTTAAAAATAACTATGTATTTATATGATTCCCTTATTTTAAATTTGTAATTAACAACTAAAATTCCCACCCAAAGTAGTAAAAATTAATTAGGAAGTGAAGGGATTCCAAAAGGATAATAAATATGTAAAGAGGAACATGAGAGCTCAAGAGGACAAGAGCACTTGAAACTAGTGTCCCGACTAGGCACTAGTGTCCGAGGCCATAGAAATATATAAAACAATCAAATGATGGAAAGCGTACAAAATGAATAAGGTTAATAAAAGTGTAGAAGAGAAAGAAAAAGGCTAAAGGGAGTTGTCAATTACTAGTTTTCTTTCTTAGGAGTCATGTAAATGATAACATGAGTTTAGGGCCTATGAATGTACCCAAGTGCATAGATTTTGTGTCTACATTTTCCCCACTTTATGTTGTTAAGTGAATACTCAATAGCATAAAGTAGATAGAATATGTGTACCTTGTAACCTTGTAAAGAAGTGTGTAGTTGATAGTGTGTTGAGTGGACAACTGAATTAATCACAATGTGAAGTGTGGAGACAAGGAAAGGGACATAAATCTTAGGGATGAAGCATATGTGTAGTAGTATGTCATGTGAGTTTATCGTGTTGCATATTAAGGGTGAACCTATAAAAGAAGAGTGAAAAATAGTCAAATTTATGTATATGAGAAATCAAAGTAACATGTGTATAAGTAAGTAAAAGTGGGAAAGTATGTAAAAGGAAAGTGTGCGCCTAATATGTACGAGAGTGTGATATAGAGATTGATCCTGATTTTATTGGAGATACTTGTTAAATTTGTTGTTGAATGGTGAGTTTTTTTAGTGATCTCACACCAAGACCAAGTTTTTGGGAGATCTCACACCAAGAGTGATTTTTATGGGCGATCTCATGCCAAAAGTGAGTTTTTTCGTGATCTCACACCAAGAGAAGATTTTTGGGGAGACGGGTCTAGTTTTTCTCTCCGACATGACACTTAGGTAATAAGCACCACTGCAGATGGTACATCCTAATCAATTTTGTTTATATTGTATTATAACTGATTGTAGGAGATAAAACTCATTTTGTGACTAGAGGAAAGTGTCTTCTACTTGAAGAACTATTTTCTAAATTTTTAATATTGTGATGTATTGAGAAATTTCTTGTTTCTTCCCTAAGACATTAGTGCCAGGGGGAGGACACAAGCATCGGCACTTATGTTTAGGTCCTGGGAATTAGTTTATGTACGATGTGTGTGAGTTCCAAGTATGATTTTTGACTATTCTCGTGACTATATGCATGTGTTGTTTCTTTACTTTGTCTGACCTAAAGCGTAGCTCGAGTTTTTGTAGGGGTGATTCGTTCACCCAATGAATGCCCCCACATTTTGGGGTGCATGCAACGATTGTAGGAGAATGAGGTCCAAAGGAGAAGACCCCGATTCTATATGCATTTTTGAAGTGGATGCCTACAAGGGGTAGGGGATGTGCATGGTAGAAACCAAGGTAAAAGTAAACAAAATAGGCTAGTATAAGTGTTAGTAGTAAAGGCTAGAATGTAAGAGAGGACAATGTAATAAGCAAGTGTGAAAACAAGATGGACCGCGAAAAGTGGGTTTCAAACATGGGACATCGCTCACAATGTCACTAGATAATTAGGACATAGAAATGTACCCAATTTCATAGATTTTATGTCTACATAGGGACCAATGGAATCTAGAAACATATCCGGTAGAAACATAAAAATCACCCAAGGGTGATGGTGTCTGTAGGTAGATTAATAGGGTTTTTAGGATTTTGGATGCTTAGATGAAGTTAAAATAAAATATGGGTGATTTTAATGATTTTTATTTATCAGAAGGTTGGTAGGATACATTTCAATTTCACCAAAGAATGTATGTGGGACAAAATGTTTCTCAACAACATTCACTCTTACTCATTCATTCAACTAGGGTATTCAAGGAAATAACTATGAGACACACAACTACCAACATACAAGGGGGATAGAATTAAAGGGGATACGTTGAGTGCTATGGTCACATATCTAGAGGGAAGTAACCATTACAATAGGTCAACCTAGGGTTTACAAGGCCCATGGTCAAGATAGAGGAAGGAACCCTACTAATATATCAATGGTTGGGTGTGCATAGGTATGGATCAACAAGTAAAATAAAGAAGCATGTAATGACTGAAATGAAAGTGAATAAAGATTTTATATGTAATAATAATGCTAAGATAACTAACATCAAACATGCATAACACTAAGATAACATAGAATAATGAAGAGGAGCTGAACTAATCTATGCAAAGTGACAAAGGTTGGAGAACTTACCTTGTACCTATAGGGTGGTTTTTGATGCATCTATCTCCCTAAGAAGTAACATGTAGAGAGAGATTCATTCTTAGGTGGAGTAGGGGAAAACCATTCTTGTCCTAGAATCACTATATGTTGACCCAATAGTACATGCAATCATCCAAGAAGAGAGGTTCTAATTCAAGCACAATGCAAGATTAATCAAAAGCTAGGTGGTCAAATGTGAATATGATGCAAAAGAGAAAAGTAAATGCTAGTTTGGGTTTCTTATCTTCCTTTTTATTATGAGTGTCAAGTGAATTGAGGTATATATATGATGTCATTGCCCATGGGTGATGGCATTGGAAAAAGAAAATCCATCAGTGACACAGTTGCCCACAGGTGATTGTGTCGTACCAAATGATGGTAAAATGAGGTGTTTTGTCATGAAAAGTAAAAGTAATGTGTCATGAGTCATGAGAAAGGATGAAAAAGGTGCACAATGGTATAATGCAAGTAAGAAGTCATGAATATGATATGCATGAGACATATGAGGACAAGGATACCTAATATAAACTAATTAGGCCAAGACCAAATAATGACACTCTCTCTCGTGCGTTGTCTCTAATCCATAATGGTTATGTGAATAAATATTCCCTATTCTCGAAGGCCCCTTAAGGCACCCACTCAGGAAATAGATGCTTCATCAACACTTATCTTCATAAGGATGATTGTTAGTAATAGGTATGAAATATGAAAAGAGAAAAGTGAAATATTAGGTGTATATAGAGATATGTGGTGGTGTGCTAGACCCTATAACTATTTCCTTCAAGTTTTCTTATTTTATTCAAATTTTACTAGAATTATTTCAAATTTTTCTTGAGAGGTTCTATGTGTTAAGGATTTCGTTATTAGAAGGTTTTTTTCCTGATTTCTTTCAAATAAAAACTAAATTCAATAAATTTTAGTCAAAAATTATATAATTGTAAATTTAATTAAAAATAACCATTTAATTTACTTAGAGGATGCCAATGTCAAACACATAATAGAAAAATGGAAATTTATTTCAAGGTATCATTTTAGGGGGATTTAATATTCATTTAGGTGTGTTGTCCATTGAATGAGTTTTCATGTACATCTTTTTTTGTTTTTATGTTCATGGAAACATCTATTCCAATGAAACATTTGTTTATGTTTGGATATCTCGAACCCATTGAAAACAATTTGGATATTTTCTTTCTTATAAATGGATATCCATTTTATTCACATTGCTTTAAACATTTTTTTCTTGAGTTACCACTAGTTTTCCCTCAACTTCTCACACTCACCCTCTTATGAATATTTTTCTCTAGTGAATTCTTGGCATGGAAATAAATGATTAATATTTTCTTATTCTATAATGAGTGAATTAATTACTTGGACACATTCACAATGAGGCTCTACATTTTTATTCATATATTCATTATCCTAAAAACACTAATATATTTGTGTTTGTGTATATATCTTTAATTAAAATTAGGATGATACTTATGAGTAAAACTAACAAAATAATACCCAAAAATATCGGGAGACCCAAAGGAGGTTTAAAAGGATCCATACAATAGAAACTTCAAAACCATACATATACAAATTTTTAATTATTAGCATATTTTAAGCTCTTATTTATTGGTTTCCTATTTTTGGTTGTTCTCTATTACATTTTCCCTAATTTCCCATCTCCTATTTTTGTGTCTTTCCTATTTGATCTAGCATCTCTCTAGAAGAGTATAATCAAAAAATAAAAAAATCCCCAAACATAAAAGGAGAGAGTAAGAGAGGGGAAGATAGAAAAATAAAATTACTAACAATAATAAAAACACAAAATCTCTAAATGGAGAAATTAGATTAATCGTGTCGAAACTTGATGGTTGTATTCGGTGAAACACTATTATTTTTTTTTTGTGAGGATACGCATGTCCTCTATAAGATGTCATTATGATATTCCATGGGTCATTTTGTCAAACACTTGGCAAGCATCTCGTAAACATCCACATTTATCATATATGTGAATATAAAGGTTATACACATGCCGATTACATTTTTTGTAAAGGATTCAGAGCCTTTTCAACAGATCCATTTTGTCCATATGTTTTGATCAATGCTGTCCATGAGGTGAACACATCTTGGTTGCAATCACTATGGATTTTGAAAAAATTCCAACTATTTGTTTACTAGAGTATGAGTGTAGAGAAGTTGGATTTCTTGTTTATTTTTTTGTTATAAGAGAGAGATTATAACATATAAAAGTAGGTGTATAAGTTATTCTAACAAGCCCATAGTAGAAAAAGTTTTCATTTCATGATTAAAAAAAAAAATTGTATGCAAAAATTCATCATTATATTCTAGTATATAGCTCGACTAAAATGATTATATCTTGACATTCTTAAGTTTTTGCACTATCACATACATTACTGAGATCCAGATACCTGGATATTCCACCATTCTTTCATTATTTCAAAAAGGTGTGAATGGTCCATCCACATATTTTTGAAGTGAAAAGGGTAGCAACCATTTTTTTCTTTCTCCAGGAAGTGTAGAATAATTGGATTATGGTCTGACCCTATTTTGGGAAGAGTTGTAAGTCTGAATTCTTGAGATAGGATCCAATCAATGTTGATGAGGGCTATATCAATATTAACATGTATTAGATTAGCTCCCATGCTTCTGTTGCTCTAGGTAAACTTATCTCCTTCCAGTTCAATGTCCATGAGGTTTGTATCACTGAGGAGTTCAGTAAATTCCTCCATGCTACTGTTGTAGTCTATCCTTCCACCTTTTTTTCAAGAGGAGAGAGGTATGTATTAAAGTCCCCCATAATCAGCCATTTGTAATCTTTGCAAGTGCTTCTGAATGTTTTGAGATCATCCCAAAGCTTTTTCTTGTTGTTGGTACAATTAGGGGCATAGATGTTTGAGAAAATCCAAAGATCATCAGGATTACTAACTAATGAAAAGAGAATCGCTAGATGGCTCTTAGTCTCATAAATAACCCTACCATTGAGATTCTTTTTATCCCAGAAGGTAGCAAGTCCTCCCAAGCACCATCCGAGCTAACACCATAGTAATCAGACTACTTCCAAAAAATATTATGAACCTTCTTCATAGTGTCTTATTGAAGTTTAGTTTCCTATATAGCAAGAAGCTGAGGCCTGTTGGTTTTCCTAAATAATTATAGTTTTTTTGTTATGGTTATCATTTAGGACTTGCACATTCCAAGAAATGACTTTCATTTATTTTTAAAGAGATATTTCCTTGGAACCATGTCCAAGGTGAGTTGGGTTCCTTGAGCCACATATTTCTCTATTTCCCTTTTTCTTTACTCTCCTAGTGTGGCTCTCCCTTTTTTGTTTTTAGTTCCCACATCAGCAGTAGCACTACAAGTCTTGACTCTAGATGAATAGGCACTTGGATCCTATGTTTCCTTGTCTTTTTTTGTAGCAATACTAGGAGTAGACAAAAGAGGTTTAGGGGAACTTACATTTTTATTTATGTCGACATTATCCTTATCTTGAATGGATTTGGTGTTGTCTTCGTCCTCCTTGTGCAAGTGGGGACAAAGTAGAGGATTCTTCCTCTGTTGTTCCTTGGATTATTCTTCTTTCTGCTCAATCTCTCCTTCTTCTAGACCAGATTTAGTCTTACTCGATTTAAATTCTCTTATTGAGGAGTATAAATACCTTTCTCCCTAAAATAGGGAGATACATATTCATAATATTCTGATTTTACATCGCAAGATTCTTTGACCCCTCAAAGATATTGAGAAAGTCTCTAATGGCTTCCGAAGGTTAAAAATATCTTATTGAGACAAATTACCTAGGGATGGAGCCTCATGTTGAGATGGAGGGAATCCTTTTGAATTGGAAATTATGAGAGTAATATTTGTTATCTTCTCATGGTTTAAACTATCTTCTTGAGACAGAGTATCTAGGGATGGATCCTCATGTTGAGATGGAGGGATTCCTTTCGAGATCAGATCTAGGAAGAGTAGGATCTGTTATATTCTCATTATCCATGGTTAGAGTCCTCAACCCATCAAAGTTGATTAGATCTTTACAGGAGGTTTTTGGCTGCCATATTAGTCTCTTTTTTACTGATGCCTATCGGCCCCACCTTAAGATCCGACCTCCTTTCATGCCAGGAGTTTTGTTCTTGTTCTTTTCTTTTACTGAATACTTATGATCTTTTCCTTTCCTACTCTTGCATGATTTGTGTCAAAGCTTGGAATATTCCTTGCATTTCATTTTCAAGTCTTCAAATTCAATTTTTTTCTAATCCCCACATAAGAGTGTAAGGTTATGTAGCTAGGGAGTTTCTGATTTTCATCCACTGTAATGCAAAATATGGTTATGTTTAGCCTAGATCTAGCTTTTGTAGCCCCATCAAAACCAATAAGAGTTCCTATGGATTTTGTAATGGATTTCAAAACTTGCTCATTCTAGTATTCAAGAGGCAACTCAGGAAGCCTAACCCATATTGGCATGTCTTTCATATTTTCAGTTTCAGGGTCGAATCCAGGATTCCACTTCTTAAGATAGAGACCCATATTACCAAGAAGCCATGGACCTCCTACATACACCTTAGCCTAGTCCTCCTTAAGGGAGAAATTTATTAAGAATAAACCTTTGGTCATCAACGATATATCCATCTAGCCTTTTGGTGTATGTTTTCATTGGTCCTGGTGTCTAATCATGTCAATGTTGGGGTAGGCTCTAAGAAAATTTCCAATGAGGGACCCCACATGTCTATTAATGGTCTCATTGATGATGGAATATGGAACCTCAAAGTTTAGGTTGTCATTAGTCCGCAGAAAGCACATGATTCCTCCTTTTTGTGGATCTGGTCTAGAACCTTCCTGACCTTTTTATGAGTCTAAATATTTTGGGATTTTTTCTTTAGTTGTATCTTCCCGCGTGGTCCCCACGTGGGAATTTTAATTTGGATTTTTTTGGGATTTTTTCTTTGGCTGAATTTTTTGGGTTTTTTTCTTTGGCTATTTTTTGGGATTTTTTCTTTGGTTATATCTAAACCACTTTCTTAATACAATGAAGGTGCATAACTACCACATGTCACAGAATTATTCCGGACCTAGAATGGATGTAAGATTCACTAAAGAAATAGGGAGTTCCAAATCACTGAGGAAACCATATCGGTTGTCACTAGTCTCCATCAAAGGGTATGCATTTTTTCAAGAACAACTATGACAGAAAGGAGGAGGAGGAAAAATTTCTTGAGGGGGAGGAAGAGTTGATTGAAGCCAAAAGTGGATACCTCAGAGATTCATTTCCAAAACTATATGACAAGGTTAGTTTGATTATCATGAAATATCTTACTTTGGATGGGAGGTTCAAAGTTACCCGTTTTTTCATCTTGTGTTTTTGAATCATTTTAGAAGGAATATTATGGTTAATTTTCCTTTCTACCTCCTTTAATCCCTCAATGACTTTGTGAATTTGGCCCTCCATGGGAAACGTACCAAAACCTCTCATTATGCCCTCATCCTCTTGCTCTATAAACATTTTGACCTTCTCAATTTCAACACCCCCTACTCCACCTCTACACCCTCATACTCCCCCTCTCCCTTCTTCCTCCAAACTTCATCATGTTGCTTATTTTCCTCTTCTTCCTCCTTTTGGCCATGTCATTAGGAGAAAAAGGGAAAAACCTGACCACATCCCTTCATCTTTCTAACCTACTTCTTTTGGAGATGTGGATGTTGCTGCTAGTCTTCTATCCATGGGTGAAAAATAGGACCTTACCAGCACCAAGACCAAAGGATTTAGGATCGAGCTCAACCTACACTTTGATATGATTACCTGGATTAGGAAAGAATGTAATATTCTGAAATATAATATCAGGGGTTATAAAATTGCAATGGAAAGTGGAATCATTTGATGGATGAAATGGAAAAGAGAATTAAATCCATTGAAGAAGAACAAGAAAATATTAGAAACAGGAAATGTGATATTCTCTCAGTTCTTAAGGGAAATCTTGACATCTTATCAAGCTTCACCTCCATTCTTGAATCCACTAAAGGAAAGGAAAAGGCTAAGGATGGAACTACTATCAAAGATATCAAAGACAATCTAGGAAGCCTCAAGAAGAACTTAACTAAGACAACCAAGGAGTGGTTAGATAGGATCTAGGATTCTCTGTTTTGTTCTCCTCTTTGTAATTATCTTGTTTTTTGATGTTTTGTTGTAGTTTTGTATTGGTCTTATTGGGGTTTTGTTTTTTTTCATGGTTCTATAGCACCCCTATTTCATGTTGTAATTCTCTTCCTTCGTGGTGCTCGGTGTAATTTTGTATGCTGATTTTTATTGAACATCTTGGCTTAGGCCTTTTGTAACTTGGGTAGGATCCCAGTCAAAAAACCTTGGATCATAAATTTAAAAATTGATTGTATCTTTTAAATCCAACATTGGATTGAGCATGTTATTTTTTGGCTAGAAAGATAAAACCAAAATCTATAACTTTTCTATTTTTTAGCTTCTTCAAATTATGCCTTAAAATATGACGAAAAATGTTGTGAAACATGTGGATACATTCTAAAACAAGGTTAATATTCCTCAATGTAATACAACCTCTTAAATCCAACATTGGAATGAGCATGTTTTTGGCTGGAAAGATAAAACCAAAATCTATAACTTTTCTATTTTTTAGCTTCTTCAAATTATGTCTTAAAATATGACGAAAATGTTGTGAAACATGTGGGTACAGTCTGAAATAGGGTTAGTATTCCTTAAGGTAATACAACATTTTAAATCCAACATTGGATTGAGCATGTTCTTTTTTGGTTGGAAAGATAAAACCAAAATCTTTAACTTTTTTTTTTTGGCTTCTTTAAATTATGCCTTAAAATATGATGAAAAATGCTATGAAACATGTGGGTACGATCTGAAACAAGGTTAATAATTCTCAAGGTAATACAACCTATTACTCAATATTAAAAATAATAATGAAAAAATAACATGGTATGGAGCATACAAGAAATTTGGAATCACTATGTTGAAACATTCCTTCTAGTTGTGATTTCTATCTTGGGCAACAATCCATCCCAATACTTAACTTTTTTCAAACTTTTAAATAAGTTCTTTACTTGTTCTATCACTTTATTTATTTTTTGATGGATGGAATCACTTATAATCTCTCCCCAGTAGATAGGTGTCTTTCCACTCATAATGATTTGGATGTACCTAAACATCCAATCATGGTAATGATAAGAAGAATAATTCCCAAAAATCCTATTAAAAAAAGTGATGAGGTCCCCAATTTATTCAATGAATTCATCCCTACTCAAATTATTGGGGATTAGGGTAGTAGAGATCCTTGGATTATCAAGCCATTGGTTTTTTAGCACCTTGGAATACTTTGCACTATTGACATTCCTAAATTTGTCTTTTTTCAACTAAAATGTCTCGCCGCTTGGAGAACATCCGGGATCCCTAAAATTTCATCAAAAGTGTCCAAGGTAAAAGAAAAACCAAAGGAACACTCCCATAACTAGCTTCTTTCCTCTCATAGTCATAATTTTTCCGAAGGTCCACACCAATTTTAGATATTGAACTAACTTGGGAAATGTAATTTTAGGGTAATGACACTCTGTCAATTTTTTCCATGATCTCATTCCTATCAACTAAGTGTAATCTCTACGGGAAATTATATAAGTGTTTATTTCCTAGATTTATATCTATTATCTTGTACATATAAAAAATGAGGTGGGCGAGGTCGGGACATCGGTTAATTGGATTTTCATTGTTCTAGGGAAATAGGGTAAACAAATTTGAGGGAATAGACTTATAACACCTTAAGGACATATTAAATATTCCTCTAATATTTAGTAAAACCCCTCGATGCCAAATAAAACACACAGAGACCTCATTCAAGAATTTACCCACATAAAAATTAGTCGCGGTGTTCCTGTGAACTAGTAAGAGCACCCAAACACCATTAGAGACTTGAAAATGACCCTTGTTTGAATCAACCATAAAAATTATGGATTATTCTCATGCTAGGGATCCAAAAACTTGGAAAATTTAGAATTTGAATGCAAAATGTGGGACTAGATGATGATTTCAATCATATAGCTCTTCTCAAGCTCCCATTAACGACGGCCATATCTCCATAGATTTTTATGTATGTGAACATTGATTTTATGATTTATATTTTAATATAGGCCTTACATGTGGACAGATTGGAAATATAAGACTTACTTAAATGGCGGAGTTATTCATTCATTGGGCTAATCTGCAAGACCTTCATACATGGGTTGACACTTTGTTTTTCCGTTTATGGTCTATTGGGTATTGACAAGTGTATTTTCATTCAAACCAATGAGGATAGGAGATTAGTTAATAGTATTGCAAAAAATGTAAAGATACTAACTGCATGGCTGTAAATTTTCTTCCCCGTATGATTCCACAATATGGTACCATGTGTCCCTCTTGTTGGGTCTCACATATGGAAGCACAATCAATAGTATTGCAAAAACTACAAAACTACCAGTTGTAAGATTATGAAAATGTTCCCCTTACCAAATGCCATTAAATCATGTCATGTATTCCTCTTTTTTCATGATTTGGGGAAAAAAAAACTTGCAAGTATTGCAACAACCGCAAAGTGCAAACTATAAAATTACAAAGTTACATGTTTACGTTATAACATTGAGATTATGTAAATGTTCCTTTTCAAGCCCCGAGAGAAAACTTGAATGTTTCACATATGCATTATCTTTGACTTTACTGAGAAAATTAAGTAAACATGAGAATAT
The DNA here is from genome assembly GCA_018340775.1 of Taxus wallichiana var. yunnanensis. Taxonomy (NCBI): domain Eukaryota; kingdom Viridiplantae; phylum Streptophyta; class Pinopsida; order Cupressales; family Taxaceae; genus Taxus; species Taxus wallichiana. The sequence continues at coordinate 608,064,587 of CM031240.1, forward strand.
TCTTATAATATTCCCTTTTCATGGCTTAGACTTGTAACCATATTTTGTAACTTTGCAAAATTACAAAACTACTTCCAAGACCCGCATACCCCAAGTTCTTTGAATATTCCTTTTTGGGTTTTCATGGGTGGAACAACCATTTACAAACTTGCAGAAATGTAAACTCACGCAAATATGAAATGATGAATTTCAAAGGTAATGGGCATTATCTTTCAAGGCTTGGATATGCAATTAGAGTTCCAACAATATCACATACACCATTAAATCTGCAAATTGTTAAAACAACGAGACACAAAGGAAGCATTAATGCGTTTGAAAAAATTAAAGATGGTTTGATAGGATCGCAATGTGATTTTAAATAGTTGGATCTCATGAGGGTACATAATGATGGTTGAGCCTAATGATCATGCACATTAGCATAGCCTGCTCCAAAACTTGAACCCACAACCTCTGTTATGCCGGTGACTCCACTCCACCAACCACTGTGCCACGTTGTTTTTGAGCATATTTGGGAAAATATATATTTGACATCAGCTACTAACTTACGTGATAGTTAGGTTGATCACATAATGACTTGAGAGACTATTTAAATAACCAAAATGGCCACGCTAGATCGACATTCACATAGAAAAATATGAAACGTGCCATGATTTTGGATAGCATAAAATTAAGCACCAACAATAGAGAAACAAGTACCTTCATTAAAAAAATGTATCCTTAGTATAAGCATCCTATTATTTTTGGATAGGACTTTTTAATCAATCTATTTCCATATTTATTATCAAAAATTGAACAAACTCCATCTTTAAAAAGTAGTTTAAAACCCTTTTCAACTAGTTGTCCAACACTAATCAAATTATGATTCAAACTTGGAGGAAAATACACATCATTAATTTCACCCTAGCTTTACTGGAGGTGATTTATATGATACCATTTCCTATAATTTAAATGTATTTTCCATCCCCTAAATTCACTTGACTTTTGAAGGTGTCATCTAGCATGCTAAAACCCTCTTTCTGACTTGTCATGTGATTTGAGAAACCTGAATCAAGAAACCACATATTATTGGCATCCTATTTTCCCACATTACATGTGAGATAATAATTTGAGTCATATTTCATCTCACTTTGTTCATCTTAGATTTCCTTCTTCTCACCTTCTTGATTAGCTTGATTCTTTGTTGTCAATTTTCTACAATCTTTTATAAAGTGTCTAGGTTTTTTACAATAATGAAAAATAAAAAATTTCTTACTCATCCCTATGAAATGTACTTTCCCTTTCCCCTTTGAATTAGATTTATTTACTTTATTTTATATTTTCTTAGTGTATTTTTCCTTGGATTTGAAACTCTATATTTGGTTTCAAGTACATGCTTTATATTTTCTGCATATATATTCATTTTATCCTCGTGTGACAAAAGTGAACCTACTAATTTATCAACACTTGTAGTGGTAATGTACTTAAACTCTTGAAGATTAATCACAATATACAACCATCTTAGTGTCAAAAGATATCAAAATATTTCTAAAAATCATTTTATTATCAATGGTTTATCCATAAACTCTCATTCTATGAGCCATATCATATACCCTTATGTAAAAATATCGTATAGCTTCACTCTCTAACATTCTAAAATTTTCAAAATTCATTTTGATAATTTATATTTTTATTATTTAAAATTTATAGATCCTTTCTATGAAGTCTCTAATATATCCCATGATTTATGAGAAGTTTTTACAGTCAACAATTCTTGGGTAGATCCTAAGATTTATAACACTTTTAAGATAAAAGAAGGCTGCAAAATCTACCTTCTCTTCATCATTTTTCAGTTTATTTTTATCTTGAGAGAGAATAATCCAATCAGAAAGTGGTTGATACTTATTGAAAATATTGTACCAAAATACCTTCCACACAAGAATTATCTTTAATTAATCCCTCCAATACTAAAAGTTTCTCCTTTGAAAATAGGAATATTCATAGAAGAAGTAACATAAGCCATTTCTTGTAGAACCAAGATCTAATACCAAATGAACTGGATGAAAATGTATATGAAAGGAGAAACAAACAAAACACTTAAAGTGATCATAAACCTCTAAAATAAACCCAAAAAATTGTATAGCATCCAAATAAGGAATAAGAAAACTAGTGATTAAGATAATGTAATGTCTTGTGTACTTGATTATCAAATTGTGCACTTTGTATACAATAATAAAATTAAAAAAATAAATTTTTAAGATTTTTGGTTATTAAATCAGAATACATGCAATAAAAAGTAAAAATAAATTGGAAAAATTGCAATAATGGAGCACATTATCACAAAATAACTAAAATTAGGAATTAAAACTCAACTTGAAAAGTAAGTTAAAATCAAAATAGAACCACTAATAATAGAAACACACTCCTAAAATAATTTTTACATCTAGTTAACTTTAAAATAGGAACATTTACTCCATGGACAAAGTCAACATGCAAGAAGCTTTTCCAAGAATAGAATTATGCAAGTTAGGCATGTTTTCAAGGCTAATTATAGCCCTCTTCAATAAAATTTTCCCAAGGTCCCTAAAATATAGGGATGGTCATAAAATTATCATATTTACAATTATATTGACTTATAAAGTATTTCCCACCTCTTTGGAGATGAATTCACACTAATGTATACTTATTCGAAACTAGCAATTAATAGTCTATTTTTAGATTTTTCAACTATTTTTAGGAAATAATTGAAAATAATTTTTTGGTTGTACTTTACTAAATAAACATGTGAATAAAAAAATAAGTCCTAAAACGTCCTGAAATTATATTTTTAGAGTTTTTAAAAATATAAATCATCTAAATTTAACAATTTCAATTTCCAAAATTGGCATCATTCCCAAGACCAACCACTTGGCCAACTCATTGGCCAATATTTTTCAAGTCTCTATTTGATCCTATGATAGTAGATTATTATTTTAATCATCATTTAGAGCATGAAGAGATAACAATAGCTTTAGAGAGGTATTCTAAGGAGAAGAAAACTATACAAGAAAAATTGAAATATTTGAAGAAGAGAGACAAATATTTTTAGATGAAGCAAGATCATCATCAAGATATGTGTAGAATCTAACCAATTACAAGTGCACCATGATATCCTGAGTTAAGCTACATAAAAAATAGAAATAATTATTTCATATTGGAATAAATATGAAGAGGATGGTGAATCGTGTATCTCATATGTTTCAAGAGATACCTATTATTAACATTGATCAATCCATAGTTGGGGATGTCGTTATTGAGCACAAATATGGTGATAAATAATTTTTTTACCAAGGATTACCTATTGGAGGAAAAATGAACAAAAAATTTTGACATCCATGAGGAATGCATTTCTAATCAGTCATAAGTGCAACTAGAGTTGAAAATGAAAGATAGCATGTGTTCTTTGAGATTGAAGATATGAATGAAGAGGACAAACTAGAACACTTCAAACAACCCTTTATGTCATATCATTTATTCACCTTGGAGATTTATAATGAGCAATATAATATAAGGCATGGATTTCTAAACACACTTAAGTTGCAGATGCATGTACACATTATGTAGGATCAACTAAAATATTGCAAGTGAAAAATCAAAGTCCATGATGAACTTAAAAGTTTATGCTCAAGAAGCTAAGTGATAACTCAACCCTTTAGGTATAAACAAAATTGTATGATCATCAAAATTTGAAATGTTAAGGAGGGTATATTTTCGATCTTGAAGATGTATATGAGGAAGAAGGAAAGAGAGAACTCATAAGTTCCCTATCTAAACCCATGTTGTTCCTTAAAAATAAATTCATTTCTATTAAAAATCCCTTGAACCTGAGGTAGAGTTGTAAATTACATTAAATTTAAATGATGTTAATATGAATCTATGTGTGGATGAGGAGGAAATCATGGTTGCATATCATACATGTATAGGATAGAAAGATGAACTTTCCTTCATTATTGAATAATGTGAGCTCTTTATGATTTCCATTGAACATGAATGTGATGAATATACATTTTATTCACTTATACAACCTACATGGAAGGATATTATAGAAGAAATCATAGATATGAAAAATTTCCAAGTTAAGGAAGATGTGTCTATAAACTATATCTAGAGAGTTAAACATAAGGAAATTGGGAAAATCACAGAAAGCATTAATTTGGTTTTGAATGTTGGGTGCCCTATCAAGTTCATATTTAGATAAGAGCCTAAATCATACTTTTCACAATAATTTTCAATTTATAGAATACATAATAACTTTACATTTCCATAAATCAGTTAATGTACCTTCAAAAACAAAACATAGAGTAATAGGTGGTGTATTATTTTATTAGACTTGATATTTTGGAGGAGGATAATCTAGACCTATTTTCACTCTTTTGACATGTCATGGGTCTTTCAAATATGATATTATGGAATAATTTCTTTAGAAATGGAAAATCCTTCTCCCAACCTATGTGTGGCTTTGTCTAATTCATTATGTACTTGGTTAGAATATGAGTAGTTTAGTTTTCTCTTAACATAACAAGTGTTTTGCACACTCTACATATTTTAGTTGAAATATACATGATTTCTCATTTGGAAATATTTTTGTGGGACTCTTAAGCTTGTTCACAATTTTTATATTCATATTTTCAAGAAAGGTGCATAGTTTCGAGTTTTTAGGGTATTTTATAAGGATAATGGATTTTGAGATATTTTCACATTAAAACCTTATGATTCAAGTAGAGTTTGATTTTAAAGTTTAAAAGGAGGTAATCTTTAGATTTTTAATGGTTTACATCTTAAAAACGCAGATTATTCTAAAATTTATACTAGACTCCATGTCCAATGGATGTAAAGGCCACCAGTCCTTACTTTTAGAAGGTAAATGTCCCTTTTAGTCACTGAAAATGTTTCCAAAATGATCCCCATGTTTTATTTTTGAGAAACAAATTATGATTTTAGGAATTAGAATATTTTAATTTCATTTAACACATGTTATTATTAGAGCCAACTTATATTTGAAATTCATCAAAGTTACTTAATATCCTCTTCTTTACATGCATACAAGCCAAATACAAAATAATTTAGTGAATAATAGTTCAAAGTTAGACCTTAATATGTTAAAAAATGTTTAGATTTCTTTATTTCTCACTAAAGTAGGTTATTAATCTTAATCAATCCAAACTTAGATGCGTATCAAGTGGCGACATATCTAAACCATTGACTTGGTCACTTTTGATCATTTTATTACAATAGATGGATGAGCGATAAGTGTCACCCATCGATGCATGGGACTCCCAAAAACTTTAATTTTTTTCTTTCTCCCCAAAGATTATAGAACAATGATGCAATACAAGTGTCACAAAGGAAACATGGAAAATGTCAGTGATTTTTACTTTTCGAAGGTATTTTTAAACCTCCAAACTCTATAAGATTTTGATGTGCAATGTGTGCTTTTAGGGATAGGTGTCAAATATCAACACATGAAATCCTTTTGAGCCTTTGAGCTCATGTCCCATCCTTCACATGCCATCAATGATACATATAGTAATGGAGGACATGTGGAAAATATTTGTATTTTAAACTATGTATAATATCATTACATCATCATTCTAAATAATTTCAAGACACTAATATAAGACAAGGGGTGTGGTGTAAATGTGGAAAAAATGGTCCACTGGATTTGATACAATGTTAGTCCTATGAGCTTAAATTTTACCATTTGGCTTAGTGTTGATAAATTCTCAAAAATATCACAATGACAATAAATATAGGCTTATGTTTTCTCACATATGTTTATATATGAATCCATTTAAAAGGTGTATGGTACCATTAGATGTGTAATTAAAATAGATTTGCATTGGTCTTAATTTTAAGGAAAATAGTTGAGATATATAAGATATTTTCATGACATAATGTTCATATGTTTTCTACTTCATTTTCAGATCTAACAAAAGTATAAACATAGAGTGGGATTAGGTAAGATATATGGGAAATCATCTTACCTTCAAAACTCTAAACATAGATTAGGATTTGATTGAATATTTTTATGCTTTCAACATTTACTCCATCCCTAAGGAGATAAATAGAGCTACATGTATCCTTGTTACCATTTTTGCAACAGTGTAACCATGTGAATAATCCTAATGGGATAAATTCTCAATAGAAAATTTCCTTGTCTATCTATATCTGATAATTTTTACAAATTCTAAACATTTTTATGATTATTAAATCATATATTTCCTAAGTATGATATGTTTATTTCCCATATTATTAATGAAAAAAATAAGAATGATGAGTATGAATAAATTAAGGAGGGCTACCATATTTGGAATGATGATAGAATACTCAAGTTAAAATAAAACAAGATTCAAAAGGGGATAGTTTCATCAAAAATACTCTTTGATCTGGATATCCCCCTAACAAGCACAAAGTGTAGACCTCTCAAGCTAAAGAAACTATGAGCCTAAACTTGGGGACTACAAATAATCTCCAAAATGTTATTATTGGAAAGGATTGTGCTACTTAAGAGAAATATAATTTAAATTTTATGCTAACTATGTATGTGGATGTCATATCATGGTATTATGATGATTTGAAGGTTTTTTATTCAAAAATTATGACCCATGTAATTCCTCTAAAAGAATATCAAAACCTTTTAGAAAAATACAAAGGTTGGTTAATATAATCCTTGAACCTACAATCCATAAATAAATTTAGAAGATAATTTCTACCCAAATCATCTTTCATGTAAGATATTTCACATAAGTATCTAATATTTTCATAGTTAGAAATGAATTGGAAATCAAACTCGACTAGACTTCATAAATTTAAATAAATCATTAGAAAAGGATATATATTCCCCCTCTTCTCTAGATGAGTCCCTTAAAATGGTTAGTGGTGCTAAAATTATGCCGTTTATGGAATCGTTTAAGCTACAATTAGGTCCTAGTAGATGAAAGGGATACACTAAAAAATTCCTTCACTATAAAATGGGGTGATTTTTCTTATATGTTGATGCCCTTTGGTTAAATAAATGTCGAGCTACCTTTTAAATATCCATGGATGAATCATTTTATGATTTAATGGTATGTTCATTATCATTTACTTGGTTTTTTTAACCATTTTTTCTAAAAATGGATCTCAACATCGACAAAACTTGGAGAAAGTCTTGCACAAATGTAGGAAATTTGGTATATCTCTACATCCAAAGAAGAACATATTTTATATGAATGAAGGTAAGTTGTTGGGAGCATCATCACAAAATAAGGTATAGATATTGATCCTAATAGATCCCAAGAATTTTCTATAACTTACTTTCTAAACAAAAATAAAGATTAAAAATAATTATTTGGAAAACTAAATTTTGTTAGAAAGTTTATCTCTTGTTTTACTGAGATTGTTAAATCTAGAGTGTCATGCTAAAACATGATACTAAATTTGACTGGACTACTCAAAAAAAAATCCAAGAAATAAAGTATACCATTATGCAGATGTCGGTTCTAACAATTTTCGACTTCAAATAATACTTTTATCTATATTTTACATCACACCACACCATTGTAGTTATGTTAACATAAAGGATTGATTTTGGGAACACCCCATTAATTTAATGAGCACCAAATCTAAGTGTATTGAATTAAAATATTCAATATTGGACAAATAATTGTATGCACTTGTAAAGGTAGAGAATAAATATAGACTCTACATCCATGTAGTTGTTCCTAATATGGAAGTCAAGTAAATTATTGGAAAAATGAATTAGGAGAAAGAAGAGGAAAGTGGATGTTTGAACTACAAGAATTTTACCTAGTGATTAGACCAAAAATATATTCAAATGGAAAACATTAGTGAGAAATATAGTCCCTATAGATCTAAAAATTACTACCTTCTAAGTGGATTAGTCTAAAATCCCTTAGAATACATGGTATGAGAATATCATCTAATTGTTAATTTATGGCCATTTTCTTGCTGAATCAAAAAAATCAAAAAAGAACTTTAAATCTCAAAGAAACATTGTACATGTTGAAAAAGGAGTTCTCTACTGAAGAAACTACCATGTGATCTACCTTATATATGTATCCAAAAATGAGGTAGATCAGATTATGTTTAGTTTCCATGAAAATATGAGGATTATTTATTATTTAGGAGATGATACTTCCCATTGTATACTAAGAGTATGATATTACTAGCATACAATTTTCAATTAAGTTCACATTCATGTGAGAATATGCCACAAATTCCATGTTTTTTTGCAAAAAGATAGAAGCATGAAGCATTGCCTCTAAATTTAGTCATTCAAGGTAGAACATTTTCTCAATGGAGGCTGGATTTTATAGGATTTATCAATCCAAAATCTTCATTAAACCACATGTTTGATTTTAAAACTATTGATTATTAGATAATATGGGTAGAATTTATTTCCACTAAGAAGAGTATAAATCAAGTAGTCATTAAATTTCTTGAAAATAACATCATCACAAGGTTTGGTTTCCCTTTATCTCTTATATGTGATTATGGAATAAAATTTCAATTTGTTAAAGTTCTAAAATAGGATTATGATAACCACATTATACTTAAGTTTTATTCAAATTATTATCCCTAAGGTAATGGATTGTGTTAGTATCCAAATTGATTCTCCCTTGGAAGACGAGCAACATCACAGATTTAGAAAGACACTTAGAGACAAACAAATCATATTATGAGTCATTTTGTAGCTGGGGAGGAGATTCAATTGGCTCTTTGTCACTCGGGCGGTGGAGAAATGGATAGCACCATATAAGAGGATTTGATCTATCCTCACTGCTTTAGGCTGTGCCTTTCGACCAGGGTGAGAGGACCCGTTTTGTAACCTTTGTAGGTGAAGGACATGAGGAGATCCTTCTTTGCACAATTTTCAGGGGAACCTTGAGAAAATATGATCAATACACCACAATTGTCACTTATAAAGAATGGGGATATTTTATGAGCAAGGTTCGGGTTACTAAAGACACTTAAAACCTGTTTGCTTCTGTATATTTTGGTAGTAGAATTTGCTCATTTGTGGATACATAGCACAAACATGGGTACTTCAGGTAGGATTGATGGTTATTTGAAAATTTTGGTGGGGATTAAGCAAGATGAAGTTTATTTCACCGGATCTTTGAGAACCTTTACAACAATTGGAAGACTAAAGAAAAAATGCTTCAAAATAGCTAAAATATTCTTTCAACCAGAAGGTATGCATCAATGGAGCCCCAGATCAACACTATTTCACACAATCTTTGAGAATTCAACAATAATTCCCAAGCTAAAGACTCAATTAAACATTAAAGACCCCTAGTTCCTCACGCCTAAGATACACTCAAAGGCTTATAGACAATCTTTATCAACAAAATGATAGTAAAGTGATTTTAAACTATTTATTTCATTACAAGATGAAGGCTCTTCTCATAATGAAATTGAAAATGCCACTAAACTATCATAGGGATGAGATCCTGTGTGATTTGGAGGGATTTTAACACAAGATTACAATGGGAACATAAAAACCATTTGAAAATATTATGAAATAAAAGAAGACATAATTTTCCCAAGATCAACATAGATTAATTCAAGATCTATTAGATTTGTCAACAGGGGAAAGTTTCTTGAATAGTCTCAAATCTTGCCAATGGTTGGACACTCGCAACCATCTTGACACGATCAAATCTAAAACAAAATAGATTAACAAGTTTCTTGGATGGTCTCTCAGGAAGATGGGATTTCTCAAATTTTCTCGTAAGAATTAAACCCCGACCCTTTTTCATGACTAACTCATGCCCTTTATAGCACTCATTTACATTAAAGCTCCCCCAAATAAATAATATTCGAGGAACCTTTGTTTGTTACATATTTGATCATGATTTCTAGAAAGTGATGTTTAACAAATTTACAACAAAAAGTTGTCAAGTGTTCAAAAGGTGAATCATTTCAGATATTTCCATCATTGTTTTAACTGGGGCATCCAGTCATCTCCTCTGGCAACACATTTTTCATCCTTTGCGCCTATAGCTTCCTTCTCCTCATTCTTTCCTCTATAATTTTCTCTGCTGGATCTAGAAATTTATTTTCTGCAGGTGCCCGAGTAACTCTGTTTCAAAATATTAACTCTTGCACTTCCTCAGATTCAAAATTTGAGCTCAAAAACACTTCAATTACACTTTGCTAATAGAAATGACAAGAAATCATTCAAATTCACCATGAAAAACGATGTGTATTTGCATCCCTAAAGTCGTGGAATGTTAATGGTGGAAAAACTAGATGCATCACGCCATAACCATTGATTCTACCCTTTCACAACTTTAAATTAGAGTTGTCCACATGGAAGATTAGAGCCGAAATGGGCCTAGGGGTGCCTTTTGCATTTTATGACTTTTGGAGAAAATGCACAATTTTCACATTTTGCCCCACCCCTCCGCCTTTGAAATACGGGCTTGACACGTGGCTTAATCTGGGCCTTTGATGGAGTCATAGCTCATTTATGCAATTTTACCCTTTTTAACAAAAAGGCAAAATTTCCAATTTTCCTCTGGTGACCTGCTTCCCGCCTTTGACTTTTCAATGTAGACTTCATTTGTTTCCTAGCAGGGCCGCGCTTCACTTTTATACTTTATCCCTTTTTCATAATAAAGAAAAAAGTTCCAAATTTCTCCCAACGCTCCACCCTCCCGATTTGAATTTTCAAATGCTAACTCAAACATGTGACATCACTCTGTCCCCTACGGGGTTATGGATCAATTTATAACTTTGCTCCTTTTTCACAAAAAGGAAAAAATCTTCAAAATGCCCTGGCAACCCGCCTTTCCACTTCTAAATTTTGATGTGGGCCCTAGCAGAGTTGTGGGTTATTTCATAACTTTTCTCCTTCGTACAAAGAGGCAAAAAACTTCAAAATGTTCCACCAACCCGCTTCCCCACTTGTAACATGAAAAATTCCACGTGTCCTTCTTCAAGGTCAAAGTAAGACTTTTTCCCTACCACTTTATATTTGTTGAATAACCAATTAGATGTTATCGGGCCGTAGGGCCAATTTGGTATTTTACAAATGTGACAAAAGTGGCAAATTTCACCAAAAAGACCCCACGGCCGCATCCAATCAGAAAGGACCATGTTTCCACAGATGTTGGGACAAAAATTGACAAGGAAAACATGATTGTGGAAAAACAGAAGGAAGGGGAACTTGAGTTTACACCCAAATTACAAATTCTTTCTCATGGACAGAGGAACAGAAAACAATATTTGGACTCAATTTGATCCTCAACCAAAGGAAAGGACTGATCATGGCAACTAAATGAAAGAAAAAGCTTTCACGAGTCCATACAGGGAGACAGAAAACTTCAAACCATGTGGACTGAGATGTATTTGAACAAACATGGCGAGATTAAATTGAGCACCAACAAATTGGAAGAGTCCAAAACAAATAACCTTTTAGGTGTTATAAAAATCTATCATTAGACAATGTGAGATCATGAAATTCACTTCTTAAATATGCATTATAGGAAAAACAATCGAAATTGAATTATCTCTTACACATCACCATATTGGTGGTTAATGGAAAATAACTTATATTTCTGTCGCACTATAGCTACCAATGCATTAATTCCTATGTGATTATATGGATGGAAGTGATGAAGTTAAAAATAGAGTTTTGAACTTGATGTATTTACAATATGTCATGCGTAAATCACTTGAGATATTCAATATACATTAATAGGTTATCAAACGTTGGTTTAATAAAATAGCACAAGTGAAGGCTTTCAGAAATGGATATTTGTTTCTATAGTGGGATAAGAAACATGAAAATAAGGAAATTAACTCAAATTTATATCCTCTATGGATTCATCCCAAGATAATTATAGATCCATTGAGAAACAATGTTTTTAGACTCAAAGATCTAAGGGAGAAGGATTTACTTTTTCTAGTCAATGGTCAACACTTAAATCATTACTTCATGACTGAACCATCGTCTATCACCTTTGAGAAATCAACTATGATTACCTAGATTAGTTTATGTTTTCCTAGAATATTATCATGCTTTCAATGAATGTAAAATGTACTAGGAGTTTTGGGTTCCCATGCAAGATTACAAAAGGAAAACAAATGGAGGAAATTAAAATAATTTTTAACAAAGAATGATTAGAATAAAGGAATTAAAAGTTTCTTTGTATTTTAGATTTTGAAATAACTTCAAGAAAATGTTGTTTGTGTTTTAAATTCAATTTTTTTTTAATTACTAATGATTTTTAAAAATTAACCATACCCAAGTGAGTCACAAGAGCTTTCAAATTTAAATACATCTTTAAGTTTAAATGAAAAAATGTATCGGCTTCTTAATTTTGTGAAAACATTAAGATGAAGGTCCAAACTAGTTCCCAACCCGACCAACTATTTCAAAACAAGAGGAAATAAGGGAATGTATCTTAATGGTAAAATAAATAAAAATTGAAGCTTTTCTTGAAATAAAAAAGGAAATCTAAATAGTTTCCTAAATGGGTGATTTGAGAAATATACATTGGGTAATGGATTATTGACTTACAATGGAGTGAAACCTATAATGGATCCAAGAGTATCTTTTTCAATTCTATGGATTCCTAACTAGTATTAAATAAATGCTTTAAAAACTTCTTGTAGTGGAGATACAATTTTAGCATTTTTTTATAATTAAATATAAGTTTTAAAAAAGGATGGATTAATTCATAATATCACACTTAACTCTTGCAATTATTTTACTCGGTATAGAAGAAGTAGGAGCATATATTAATTTTTGAATCTTAATCACAAGTTTTAAACATTTTTTTCTATAACACTTTCCTTGGAACAATGGAACTTGAGATTACGGGTTCTAAACGCTTTTAGAGTTATTTCCCAAGTTGACACCATGTTTTATACCCAAAACACCCTTCTCTCATTTTGGGAAGGAAATAGAGTCCCCGTTTTTAATCGGTTGTGAAATTGAGTTTTTTTGTTAAAACCCCAAACTAAATGTTTAGATTCATAGGGCTTGAATTTTTTTGTAGATTTTAGACAAGTGATGAACAATTTTGACTTTCCTAAGAAAGCCTTTTATCTTCATCTCTAAGTTAATCATGAGAATTGTAATATGTTCATTGAAACTTGAGTTGTAATTGTTTATGATTTTAAATACTTGAAAAATTATCAATTCATGTTATTCATGGTTTAAATTATTTCAAATGATCAAATTTTATGTCTTATAAAGTTATTTCATAGTTTATGAACTAGTTTTTATCATATGTGCAGGAATAAGAGGAAAGAAAATATAAATAATTTCCATTTTTGGATTAAAGAAGCCTTGAAACATTTATTTGACATTAAAATTCCTTAGGATTCCATTAAAGGGAACTATCAACTTAAAACTAGATGATTAAACTCCGTCATAGATTTGATATTCACTTATTAAAGCTAAGTGTCCCCAAGAACATGCATCCACCATCAAATTTTAGTTATCTTTGGGTGCAAAAGCTAAAATTCTTAAAAAATTAAATAGTGTCATCTAATTTTGCTGACAAGTGTCTCTCATTAGCCAAGTCAAGAGTATGGGAGTTATAATCCTATTGTACATGAGTATGCCAATAAATGCCACATTCTTCTCATCAATACATTAAAGGAAACACAAACCAAAGTTTCAAGGATTATAAAAGGTGATGGAATTGATGTATTCCACATGGACGATATCGGTGGTTAGGTTCATATGGGGACATAAAAACTCCAGGTTCATGGTATTGGATTGCATCAATCGCTGACACAAGTTGATAATTAGTGAATCATGCATAAAAATAAAAATATAAAATTATCAAGAATCTATGGGATGTGGTAGCACTAATGGAGACAATATTTATCTCATCATTGCATTGGATTACATGAATTCTAAATATTTGATACCATACAAAGAGTGGTAAGACCAATTTTTCTATGTGTTTGAGATCGGTGATGGATGATATAGACTAGTTAGATTTCACATTATAATTAAGCTAGATGTAAAGGTATATGGAGGCAGTTAATAAGATAAGTCACCAAGATTGAATGCTTACATGTTTTTGAGTAATCAAACTAATAGAATTATATTTAGATTAAAAACCAAATATGTGGAGGAGTTTCATTGGAACATATTAAAAACTACTTTTTAATAACTGCTTTTTAAAAATAGAGAAATGTTGGAACCAAAACCTAGATAAACAAGATAACTTTCAAGCTATTGAGAAGAGAAAATACATAAATAAAAATAAGAGTTAAATAAAAAAACTAGGGTTTAAAGTAATCTCATAATCATCACATTTCACAATTAGGAAAAGAGAGAAAATAGAGAGGTGGTTTCAAGAGTGAAAATAAAATATGCAAAAATGTGGGAGTTATTATGAGCATGTTTTTATTCATCTAGTTGGAGAACCACTATTTATTCTTAATTATAGGATATGATTCTAAAAAGAGAGAGATTCCTTTTTGGAAATCATTATAAATTAGAACGGGTTCCCATGGCATTTTTCATCCCATAGGAGATTTGGTAGTGATATTTAGTGGTTATATTTGATCCTTCCCCTCTCTAGTGTAATTTATTTTTATAAAATCTCAAAAACACGTAGAGATAGGGGTTAAGCCACATTATTCTATAAGTAACTCCTATTATTTGATTGCAAAAGTATCTTAAAAACAATAAATTAATGCGGATAAATAATTTTGAATTATACATAGTTTTGTGAGTTTATTTTTTTCAATTATTTATTTATGTCTTAATGCTTAGACAAGAAATCTATTTCAGTTTTTAGTAGAATTTTCATCTCTTGTTTTGATTAAATTTGCAAGGTAGGTAGTTTGATATTATGTTGGTATCATTTCCATGAGTTATTGTTAATTGAATTTATTTTCTTAGATGTGCTTTGAAATATTAGTTATTGAGTGGTTTAGAGGTAATGGAAACTAGATAATTACTTTATTTTCTTGTTTAATCTAGTCATCTTGAACAATTTGTTATGTTGAATAACCTATGGTGTGTACTCAGTGAATGAAAAATAGTTATTTACTTGAGTTATGCAAGGATGCAATTATTATTTTTAATTTCCTTCGACTAATTTCCTATAATTTATGTAGAAATAAGTTATAGCTATTACATTTATTCTTTGGTTTGTGTGTGGTTTGACTGATATCAAGGTGTTTGATATGATTAATAGTTGAGAGAGATGGATTCTAGTATATTTTATTCCTTACCCTTCCCTCAATTTTATTTTATTTTAATGATATCTAAACCACTTAGAACCATAGTAAATATCATTAGAATTGAGATTAATTTAGATCCAAAATCCAAGTTTTATGAGGTGGTTAACCTAAACAAACATGTCCCTCTAACGGCTAACATTTGGTCATATAGTTCTTATATGAACCTATATGTCTAGATTATTCCACTCCATGAATCATATTTCCATAATGGGTTATAAAATGAGTATGGTTAATCCCTTGTCTTCCTTTGAAGTCTGTGTAACAAACCTACATTAACACCAGGATAAAATAATTTATTAATATATTATTATGTGTAATATTTGTCATTACATTGAGTAACAATAGTTGTGATACTTATAGTAATTGAATAGATAATTATGCATCTTATAAAATAGGGGAAAATATAAAGTATCCATATGGGTTCAAGAAAACCAATCTATCAACTAAAATATGAGATACATGAATCAATATTCCAAACAACATTACAAAATAAAACATATGAAATAAGCCCATAAATAATAAACTAACCAACTAAGAGTAATGTAAATTAAACTTACATCATCTCGATTACACGTGGTAACTTAAACTACCTAGGATAGTTATATAATTCCCCTATTAATTCAACATGCTCTAAAGTGGACAAGGGAGAAATTCCTGAATATCTTAAATTTTTCCTATAAAATAAAATTAGTGAAGATATTTACACATTGTTCTTTTTCAGAAAATATTGGATCTTGATGTTGTTTGTTGAGCATGCTCATATATGAAATGAAATTTTACATTGATGTTCTTTTTGCATTTGTGAAATAATAGATTGTGAAAAAGTTTGAGAATGCTAATATTTTCAACACACAATATGGTTGGTTATTTTTATTTTGCTCTCAATACTTCAACCGTGTGTGAAGTAGCCATATTTCCTCACAGATAGTTTCTACTAAAAATGATATTCTACTTTACCTAAATATTGAGAAAAAAGTTTTATTTCATTCTCCTCCTTGATATTCCACCATATCTCAAAGACAACACAAATTTAGAAGCAAATTTCCTTTCATTAATATTACTGTATTATTGATTCTTAATGCCCTATTAAGAAAATTTGATCATTCTTCTTTCATTCTAGGCCAAAGCCTATTTTTCCTCTTATGTATCTCAAAATATGTTTATTTGCTTTCTAGTGACACATTTTTTTCCTATATGGACCATGAGATATAGTTGAAAATTAAATATATGTCTAGATTAGTATAGGTCAGGGTAAATGATACTCACAATTAAGCGCCAATAGAGAGTTACAAATATTTATGGTGTTGGATCTAAGTAAGTCAACCAAATATTTTACTCTTTGGGTATAGTAATAGGATTATAGTCCATAATCTAAATGTTTCAAGGATTGTCTTCGCATATTTCATTTTGGACATGAATTAATTCCAACTTTGAGGGAGAATACCAAGTCATAGGAATATTCCCATTTGAAAATTTGACCGTTGAAGAGCTATGGATAGGATCAACCAAGTATGGACAAAATAAAAGTTTCCAAGTGAGTAAATTGAGAAGGTTTGATATGCATTTTATACTAATCCAAGGGTAAAAATTTTCATTAAGATCAACATAGAGGGTAATACCAAATTATAGGAAGATTACCATTTGAAAATTTAACTATTGGATGATTATAGATAGGATAGACAAAAAGAGACAAAATCGACTAGTCTATTTTGTCCATCTTTGGATGGTTTTGTCTAGTGGTGTAGAAATCTTAAATTATGTTATAGAATGGTATGCATAGGATACATAAGTTTTTTTAGATAAATTAGGTAATTTTGTAGGTGTTTTAATAATGGAATAAGGGGTTGATGACCTTGGGATAACATATGAATATGTGTTTGAGCTTATTTTTGCACGCACATCATCTATAAGTGATTCAAGCCAAAACCAAGATTATCAAAAGACAAATTCCAAAATTGAGTTTCTATGTCCCCCATATCTCACCTTAATCTATTGAATACAATTTGTTAGTTAAAGGAAAATTGTACCTAATTGTATAGACACGTTTTTCCTTTGCTTGAACAATTGAGTTAATGTGACGTGTTTAAAATGAAACTTGTAAGATAAGAGTGTAGTCAATTTCCATATTATGAAAATCAAAACTTTGACTTTGAATCTTGAAATTAAAAAATAACGAGAGTAGGGAAGGAGTACACATATATTCATAGAAACTCATGTTCCCTGTGTAGATTGAGGCTTCTTGGTGAAGTTCATTTGTAGTATATCATGCTCACAAGTTGAAGCACATAGAGAAGGATATTTTTACAAACAAGTAGAAAATTTGGGGTGATCAGTTCAAAATTGATAGAAACCAATGATATCTAATGGACGCAGTAGACCCAACACTCATGATTTAAGAATAAATACCGAATGTGCCACTAAAAGGGGAAACTACCATGGGTTCACCAAGAATGACACTAAGGTCGATGGGTATCATAGACCCAATGTGAACCACCCATTATTATTGAACCACACTATTGTAAATGGATCTAGATTCTAATTTTACATGATTGAAATAGAATGAAGTATACTCATGCTCCCACCATAATCGTAGTAATTTTATTTTTTCAAAATTTAAAGGTAACAATATGCCTCCATGATGCTTGTGTCATTGAAATTTTGAAAGAGAGTAATATGTACCTAGAATATTTGTAAATCATATCTATAATCTGGACCATCAATTAACATCATGCCACCTACATTTGTAAAAAATTATAGTTTATATGCATTGATTTCTATATCATTATTCTTGATTCATTGCTTAAATAATTGTTATTATGTATTTTACGGAAAATTTTGGAATTGAATGTCTAAATTACAATGGAAAAATAAACCAATAGGGACACAATTAACCAATCAATTTTGTCTCATTTTAACAATTTTTTCCATCATTAAATTTTATGTCTATAAACTTTTATCCTATATCATTATTCCTATTCACTATATTTTATATCTTGTACCTTATATTTTGTTTGAAAAATAGGCTTATATTTAGTGATAATTCCACTTAATGTCCCTTACTTTTAGGCAAAGGATGTATACCATAAATCACTTATCTCAAAAGAAAATTTGAATTGTAAGTTTTCATATTGAGAAATAAAATAGTATGTAAGATCATACATGCATGTGGAGAGTAACCATATGTTGCTAATTTGATATATAACTTCTCACATAAAAGGAGTGCATGACGAGAATCATGACACCAAAGTGTGAATGCATCATTTACATCATGGCACTAAGTGTAACGAGCACAACAAGAACACAAGTTCAACACATAAAGTCACATACATAATGACACATAAATGGAAAATTGGTCATGTACAAGAGTGTCGATTAAAAAAGAGTTCAATGGAAGGCATAATTCATGATTCTGACTTAGTGATTTAACAGACATGAAGAAGCTATAGAGCTCAGGATGACTTCTACACCCCTTTAGTCATAATAGTAACAAAGCACGCAACAAAATTAACTAGAACTAGGAAGTTGTAAATCCATAATTAGACTAACATTCAAGTAAAGTTCATGATTATACAAGATCAAAAGCATAGTGGAAACATGCAGATAATACAGGAAGGAGATCTTAACATAAACATAGTGGTAACCTTATCACATTCATTCATAGTATTACTCCAAAACATCACAGAGAGGTGGACCATAGTCATGCACCATATCTAGATCCATACATGTATGCTTACAAAATAAAATTTTCATTCCCCATTTCCCCATTACATCCTTCCTAGAATCATCTACCCATTTTATCCCATAGTTCTCACAGTAATTCTATAGAGCTTCGCTACCTTACTTGTGTCTCTATTCTTTTTCCAAGGGTGCATGTATAAATAGGCATCTGAGCTCTAACAAACTCCTCTACAGCCTCAGATCTGGCCCCAAGTGTCAAGGTGTGGGTCCCCAGGGCACATGCCTCTCCATGTCATGATTAAATTTTTGGATCTTCCTATCGCAAGGTATATTCCTTCCAGGACACCCTGTCGCCAAGCTGGAACCTTATCCAAATGGAACACGTTCTTCATGTGTTCTATCCAAAAGGCTGAAAATGGCTAAGTCCCGAATTGTTCTTTCATGACACATGTCCTTGGTTCTCTAAGAACCCTTTTGAATTCTACCTTGCGCGCCTTCACTTGCATGCTTCCTCTAGCCGTGCGTGCCTACGTGCCTTTAAGATTTGGAAGCTATATCAGGGGCCCAACATTACCCCACACTTCACCTATTCTCCACCCTCGGGAACCTTCTCAAAGAATGTAGTAAAAAATGCAAGGCCTTGCCTTGGAAAAGAATGGAGGGAAAGAATAAAGAATGGGGGAGAGGAAGAGAAAGAATAGAAGGAAAATTGCCTAAAGAAGAAGAAGGGGAAAATTCTGCCGTAGGTCGGCCTCTAGTGTATCCCATGTGCTGACCTCATCCTGCCCTTTTGCAAAGGTTTTCGACCAATGCACTCACCTCATCGAAGGTTAACCCTTCCCCCTTTGTGGTGATGGTCTCCACCATGGTTTCAGTTCCTTCGCAAGATCCTCCAAGGCATCCATCTTCCTTGTAATGGTCTTGTAGAGTTCTTTAAGCCATGTTTTGATTGAGACCCGAAGGGCCTCAATAGCTTCAGATTTTCTTTCTACCTCGGCTAAAATATTTTCTCATTCTGCTCTATTGCCTTTGTTCTTCTCCCTGAAGTCTTTTAGCTCGGCCTCGTTGTCTGCAAGTAGCATGCCTGTCACCTTGTCCTGATCCGCGTAGTGGTCATAGGTGACCCTACGTTTTTGTATAGCTACTCTTACATCAGCCAAGACCTTATTGTATTCAGCTATGAGCATGATTACCTTCAGCTTATCCTCCTTCTCCAAATGCGTAGCTATATCCTCTGCCGACTCCAAGGCCAAAGGCTACCTTTCCATGGTGAGGATCCGAGTCAAGTCCTCAAGGCATTCCAGGGAGGAACCATACTTTTGCGCATGGGAGGGTTAAGGTCTAGGTGCTTCATGATAATAGCTTGGGAGATGAGCTCCACCTTCTTGGAGACTTCATGCACTTTAGCTTTCTCCTCCTGTAACTCCCATTGTAGTTGAGCATTGATCAATCTTTTCAAGGCTGAGTTCCTTTGTCAGCTTAACTACTTCTTCCTTCCTCTTTTCCAATAGGTCCTCCAAGGCTTTAATCTTGTCATTTCTATAGAAGAGCCTTGCCTCTACCTCCATGGAGACCTTGTTGAGTGCATTACACACTTTCTCATCCGATAAGTGTTGTGCATTTATGAGGGGGTTGGCCCCCTTTGTCTCAGAGAGCTCCAGTATTGCCTCTTGGTTAACTTTGAATTCGGGCTCATCAATGTGGGAGTCGAACGCCCATGATAGCATTTTCCTCATGCGTGGGTATCCACCCTCAGGATCGAAGGACTCCATGGTGGTGAGCTCCTTGGTGGGCATGGTACTCTAGAAGTGCATGCACAAAAACTTTGTTAGGGTCATTAAGCATACCCCATCACCGATCTTCCTTCCTCTACACATTTACTTCCCGTGCGCATGCCCTTTGGAATAGTCACTGAAAGAGTTGGGCCTTTTGTGCTACTTCCACTCTTCTCCCTTTGTTCTTTCTTGAACTCACCGAGCATGAGCTCCGCATTGTGCCCCAACTCCTCATCGACCAAGGCATCAATCATCTTTCCGCCTCCCTTGTCACTTTTTCATCTATCTCCTCTTGGGTGAGCTTGGGCATTTCTTGCTCCTTGGTGCTTGCCCCTTCGCTCCTTTCTTCACTCTGCGAGTCCTCCTCCTCCCCCTGGGTGCTCTTCCTCTGCATAAAGATGAATGCATCAATGTCTTCCTCTCCTCCCTCCCCGAGTCATCTATACTTATCCTCCCTTGGGTCACCTCCAGCTCTTCTCCTTCGCCAACATTCTTCTTGCCTAAAAAGGTGCTTGTGCCTTTGGTCTTCTCTACCTTCTCTTCTTCTTCTTCTTCCACTGAAGACTCGGCTTGGGAGATGTGGTCTTCTCTTCATCCGAGGGCTCCTCAAGAGATGGTGGCTTTACCGGTTCGGGGTCTTCTCCCTAACTACCATCCTCTTCTTCTTCCAGGACGTAGGTGCTTGGCCCCGTGGTACCTACATCCTGCTCCTCCACCGCCCTCTATTCCTCTTTCTCTTCTCTCTCCTTATGCTTTGGCATGGGCTTCTTTCTTCCCATAGGGGTCATGGGATGGATATCTCATTCTCCACATATGCACCCTTTTCAAACTTTGGCCTTATGCGTAGGTAGATCTGGCAAAGCATCGCTCTTAGCAATAGGTAAGGTCATGGGCCTTACAATGTGCACATCTTGTGATACGTATCTTTCAACGTACGTGTGCTTCCCAGGTAGACCAGCTTCTTTCTCATTTCCCTGTGTTCACTATCAAGGGTGGATAGGTCAAGTTTTAATTTCTTCGACTCCTTGTACCTATTCACTCCCACCTGGAAAAATTGGGTAGTAAATGAGAAGGGGAGTTTGCACCAGGGACTCCAACTGCCATCCACCAAGATGAATCTGCCAATGCAGAAGTGTTGGTATACCATGAACTCTGCTTCTCCTTCAGTTGCCATGGGGAGTTGTTCTAGGATCCGCCATTCAGCCCCGAATGCATTCCTGAGGTGCGTATACCATTTATCCAAGCGTGCCTTGTGCACCCCTATCATTGATTCACATGTATACTTTGGAACCTCTCTCGCAGTGAAGGGTCTTCATCGGGGTACTCCCATATGAACTTGTTGGATGCATCCAAGCACCCCGACTTCTGAGAACACAATTGTTAACAAGATGTTCCCAAATAATATCTTTCCTCCCTTTCTTCTCGCGTTGCTTATGATCTCATCTGCTATGTACTAGGAGATGTTGTACATGGTGCCTTCCGTGACCTTCCTACAGACATTCAACTAGGGCTTGCTCACCTGGGTCCACCTCTCTTGTCCATTCAGCTTGGAAACAAGGTGTGTGGCCATCTTCATCACCGGATCACTGATATCCATGACGTCGTAGTACCTTGATCCCTTCTTATATTCCTGGGATGCAATGGTTTCTTTAATTTCCTCCTCATCCTGGAGGTCATCTATGAGCACGTCCCCTTTATATTTGAGGCTTGTGAAGTGTGAAATTAGTTGGGGAGTTATGCACATTTTGCACCCTGTGAAGTAGAAGAAGTCTTCGTGCACGCACATCATCAGCCATTGGTACAAGCACTCAGGCTTCCCAAAATATGGTAACTCATAAAGTTGGAGAAGCCCTGCCTTCTCCATTTTCACCTTGACTACATCGCTATAGATTGGCATCCCATCAGGTGTTCATTTATTTGTAGGGCGCACCAGCTCCAAAGTGCCATTTCCTTCACGATTGTGCTTGATCGGTGATTGTAGTCAATCATGGGCATCTGTTTGATGTGGGACTCCCACTCTTGCCCCAGCAAAACCCCATCCGGGTATTGCATTTCCAAGTACCATTCTTCATTGGTATCCAAGGGGATTTCTTCTTCTTTCTTCTTTCCTTTTCCCTTACCCTTTCCCCTCTTGGATTGTACTGTAGGTTTATCAACTAGTTTTGTGGCCATCATTTTACCCCTTGCTTTCATTCCTAGGTTAACTTGTGATTTTGTTTGAACATTTTCCCCGCGTGCCCCATGCCCTAAAACACAAACCCTAATCTCAGAATTTTCTCCTTCGATCACGATGCTTCTTCACAACATTCCTCACACCCGTGAATCACTTCTGCACTAGTTTGTAGATCTAATGGACTAGTTGTGCTTAAGTTTTTGGGATTTTCCTTCACACGAGTCAGTCTTTGAAACCCTAGCTCTTGAAAGAAAATCACTCTTCTTGTTTTTGCAAAGTAAAATAATGAAATGCCCACTCTTGTATTTATAGCTTTTCCCACTTTTACACATTTAAGGCTAGGCTACCTACCACCGTATGGCCATGTTTAATGTGGCATTTCAAACAAACCCGACTTCAGCACTTTTCCTTACGCACCAAATCCTTGCGTGAAATTTTTTTCCACCCGTGCCCAATCCTTTGCGTGAAAACTTTCCACATGTGCCCAATCCTTGTGCAAAAAATGTTTCCAACCTTTTGGCATGTAAATAATCCATCTTGACAGAAGACTCTTGCGCGCATGTTACCACCACCAAAGGCACCTCTTCTATCCTCATGATTCTTGCTTTCACCTACCTCATGTTTTTGCACTTTTTCTCCTTTGTACGTGGATTTCCAATGTAACCTTATCTTGCCATCCATCTGCCTTCTTTTCTCCTAATGCATCTTTTTAACGGGCCAATTCAAATGGTCTACCAACCCAATCCTCCTAGAATAACTCCATGCTCTCTTTATCACCTCACCCCACACTAAATCGATGTGCGGTCCTCTGTGCATTCATAAGTCAAAAAGTAATAAGGTTACCGGTGCCCAAGGCACAAAACAAAACAACAACGTGAAAGGGAAATACAAGAAAGGAAAAGCATAAAAGGAAATTCTAAGCTAACTGGAAAAACTACCTTATTTACAAACACCAAGAAGCATTATTTATAGTAGGGCTTCAGCCTACTCCCATTGAAGTGTCCAGGTAATTTTGTTCCATCCAGCACTTGTAACTGGCATGCGCCCGAATCAAGGATGTATGAAATTACATAAGGACCCAACCAATGCACCTTCAACTTTCTAGGATGGCGTAGAAATTTGAATCATATAGCAATACCATCTGGCCAACCTCAAACTATTTGTTCTTAATGTGGCGGTCATGCCATGCCTTTTGCTTAGCTTTTTCAGTTGTTTGGCTCCATCTTGCTAGTGAGCACCTTTCATCCAACTTTATCAATTCATCAATTCTTTCTTCCAGTGCTTGCTCATCATCCAACCCTCCTGCATGCACGCTATACATAGAGATGGTAGCATGAATTCCACTAGAAAAATAACCTCCACGCCAAACACTAGTTGAAATGGTGTGGCCTTGTTCAACCTTTTATACGTTGTTTTGTATGCCCAAAGAACTGCTGATACCTTGTCATCCCAATCCTACCTACCCACATCACATATCTTAGTCAATGTGTGACTAAGGATTTTGTTAAATGCCTCTAGTCAGTTCCATTTTCCTGAGGGTGATAAGGGGTAGTCTTATGATGGGCTACCATGAATTTTGCCAATAGAATCCTGATGGTTTCATTTAAGAAGTGAGTGCCCCTATCACTTGTTAAACTTAATGGGACACCCATACCTACTGATAATGTTTTCCCACAAAAATCTAGCAACCTATGGCGTGGTGCAATCCTTAGTGGGCATGGCCTCTGCCCACCTTGTCAGATAATAGTATAGGTAATAATATACCATGAGTTAGTCCTTCACGTAGCTGGTGAGATTGGTCCGACAAAATCTATTGCCCATTTTTCAAAAGGTTCCGTGACTGGTGATGGGGTGCAAGGGCATCTCATCCCTTCTTCCAGGTTTTCCAAGGTGCTGGCAGTGGTCACAGGCCTTGCAAAACTCAATGCAATCCTGGTGAATCATCTCCCACCATAGTCCAGTGACTAGGATCTTGTGCGCGGTTGCATTCCCCACATAGTGTCCTCCAACAATCCCACCATGGGCTTCTTCTATTATAGCTACACGTTGCACTCATGTTCTAATACACACCGGTGCAAAACCTCATCGCGGCCCATTTTATACAAATCCCCATTGATCAACATGAAGGGCGTGCATGTATGGCTAACCTTTTCCTTTCCAGAGCATTCATCCCTTTGGTGCCACACCTTCCTTGAGAAAAACAACAATGTCTTCTAATTCTGAGGGCATGCCACAACCTGAATAGTTGCGTGTCCGCATGGTTTCCTTGATACTCTGCGTGTCCTCTCCCGAATCAATCCTGGATAAATGATCCAGCCCACAATTTTTCTTTCCCGGTTTTACCACCACTTTGAATTCAAATTCTGAAATAAAAGTACCCAATGGCATATGCGCCCTTGTAACACTGCTTTGTTTACTAGATACTTCAAGGCCATATGGTCAGTGTAGAATATGAAGGGAGTCACTAGCAGATATTGTCTAAATTTGTGGAGTGCGTAGATCATTGACAATGCCTCGCGCTCGGTCGTTGTATAATTATTTTTGTTCTTTGGTGTCAACTTCCTACTTGCAAAACACAAGGGATGATCAACAATCCCCTCTCCTGGTTGAGCAAGAATGGCTCCCATTGTTGTACCAGAGGCATCCACGTGGACATGGAAAGGTTTATCCCATGATGGGAATCATAGAATAGGTGCGGTGATAAGCCTTTCTTTTAGAGTGTCAAATGCCTCTGTTGTGCCTCTCCCCACTGAAAGGCACTCTTATGTCTGAGAAATATTTCCAAAGGGTGCAACGATCTTGGCATATCCCTTAATGAACTTTCTATAGTACCCAGTGTGTCAAGAAATCCACACATGACGCTTTGGCTGGTAGGCTCCCTAATCCCACAATAACTACAACTTTTATGGGATCCACCAGTAAGCCCTCTTTGCATATGATATGCCCCAACAATGTTCCAAAAGGAGTTACAAAGATACATTTCTTGATGTTGAGGGAAATCCTCAACTGCCGACATCTTTCAAACATCAATCTCAAGTTATCACAATGGTCCCTTACCAATCCATACACTGTCCAATCATCCAAATATACTTGAAGGAACTTGTGGATGAAGTCCTTAAATGCTTGTACCACTATGCATGAAAATACAAGTGGGCATTCCTCAATCCAAAGGGCATGACCATGTATGCAAAGCTTCCCCACTCGGTGGTGAAAGTTGTCTTTTCTTGGTCTTCCTTGGCAATCCTTACTTGGTGATATCCCGAGAATCCATCCGTAAAGGAATAGACCTCGCTGCCCAACAACTCCCTCCAAAATCTCTTCAGTGAAGGGGTGGGAAAAGGATCTATGATACAAACAACATTCAATTCCCTGTAATCCACACATATCCTAATCCACCCATCCTTCTTTATGTTGATCACCATTGGACTTATCCATTCGATTCCTCCATAGCCTCAATGATACCGGATGCTATCATTTTGTCTAGCTCTTCTTTAACCCTTTACGCATGTTGGGATTCATCCTGTAAGGCCTCTTCCTGACCGGGTGCACCATCTTTCAACTTTATCCTCATTTCCCCCAATGAATGGTGGATGCCTTTCAACTCATGGTATCCGTGTGGGAATAAATCCTCAAATTGTAAGAGATCGATGATCTTTGATACTTCCTTGTCTCGACCAGTAGTCCCCAATGATAGCTTCCTTGGGCTCCTTCTCCGAGCCGATGTTAACTTTCTTGGTTTTGAGTGGTTCATGATATACGTGCACGCACATGCATCCACACTGTCAACTACTTCATGCGTCTCCAACCGAATGGTCGACATTTAGCTTTCCATCTCCTCTCCATCAATAACGTATACCATCTTTCCTTTCTCCTTTTCAAGCACACATGCACTCAAATTGTAGGTCTTCTAGTTCCTCCTCTTCGAACCGCACTTCCAAGCTAGGTCCACCAAGTAAGTTTACTAATCTATCTTCCACCATGGTGTAATCCCCCAGAGTGAGGCACTTGATAGTCTGCAATGCCTCATCAACTGGTTGCTTGGTACTTCGGTACTCGAATGTGTGAACCAAGTCAGCCGCTAACTCCTGCCAATTTTTCCATTTGGTGGAGTTTCAGAATGGATGTACCAGGCACACGCACATCCTTGTAGTGTTGAATATAGCTTGTGCACCCAAAGGGAGGGTGGTAAAGCTTCCGTGCCTTCTCCCCAGACCCTCTCACATGCCTGGATGTGGGAAGAGGTGGGTCCATTGCCATTGTAATCCTTGATAGCGGTGGGTATGTTGCTCTTCGAGAATCAGATAGTGAGCGCAATTCTAACTTCATGCCATTCCAACAAGTTTTCACTATGCGTGGCCCACCACCTCGCTACATTGTTGTGCCTATCAAAACATAACCTAGCATACCTCATCGCTCGTCCTCCCTCCATTGAGCTTCCATTTCTCTCAAAAAGACCTCAGGGTATGCATCCCCAGAATACTTGGTTATTTCCTTTCCTCCTATGCACCGAACTATACGTGCCATTGTTACCTTGGTCACCGATCCTTTCAGATGTCACCCAATCAATTCATAAGTCCCATGCGCCCAATTATCACATGCTATACTGGTAGTATCACTGACAGATTGAGCATCATCAAACTGGATGACTCCTTTTGTAGGGTGGATGGTCTCTGGATCTCTTATGGAGCACACATATATTCTATCAGGACCTCCTCTCCAAGGGGTTTAGTATAGGGGTGGACTTCCCATCAGCAAGTGGTATAATCACCCTCTCTTCCTTGTTTTCAAAGCTTATGTACCCCTTGTTAAACCGAGAGATCTGCATTATTCTTATAACACCACGGGTGCCCAAGTAAAGTTGGGAAATTATCTACCTTGGCAAGTGCCAAGACTTCAAAATCCCCAGTGAACCTAGTCCCCTGAATGGTAATGGTCGCATCCTTCAAGACACCTATGGGCATTGCCTTTGTCTTATTTGCCATATACAACACATTTGAAGATGGTTGTAATGCAGGTCTTCCCATTTGATGCCAGGCATCTAGAGTGAGAACATTAACCTCTCGCACCTATGTCAATGAGGATGTTGCTAAGTAACCATCCATCCACTACTACGTTCAAGGTAATCTCTTTGTCATAATCAAGGCTGTGAGGTGGGAGGTTTGCATGCAAGATCTTTGCCTTTCGTGTTCTTCCCCGGTGCGTGGCACCTTTTCTCTCAACCATGCTCCTAGCAAGGGAATAACATTCTCCTACCTCAGCAGTTTACACACCTCCTTAACCTCATCCAAGTCATCCTTTGGTGCTTCTACTGGTCTTCTTTGCTCATCTTTTCTAGTTTTCTCTTTTAAGCATTGGATCTCCCCTTGTAAGCTTGAATTACGTCCATGGTTTCCTAGTAGACTTCTTTCTGGTGAGCCGGGTTTGGATACTTCCCATGTACTACTTCTTCTCTCAAAACCAGAGGTCTCTGCCTAGGCACTTCCCTTGCACGCACGGACTCCACCCTTGTTGTTACCATAACAAGTTCTAGTTCTGATTCACGTATTACTCATGGGAGCCATTACGCACATCAACCTTCTTAATACTCACCATGGCAAAGTGCCCTTATCCTTTCGATACTACTGACTCATATGTTCGTATAACTCTGGGCACTCTTCATACTTATGTTTTTTTCCACACCATGAGCATTGTAGAAGATCTGGACATTCACGCTTATAATGGTCTGTGGCTCCACAATTAAAACATGTTCCCACATGGGAACTCACTTCTTCCTCCTGGCTGATTACCATGACCACAAAATCCTCCATGAAACCCTCTTCCACATGCACATCTCCATCTCTACGCTCTTCATACCGACGTTCATCTCCTTTGGAACTGCTGGCAATGCTAGTCTGGTGCACACCAAGATCAATTGCCTCATGAATCTAGTCAATCAATCTACAATCCTTGGTGTCATGTGTGGTTGAGGTACATATCTTGTAATAACAAGACACATTTTTTGTGGATCGCGCACTATGCAACAGGGGCACCTACTTGCATCATGGTCCTCGTGACATATTTCACAATTTACCGCTATGGTGCGTACCACCTTCTTCGAGTACATATCCCACCATTATCCTTTGTGTGCCCTTCTACGTTACAATCTATGCACCACATCCCACCATGAATCTCTGGAACTGTGTTGGTAGATAATTTCTCCAATTGCTTAGCCATGGCAGTGATCTGAGCCTCCAAAATGGGCTAACACCAGTGTCAACACTACCAACTACCTTAGCACATGCAAAGTGGCTTCTAACGCTTCACGTGGGTCCGTGAATGTTTTATGAGACAAAGCCCTCCTAAAGGGTGTGATCAACCCTCCGAAAACCACTGAGCATGTTGTGAAGGGTGGATATCATAAGATAGTTTAGACAATAGAGTTTTAAAGTGTGCATCATATTCCCGCACGCTCTCTGCCATGCCCTACTGGATTTCTTTGAGAGAGCTAATGCTCTTCTATTCAAACTCAGGTATGTGGAATTCTACCAAGAATGCATTTCTCAATGTGTATAATCCACAATAGTCTGATGAGGGTCATACTTTCTATACCAACTATGTGCACGTCCTTGTAAAGTTGTCACAAATTGACTGGCCTTTCGATCCTGGGTCGTGATCCCCTTTGCGTGCCATAGCAACTCGCACTTATGCACATGCTCTGCTGGCATCTTCTATCCCACTGTAATCTGGTAAGTGTAGAGACATCTCGAAAAAGACTTGAGGAGGTGGCTGAGGTCCTTGTCCTCCCGATCCAGTCCCTTGGTTTCCTCCGGTGTTTCCTCCTCCATCGGACCCACTAGATCCTGAGCCACCAGCTCCACCACTTCCACCTCCAGATCCTCCTGTGTTAGGTATAGGGCCTGTGTTTGTCATGTCGAATGCTCCCATCGTCCCACTAAATTACGCACCGATAGTTTGTGAACTAGTACCACTCCCAGTCGTATTTCCTCCACCACTTCCTAACACGCTTCCAAAACCAGCTATTGTATATGTGCCTTGTCCAAACATTCCACCAAATACTGGAATAGTGTGTGAAGCCATAGAAGTCCCAAATGAGAAGTTATACCTCTTCGGGTGCCGATTCGGTTGCTTCCACCGATATCAAATGGATCAACTGTACTTTTCCCTTGTTCAAACAAACCAAGCACCAAGGTTTGGTCACTAGGTGGGGGGGATGATGCGCCAACAACTCTTCTTTCTCTACGACGATGGACTCTCATCAGAAGCCGCAAGGTTTTCTCTCCCACGCTTACCAAGATGGGGTATCACAGACTATTCGGGTTCCACATCCTCCGCGTGAACCTCAACTCCTTTCCACCATGTCTGGCTCCATAACCCACTTGTAATCCCACATTGTCTATCGATCTCCCTTTCATGTGCTTCATTATACTTGAGCCATCTCTCCTCCCTTTCCTTTTCAGTCATTATATCAGCCATCTTTCCCCAACCTAGCTTCCTCGCCAAGCACTCAGAGTGGTTTAGCCGGCCATAGGAAATGCCTCTAAACCCATGGTTACCATCAAGATTTTGATTGTGGGGGAATAACACAGAAATGATCCTCTGGGCTCTCGCAAGAACTCAAACTCAAGCAACTTCTGGATAGGAATACATGGAAATGGCATATTCCAGAGTGTAGCTAGTCAATACTCCCTTCCACCAATGATCTATAGCATGGGTCCATGTTAGATCAAGCATCTTGCAAGTTTTGATATGTTTCTTGGGTCCAAGGGTGTGACTTATAATACCACCCCGATCTAGATGTATAAGCTGAGAGCCATTCAAATAACTCTACTGGGAAACAACAAGAAGAAGGTTTCATACAACTCATGATAAAGAGTGTCCTCCACCCATCTTTGTGTGTTAAACCCAGGTCCAGTATTGAATCTCTGAGTGAATTCATCCTCCATGCTTTTAAACCAATCTTCAACACCTTCAAGTGTTAAGCACTCCGCCATCACTTTTTACACAGATCATGATGTATGCCATGTTCCACTACAACTTCAAAAAGAGGTCCCGCAATGGAACCAAGATGTAGTCATTTTTGCACCCCACTAAGAACAAGGGAACCTCATGCGTGCCGGCCTATCACCCAACGGGTGCTGGGTGCTCACCCGAGAGGTGCACGAGAGGGAGCCGAGTCTCTCTTTTATGTGAGTTTAGTGGAAGGCATAATTCATGATTCTGACTTAGTGATTTAATAGACATGAAGAAGCTATAGAGCTCAGGATGGCTTCTACACCCCTTCAGTCATAATAGTAACAAAAAGTGCGCAATAGAATTAACTAGAACTAAGAAGTTGTAAATCCATAATTAGACTAACATTCAAGTAAGGTTCATGATTATACAAGATCAAAATCATAGTGGAAACATGCAGATAATACAAGAAGGAGATCTTAACATAAACATAGTGGTAACCTTATCACATTCATTCATAGTATTACTCCAAAACATCACAGAGAGGCGGACCATAGTCATGCGCCATATCTGGATCCATACATGTATGCTTACAAAATAAAATTTGCATTCCCCATTTCCCATTACATCCTTCCTAGAATCATCTACCCATTTTATCCCATAGTTCTCATGGTAATTTTACAGAGCTTCACTACTACCTACTTGTGTCTCTGTTCTTTTCCAAGGGCATGCATATAAATAGGCATCTGAGCTCTAACAAACTCCTCTGCAACCTCAGATCTGGCCCCAAGTGTCAAGGTGTGGGTCGCCCCTGTGCACATGCCTCTCCATGTCATGATTAACTTTTTGGATCTTCCTATCACAAGGTATATTCCTTCCAAGACACCCTATCACCAAGGCTGGAACCTTATCCAAATGGAACACGTTCTTCATGTGTTCTGTCCAAAAGGCCAAAAATGGCTAAGTCCCAAATTGTTCTTCACGTGACGCGCGTGTCCTTGGTTCTCAAGAACCCCTTTTGAATTCTTCCTTGTGTGCCTTCACTTGCGCGCTTCCTCCAGCCATGCATGCCTACGCACCTTTAAAATCCATATGTGTTAATATGAGTGCTTGTAGAATAATACCACAATGTAATCTATAAACACAAGAAAGACATGTGTTAATATTATATCTAGATATGTAAAATAGAAAAGAATTATATAACATTGCATAGTGTGATATAAATATCGCATGTCTTGCATCATGCATCAAGTGAAAAGTGAAATAAGTGAAAGAAGAATCGAGTATCACGTATTGGAAGGACACTTTTTCATAATAAGGTGGGAAGAATTTACAAATGTAGGAGGCTTGTACATTGATTTGAGGATCCTGATTTTGAGGCACAAAAGGTTGAATGACCATGTGAGTTCTAGGATGGAACATTATAGGATATCATGGCTTGACATAAGTGATAACATGTTTTACATCGTTGATTGCAACCGTGTCTTTAGGAGGGTAATCCGTATCTACCACATTATTCGTAGCATTATCTCTTTTTTAGAACTTTCAACAACATCACAAATAGGCATAAGATTGGAGAATATTTCTATCTTCTCATTAGATTGGTTGATGGCTTCATGACAATCCTTTTTTTGAGTTGCATCATGAGCCTTAACTGCTTCAGTCAAACACTCACAAGTGATAGAATCATAGGTAAAAGTTTGTTCCTAAAAATATGTTGATGGCATCCATATGGAGTGCACGACAATTATCATGTGAGTGACCCCAATTAACATGCCACCAACAAAACTTACTCTCATCATGCCAATGAGGAATGGGTTGAGAAGGATTTAGAATCACGGTGAATGGTTTAGGAAATTGATGCCTCAAATCTTCATCACTTAGTGGTTGGTGAGGGTTATGTTGACTCTTGTTGTTAGTAGGTTGTTGGTCAATGCCGAAAATAGTTCTATTTAAAGAAGAAACAAGAGGAAGATTTTTTGAGACTCCGTCATCTGTTACATTCTTGTTCTTTGATCATCGAAGAAAATGGACTTGTTTGTTAGTTTTTGTCTTGGGAGGAGCCTTATATAATTCACTCATAAGATAGTCTTTCCTTTTGGATTTTTGAAGGTCTCTTCTAAATAATTAGGAGAAAAGGACCTCACCTTGTACTAGAGGCAAGGTTTTAAGGCTCGTAGGAAAATTTAAAAGAGGCTATCATTGGGCATGTTATGTTCTACCCGCATGGATAGGGTCTTCCAATTCTTGATAAAGGTTTGTGCTTATTCATTTTCAACTTGTTGACAATTGATGAAAGCGTTGATGTTATTTTCAGGTAGATTGTGATATTGAAACTCATTTAATAGGGTTGTCACTAGGGATTCTAGCTCAACTATAAAATTAGGAGGTAAAGTATGGTATGAATCCAAATCATCTGTAGTAAAAGTCTTAGATAATACTTTACCGACATCGCACGAGTTAGTTCTAATCCATTATTTGTAAATATTCCCAAAGACCTTGATATGAAGAGTTGGGTCGGTAGACTCGTCATAAGAGATAGATGGAGAAATACCACCAATGTCTATACTAGCATTATAAGGTGCTAATGGATCATGTTGGATTTCTCGCAAGGCTTTGTTTTGAATGGGGGTTGAGTGATAGGAACCCCATTAGGCCCGTTTGGAAAAGGAGGGGGTGTGGTGCCCCAAGATCTCGGTTGGAGGGAAGTTAACCAACCTGGGCCATATTGGCTTGCATTTGGAGAAGTTGAGCGGTAGTGGAAGATTCTTGTTGATACATTTTATCAATAAGTTGAAGGATAAGATTGGTAGGATCAAAATTGGAGGTATTTTTAGATGAGCCTATTTAAGTAGATTTCCCCTTTTCTTCCCTATGGTAAAAGTCGCATTTCATGATAAAATTGTATGCAAAAATTCATCATTACACTCTAGTATATGGCTCGACTAAAATGATTGTAATTTCGTCTACAATTTGTGGAGAACTGGAAAACCATAACATCTCTATCACAGAAAATGTTTTCCTGTCCATCAAGATTTCATCTCGTTTATCACTGGTTTAAGCATGGATGGAAACAAATTCTTCAGAAAAAATTCGATAAGGAAGCAAAGGAAAAGATCTTTCTGGATGAGGGAGAAAAGATTGACATCAAGAAGGAAGGCATTCTTGTTTCCTCTATCCTGCAACCATTTGATGAGGTCACCCGAATGATGGTTCATTATGTCACTCTTGAGGGAATATTCTCCACCATTCCACTGCATCACTTGGTCTTGCTTAATCATTTCAGACGGGAGGTGAAGGTGAGTCTTTCCCACTATATTCTGTAGTCTATGGAAAAATCTATTTTGGAAGTTCAGAGTCACAAGAGGACTGTTCCTCTTCACCAGGGTGTCATTTACCTCATTAATCTTTACATTTATGATGTTATGGCCCTTGACCCCTATCCCACTGTGGTCTCTCCTCTTCCCAAATAGCCCCGCATTCACTCAAAAAACCCATGTACCAAGACTTTGTCTCTGAGCCACCCCTAAAAGGATCCTTCGTAGTAGCAGGAAAGATAAGGAAATTTTTGGCATTGGCTAGAAGGATAATTAATTTTTGTGGAGGATAGCCCCCACTATTCTTCCTACCATGGAAGAAACCTCTGTTCTAGAAGAGAAATTCAACATGCAAGATGAGATTGTGAAAACCCTTGAGGACAATGTGGACTTCCTTCTTAAGTCTGCAGTCAAGGAACAAGCTTTGGATCCTATCACCGGCCTCAAAGAGGAAATTTTCACTTTGGAATCTAAGCTTAAATCCCTTGAGGAAAAACACAACAACTATATGGCCATGCACAATGCTATTATGGATCTCATGCAAGTCCACGTCCCAGATTTGTGACTCCAACAACATATCGGCCTCTGTGTGGAAGAATAGAAAAATTACCAAAAAGTTTAAAGCTTCAAACTGGGACCCCACTATTGCCATTTCCCTGAAACTCCATCAGGCACTTAGGGTTGCTTTAAAAGTTTTTAACAAATATGTTGGTTAGTGTTGTTTCCTTTTTCTCGATGCAATTGTTTTGGTGTTGTTGTTTAGTTGTGGTTTTGTTGTTGTTTGTTCATAGTTGGGCTCTATGTAGGCAGATGGCCCCTACCTTTGTTTTATCTTATTTCTTTCCTTTTGGTTGGGGTGTGGCCCCCACGAATCAAAAAGCCACATTGCTATATTCTGTTTATCTTGGCTCATGAGCCTCTGGTTGTACTCTTGGGTAAGGTCCCTCCAAAACCTTTTACCTTTAATATAAATAAATAAATGACTGTAACTTTTAAATCCAACATTGGATTGAGCATCTTGTTTTTGGATGGAAAGATAAAACCAAAATCTATAAGTTTTTTATTTTTAGCTTTTTCAAATTATCCCTTTAAATATGATGGAAATGTTGAGAAACGTATGGGAGTACTGAGTCTAAAATAAGGTTAATATTTCTCAAGTTAATACAACCTAATACTTGATACTAAAAATAATAATGACAAAATAAAATGGTATGGAGTATACAACAAATTGGAATCACTATATTGAAATATTTTTTCTAGTTGTTTGCAATCAATTGGATTAAGAGCTACAACCCTAACTTTAACAAGGATGAAATCAGGACTGGCCTTTGGCACTAGAAATTTCCCAAACTGGGAGATGTTGAGGTAACCATACTACTTGTGAAAGCTTGCTTTTCGTGTTGCCATTTTACTTTATATGCTTAGTATAAGTAAACCTTTTCATCTCTCGAGATTAACAAAGGCGGGGGCATACCATTTTATAATATATAAGATGTAATGGATACGAGAATGAAGTAGGGGTGTTATTCTTATTGGTAGTCAAGTTCGGACTATAGATGATTGTTAAATGCGGCTCCAGCGCTCAAGTATAAAAACCTATTGTTCCTTGTATTATAGTCCTTGAAAGTGGGACACAAGTTTGCAAATTATTTTTGTATGGTTGATTTTATGAATGGTTAGTATCATTAATTGCTTGATAAGTACTGATATCATCAATTTTCTTGAAATTGTTGAGATCCCGAATAAAGATCATTAGTTTTAACCGATCAAATTATTGGTAAATAATTTTTGAAAGGTATTTGTTTAAAAAATTAGGCACTTTACCTAGTGCAAAATTTAATATATTCCTTTACAAAAATAATTTTGTTTTCTCATTAGTTGGAAAGAACAATTAATATTAGGTGGTTAAACAAAGTTGATTCCAATATTATTGCCTGCCGCAGTACCAAAAAAGCCACGACCCACGTACCTCGTCAAAGCAAACCAGCAATGCCACTGCCGACTTCATAAATACCGCAGTAAGTACTTACTATTCAAGTTAATAGCGGCCGTTATTTCCGGCTTTTTTCATTTTAACTTTGGAATTATGGCAACTGTTTTTCAGGCAAGTGGCAATCCTGTCTGTTGGTCCACGACAGGTGTCGACACAGAAAGAAATCATGAATAGGAGTCGCAATTATTTATTTTTATATAAAGTAATCTTTATCATGATGCACAGTGGGAATGTCCCCCAGCTGCCAACATCATCATTAAAGCAAGACAAACAAAATCATACATAGAAAGAAGGCGTTTAGTACTTATCAAGGAAGGAATGTTTTCAGTTGAAAATCAGTTTTTCTGGTCAAAGCAGCGACGACGTGAAAGAATTGGAGTTCATGGACAAGTGCCTCCGCATGCTCGCTCGCTCTTTTCTCCATTCTCTTGAACAGCTCCGCGCTTAAATCTTTTCCAATGTGATCGTCCACCAATACTCCGCAAACGCTTCTGCACGAGTTTGTAAATGCTCTTGCCAACTCTCGCTTGTTCTCCACTACCAATGGACTCCCTCCTTCGAAAATATCCATCTTCTTTATTGTGAACGAACTTTCCTTCTCCACCACCTCCCTGAATTCTGAAACAGTGGGTGCGAAGAATGGAACATTGAACGAGTCTCTCCTCTCTTCTTCCACTATTCCCTGCAATGCATAATTACAATAACAACTTGTTAACGGATATAAATAAAGCGTAACTCTTACTCAACAACATAATCATGTTCCACTGCAAAAGACGGTATAAAATGAGAAACATAAGGATAAAATACGAAATGATTTTGTCTTCGACCTCCTCCACCAAATCGTTCCATGCCAGTTCAAAATAGGTGCCAAACAAGATGCCACCTCCACCTTGATTTGTGGGGTCCTGGAATGTCCTTCCCAAGCAAACTAAAAACATGCATCCCCCACTCTTCATTTCTTCTGATCTTGCACGCAGAAAGTCTTCAAAGTCGCTCTTGAATTGAAGTCTATAAGCATTCGCAGCCTCAACCGATCCCCTGTGTATGAACACCCTGCCTTTGTTCCAAGCCAAAGACTTGGGGTCTTGCACGCCATCAGGAACCTGATCATAACATGTTACAATATCTTTTAACACACCCATATACAAATACAATCTTCTTCATGTAAACAATCTCTTTCACACCCCCAAAAAGAAAATGCCAATGCTACCAAGAACAACACCCATGTAACCAAACTGAATTTCTGAATTAATAATGAGCACTAGAAAGCATGAAATGTGCTACCTGTGAGAGCCAATGGAGAGAGAATGAGGAGTGAACAATGTTAAGGGTGTTTCTAGGAAAGAGTCTCTTGTAGAAGGACCCAGGGACTCCAGCCGCATAATATGATGGAGCTTCCATGGAACAAGGAAGTAGCTGGAACAATGTGTTGAAATCATTGGAAGACAAATCTGAGAAAAATACTTGAAATTCTGGTATGTTTAGAGAGGCGAGCTTGTACTTGTTCATCAAACAAGTCACTATGACATTGGCTATCACCACTGTGTTCTGACCAGAAGAGCAACCCAAATCTGCTATGGTCAAGCTGCTTTCTGATGGAGGAAGCTCCATGTTATTCAAAGCCTCTTCCAGCAAAGGCCTAAGCGATTGGAGGTGTTTGGCCTGCACATTAATTTAACCATAATGCAATTTCCGAATGGACACGACATTCAAACAAATCATTAAGAAAACCTTTTAAATTTGGAGAGAAAGTACTTGCCTGTCCCTGAGAATTTTTGGCATAACTGGTGTCTCCATTTCCTCCTTGCATGCAGAACACCCTTTCCAATTTTGTGGGCGGACTCTCAACGGGTGTTGCAGGGTTATCCATTGCCATTTTAATTCTCCTATTATTATTAGCCATAGGGATTTATAGCTTGACTCCTCCTCATTTTATGCAGCAAAACGAGGAGCTCAGAGTCAGACTGTGAATTCCTCAGAATTCTACGAGTCAAGATTAAAGGGTGGTTAAGGAATTGGGTGAGTCAGTGGTCAAATCTTTTGCATGCACAATCACATCTTCTACTAGTCCGCCGAATGCCGCTATAAATTAATTGTTGATCTCCAGGAAGTAGGACAGGGGCAGCCA
Organism: Taxus wallichiana var. yunnanensis; assembly: GCA_018340775.1. Lineage (NCBI taxonomy): Eukaryota > Viridiplantae > Streptophyta > Pinopsida > Cupressales > Taxaceae > Taxus > Taxus wallichiana. The sequence continues at coordinate 608,102,841 of CM031240.1, forward strand.
TGATTGTAGACCCAAGTTGAGTTACAAGGACCACCCAAACAAAAAGTTGTCAATTAAGGAGACATTAGTATTCTAATGCGAATTAAATATTTTCAAACAGGTCTTTATTTTGTGCATGTAATGGGACAACAGATTAACAAGATACTTAAACATGTTTGGGCTTGGTGCAATTTAAAGCTATAAAAATATTAGTTTCTTGTAGAATAGGCTGCCATAAAAGATGCCATGTTTCAGACATGCTAAGACCACATTATGTCAAATGTTTGTTGCCCCTCCCACATTATTACTAACATGGCACATGCACTAGGTATCATGCGTCCGGCCCTCCCTCATGCATATACATTTTTGCCACTATCTTTCTTCCAAGTGTAATTATTTTTTATTTTCAAAAAACAATTAAATTTAAAAAATATTGCATAAACTTCAATCCTATTTCATTTTTGCCACGTTGATTTGAATTGCATAGCTTACGATCTTTGAACTCTATGCGGCTGAACTGTACAGTGATATAGATATCTTAAATTATTTATGTTAAGTGATATTCATTTTGATATTTTTATTTTTGAATTTTCATATATTATATTGATTAAAATTCTATTATATTTTTGTCATTAATTTTTTATTGATCGATAAAAATAATATCCATTTAATTATATCTTTGTGTCAGTTTCAACAAAAATTTCGAAAAAAAAATAGGGCTCAAAATTTATTATATGGCAAAAAAAAAAAGATATTTTTGGGTTGACAATAAATAAATATTAAGTAATACTCAAATGAACATCAAATTTAAAATCAAATATAAAAGTGAAAACTCACTCAATTATAAATCACTCAATTGCCTTTGTAAAACATATAATCAATATTTTATTTTTACTTCGATACATAATCTCAAATTTATAAAGTAAAGAACTTACCTCACTCTAAATTAAAAGATAAATGATTCAATAAATTCTTAAAAATATAAATATATTAAATATGTTGTAATTTAATTACTCATGGATGGTTATTAAGTTACAAGTGATATATATATACATACATATATATGTATATATATATATGTGTATATGTATGTGTATATGTATGTATATATATATATATATGTATATATATATGAATACATATATATATACATATACATATACATATACACATACATATATATATATACATATATATATATATATGTATGTATGTATGTATGTATGTATGTATGTATGTATGTATGTATGTATGTATATATACATACATACATACATACATACATACATAGATATATATATATATATATATATATATATATAAGTTTGAGTTCAATATAAATTTAAAAAAACTAAATAAGTTCTACATATTTAAAAATAAATTAATTTATATTTTAATTATATATATTAAACTCAAAATGTATAGAAATATTGAATATATAAGTCTAACCTATTTAGAATTATCTTGTTATATTTGAACATAATGAATAATAGAACATGTAATAATTTATGAGATTGATTTTTACTTAAATTTATTTTGGGTTCTATAACAAATTTCTTATTAAATTGTCAAAGTAGAATAGTGTGTTCCATTTGATGGCCAAAAATATTTTAAAATTTGGTTACTAAATAAATCTTTAAAAATATTTCAAAAATTCAAACAATTTATGTAAATTATGGATCTATAGCTTTTTCGTACATTTAAGCTTTTAAAAACATATGTTTGGTCATATTTTGGTTGTCAAACATATTTTACTGAAGATATGTAAAAAGTGCAAAAAAATGAGACGCAATTATATATTTTCATTTTCCTCGTTAAAAATTATTTTTTTAATGGAAGTGAGCAACTTAAAAATGAAGTCTAATTAATTTAATTAATATATTGATGTCCACTAAAAGAAAAAAATTATTCTATATTAGAGAGTACATTAGCATATCTCAAAATTTATTAATAAAAAAATTAAATAAGTAAATGAAAAATAAGATTCCAATATAACAGAAGAAAAAAAAATGTTCTATATGGTGTGATGAATCCTATTAAATTATGATTAAACGATTATGATATTTATGGCGGTGAAGAAATGTGAGACGGTGTGAGGTCATGTCAATTATTGAGTCTTTGCATCTCAATGGTTTATAGTAGAAATATTCAAGGTAGCCATGAGGCCTCTTCTCAATAATGATGTGAGACTATAAGAAGTAAGATATAATCAATCTAGTTCATCCTTCCTTGCAAACTTACGTCCACAAAAATATTGGTGAAGGATGAACATCTCCCGCAGGAAGAGCGATAAGAATCTCTTATCTTCATAAGACATGAATATTTAGAGATATCTCAAAGAGTCTATACAGTGTAGGAAAAATAACTATCCCCTTACCTCGTAACAAGGAGAGCTAAAAATGGTCTTCAATATTTGATACTAAATATTAAATCTAAAAAATATGATGCTCCCAAGGGATATGGTGTTCAATCTCATTGCTAAGATGATGTGAGAAAATTTTGTACTAAAAATGAGAATCCTCAAAAGCTATAAGGTGAATAAACCTAAAATTATCTCATTTTCTAATCACGCCAAGAAGCGTTCCTATAGTGGCAAACTGTATGTAATGGCATGAGTGGTTCATTTTGGAACCGACATAAAAAAGGAATTAAAAATTATCAACCAACACAATGTTATATATATATAACTTTCAACATAGAAAAAAGCGATTTACTAAAAATTAATCCGTGCAACATATTCATAACAAAACACAAACAAACACGGATATACGTGGGAAAATCCTTTGGATAAAAAACCCCACACTCCAAAATCCCACTCAATGTATTTCAAATCTAATAACAAGATTACATACACTTATAGAGCAAGTTTCTTACACGAGTATCACCAGAAAAAATTCTAGGAGGATTAAAACTCACTCAATGTATTTCAAACTACCAATTGCTTCTCCAAGCCTTAATTTATAGACCTCGGTTATACAAGAAACCATCTATGGTTTACAAAACCATGTGCCAAACCTCTCATGAGGTGGATAGCATTAAAGAGCAAGATTTCGGTCTAAAATTAGGCTCCCACGTCCACAATATTCTCCCCTATTTTTGACCCTTATAGATGTCATAAAATCTATCATAATATCTCTAAAAATAGTCCTTCCATGATATACTATCATATGGGAATCTTTTGACAACTCCTATTTCTATTTTTAGAGCCTAGACAATGTGAAACGGTTGTAGGAAAATCTTAAATGAATAAACCAAACAAGGTTGAGACACCTCATTTCCAACAATCTCCCACTTGTCGAATACCTTGCAAGGGCCAAGGGAAAGATACCATCATGGATCAACTTCTAGGGGCGAGAGGCCCATAGACTCGGAACACCACCTGAATTTGTTGTGCTCACGGGCTTAGTTAATGCATCAACATTCACAATTGTCTCTACCTTTTCCAGCTTCACCCTTCCATCCTCGACCATATCTCTCACGAAGTGATACTGAACATCAATGTGTTTGGTCCTGGCATGAAAAGTCGGGTTCTTCGCAAGGCAGATTGTGCTCGATTTATCACGAGTATATTATAATTGCACCCTATTTTAATCCAATATCTGAACACAAACGCTTTAGCCAAATGGCTTCTTTACAGGCATGAGTAGCTGCCATGTACTCTGCCTCAGTAGTGGACAAAGCGACCACAGCCTGTCGCTTGCTCATCCAACTAATTGCACCACCATTAAGAGTAAACACATATGCACTGGTGGATCTTCTGCTATCGACATCACCGGCCCAATCTGAATCCACAAAACCATGAATACGTAGGGAATGTTGATCTCCTCTTCCATGAAAACATATAGAGTACTCTGATGTACCCCCAAATATCTGAAGACCCTCTTAACTGCATCCCAATGCACTCTTCCAGGATTAGACATAAAAGAAAGAACTCCCCTTTGCTTGGGCAATGTAGTCACGGTCTTGTATGAGACCATAGCATACATTAAGCTTCCAACTGCACTCTGGTAAGGCACTCTGCTCATTTCTTCCATCTCGATGGGGATGATGGACATTGTGAAATGGAGAGCTTCGTTCCCAAAGTAACAGGAACACAAAGTGGTTTACAATCCTGCATGTTGAACCTTTGCAAAACAGAACAAACATACTTACTCTGGCCAAGCCATAGCTTTTTGTTCTCACGATCTCTTCTAATCTCCATCCCAAGTATGTGTTTTTTGCACCAAGATCTTTCATTTCAAATTTCACAGAGAGCTGAGATTTCAATTCTGTAATCAAACCTTTTCCTTTCCCAATAAACAACATGTCATCAACATATAAAGTAATTACCAGGAAACAATCACCATCAGATTTAAAATATACACAGTGATCAGATTTAGACCACACAAACCCCAAACTCAACACATATGAATCAAACTTCTGGTACCACATCCTAGGACTTTGTTTAAGGCCATATAGGGATTTCTTTAACTTACAAACCATATTGCTTTTACCTTTCACCATGTAGTGCTCTGGTTGTGTCATATAGATTTCTTCCTCCAAATCACCATGAAGGAAAGTAGTTTTCACATCCATTTGTTCAACCTCTAGGTCATAAGCTGCTGCAATAGATAATAAAAACCGAATGGATGTCATTTTAGCAACAGGAGAGAATATCTCACCATAATCAATACCCTCAACTTGAGAGTAACCCTTCATAACCAACCGTGCTTTATACTTTTCAACATTTCCATCTGAACCAATCTTTTTCTTAAACACCCATTTACATCCAACAGGTTTCGACCTTCAGGAAATGGTACAAGGTCCCATGTATCATTCTTTTTAAGGGCTGCCATCTCTTCATCCATGGCTATTTTGCCAGGACTTTGCATCATTCATACCCAAAGCCTCTTGTACAGATCTCGGTTCATCAATGTTAGTACTCAAAGCAAATATACACTTCCAATCATCAGGAGAATACCCATACCTTTCAGGTGGTTGCCTTTGCCTTGTAGACTTTTGAACAAGCTGAGGTGGAGATTCTTCCACTTCTTCCTCTTCTTCTTCCTCTTGAAGATTCAGAGCTTGGTGAGCTCTCCTCAACTTCTTGTCTATTTTGGGGTCTCGATTCAACTTTCTCAGGTGTAGAAGGAAGTTGAACCACATCCTTTTTTGTTCATTTTCTTTATGTTGTTCTGGCTGAAAATTAACAGGGAAAGATTTAATCTCTCTAAAAATAACACTTCTAGAGTATATTACCTTTTGTGCAATAGGATCCCAAAGCTTGTATCCTTTCACACCATAGCCATATCGATGAAGATACATTTGACACCTTAGAATCCAACTTTGTTCTCTTCTCCTTAGGCACATGTGCATATGCCTCATAACCAAAAACTCTCAGATGTCTAATTGAAGGCTTTTTCCCCGACCACGCCTCCATTGGCGTTTTATCAACAAGCGTTGATGTAGGAGATCTATTTATCAAATAGCAAGTAGTGGTAACAGCTTCAGCCCAAAACCTCTTTTCTAGACCAGCTCCAATAAGCATGCTCCTAGCCTTCTCCATCAACGTTCTATTCATTCTTTCTGCAACTCCATTCTGCTCCGGAGAATATGAAGTTGTCTTTTGTCTTTTAATCCCAAATCTGTACAAAATCTATCAAAGTCTGTAGAACAGTACTCACCGCCATTATCAGATCTCAAACACTTAATTTTCTTCCCAGTTTGAGTTTCAACCATAGCCTTAAATTCCTTGAAATGACTAAAAACTTCAGATTTACTCTTTAAAAAATATACCCATGTTCTCCTACTAAAATCATCAATGAAAGTAACATAATAAACTGATTTAGCAATAGAAGCAACCTTAACAGGACCAAATACATCCGAATGGATTAGATCCAAGATACATGAAGACTTATGAGTAGCAGATGAGTAAAAGCTGACGCGGTTTGTTTGCCATAAATACAATGTTCCACGAGAAATCAAACTCCAGTTGCAATCATTGACCCCTCAATGAGGTTCTTATTTTAGGGCTTTTAAACCCTTCTCTCAATGTGGCCAAGCCTTTGGTGCCATAACATGGTCTTCTCTGCAGGTAATTTTGATTTGGTAGACAGAGCACCCTTGGGTACCCAGAAGCCACGACCATCCGCAGAGGAGGAAACCCTCTCCTTTTTCAGTGAAAGTAGTTATTGGCTTAGTTTTATCCGAAGTGCTATTGCACTCAACCGTGCATGCATCAAGTTGGTACAATGTACCCAATCTACTTCCTCTTGCTATCACCATAGCACCTCTCACCATTTTCACACCTGCTTCAGAAAACTGTACATGCACACCCGCATCTATTAGCTTGCTAACAGATAATAAATTTCTTGCTAGTCCTGGGATATGCAAGACACCATCAAATCTTCTAATTCTACCATCAGAAAATTTCACCTGAATACTACCACGACCAACAATTTCAAGGAAAGAATTATCACCCAAATACACCTTACCACCATCATAGTTTTCATACTTACTAAACCAATTTTTGTTAGGAGTCATGTGGAAAGATGCACCTGAGTCTATCAACCATGCATTATCACTTGCATGAGTGGCCAAAGCTGCAATAAAGGCATCTCCATCTTCTTTTCGGACTCAGAATCAGAATCATGCTTCTTCTTTTTCTTTTTCTTTTCTTCTTTGCATTCCCTTCGGAAGTGTCCAGATTTTCCACAGTTCCAGCATATCGCCTTGGACTTACCAGGGGATTTTGATCTCCCCTTATTCTTGGAATGGCCACGCTTCTTCTCATCTTTGCCTCGTTCTTTTGTTCTTCCTCGAACACTCAAAGCCTCTTTGGCGTTCAGAGAGACCTTCCTTCTCATCTCTTCGGAGAGTAGAGAACCAACAACATCCTCCATCTTCAGAGTGACTGAAGTGCTCCCAATGGCCATGACTAGGCTGTCCCATGAGTCTGGCAGTGAAACCAACAACATTTGGCACCTTTCTTCTTCGTCCATCTTAACCCCAACCAGAGCTCAACTGAGTCACCAACATATTGAATGTTTCAGATGCTCAGATATTTGTCCACCTTCTTCCATTCTCAAGGAAAACAACTTCTTCCTCAAGAAAATCTTATTTACTAGAGACTTAGCTTGGTATATCTCACCTAACTTTTTCCAAAGCTTCTCGAAGTGGATTCTTCATGGACATTTATCAGGATCGAATCTGCAAGACATAGTCTAATAAGACCTTTAGCTTTTCTATCCATTACATCATATTGTGCAGCCAAAACTGGATCCGTAGGCCTATGGACCTTCTCATCCACCGCATCCCATAGATCTCGATCAACCAATAGATCTTCCATCTTCAGCTTCCACATTTCAAAGTTTGTGCCAGAAAACTTCTCTACGTCAATCCTCCCAGATGTGCTCGCCATTTGAAAAAATATCTGCAACCAGATAACAAAGTATTCTCTGCACAAGCTCCCACTCAAACCGGATTAGCACAAAAAACCCAACAACCCACAACTGAAACCAAAGGTGATCAGGCTCTGATACCACTTGATAGGAAATTAAGAGTAGCGGAACAACTTCCTACGCTAATCTTTGAGGAGAGATATTATGCAAAACTTTCAACATAGTAAAACAGTTACAGAAATATCAACAACATATTCATAACAAAACACAAACACCAGATATACGTGGGGAAAATCCTTTCGGATAAAAAACCCCACACTCCAAAAGCCCACTCAATGTATTTCAAATCTAATAACAAGATTACATACACTTGCAGAGCAAGTTTCTTACAGGAGTATCACCAGAAACAATTCTAGGAGGATTAAAACTCACTACACCAATTGCTTCTCCAAGCCTTCAATTTATAGACCTCCGGTTATACAAGAAACCATCTATGGTTTACAAAACCATGTGCCAAACCTCTCATGAGGTGGATAGCATTAAAGAGCAAGATTTCGGTCTAAAATTAGGCTCCCACGTCCACAATATTCTCCCCTATTTTTGACCCTTATAGATGTCATAAAATCTGTCATAATATCTCTAAAAATAGTCCTTCCATGATATACTATCATATGGGAATCTTTTGACAACTCCTATTTCTATTTTTAGAGCCTAGACAATGTGAAACGGTTGTAGGAAAATCTTAAATGAATAAACCAAACAAGGACTAATTATCTAATCACATCTTTGCATATTTTAGTAATTTATAATTCCTTAGCCTACCTACCCACATATTAACCTATCATATCCTACAAATACTCTTACTAATCATCATTACCTAACGTAATCATATATAGAGTTCTTTAGCAATGCTTATTTTGGTCAATCTAGACATATTCCAATGAATCTAGACTCTAATAGTACAATTTTTGGTAATAATCTATCACCTTTATTATGTATATTGGATTCCAATATTTTCATTATTGGAATCAATGGAGTTCCAATTTTTCTATTATTGGATTCCAATTTCGCTATTATTGGATTCCAATGTCGATATTATTGGATTCCAATTTCGCTAGTTTTAGATTTTCATGAATTTAGAAAAATCTTGTTGGGAGTATGAAAGATTAACAACCACTAACTAATATAAGGAATGATCTTGTTGGATAAAAGTTTAAATAAAAACTAATAATAATTTCCTTAATAAGCAAGTTCAAAGCATGAGACTCGCACTTTCAAAGTGTGAGGCTCACAATTTTAAAGTGTGAGGCTTGCACTTTCAATGTGCGAGTGTTGATCTAATCTTCCTGTTCATGTTTCAAGTTAATGGAAAGGAATAAAAGAAAATAGGAAAATCCAAATGATGAGAGGGTTTAAGGCTATTACTTGATATAGGATGATGATGACGAAGATACAGGTATAAAGATCCTATTAGTGCAAATCAGCAGCACCGTCTGGATGTTCTATTAGATTTCTAGTTTTACATCTTAACATCCAGTGTGATTACACAACATTGAATCTTTTCCCCAAGTGTGGGACTTGTAAAAGTGGGAAAAGAATCTCCAGGTTAGAGGTTGGTTCCTCAACTCCTCTGATCAGTGTATTACTTGAAAATTGCAGAGGTTTAAACTCAAAATCCTACTATAAATTCCAAGGGGACAAAGATAGAGAATGCAAAAGAATTAAAACTAATGCTAATAAGGTGATGCACCAAAGGAGTGGTGAGCATTTTTACTTCTAAAAATTGACACAGATTATAGAAATACAAAGCAAAACATCATGCACAAACTGATAAAATGTAATGAAAGATCATGGATGAATCAAACAACACAAGAAGAGGACTGAAACTCATTCACAGAGCTTGCATTGTCATTTCCAATATCAAAATACATGCATTACATCAACAAAAAGGTAGAAAATATGTTGCAGTCTTGAAAGAGGTCTGGTATTCCACAAAATCACTTTCTAAGGTGAAAGAGGGAGCCTGCAAAACATAAAAATGTCCAACCACTTCAAAATGAGCCAAATCTGGCTTTTAACAATGCCCATTCGAGCTCAGGAGAGAGAAACGTGGGAAAAAATGAGAGAAGCTTCAACCACTGACCAAAATGCAATAAAAAATATGGGCATCCTTAAAAGTCCATTCCATAATGTTTTTGACCATGCTGGGAGAGAATGCGAGCCATTCTTCATTAAAAATGGTGGTTGAAATGTCATTTTTGTTGATTTCCACGTGCCAGAGGCATTTTCCAATTTTATCTCTCCAAAATCCACCAAAATAAAAATTGACCTTGAAATCATGTAGATAATTTCACCAGCTTTCCATTGATATAAAGAACGCCAAAAACTGAGCTCTGGATTGAAAGTTATGCTCATTTGAAAATTTAGGGCAAAACAGGGCCAAAATGGGTTGGCGGGCCGAAAATTTGAAATTTTCCCACTTTTTGCATTTGGGAAAATTTCCCCAAAAATCTCCATGCCCGCCACTCCTGGTGCCATGTGGCACAATTTTATTTGTTGCGGACCCCCTGCTTCATTTCCCATCGTTTTGGCCTTTGGAAAATTTTCCAAAATTCTCCGCCGGCTGGATGACCCGAAGACACGTGGCGTGATCCGATTCGTCGCGGGCCTCTCCTCCAAATTTTCCATCACTTTTGACCATATTTTCTGACTTGGACACATGGCACAACCCCATTGGACACGGGCTTTTCCTTTCATTTTTCTCTGCGGGCCTTCCTTATGTTTTTTGCCACCACGTGGACACGTGGCATGGTTTCACTGGCTCGGACTTTGGGGGCGGGTTTTCCTTTTGAAATTTTTCTTTGATTTTGTTTTGGGAAAAATTCCCAATCTCCCCCATGCTCCTCAGTCCGAGAACACATGGCGTGATCTCATTTGTTGCGCGGGCCTACGGGCCAAAATCTCTCTTTAGCGCCCTCGCCAAACACTTGGTAAAATTTTCAATCTTTCCTCTGCCCTCCGCCACTCCTTCGGCCTAAGGACACATGGCATAATGTTATTGGATGCGGGCCCTATGGTCAAAAATTTGTTCATGCCAACCCTTGGGAAAAATTCCCAACTCCTCCCCGCCTGGACATGTGGCTTCTTCCCATTGGTCGGCGGAACTCCCTTAAAAGATTTTTCCATTACGCCAAACACTTAGTAAAATTTCTAAATTTTCCTCCACCCTCCACCACTTGATTGCTGACGTGGCACTCTCTGATTGGCCGGTGGGCCTGTCCAGGGAAAATTTCCCACAAAAACTCTGCCGAGCCATAACTTCAAAAATACATGGAGTTAGGAGGAAAACTTTACCTTTCTGGAAAGCTGAGAAGGAGCTCTATCCAATGGTGCCATTTCAGAACATCTTGAGTGCCTAAAAAGTAAAAATTCTAACTGAGGCACAAGGGAGGAATGAAATGAAGGGAGTTAGTCACAAAATGAGAAAGGGGCTCATTTTGGATAACAGATCCTCTCCGCTGCGAGTTCGATAACCTACATAACAAAGAGAAACTAAACAAAAAATAGGATTAGTAGATAAGATGGTGGGTTTCCTAATTAGGTCAGTCCCGAGAAGTGATAACTTCCTAGGATGGATGTCAACCCACTTTGATAAAAGAGATCGATAAATGATAATGGATAGATGGGATGAAGATGATAATAGAATAAAAAAAAGATATGCAATATGCTAAACATATAAAACATTGTGTTGGTTAATAATTTTTAATTCCTTTTTTATGTCGGTTCCAAAAATGAACCACTCATGCCATTACAACCCTAGTTGCCACTATAGGAACGCTTCTTGACGTAATTAGAAAATGAGATAATTTTAGGTGTATTCACCTTATAGCGAGGATTCTCATTTTTAGTACAAAATTTTCTCAAATCATCTTAGCAATGAGATTGAACACCATATCCCTTGGGAGCATGATATTTTTAGATTTAATATTTAGTATCAAATATTGAAGACCATTTTTTTAGCTCTCCTTGTTACGAGGTAAGGGGATAGTTATTTTTCCTAGACTGTATAGACTCTCTGAGATATCTCTAAATATTCATGGCTTATGAAGATAAGAGATTCTTATGGCCCATGTATCCCCTTTATCATGATTATTTTCCCTAACTAATTATCTAATCACATCTTTGCATATTTTAGTAATTTATTATTCCTTAGCCTACCTACCCACCTATTAACCTATCCTATCCTGCAAATACTCTTACTAATCATCATTACCTAACGTAATAATATATAGAGTTCTTTAGCAATGCTTATTTTGGTCAATCTGGACATATTCCAATGAATCTAGACTCTAATATTACAATTTTTGGTAATAATCTATTGCCTTTATTTTGTATATTGGATTCCAATATTTTCATTATTGGAATCAATGGAGTTCTAATTTTGCTATCATTGGATTCCAATTTTGCTATTATTGGATTCAAATGTCAATATTATTGGATTCAAATTTCATTATTTTTAAATTTTCATGAATTTGGAAAAATCATGTTGGGAGTATGAAATATTAACAACCAATAACTAATATAAGGAATGATCCGTTGGATAAAAATTTAAATAAAAACTAATAATAATTTCCTTAATAAGCAATTTCAAAGTGTGAGACTCGCACTTTCAAAGTGTGAGGCTCACAATTTTAAAGTGTGAGGCTTGCACTTTCAATGTGCGAGTGTTGATCTAATCTTCCTGCTCATGTTTCAATTTAATGGAAAGAAATACAAGAAAATAGGAAAATACAAATGATGAGAGGGTTTAAGGCTACCACTTGATATAGGATGATGATGACGAAGATACAGTGTAAAGATCCTCTCCGTTGCGAGTTCGATAACCTGCACAACAAAGAGAAACTAAACAAAAAATAGGATTAGTAGATAAGATGGTGGGTTTCCTAATTAGGTCAGTCCCGAGAAGTGATAACTTCCCAGTGATGGATGTCAACCCACTTTGATAAAAGAGATCAATAAATGATAATGGATAGATGGGATGAAGATGATAATAGAATAAAACAAAGATATGTAATATGCTAAATATATGATTATATAGATAATGGAAAAGATAAGGTGAGGAATATCAAACCTGGTCGGGTTGATGGCGACCCAAGACTAATAGGCACATGATTGATGGCTACTACAATAATGTAAATAAAAAAGTGCAGAAAACATATGTAAAACCAACTTTGAAAAGCGGAGACATTGGATCTAATGTTGGGATGCTAGAGAGACAGAAAGGATGCAAGAAAATTGACAAATTTAATAAATTATGACATGGTCAACAAAATTTTTGATGGATCGATGATGACTAGGACCAAAAAGGATGATTTGGGCTCCCGAATAGGTAGATCATAAAAATAGAGAGACCTAAACCGCTTGAAGGAAGTTGTAGGACAAGGGACATGCGAGACTAGATCGATGGAGATTGGGATGGATCGATGATGACTGATGATAATGATGATGAGATCGAAGTGTCGGTGTGCAGAACATAAAGATAAGAATGTCTTAGATGTTGTAGGGACATGAAAACAGATGGAAGAGAAGGTGGAAGACAAAATATAAGGCATATGCAGATCGGGTAGATGAAAACTATGCGGAGTCAATGATGATCAAGGATAAATTTAGGGTTTTGAGGGGATTACATGGATGGGAAAATGATTGTGGGAAAGGATCCATGAAGGCGATAACGATAAATCTCTAAGGTAACCGAGACCCATAAGACTAATGCAAAAGGGTTGATGAAACAAAGGTGAGGTCTCTAAGAAAGAAAAATAATTCAAATCTCTGAAGATGGCATGCAATATCTCTAAAGTAGCTCTAAGTTGATGGCTACATCTTTAAAGAAGAGAAAAAAACACAGAAAAAATCTCAAGAAGACTCGAATTCTCAAAATTGCCTCCTCTATATAGGGAGTGGTATGGGAATCCTTATAGGGTTGATGGTGACCTGCATGGGTTGGCATTAACTTGGCTAACCCGTGATTTAGATGGTGGAGATGGTGATCGACTCAATGCAAAGGGCCCTAAAAGGGGGTAGATTAGGGTTTTGGGCTCTTTAGGTGGGTTAAGGTTGCATAGGGAAGATATAAGGTAGTTGGAGGATAGAAATGCATTGAATGAGGGTATATTAGAGTCTAGGGATAATAAATGGAGTGTTTAGGGATAATGGATGGGTTTAAGGGAAATTAAATGTGATTAGGGAAATATAAAATAATAGTGGGATTAAGATATGATTAAGATGGTAAAATGGGAATTATTTGAATAAATAGGGTTTAGGAGGGAAAGGGGAATTTGAATATGAAGAGAGGTATGTATGTGAAAGATAATGATGAAGGGAAGTGAACACAGGATGGGGAAAAACATACCAAAACTTGGTGTCGACATTTTCCCCTTTTTATCGAGTGGTTTATGTTAAGAAAACTGCAAGACAAACAAAAATTGATAGAAGATAGTAGTGAAAAAATCATGCACTTTAGACATTTATTTATCCCGCTCTCATACTATTATTTATAAGGTTATTTAGTAAAGAAATTACTAATTAACCCTCATCCTTTGGCCATCTTGTTTATTTTATTTTGTAATTTGTGACCTATTTCACCCATATGCCCAACCATTTCCGGACATCCGCATTATTCGAGCCTCAATTTGAGTGCAAGATTTAGTACTAGGGTGCCCATGGGCACCTTGGTTTCACATGGTGGTGCCCTGATCCTTCTAGCACTTTCCCACTACTTTTGGGCCTCTCCTAACTGATATTTATCTTTCTTAGGGTCATCCTTTTCAAGGTTAATTATGAAATTGGAGCAAGAGAACCCTATAAATATAAAGTTATGAGACCGTAATGAGGACCTAACATCATACACTACTATCACTCCACCTAAAATTGAATCCATTTATTGCATTAGCATTCACATAGCTCCATCATAAAGGTATAAGCTAGGAAATTTGTATCACACTTCATAGGGGGAGGGATTCTATTTTATTCCATACACATATTATACTACATTTTCTACATTTAGCTATTGCTTGTTACTTCACAAAGTGCGAGTGACACAATATCACCTAGGGCATGACATGAACACACACACAAAAATTACATCCATGTCTAAATTATAGTACATCACTCGGATAATAAGCCCCCTTATTGTGGTAGCTAAGGTCAGTCCAACCCATTCATTTTGCATCTTTTTTTTTAGGGTTTTGATACTTCCTTTTGGTCTTGTGCAAGTCATTTCTTCTTCTTGGAATATTTGGAGCATTCGACGCAGTATAGAAGCCCGACACGAGAGGTAGTGAACATTTGAGACCACCTTCCGACCCTACAAGTATCGATTCTGAGCTTCTACATAAACCAAGGCACCTTGATTGTAGACCAAGGTTCCCACAGGCACCCTAGACCTCCTTCAGGCACTCTAGTCTAGCCACATCATCCTGATCTTTCCTCTACAGGACCCCAACACAATCACTCTTGCTTTATGATTTTCTCTGCATCACTGTGACACAATCTGATAGTCATCCGTTATTAACTAAGTTCTTTTCATTCCATTCTTATGCATTAGGGTTTAGTATTTCTTTAGTTTTTTTACTTATCTCATTTACCTATGGTTTTAGAACATTTACTTATTACGTTATATGTCCTCCTAGATTAGATTAACTATATTTTACTACATTAGTTTAGTCAATTTTTAGATAATCAAATATTTTGATTGAGGCATTCCCAATAATTGATATTGGTAGTTAAGTTAACTCAGAGAAGACTAGTAAGATAACTCCACATAAATGAGAAGCTAACTCGACACAACTAATAAGCTAACTCCACACAACTAGTACACCTAAGTAAGCTAACCCAACACGTGTAAGACTAACACAAGTGTAAGAATTATCTTAATAAATAAATAAAAGGATAAATAATAACCTACACTAACACCCTCCCATAAGCATAGCTTAGGTGGGTGAAAAAGAAGGCAGGTCCCGATAACAAGGCCTGATGAGCTACCCACGTATAATAACTAGGAAAATTGGACACCGCAAGGTACCCAAAACTAGTAATAACAAAGTAGAGAGAGAAAAATACCACTGCAAGATATCATTAGAATCTCAGCTCAAAAAAATTGTATAATGCTGAAGAAGTGTGGTTCGTGACTTTGTGTGGTCTGAATCCTCTTCTTGATCATAGAACTCAAAAAAAAATGACACTGGGTTTTACAGGAATAACTCCATGCAAGGAGACTATTAATGGAGTGATGTTGAAAATGAAAAAAAAAAACACCAAACATAATTTGATCAATTTCCAAAAATAGGTGTGCCACGATCAGAGAAAAACCAAGACAACAAGGCAAGGACACAAGATCCAAATAAATAGGAGTGCCACGATCCAAGAAAATCCAAGGTAACAAGGCAAGGACACAAAATATGAAGAAGTAAGATCAACTGCTATAAATAGGTGTGTCACGATCCAAGAACAATAACCAAGGAAACAAGGAAAGGACATAAGATCCAAATAAATATGAGTGCCATGATCCAAGAAAAGCCAAGGTAACAAGGTAAGGATAAAAAAACCAAAGAATCAGTATCAACACCACACCCTCCCACACTATTAATGTGGTCTAAATCCACTTCTCAATCATAGAACTTAGAAAAAAATTGACATTGGGCTTCTCCAGAATAGCTCCATGTAAGGATACTATCAACGAGTGATGTCGAAAATGCAAAAAAAAACCAAACATAATTTGATTAAGCCCCTTGCTTATTTTTTGGCTAACTCCCTTCATTCCTCCCTCCCTTGTGCCTCAGTTGATTTTTTTACTTTTTAGGCACTCAAAATGTTCTAGAAATGGTTTCATTAGATAGAGAATCTTCTCAGCTTTCTAGAATGGTAAAGTTTTCCTCCTAACTCCTTGTATTTTTCAAGTTATGGCCCGACGGAGATTTTTGGGGAAATTTTCCCATGAGAGTCCCGCGGCCAATCAACATGTGCCACGTGGCATCGGAATGGCGGGGCGGAGAAAATTAGAAAATTTTCATAAAAAATTGGTGGGGCACACAAAGATATTTTTGGCTTGAAGGCCCGCCATGACCAATAAAGGGAGGAGGCCACGTGCCTCGGGAGCCCTCGGGGTTCGGCTCGGTGGAAGGAAATGGAAAATTTTTTCCAAGGATTGGTGCAAAGAAAAATTGGAAGTGCAGGCCCGAGGACCAATTAGAGGGTGCCACGTGCCTTAGGAGCATTGGGTGGTGGGAGAGTAGAGGAAATTTTTCCTTTTTCCAAGTGATGGAAAAAATTGAAACGAAGGCCCGACCGCAAAGGCTCGCACCAATCAATGGTTGCCACGTGTCCAGGGGTTGGCAAAAACGTTAAGGCAGGCCGTGTAGAGGAGAAGAACTTGTCAAGACCATGCCAATGCCAAGGTGCCATGTGTCCCATTCAGGGAATGGAACATAGTCAAGGGGAAATTTGGAAGTGGCCCCCATGACCAATCAAAACATGCCACGTGTCCCAGGAACGTCGGGGCGGCGGAAAATTTTGGAAAATTTTCCAAAGATCAAAAAGGCATAAAAAGATCGGGGAAAATCCCATGACCAATCAAAACATGCCACGTGTCCTCGAAGCTTTGTGTGGTAGAGATTTTTGGGGAAATTTTCCCAAAGCCAAAAAAGAGGGAAAATTTTGAATTTTCGGCCCGCCAGTTCAAATTTGCCCTAGTTTTTCCCTAAATCTTCAGAAGGGCATAAATTTTGATCCAGGGCTTGGATTTTCACGTTCTTGGTGGTGTTGGAAATCTGGTGAAATTATCTACACGATGGAGGGATCATTTTTGTGTTTTGGTGGAGTTTGGGGAGAGAAAATGGAAAACACCTCTGGCATGGAGAAAAGAATAGAAACTGACATTTCAACCACCATTTTTAATGAAGTATGGCTCGCATTCTCTCCCAGCATGGTCAAAAACATAGGAATGGTTTGGCAGGGGAACCCATGCTATTTTAATGCAATTTGGTTGGTGGTTGAAGCATCCACTCATGTTTTCCCATGTTTTCTCCTTTCTGAGCTCGAATTTTCATTGTTAAAAGCCAGATTTGGCTCTTTTGTAAAGGGTTGGACATTTTTATGTTTTGCAGGCTCCCTCTTTCACCTAAAAAGTGATTTTGTGGATTATGAGACCTCTTCCAGACTGCAATATGTTTTCTACCTCTTTGTTGTTGTAATGCATGTATTTTTGATATTGGAAATGACAATGCAAGCTCTGTGAATGAGTTTTAAGTCCTTTGTTTGTGTTGTTTGCTTCATTTCTGATCTTTCATTACAGTTTAGCAGTTTGTGCATGATGTTTTGTTGCATTTTAGTGATCTGTGTCAATTTGTAGAAGTAAAATGTTCACCACTCCTTTGGTGTATCACCTTGTTAGTATTAGTTTTATTCCTTTGCTTTCTCTATCTCTGTCCCCTTGGAATTTAGAGTAGGATTTTGAGTTTAAACCTCTGCAATTTTCAAGTCATACATCTAATCAGAGGAGTTGAGGAACCAACCTCTAATCTAGAGATTCTTTTCCCATTTTTTGCAAGTCCCACACTTGGGGAAAAGATTCAATGTTGTGCATTCACACTGGATGTCCAAATATCAAACTAGAAATTTGATAAACATCCAAGGGTGTTGTGAATCACACTAACAATTTTGGCACACCCGGTGGGACCTTAGAGGTCTTCATCTTCATTGCAACAAGTTGATGTGCCTTTTTTTGCAAGTTTCATGCTTGAAAAGAGCCTTGATCTGCACATCTGGTGGCTCCAAAGAGGAAAATCAACTAGTTTCAGTAGTCATAGTCTGAAGATTCATGAGAAGAATCAACACAAGATCAAAATCTAGAGAAGAAGGGTTGTCTGAGTATCTACAACTATCCCCTGGAAGAAGGCATAGAGGAAGGAGGATTCAAAGGTCTCCATCTCCACCAAATAGAACTCTATCAACTCCTCCACCTTCTAGACCTTTCACTCAATCAACAAGGGTTCTCAGGCCAATCAGAATGGCACAACCCAACCCTTATGTCAACTTCACTGGTAGCATCCCACTTGCTCTCAATGCACAAAATCTAGTTCAGTTGCAACATTGAAGAACATTCCATATTTCACTGGAGAAAATTAGACCACCCCGGTGATCATGTCAAGGATATTGCTAATGTGTGTGCAATCCATGAGATTAATGAGATGCAAATTGTTGTCAAATTACTGGCATCTTCATTCAAAGGGAAAGCATTGCAATGGTTTAGAAGCCTTGGGGCTAGTTCTATTCAAAATTGGAACCAATTGTGCATAGCTCTCCATGAGCAGTTTGGAGAAAAGGGGGATAATTTGTCTCTACTAGAACAATTGACAACTATCAAGAGAGCCCCAATGAGCAGCTGATAGACTTCAACTTCAGATTTCAAAAGACTTGGGATAGAATTCCAGTGGCAGTAAGGCCAACACTGAAGGTGCCTTTCTATACTATCTCAAAGCTTTAAATTCTGATATTTCTATGCTAATTCATTCCATGGGAGGTACAACTATACCTACAGCTTATAACATTGCCATTAGAGATGAGAATTGCTTAATTCAAGCTGGTAAGCTGGATCCTAGGCCTCCCATGCCCTTGTATCCAAATTTAGAAAATCTAGGCACTAGTCAAGCACCTACTATAGCTCCTATTCCCACTCCTAGGAATCAAAGTTCGAATGAAACTTCCACTTCATCCTCTAGTGCTTCAAATGAACTTCAAGAAGTCATGAAACAATTGCAAAATTTAGGCAATGAGCTGGTTACACTCAAGAGGCAACAAGCCCAAAATTTCAGACCATCTTATCAACCTCAAGCTCAACCCAATAGGCAGCCATATCAGCCTAATAGACCACCCAACCTAGCTGCAAATCAAAATCAAACAAGGCCTCCTGCCAATAGACCATTTCAGCCCTATAATCCCAATGCTGCATCTACCTCTAAAGCTTTAGTGCCAGTGCAAAATAATATGGCACAAGAGTATGATTGGTGTTTCCCATGCAATGAACCTCACAACCAATCTATGTGCTTCAATGGTGCTTTGAACCAAGCCTTGATGGTAACAACAACTGGCATAGAGAGTGAAGTGAGCTAGGAAACAAACCAACAACAAGGAACATCTAAGCAAAATGCAGCTCCAAATGAGACTACATTAGCAAATTGGCAGGCTGAGGATTTTTGTGGTATGAATCAAGCAATGTCTCAGAGTATAGCAGCCAATACAAGGTCAAAAAAGAGGAATATTGATGAGGGGTAGTCATTGGCTCCAGGTGATCCACAACCTTCCATCACTTTCCAAAGTGTTGGTAAGAAAAGTGCAGTTCCAAACATGCAAGGGCAGCCCAAGCCACCTTCTAAGTCAGCTCAAATACTAGCTGTTACAGCCCACGTGCAAGAAAAGAATGTGCAGACCAAGGGGCAGCAAAGAGATGTTTCATCCCCATTTAGCATCATTGATCAGATGAAGAAGACAAATGTGAATATATCTATGTGGGAATCATTATCCATTCCAGGCCAAAGAGATCTCCTACAAGCTGCCATGAAGAATTGGTCAACTTCAAATCAGCAAGTTCATGTGCAAGAAAAGGTACTCACAAATGCTTCTCAGCCTGAAGGGAATCATGGAGGACAAAAGGTAAAATTTTGAAGCCCCCTCCATTCTATGTTTCATTGATCATTGGGGATAAACTAGTACACAATTGCATGATTGATTCTGGGGCAAGTAGCTCAGTGATGCCCAAACAAATAGCTGATCAGCTGGGTCTCCAATATGAAGTCATATCCAAAGGGGTAGTGCAACTGGATGGGACAATAGTAACAATAGTGGGAGTGATCAGAGATTTGAATCTTACTTTGCATGCATGTCCCAATGTTACTGTGTTGCAAGATGTGTCAGTAATAGATTTGCCACCACTCTTTGCCTTATGCTTGTCAAGGGACTTCACAGCTAAAATTGGAGGCTACTTATCTGCTGATTGGTCACACATGTTATTTAGAACTAGATATGGAACTAAAGCCACAATCAGGTCTGAGCCTATTGCAAACTTTCACATTGAGCCTCATACTCCAAGCCCAATTAATGCCAACTATTCAACATTTGATCAAGAAGATTATCCAAGCACAGATGAAGCTGACACCAAGGTTGGAAGCATCCTAGATTTAACTCTTGATGAATGGGCAAGCAAGGTGCATGCTTTTGATCCCTACCAAGAAATAGAAGAATCTGAGCTAGGAGTCTATTGCATACATGAAGAAAATCAGCCTATGCCTAGCATCACCAAATCAGACCATAAGGATGACAATGAGGTATGGCAGCTATTCTTTGATGGATCAAGAAGTAGACAAGGTGTAGGAGGGGGAGCAATGCTTGTTTCACCTCAAGGTATTAAGTATTATTCAGCTTTTAGGTTTTAGTTTGCATGCTCTAACAACACTGCTGAATATGAAGCTTTGATACAAGGATTGCATTGGTCAATTAAAAGAGGTATAAAAAATCTACAAGTCTTTGGTGACAGTGAGCTGATTGTTAACCAAGTTAGAGGACAACATGCTGCCAAGAATGATCTGCTCAAGTGTTACAAAAATAGGGTGTGGGACCTCATTGAATATTTTGAGGGCTTTAACATCAATTCCATCCCTAGGAAAGAAAACCAAGCTGCTGACAGGCTTGCAGTAGTTGGGGCAGCCTTTGATGTTGTTGAAAGCATCAAGGAAGATAAAGTACAACCAAACATTCATGTGATTGTAAGGCCTTCAGTGCCAGACAATAATGTAAGCTGGCAAGTGTTTGAAAATGATCAACAAATCATCAATTTCTTGCAAGAAGAAGCTGAGTTCTCAGCCAAAAATTAGGAAAAATTAGAACAACAGTATGGTGATCAGGTGGTATAGCTGAGAACCAACAAACTGCCAAAAGGACTTGTCACTTTGGAGTCCATTTTTAATCCTAATGATCAATTTAGGAAAGAGAAAGCAAACATCCAAGTCAAGGGAGAAGATTCAATGCCCATCTTGGTGGGAGAAGGTAGATCACTTCAAATTGGTAAAGTTGCAACCAAGCAAGAAAGGTATGAGTTTATGCAACTTTGTCAAGAGTTTCTGATGTATTTTCTTGGAGCTATGAGGATTTGAAGGGTTTCAATCCCAAGCTAGCTCAACACACCATTGAATTGGATCCAAGTGCTAAGCCCATCAGGAAAAAGCAAAGGCCAGTTAATCCACACATGGAGCCTCTTATGAAGAAGGAATTGAATAAGTTAATAGAGGAAAGTATCATATTTCCCATCAAGCATTCTAGTTGGGTAGAAAACTTAGTTCCAGTTAGAAAGAAGAGTGGAGAAATCAGATTGTGTGTAGACTTCAGAGATTTGAATAGAGCATCTCTCAAGGATCATTACCCACTTCCTTCTATGGAGCAGATTTTGCAAGTTGTTGTTGGCTCTGAGAGATTTTCATTGCTAGATGGTTACTCAAGGTACAATCAGATCATGGTAAAGGAAGAGGATCAGTTCAAAACAACCTTCACCACCAAATGGGGGACTTATGCATATAGGAAAATTCCATTTGGGCTGTCCAACGCTGGAGCTACCTTCCAAAGGGCAATGGACATGGCATTCAAAGGATTGATAAACAAGATGGTGCTGATATATCTAGATGATATCACTATTTTTTCTAAAAGTGCAGCAGATCATCTCTTCCATTTGAGACAAGTGTTCCAAAGATGTAGAAGATTTGGGGTATCCTTAAATCCCAAAAATGTATTTTTCTAGCTCATGAAGGAAAGATCCTTGGCCATATTGTTTCAAAAGAGGGATTAGCAATTGATCCAAGAGAGGGTTGAAGCAATAAAAGCACTGCCATTACCAAGCCACAAGAAGGCCCTTCAAAGTTTCTTGGGAAGGATCAATTTTATTTGGAGGTTTGTGCCAGACTTTGCAGCCCTTGTCAAGCCAATAACCATGATGTTGAAGAAAAGCATGGCTTTCAAATGGATAGCAGAAGGTAAGGCAAGTTTTGAGGCAATTAAGGAGGCTATCTCACAAGCTCCAACTCTCATTAACCAGATTTCTCCAAGGATTTCATCCTTTATGCATTTGGAGGTGATGATACAATCTCTACAATTTTAGTACAACAGAGCAAAGAAAATGCAGAGCAACCAGTTGCTTTCTTTAGTCAAAGCCTAGAGGACTATGAGGTGAGATATTATTTCATTGAGAAGCAAGTTCTTGTAGTGATTAGGGGTTTGAAGAAATTTAAGCATCTAGTTTCAAACAACAAGGTTCAACTGTTGGTTTCTCATGTGGGAGTTAAGGAATTCCTCCTCAACAAGGACCTAAATGAAAAGCGTGTAGGGTGGATTACTCATGTCATGGAGTATGACATTGAGATCAAGGTCACCAAGCTGGTCCGAGGAAAAGGGTTATGTGAATAGCTGGTCTTAAGCAAATCAATGGAAACATGCAATGAAAAGGATGTTGTTTTGGTGCTGCAAAACAACCAAGAACAAGGTAATGTTCAAGAAGAGAATGATGGTGTCCTCACTCCTTGTTGGACTCAAGATATAATGCACTTCCTACACATAGGCCTATGCCCTCCAGAAATGAACAAAACCAAGAGAAGACACTTCAGATTGCAGTTGTCCCATATGCACTTGTTGATGGTGTTTTGTTCAAGAAAGATGTAAATGGAGTGCTGCTGAGATGCATTGGAACAAATCAGATTGATAGAACACTTGGAAGAGTTCCATGGTGGGACAGCTGGGGTCATTTTGCACCAAGAGTGATAGCCCTCAAGATCATGAAGGCTGGCTACTATTGGCCCAAGGTATTCAGTGATTGTTATGCATGGATCAAGAGGTGCAGGAGTTGTGCTTTTTTCACAGGAAAAGAGAGATTAGCTGCCCTTCCATTGCACCCAATTTCAGTTGACCAACCATTTATGCAATGGGGATTGGACTTCATTGGGGTCATCAACCCAAACTCAAGTCAAGGACACAAGTGGATTCTAACAGCCACATATTACTTCACCAAATGGACTGAGGCAGTGGCACTTAAGGAAGCAAATGAATCTAGCATTCTAGACTTCTATGAGGGGATAGTAACTAGATTTGGTATACCTACCACTATAATATTGGATAATGCATTGGCATTCATAGGATCCAAGGTGACTGAATGGGCTGTCAAAAATGGAATTTATCTGAGCACTTCATCAAATTATTACCCTCAAGGTAATGGCCAAGTTGAGTCTACAAACAAGAACTTGTTAAGGATCATCAAGAGGACTCTTGATGAAAATCAGAGGACTTGGCATACTAAATTGAAATCAGCCTTATGGGCTGATAGGATCACTCCCAAGAGATCCACAGGTAATTCTCCGTTCAAGCTTGTTTATGGAAGAGAGGCAATTTTTCCCATGTCACTTGAGGTGCCAACGTTGGAACTCATGAAGCAATTGGAATTGTTGGAGTTTGAACCCATGGAGGTGAGATATGCAGAATTGATGGAGCTCCAAGAAATCAGAGAGCATGCAGCCCAAGCAATAGAGAAGGATCAAGCCTTGATCAAGAAGACCTTTGATAGGAAAGCTAAGGCTAGAACCTTCCAAATTGGAGATCTAGTGTTGAAATGGGATGCAGACCGAGAAAAGCTAGGAAGGCATTCAAAGTTTGATGCCATTTGGAGTGGCCCCTACATGGTCACAAAGTGTAAGAACAACAATGCCTTCCAATTGTCTACATTGGATGGTGAAGA
Organism: Taxus wallichiana var. yunnanensis; assembly: GCA_018340775.1. Taxonomy (NCBI): domain Eukaryota; kingdom Viridiplantae; phylum Streptophyta; class Pinopsida; order Cupressales; family Taxaceae; genus Taxus; species Taxus wallichiana. The sequence continues at coordinate 608,127,018 of CM031240.1, forward strand.
ACTGTAGATTCTAGTGAATGGAATCCATCTAAAGCATTGTTACTAAAGGAAAACTCTCTACCTTGTACATATTAGCTTAGATTTCCATTCCTCCAAGTGCTTGTGCACATTGTTTCATTGTAGCTTAGTTTTTTACTTTCCCTAAGTGCTTTGGCACAGGCTAGTAGTCCCAAACATGTAGTTTTGTAGGCCTTTGTTCCAGATCAGGTGATGATTCTACTCTCACAATCTTCCTCCTTGTAATTTTCTAATCAGTTGGGGTTCCAAGCAGAGAATTTTATGACTCCATGCCCAATGGATTGCTTCAAGAAACTGGTAACTTCATCCAAGCAGCAGATGACCCCTCTGAGTCACCAAAATTGTTATAAAAAATAAGCCCCTTGCTTATTTTTTGGCTAACTCCCTTCATTCCTCCCTCCCTTGTGCCTCAGTTGATTTTTTTACTTTTAGGCACTCAAAATGTTCTAGAAATGGTTTCATTAGATAGAGAATCTTCTCATCTTTCCAGAATGGTAAATTTTTCCTCCTAACTCCTTGTATTTTTCAAGTTATGGCCCGATGGAGATTTTTGGGGAAATTTTCCCATGAGAGTCCCGCGGCCAATCAACATGTGCCATGTGGCATCGGAAATGGGGGGTGGAGAAACTTAGAAAATTTTCATAAAAAATTGGTGGGGCACACAAAGAGATATTTTTGGCCCAAAGGCCCGCCAGCCAATGGGAGGAGGCCACGTGTCCTCAGGAGCCTCGGGGTTTGGCTCAGCGGAAGGAAATGGAAAAATTTCCAAGGATTGGCGCAAAGAAAAATTTGAAAGCACAGCCTAAGGACCAAATGGAGGGCATCACATGCCTCAGGAGCATCGAGTGGTGGGAGAGCGGAGGAAAATTTTCCTTTTGCCAAGTGATGGAAAATTTTGAAACGAAGGCCCGACCGCGCAGGCCCGCACAATCAACGGTTGCCACGTGTCCAGGGGGTCAAAAAAAATTAAGGTAGGCCCATGGAGGAGAAGAAATTGTCAAGACCACACCAATGCCAGGGTGCCACATGTCCCATTGGGAATGGACACAGTCAGGGGGAAATTTGGAAGCGTGCCCCCGTGACCAATCAAAACATGCCACGTGTCCTAGAACGTCGAGGCGGCAAAAACTTTTGGAAAATTTTCCAAAGATCAAAAAGGTGTAAAAAGGTTGGGGAAAATCCCATGACCAATCAAAACTTGCCACATGTCCTCGAGCTTCATGTGGTGGAGATTTTTGGGGAAATTTTCCCAAAGTCAAAAAAGAGGAAAATTTTGAATTTTCGGCCCGCTAGTTCAAATTTTCCCCTAGTTTTTCCCTAAATCTTTAGAAGGGCATAAATTTTGATCCAGGCTCTAGATTTTCATGTTCTTGGTGGTGTTGGAAAGATGGTGAAATTATCTACATGATGGAGGGATCAATTTTTTGTTTTGGTGGAGTTTGGGGAGAGAAAATGGAAAATGCCTCTAGCATGGAGAAAAGAACAGAATTGACATTTCAACCACCATTTTTAATGAAGTATGGCTCGCATTCTCTCCCAGCATGGTCAAAAATGGGAAATGGTCTAGCAGGGGAACCCATGCTATTTTAATGCAATTTGGTTGGTGGTTGAAGCATCCACTCATGTTTTCCCACATTTTCTCCTTTCTGAGCTCGAATTTTCATTGTTAAAAGCTAGATTTGGCTCTTTTGTAAAGGGTTGGACATTTTTATGTTTTGTAGGCTCCCTCTTTCACCAAAAGTGATTTTGTGGATTATGAGACCTCTTCCAGGACTGCAATATGTTTTCTACCTCTCTACTATTGTAATGCATGTATTTTTGATATTGGAAATGACAATGCAAGCTCTATGAATGAGTTTCAGTCCTCTGTTTGTGTTGTTTACTTCATTTCTGATCTTTCATTATAGTTTATCAGTTTGTGCATGATGTTTTGTTACATTTTAGTGATCTATGTCAATTTTGTAGAATAAAAATGTTCACCACTCCTTTGTTGTATCACCTTGCTAGTATTAATTTTATTCCTCTTGCTTTCTCTATCTCTGTCCCCTTGGAATTTAGAGTAGGATTTTGAGTTTAAACCTCTGCAATTTTCAAGTCATACATCTAATCAAAGGAGTTGAGGAACCAACCTCTAGTCTAGAGATTCTTTTCCCATTTTGTTATAAGTCACACACTTGGGAAAAGATTCAATGTTGTGTATTCACACCTTTGGATGTCCAAATATCAAAGTAGAAATCGATAAACATCCAGGGGTAATAAGGCAAGGACACGAAACCCAAAGAATTAGTATCAACACCATACCCTCCCATATTGTTGAATGAGTAGAGTGATACCACAGATCTGTATAAGTTTCCAAAATCAACTACTTGAAAATTTACAAACTAACACTGGGCTTCACTTGAATAGCTCCCCCATAAGAGAGACTATCAACATGCTAAAAAAAAGTGTTGAAAATACAGATCCAAAATAAATATGAGTGCCACGATCCAAGAAAATCCAAGGCAACAAGGAAAGGACATGAAACCTAAAGAATCAGTATCAACACCACACCCTCCCATACTATTGAATGGGTAGAGTGACACCACAGATCTGTATGAGTTGCCAAAATCAACTACTCAAACACTGACAAACTAACACTGGGATTCACTAGAATAGCTCCCCATAAGAGAGACTGTCAACATGCCAAAAAAGTGTTGAAAATACAGATCCAAAATATCTCAAAAAACAAGAGAGATATAAATGTATACACCCATAGATACAATAATGCAACACTTAAAATTTTAGGACATTGGGCTCAAAGAAAAATTGCATCCATAAATGATTACAACACCCTCCCAAATTTGACACTTTATAATTAAGTGGATGTAAATATTGTAATGAGTAATAGAACCTTTTAAATTTGAAATATGTGTAGTATAAAAATTTCACCAATGCGTAGATCTTGAAAAAATACACAATTAAAAAAAACAATTACCTTAATCTGAGCTCTGATTAAAATTTATGAGCTCTAGAAGGTTTTTCTATTAAAATAATATTGTAATGCTAATGTTTTTTTTTTAAAAGGTACACATGACACCCAAATGTACAAAGGGTAAAAGAATACATCCACATGATATAAGAATGTGAACAATAAATTTCCAGATGGTAAATCATTGCATTTAGAGGGTACACATCAATATCCAATTGATAAGCGAATGCACCTAGAGGGTACAAATCTGCATCCAAAGTGGATAAAATACTACATCTAAAACATAAATATCCAGAGGGTAAAAAAATGCATCTGGAAGGTACACATTTATATCTAATGGATAAAAGAATGTACCCAGAGGGTACATATCTATTTCTAGTGGATAAAATACTACATCCAAAACATAAATATCCATAGGGTAAAAGAATGCATCTAGAAGGTACACACTTATATCCAATGGATAAAAGAATGCACCCAGAGGGTACAGATCTGTGTCTAGTGGATAAAATATTGCATCCAAAACAAAAATATCAAGAGTGTAAAAGAATTCAAATAGAAGGTACACGCTTATATCCAGAGGGTAAAATAATGCATCTAGAAGGTACATGCTTATATCCAATGGATAAAAGAATGCACCCAAAAGTATAATTGTTAATACAAACTTTGACTGCAAATATCTTTTTTTTTGGCACCTGTATAAAAAAAGAGAGAAACCCAGAAAGTTTCTCAAAAAACCCAGAAAGATGATATAATTTTTGAGTCAAAAATATGTCTGTACATAATTGTATAGATTTTTTGAGAAATGTGCCAAAAACCCTTTAAAATGTTCAGATTTTTTGTCTAAAAACTGATTGAGTTTGATTGATTTTAGGGTTTTGGAACCTTCCAATTTCAATGGAACAATTTTTTTACATAAAAATGCATGTTGTAGAAAAGTGCTAACAAATTCTAAATACATGAAAATAATAAACTCTTGCTTGCAAAGAAAAACTTACAGATGGATGTCTACATCATCTATAGCTCTGATACCATGAAAGGAATGATAAGAAGATTGTTCCAAGCCACAATCTCAGATGATAATAACACACCACATTAGATTTGCAAAATAGAAGAGATAAAATACCATATATGGAAATCCATCATAATCCATAATGCTCAATACATTACAATACAATGACTTGAATTAATCAATAAGAAAGATGTACATATAGGAGGAGGGAAGTGAAACTACTACCTAAATAAGTGGTGAAGAACTCCCACTAACTAATACTGGTAGTTAAGTTAACTCTAGAAGGCTAGTAAGCTATCTCCACATAAATGAGAAGCTAACTCGACACAACTAGTAAGTTAACTCCACACAACTAGTACACCTAAGAAATCTAACCCAAAAAGTGTAGGGCTAACACAAGTGTAAGAATTATCCTAATAAATAAATAAAAGGATAAATAATAACCTACACTAACACCTCAAACTAGGGATGAATGATAAAACAAAGAAGTGATCATGAGGTGGAAAGAGATAGATGAGAAAAGGAAAAAGGATACAAAGAATGAGAAAAGAGAAGATTCCCTAAGTGGAGAGAGATAAAAATTAAAAAAACATGGCGATGATTTTGGAATAACTTCATTAGGGAACAAAGTATGGCCTCAATGGAGATGGTGACAATGTTTTATGACTTGTGAGTTAGAAAAAAACCACTACAAGATGGAGGGATTCCAAAGGAATCCACTCAGATGGATGTGCAAGTTATGGGACCAATGGGTCAAAGGAAGACATAAAAATATGCACAAACAAATGTGAGGATGGTCAAGACAAAGGTCTAAAAAAGACGCTTAGGGAAATAGGGTATGTGATATCCTACATTACATGAGGAATCAAAAGTATACGTTCATGGGACAAAGATGGAACATATGGCCATAATCGTGGGATTGAGATGAAAAATGGTGCCCCATGAGGGAACACGAAGATGGATGTAGAGTGGGCTGCTTTGGAGATGATGAAAGATACATGATGAGATAGATAGATAAGGAAAATGATAGCCAATCGAGACCAACAAGACACATAATGGTGTGTTATGAGTAACACATAAGTCAAAAGTGGAAGAAAAGATAATTTGATAAGGAGATTGTTCGAAAAAAAGATGAGGATAAAAAAATAGGGTTGGGTCGACAATGATTGGATAGGTTCTATGTTGACCTTTGTTGGGTCGATGAACACCTGGCGGGTTGACAACGACCGAGTTGGTGAGCCTATATAATCCATGGAGTTGGCTGATTAAGCTCATTTGTACTATATAATTTTGATAATCGAGAGATATGAGAGGTATAAAAATTGAGATTTGAGTAAAATGGAGGCCAATGGAGGAGGAAGGAAGCGCCAAAGGTCATAGAAAGTGGTAAGTATGAAAACATAGCCTAGTTTTTAATTTTTGGTTGATTTATTTATCATATATATCTTTTACTTTTGATGGGTACCAAGGGCCATTCGACGGTGAATGGATGGGTTGCCATTGACTAAGGAAAATTCAACATCGAATTGGGGAAAATCGGCATCAAAATTTCTAGGTCGCAAGATCTACTAACTAGGATAGGGATTTTATTGAGTTAAAATGATGATTTTGGATGATCGAATGCCAATGGATGATTGTTTGATAGATTTTACTGAGCTAGAGATATGTTATACTTGAGATACAAATTCGACCATGTTGGGGATTATAAGAGTATATGTCATAGATGAAAAGTGGGACCATTTATATATAATGGGATTAGGTATATTTCACCATTATCGTAGGGTACCGAGATATACAAGGTGGTTATAGCCTTGATAGACACATGGGATATGAGGACTATACTTTTTGGTTCTATACTAGAGAGATGGTGATCATGTTGGAGGATGTGTATCACATATTGATAATTCCAATCTAGGGGCACTAATAGTGCTGGTTACAATGGAGGGAAGGACTAATATATTGATGAGGTTATTTAGGTGAATTCCTGTGGAGATTGCATTTCAGTAGCAGGGAATTTCACATTGAGACATGCTATCATCCGCTACGCTCAAAAATCGGTTGATATGCATAGTGATGATGGAGATTTCTTGTTATACCTTACTAGACTCGGGTGGAGCCCGATTTCCATGGGCATTGGTAAGGGTGGTAGTAGATATAGTCAAACACAAGATAGTGTTTTATTTTGGAGAAAATCTCTTGGAACATGTGTATTATGAGTTGTGGATGTATACGTCGAGGAGGAGCTAAGGCATGAATTAGGATTCTTATTACACTATCGGGATTATGATCACATAGTTGCGGTGAGGTTGTTAGGGATATCATTGATCACAGGGGACTAAATTGAGATGAAAGTTGGATTTATAATATGGCGATCCAAATAGGGTCATAGAGATAGGGGTGAGCATGGTGAGGATTGGTATGTAGAGATATTGGGCAGCTTGGAGGTAGATGATGTTAGATGGAGGCCTTATAGAGGGTTTCCTACATGGAACATGATAAATTTACATCCGATAGGGATGAGGAGAGTTATATGGGTGTAGGGTCGATGAAAGAGATGATAGAGGAAATGGAGTTTACATGAGTGATGAGATAGTTTAGAGTGCTTCAAATAGTACCTAGAGCATTGATTAGATACAAATGGGATGAGGTAGAGAGAGACTTACCCATCCCAAAGTGATGGTAGACCCATTGGTTGAGAAGGGGGAGTAATGGGACACGATGAGCATCTTTGTGGGAGTTGGAGAGGGATTTTTAGATTGGATGACATAGAAGTGGGAAGCTGGGCGGTGGATGAGACAATGTAGGTTGGAATAGCCTGGTAATGGCGGTTAGTAACTCGGTTCCGGCTAACTCGAAGTTAAAGTTTGAGGATGTTGTAGGGGTGATTCTAAGCGAGGAAATGTGAAGAAAAAGCTCTGGGGAATCTTCTACTTCAGGGAATGCTTTGACAGTGGAAACTAGAGGGAGACATAAGAATAGAGGAAACCGTGAAAAATCAAAAGATCGGGAAAGGTCAAAATCCAAGAACAAGATTGTATGCTAGAATTGTGGAAAGCCTAGGCATGCAAAGAAGGACTGTTGGGAGCTTCAGGATATGAAGAAACAACAGGAAGAAAACAAGGAGGAAAATGTGGCATCGGGTAATGTATGTCAGGATGCTTTGATTCTTTCTTTGCATAATATTACTGAATCTTGGGTTTTAGATTCAGGGGCTTCTTTTCATGCTACTCCACATAGGCATTATTTTGTTGATTATATTCAAGGGGATTTTGGGCATGTTTTTCTTGGTGATGATGATCCTTGTAGTATAGTTGGAAAAGGTTCTGTTCAAGTTAAGATGTAGAATGGGAATACATGGCTATTGAAGGATGTCAGACATGTGCCTACATTAAGGAGAAATTTGATATCGGTGGGGAAATTGGGAAAGTGATGGTTGTCTTGTGATATTTACACTAACTCTTGGAAGGTTACTAGGGTGCTCTTGTAGTGGCAAGAGGTAAGAAGGTTGGAACCTTATATTTAACCATGATAGTACTAATGATTGTAATCTTGTGGCTTGAGATGTGGATACAACATTATGGCACTATAGGCTCGGCCATATGAGCCATAAGGGCATGGACATCATAAAGAAGAATTTTCCTGGATATACTGAGAAAAGGTTTGTAGTTATGTGAGAACCTGCATATATGGGAAACAAAAGCGAGTAAGGTTTCTCAAGGTTGGATCTACGAAGAAGAGAGTAAGTTAGAGCTGGTACATTCGATGTGTGGGGCCGGGCTCTGTATCATCTCTTGGGGTTCAAGTTATTATGTTACTTTTATTGATGATGCAACAAGGAAAGTTTAGGTTTATTGTATTAGAAACAAATATGATGTATTTGACACTTTTGTTAAATGGAAAGCCTTGGTAGAGAATGAAACAAGTCATAAGCTAAAATTCCTTAGGTCAAATAATGGGGAGTATTACAGTAATGAATTTAATGATTATTGTTCTAAGAATGGAATCCAGCGAGCAAAAGATGGTTCCAGGAACTCCACAAGAATGGGGTATCAGAAAGGATGAACAGAACAATAATGGAACGTGCTAAGAGCATGAGGTTACATGCAGGACTGCCTCTTTCTTTTTGGGTAGAAGTGGTGAGCACAGCTGTGTACTTGATAAACATAGGACCCTCAAGTGCCTTGGATGGAGGCATACCTAAGGAGGCATGGTATGGTAAGAAAGTTGATTATTCATTTCTTAGAGTCTTTGGATGTGAAGTGTTTGTTCATATAGACAAGGATGATAGGACCAAGCTAGAGGCTAAATCAAGAAAAATGTACTTTCATTGGTTATGGTGGTGATGACTTTGGGTTTAAATTTTGGAGTATTAAGGACAAGAAAATCATTCGATCTAGGGATGTGGTCTTTAATGAGAAAGTCATGTATAAGCAACAATTGCAGGAAAACAAGGAAGAATCCAAGAAAGAATATGCAGTGGTAGAGGATCTTTTGGATGGGAAAGTGACCCATGAATCAGTTCAGGAACCTACTCAACAGGAACCCCAAACTCCTACAGTGAGGAGGTCTTCTAGAGTAAGAAAAGAACCGAATGGTTTTCTCCTTCTCTTTATTATTTATTACTCACCGATAGTGTAGAGCCAAAGAGCTTTGATGAAGCAATGCGGGGTAGGTGCCAGAAGAAGTGGGAGCAAGCCATGGATGAGGAGCATACGTCTCTCTTGGAGAACCAGACATGGGATTTGGTAAAGCTTACCCGAAGGAAAAAGAGCATTACAGAATAAGTGGGTGTTTAGAGTCAAAGAGGAAGAAGGAGGCAAGAAAAGATACAAGGCCCGGTTGGTGGTCAAGGGGTTTGCATAGAAAAAAGGTATAGATTTTGATGAGATTTTTTCTCTTGTAGTAAAAATGACTTCTATCGAAGCTGTTCTTGGAATAATGGCAAAGAGAAGACTTGCACTTAGAACAGTTAGATGTAAAGATTGCATTTCTCCATGGCGATTTGGAGGAGGAGCTATATATGCAGCAGCCAGAAGGATATGAAGTCAAAGGTAAAGAGGAGATGGTGTGCAAATTGAAGAAGAGTTTGTATGGCCTGAAACAAGCTCCACGTCAATGGTATAAGAAATTTGATAGCTTCATGATGGAGCAAGGTTATATCAGATGTCATTCTGACCATTTTGTGTATACAAATAAATTTGAGGATGGAAGTTATATTATCATGTGTTTGTATGTTGATGACATGCTGGTTGCAGGTAAAAACATGCAGGAAATAAAAGTACTCAAGAAGTAGCTAAGTGAATCATTTGCTATGAAGGATTTGGGTGCAGCCAAACAAATCCTTAGTATGAGGATATCTCGGGATAGGAAGGAACAGAAGCTGAATTTATCTCAGGAAGAGTACATTAAGAAGGTCTTGGAGAGGTTTAATATGCAGGATGCTAAACCGGTTGGGACTCCTTTGGCAGGCCATTTCAAGTTATCAAAGGAGCAGTGTCCCAAGACAGAGCAGGAGAGAAACCAAATGTCCAAGGTACCTTACTCATCAGCAATTGGCAGTTTGATGTATGCCATGGTATGCACTAGGCCTGATATTGCCCATGCAGTGGGAGCTGTGAGTAGATTTATGAGTGATCTAGGTAAAGAGCATTGGCAAGTAGTAAAGTGGATCCTTCGGTATTTGAGAGGGACCATGGGGATAGTTTTGTGCTATAGTGGATCAAACACCACTTTACGTGGTTATGTAGATTCAGATATGGTTGGAGATGTAGATAGTAGGAGGAGCACAACAGGTTATATTTACACTGTAGGTGGGACAATAGTGAGCTGGATTTCACGACTACAGAAGTTGGTGGCTTTGTCAACCACAGAGGCTGAGTATGTTGTTGCCATAGAGGCAAGCAAAGAGATGATTTGGTTACAAAAATGCTTGAGGAGTTGGGGCATAAGCAGGAGGAATGTAAGCTGCATAGTGATAGTTAGAGTGCTATACACCTAGCTAAGAACTCTGCTTTCCACTCTAGGACAAAGCATATACAAGTTAAGGTACCATTTCATCAGGACAACTTTGGAGGAAGAGAAGTTGAAGTTGGAGAAGATTCATACCAATCAGAATCCTGCAGACATGATGACCAAGGTGGTCACAAGGGAAAAACTGAAGTTGTGTTCACTTTGGTTGGTCTTCACAGAAACTAGTGAAGGGTTGAGAAGCTTGCTCAGAGGAAAACTAGTCTCCAAGTGGGAGATTGTTAGGTTGTGGAGCCTATTTTTCATGTGTGAAAGTGTTGAAGACTGTACACTAAGAGTACTGTACACTTTTCATGTATCCTCGCCGGGGTTTGGGGGTGTAGCCCCAAATTTTTTTTTAGGCGTAAAATTTTTGGCCTCGAAAAATGCACCCGACATATCGGGAAACGTGCTTTTCTCATATGGGTGAGTTTTTTGACCCATAGGTTTATGGGATGGGTTTTGCCCATGGTTTTGATACCCACGGTTTTGTAAAACTACTTAAGCAGTTGTCTATTTATATGGTCTTATGCATATGATAGATGTACAAGCAAATGTATTGCAGATGTGTTTTGAATTTGGCTATGAATTCTGTAGAGTTTGTTGAGCATAGCTCCAAATGGATCTGGGTATTGTATTGAGAGAGTGGTGGCTTGTAATAAAATCTGAGCAAGTGATTCTTGGTGGACGTAGCCCAAATTGGGTGAACCACGTTAAATACTGTCTCTTTGTGTTGTGTTATTTTATTCTATAATTTTATTTGAGATCTGTAATAATTTGCATATTAGTTTTCTTTGTTGCGATTCGTGAGGGATTATTCGCATATTTTATCCTTTATTTCTAACACTAAATACTTTATGTTTTTCGCATTGGATTTGCTAAATTAACTAGATGACACCCTGTACAAGAAGAAGAAGGGGTTGGAATGACCTCAACTACCAAACTGTGAACTTATCGCTGAGCACTGCACTACATTACGAACCCTAATGTAGTTCTAGTGAGTGTGTGTATGTTGTACCCTAGGTGTTCTCATGCTAGTTGCACTTTGTGAAATAATGAACTATGATAGCTATAAAAGACGTAGATAGTAGAGTAGAATGAATAAAATCCATCCTCTAAGAATGTGTGTGATGTAGACTTCCTAGCTTGAATGTATGGTGCTATGTGGATGTAAGTTGTGCAATGGATGTAACCCTAGATGGAGTGATAGTAGTGATAGGATGCTAAAATCTAGGACCCTCATTATGGTCTTATAAGCTTTATATTTATAGGGCTCTCAAGTTTAATTTCGTAATTAATCTTGAAAATTGAGTGAAAAAAAAGATAAAGATGACCAATGGCTAGAAGTGACCCAAAAAGGAGTGAAAGAGGATAAGCATAGATTGGGGTGCCCAGAGTGGGACCAGGCATCCCAAGATAAGGTTCCCCCTAGAATTAGGGCTAGAATCTCAGGGAAGTTGTGAAATGGGTAGATAGGTGGTAGAAAATATGTGGGAAAGATGAAGTAAAATATAAAAAAAGATGGCAAAAAGGGGAGGATTAATTGGTACTTTGTACACTTGAGAACCTTCTAAATAGTAGTATAAGACTAGGTTAAATATTGTCTAAAGTGCATGATTTTATGTCTACATTTTTCCCCCACTTTATGTTGGTGAGTGAACAAATTGGTAACATAAAGTATATATATAAACATACTTGATGTCTATATAAATTGTAGAAGAAAACACACTGATAGAATAGAAGAATGAATGAAAACAAGAAAAATGTGGAGTGTGGATTCTAAAGATGAAAAATGTGTAAAAAGTGATGAGAGTGAACCTAGGGTGGAACACATGTGTAGTTGCTGTAGGTGTGTAGTGTACTTGTATGGTTAATATGGCAAGTACCATCGTGGTGTGTTGTTGTTTTCACTATTTTTATTGTTGCCCCTAATTTGACTACTTTTTTCTCATATGACGGACCTGCAAGGAGAAAACGATCAAGTAGTCAAATATGTATGTATGTAAAAATACTGTGTAAAGTATGCTAGAATAGAAAGTGTAAATGGAAAAATAGAACATGTGCACCTAATCCATGTTGAGAAAAAGGGTGTAGAAGGATATCCTGTAATGTTGTGAGTTTTTTGGGTGATCTCACACCACCCTAGTTGAAGAAGTGTAGGGATGAAATGCTCAATGTCCTCCAACTCTAACCACTTTTGCTGTAATTTTTGAAGAGATCTATGTCTTGCACTAGTTTTTGGGAAATCCTACACCACTAAACAAAGAAGTGTAGAGAGGCCACCCACTGTAACCCCTGAGCCTGTGACCGGTCTATAAAATTATTGAAGGACATCATGTCCTATTCAGGCCATTGTGTATGGATTTCATAGACAAGTCTAAACTCACTTGCTTTATGTGAACCAATGTAAATACGTTGTGTTAGTAGAACCCTCAATGATGCCCCCCTCTTTGGAGGCACATTTGATGACCCTGGAAGGAGAATGTGGCCCCAAAAGAGGACCAACCGCACTCTGACCTTGCAACCAACTTAGCCTTGTAGGGGGGAAAGGGAAAGCACTTGGTAGATACTGAGGCACACACAAAAGGGGATGGATAGTCAATACATGTGTTATTCCAAAAACATACATGTAAATAAGACAAGTTTGGAATACGTAAATAATGTAAAAACTACCAAGAAAAGTAGTGTAAACATGCGAAAAAAACAAGAAGACCACACAATGCAAATTTCAAACATGGTACATCACTCACGATGTTGCAAGACACGCAAGGCCATCATGGATGCAAAAATAACTCAAGTGTGCACACAAGCAAAGGGAAAATCCCACATATAATGGAAAATAACACAAAAAAATAAACATGTAGTCCTGTAAAACAAGTTCTTCACATGGAACACCCGTTAACATTTTCAAGTGAAAACTAATATGTCAAAGCATGTATAAACAAGCAAAGTATAAGAGGCTAAGTACAAAATGAAACAATAACACCTATATGAGATGAATGTGGATGCCCCCAACAACTAGTATAGTAAGGGTAGAAGGTGAGCATCCATGTCGCATGTAAATGTCATGTATTTATGATCACACTAGAAAAAGGTGTGAATGTACATGTGTGTATGATAATGACATATAGGAAAGAAAGCTAACATGTGTAATAGAATGAACATGCAAAACACTAGTAAGAAAGAGTAAATGCTACCAAGACAATGTAGTATGTTGTGGATGGATGGAATGGAATGCAAGATGAAATGATAGGAGAAACATGCCCCTTGAGTGTATGGAAGTGTATGCAGTGAGGTTCATTTTGTTTTCCCCTGAAGTTAAGAATGAATTGTAAATGAGAGTGCGTCATCGGGAAATGGTCAAGTAGTGTAGGTTGTGTCTAGCATGTTGTGATGAGTGTGTATGTGTAGTAGTGATGTAATGCGACATGTGGAGAGATGATGTACATGAACCCTATAGCCAAAGCATATATCACGAATTTGGTGATAAGAAGAGTGATGATTTATACCTAAGCGTATATCATGATAGAATGAGTTTATGGTGGTGATATGAAAGGAAAGATGTGTGCGGACCCTATAGCCTAAGTATATACCACGACTTGTTAAATGTAAGAGTGATGATTTATCCCTAAGCGTATATCACTATAAGATAAATGGATGGAAATTCATGGTATACAAAGGTGTGCGTGGACCCTATAGCCTAAGCATATACAACGAATCGTAGAATGTGTGAGTGATGATTTAGCCATAAGCGTATATAACTATAATATGGGAGAAGAAGGTGATGATATAAGCCTATAACGTATGTCACTACTAGATGGATAATGAGGGTGTATGAAGCGTAGATAAGTAGGTGGTGGGTAATAGAAGGTGGTGATTTTAGCACTAAGCGTAGACCACTATGTGTGGAATAAGGTGAGGGTGGTTATTTAGCCTAAATTGTATACCACTAATGGATGAGCGGGAGAGGTAATGATGTATTAGAATTACTTAGGAGAGGATGATAGAATAAGAAATGATTGTATGTAAGAGGATAACGTAGAATGGAGAAAGGAGTTGCGATTTAACCTAAGGTGTATACCACTACATGATACGATGATGAGTATGGGTGAGGATATAGCCTAGAGCATTGGTCACGAGTCAAAGAAATGTGGTATGATGACATGTCACATGTAGGTAAGGTCAATTTGATTGGTAAACCCTCCGTAGTAGAGTATGGACCAAGGAACTAGAGTGTGTCATATGGTGGTGAGTACAATGCGTAGAAGACTACGTAGTGTAAATGACCAAGTTAGGTGAATGTGTGGTGTAGGAAATGTAATGTTATATGTGGGTAGGTAGAAATAGAATGTGTATTGATGAGAGATGAAATTAGACCCAAGTATAAGAAAATCTAGTGTAGGGTATATGAATGCAATGTGGGTATGGAAGGTGTAATGCAATAATTGTGTAGATAGGAATATAATGTGTAAAGATAATAGATAAAAATAGACCCAAGTATAAGTAAATCTAGTGTAGCATGTGAAATGTATAGGATGTGTGGATGATATAGAAAACTAAACACATATATGATGAGGACTAATGTAATGTGTATGAGATAGATGAGGTAAAAATGAATAGAAGATGAGGTATGCATAGGATGATGTAGGATGTATGCATATGGGTGCAATATTGCGGGTGTGGAGTTTAGTGTAATAGTAATCCCTCAATAGTCTAGTGTGAACCAAAGTACTAGGGTGTGTCATTGGGTAATGAGGGTGATATGATATGTGGTGTGATAAATCAATTGGAAATAACAAATAAACAATTATGTAATGCATGATGTAAGGCTATGTAACTAGGGTAAAAGAGGAGGGGGATGTGTAATTGCTATGCCCCCAAGTGTATGATAACACATGTACTATGTAATAAATGATGTATAGGGGTGATGAAACATGATGGATTTTTTTAATTGATAATGTGTAAGAAGTGTTAAAGTATTATAGATGTGTGTATGTAGAGGTGGTGATGTAATGGAGAAATGTGAGATGAAACAAGGTTCTTCATGGTAAAAGACCCCTCAATAGTCATATAGGAACCCCAAGAATATGAGTGTGTCATCAAGAGGGTAGAGTAACAAGATTCATCTACCAAAGGCCAAGTTTACACATGGTGTGACCTTGTTGGAAAAAGTTTGTAGTAGAATTAGGTGGTGGCAGTGAAAGTGAAAATGTATCATGAGCACCAGGAGGAGGATTAGTTGCTTTGACAAAATTAATGGGTTGGAGTGTAGATTTGGGAAGAGGCCATGTTGTACTGAGTCTCAAGGGAGATTGTTAGGTTTTTTTGATAATGTAGTAGACGACCTAGCAGGAGTGGTTTGTGAACTAATTTTGATAGGTGGTAGACATTGTTGACTTGGGGAAACCATGGGTGATGGCTTAGGTAGTACTTGAATAACTAAAGAATGTGTATGAGAAGTGATATCATGATGCATAGTAAGGGGAGGAGAAACAATATTCAAAATAAGAGAATTTCTTGGAAAATTAGGAGAAGGATCACTATGCATAGGGGAAGGGTTGTTAATATCACTTATGTAATGAATAATAGAATCAAGATCTTCCTTAGAAAGATCAGGAGGAAGGTCACTAGTAACCACAAGAGCTTGTGTAGATGGATCTGGACTAATCAAAGGAGAAAGAGACTTAGGATTCCATGTGGGTGTGACCTTTGGAAGGGGATGTTGTGCATATAATGAAATAAGATCTTGACATGTAATACTTTGGATTAGGTAGCAAAAGTGTGGAAATAATTTACATTATGTCCTTTAATTCAATGATAAGGGCAATATGGATGACCTAGATATTTTTCTAATTGACAAGGAAAATAGTAATGAGTAGGTGGTAGAGTGATAAAATTAGGAATAAAAAGTTGAGTAAAGATTGCTTGTGGCATGGTATTATGCTCAAATATGAGAGGCTTGGGAAATGACATGTCATGAGGTTTAGATAGATGACATGTAGTGGACATATATTTCATATAAGATTTAGAAGGAGCACAAACATGCTATTGTGAAGAATCCTTAAGAAGTTGAATTTCAGATCTAAGGGATGTGATGG
Source organism: Taxus wallichiana var. yunnanensis (assembly GCA_018340775.1). NCBI lineage: Eukaryota > Viridiplantae > Streptophyta > Pinopsida > Cupressales > Taxaceae > Taxus > Taxus wallichiana. The sequence continues at coordinate 608,143,117 of CM031240.1, forward strand.
TGGATTCCATAGATTGAATATAGGATGTATGCAATTGAGAAACATCTTTAAGCTGTTGGATATCATATCTAAGAGATGCGATCATTAATTCCTTAGATTGCATAGGGGATGTATATGATTGAGAAGCATCCTTAGAATGTTGACCTTGATCTAAGAGATATAGGCTTGAATCGAATCTAAGATGGGTTTCTTAGATGGAGGGTTGTCAAGGTCGTGGTCGATAAATAAAAAATGAAGCATAACACTTCATTCGTGCGGTGGTGTATTTTCATAAAAATACTTGGTGTCTAGGGATTATTGGAAAATAGCCTGACAAGTGGGATATCTCTTAAGTAAATCAGATAAATAAGTTTGAGACATGATATAAGAATAATAAGGATCATAAGTGTGAAAGATGCCAAGTTCACCAAAATGATTAACTAAAATAGAACTATGTACGGGAAATAATAACCCTAGTTAATCTAATATAGGAGGAATAAAATGTTGTAAATGAACTAAAGCAGTATGAAATAAATGTAAACAAACTATTCTAAGTGAAATAAAACCCTAATATGCAAGAGGGAAAAGGGAAATGACTTAGCTGATTGATGGTGACTTTCACGAGTTGTTGCAAATTTGGAACTAGAGCTCAACAAAGGCAAACGAACACTCGAGAGGCCTACAAAGGGAACATTTAGTGCATCGAAGTGACAAGAACTTGGGAATGTACTAGGGTGCTTGAGGGTTCCCCTGGTCTACAATCTAGGTGCTTTAAATAGTATAAATGCTTAAAACCATAATTTGGTACAATCACTAAGTGCCTATGAATACTTTCTATCTGTCGCATTGGATTCACTAGATGAAGCTGGATGACACCCGTACAAGAAGAAAAAGAAGGGGTCGGAATGACCTTAGCTGCCAAACCAGTGGACTTATCATTGAGTGCTGCACTACATTACGAACCCTAATGTAGTTTTGGTGAGTGTGTGTATGTCATTCCCTAGGTGCTCTCATGTCAGTTGCACTTTGTGAAGTAATGTGCTATGATAGCTATAAAAGATGTAGATAATAGAGTAGAATGAATAAAATCCATCCTCTAAGAATGTGTGTGATGCAAAATTCCTAGCTTGAATGTATGGTGCTATGTAGATGTAAGTGGCGCAATGGATGCAACCCTAGATGGAGTGATAGTAGTGATAGGATGCAAAGACCTAAAACCCTCATTATGGTCTTATAAGCTTTATATTTATAGGGCTCTCAAGTTTAATTTCATAATTAATCTTGAAAATTTTGGCGAGGAAAAGATAAATATGACCAATGACTAAAAGTGACCCAAAGGGGAGCAAAAGAGGCTAAGCATAGATCAGGGTGCCTAGAGTGGGACCAAGGCACTTGGGCGCCCAAAGACAGGTGGGACACACGGAATAAGGGCTAGAATCTCGGGAAGTTGCGAAATGGGTAGATAGGTAGTAGAAAATATGCGGTAAAGATGAAGTAAAAATAAAACAAATATGGAAAAAGGGGGATTAATTGGTACTTTGTATACTTGAAAACCTTCTAAATAGTAGTATAAGACCGAGCTAAATATTGTTTAAGGTGCATGATTTTATGTCTACAAAGTGAAAAATAATGAAGATTTTGGATTCTTCAGTTGTCCACGGGATGAGAGATGCGAGGGATTCCATAGTGTCTGTGAAGTGATTAGATGAATGAGGCATGGTTGGAATGATGTATTAATCAATGACCTCAAGAAGAAAGTTGACAATGTCCTTGTATTTTTGAAGGACTTCATTTTTTCATTGATAGATTCCCTTAATTTGATTGATGATGAGCTGAGAATCACCATAGATATCGAGGATTTGGACGCCGAGAATGATAGTAGTTTAGAGACCTAAGATGAGGGATTCATACTCAGTTATGTTGTTGGTGCATTCAAAGTTGAGTTTTTAAGCCATGAGGATACAAGTTTCCCATGGAGGAATGATGATGATGCTAGTACCTCCCCCTTTCCAACACTTAAATCCATCAAGGAATAGTTTTATTTTAAGGGATATTACTCATGATCAATGGTATAAATAGCTTCATTAGGAAACTACTCATGGGGAAGTTGATTGTCAAGAAGAAGGGCTTCATCAAGTTGATAAAAATATCTTGGATCTTATTAATTTCTCGAGAGATGAACTCTAGGTCAAACTTGGTCATGAGCATGATCCATTAAGTGATGAAATCATTTTGGTAAGGCTTAGAATGCTCGAGTTTTATGAGGATTAACACTCGTGATGATATAGTTTTTTTGGTTGAGAAGATAGTGGCAAGGTTTAGAAGTGGAAAAGAAAATATCGCAATGTAGCTTTTCGGTTTTGGTGTAGAAATTTTTGTAGTTGTGAAGAGTTCGATAGATACAATAAATAGCATGCTCCCTACCATAATTATCATGGTGTGCCAAAATGACACCTAAAGTATGGTCGGTGGTAGAGATGTAAATATAGAAAGGTTCCCCCTTGAGTTGGGACGTGAACACAAGAGGTGATAAAAGATAGTGTTTGAGCTCATCAAAGGCCTTTAGGTAATTGACATTCCATTTAAAGTGGGGTTCTTTAAGGAGGAGATGGTGAAAAGGTTTGAAATGATCTAAAAGTTGTGAGATTATATGACGAACTGAATGGATTCTTCCTTTGAGACTTCGAAGTTGTTTAATATTGGAAGGAGGCATCTTAAGGATGAATTTGATCTTGATGGGTTCAACATCAATACCCCTAATAGAAAAATTAAGCCAAGGATTTTTCCATTTAGAACTCCAAACACACACTTGGAGGGATTAAGACAAAGAAATAAATAGATAAGATGTGTGAAGAGGGTTTTGAGGATAGGAAGATGGTCCTTTTGACGCTTGGATTTACCCAAGAGGTCATTGACATAATCCTCTATAGTTTTATGGATGAGATCATGGAAGATGTAGGTCATGAATCATTGATAGGTAGCTCTCACATTTTTCAAACCGAAGGGCATGACACAATAGAAAAAGGTTCCCCAAGGGATGATGAAATATGTCTTATGATAGTCTTAAGCACAATGAGGATTTGATTATATATAGAAAAACCATCCATAAGAGAAAGCATCTTGTGGCATACAGTGAGGCCGATAATATGATAGATGTTAGGAAGAGGAAAGTCATCTTTAGGGAAATAAATATTTAAATATTGTAATTTGGTATAGATCGAGAGATTTCTAGAGGCCTTGGCAATGGGAACAATGTTGGATACCCATTGTGGATAGTTGATAGGTATGATGAAGTTGGCGGAAAGAAAGTGTTGCAACTCCTCTTTAACAAGAAGGTAAATGTAAGGGTGCATGAAACATAGCTTCAACTTAACTAGATTAGCATTGGGATGGTAACAATTGATTATGCTAAAATGTAATATCCTATCCTAATCTAATGCAAGTTTGCAGTAAATAATGAATAAATAAATGAAGGAAATAACTCAAGAAAAATAAGAAATAAAAATATGAAACCCTAATGTGTAAAGAGGTTGGAAGAGCCTTAGTTGATTCAAAGATTCCACATGACTACGTTAATGTAAGGACTAGATGAACATGAATGGGATATTATTGCACAGGAGCTTGAGAAAATTCAGATCCAATTAATTTAGCTGGATTGGGGTGCCTAGAAAAGGGATTGGGGTTCCTGGGGCACCACCGGTCCTGTAATATGGGCACCCTAGTATGTGTGGGAAGTTCGAAGTCAATTTCACAGATACCCTAGATGGTGTGGAGCCTTCACTTCCTGTCATGTGTATGTCACACTTAAATTGTTGATACCACTATAAACCTACAATAAAGGAATCACCTGCAAAACAAAAAAAGCATCAAAACCCTAAAGAAATAAAGATGCATACGAAGGGATTAGACTATCCTCAACTTCCAAATTGATGGAATTATCACTGAGTATTGCACTACATCACAGAACTAATGTAGTTCTAGGTGTTTGTGTGGAATAATTCCCTAGGTTTATCTTTTTCTAGTCACATTTTGTGAGTAGTCAACAAGTAAATAAATGTAGAATGTAAATAATTTGTGTATAGAAACAATATAATCTCCTCTTATGAAGTGTGATGCAAATGAACCAACCTTTGTGCCTTGTGATGGAGCTAGATGGATGAAAATGTATCTATAGATGCCTTGATGGATGCAACCTTAGGTGGTGATAGTATATGCTTAGTGCTTGGTCCCTTATTATGATCACATAAATTTATATTTATATGATTCCTTCACTTGAATTTTGTAATTAACCCCGAAAATGCCAACTACCAAAAATATAAGATACTCAAATGGATAGAAAGAACCTAAAAAAGTGATATTAAAGTGTAAAGAGGGAAGGGGTGCCCAAAGGAGACGAGGGTACTAGGTGCTAGCATTCTAGCTAGGCACTCTAGTCCAAAAATGTGAAACTGAAGTATGAAAAGACAACCTGGGCCAATAAATGTGTAAGACTAAAAGTAACAATAGAAAGAAATGAAGGATGGTTAAACACCTAGGTTAATCAATACTCTTCTTCCTTAGGAACCATATGAATAGTAGTAAACAATCGAGACTAGATAATGACTCAAAGTGCATGATTTTGTGTCTACATTTCCCCCCACTTTATGTTGGTGAACAAAAATATCAATAATATAAAGTATATAGAGATGCATACCTAATATCCATGTAGATTGATGTAAAAAGCATGTTGATGGATTAGAAAAAGTATGGAGTGATAAAAACATGGAGCATGGAGACTAAAGATGGAAAAAAAGTGTAAAAAGGTGATGAGAGTGAACATAGGGAAAAAAAAAGTGTGTGAATGCCAATGTGTATGATGTACCTACATGTTAGTGTGACCTTGTTGTTGATGTTGACTTGCTACACATACAAATGGACCTACAAAAGAGAAAATGATCAAGTAGTCAAATACACATGCATATGTGTAAAAATGTGTGTAAAGACACATGTATGTATGTAAAAATCATTAAATGAAAGTATGAAAATGAAAAATGAACATGTGCACCTGATTCGTGATGAGAAAAAGGGTGTAGAAAGGATATTATCAATGAAGTGTGAGTTTTTGGGCGATCTCACATAGTTGGTTGAAGAAGTGAAGGGATGAAAGTTTAATTTATCCTCCACCTTGAACCGCTTCCCAAAAGTAAAGAGATATCTATACTTGTCTAGTTTTTTGTAGAGTGTAATTCCCCTAACATGGTTGATATCTATGATGGCTTTGGTAATAGAATTTGTAAATGTTGATATGTGATTCTTGTCTGAAGATGGTGTACTCTTGTGAACTAAGAAATCATGTTTTTTATAGATAATATGTTATCTACTAGAAATAGATACCATTTTTCCATGTTTATGCTGAATTGAAAATGAAGTATTTCATTCCTTCTTATCTTTGAATAATTCACTGCATGTGGAAATAAGAAATTGGTTCAGTTTAAACTAGTTCATAAAGATTTGTTGCACTTGAACTTGTGCTTCAGTTTTCATAATCTCGATGCAGGATAGCTATACCTTGGATCAATTTTAGTGATCCAAGGCATGCTTTCAATTTCATGACATTGTGGTCATCTTGACCGAGTTGGACAGATTATGGGATCTCTGAACTCTAGATGTCTTGGAATCTCGGGTGAACTCTGCTGCTCTTGTGTTTTGTATGTGATCTTTGAATGACATTCGATTCATCTTTTGGTAAGTTTTAAGTTCAATTTTTAGCTATTCCTAAAAGAACCTAATTAAATATACGTTCTTAAGTTATAATCCTATCCTAAGTTACTAAGTTCTTTTATTAATGTGGATTGTTTATTAAAAAGGGGGAAAAGCTTAGACTAAACTAATAAATTAACCTAAGGACCTAAGTTGGTTTCTAACCTAATGTTATGAACCTAACCTAGACTTGGGCTAACCTAAGGGGTGGAATGGATGACTCACATTGGGATGTTAGTGGAACTAACCTCTAAATATTTATGAGGGACTTAATGGGCATTCAAACTCTGGGATGCTTTGCTAATCTTGGTGAGTATATGACGATTTGGAGGAAGGTTAGTTGGCATCGTTGCTAAAGTTTTAGATGCATGTAAATTTAAATTTGGTAATGGAAAAACTTGAGTTGGTGGTGGTAGGAGAGATAAGGTAGGACCTGATAGTCTGTTTGAACTTTTATTCTTGGAAATTGCAAAGAAACCACCTAGGAAGTAGGGGAGGTTGGAAGAAAGAATGGTTTCAGTTTTTTGCATTACTCATTTGGTTTTTGGTGAGCTTGAAGCTCTATATGTGGTTTTTCATTTCAAACCTTTAGTTCGAATCCTTGCATGCTTATTTCACCTTGCATGACAGTGATGGTAATGGAAATATCATTGAGAAGCTATAAGAAGAAGGAGAAAGAGGTAACAGAGCTAGTTGTTGGAGTTTTCGTGGAAAAGAATTATTGTCAAGGCTCGCTTGAATATTTAAAGAAAGAACTTGAAGATAGAAGCTCTATAGGGCATGATAGGCCCTATCTATTTAATTTTTCTGATTTTATTTAATTTTCTTCATTAAAAGAGATATTCTCTTTTGAAAAACTTCAGTTCTCGATTCTGTTTTTCTTATTCCTTGCTTCAATAGTGTTTTGACTTGTTTCCTTTGGATGAATAATGATTTTTGTACTTGTTGTGTGGAATACGAACTGGGTTGTTTTAGTCATAGTTTTGATTAGCTTATTTTTAGTGAAACCTTCTTGAAAATAGAATGGATATGTGTTGTTTTTTGTTGAATGTTTACTTAAACTGAAGAGTGCATATGCATTAATATTAATCTGGTTTTGGTTGGAATTTGTAGAGTCTTGGTATAATGATTTCCTTATCAATAGGATTGAATTTTATCATTTTAAGATACTTTGATTTAGTTTTTTTGGATTCATGCCATCATTTCAAAGTTAATCTAGGTTATGCGTTTTGTTTTTTTTTCTTGATAATGACAGCGGGGACCATTATTCTATTCATCTTGTTTCATGACTATATGTTCATTCTTGCATGGAATATACAACTCAAGTTTAGATTTGGAATACACTTATTTTGGGTTCATTCCAAAATGGATTTCTATTGGATATTTCTCCTTTTGTTGAACCTTATCGGATAAGATGAACAAAAGGAATGATTGGGAAAGTTTTGGTTTTGTTCTGTTGTGTTTTATTTGTATTTTTGGTAAACCTAGTCAAGGCTTTTGGGTTCCTTTTCAAATTTTTGATCTTAGAAAATTTTCATGAATTATTGACTGATGATGAATTCTATTTGAAGTGGGGTTGTTCAAATGATATATCTTCCCTTCTTTTTTGATGATTGTTAGTTCATTTGGAGACTAGCTTTAAACTTGGTCTAGGTTGTTCTCCTTTCTTCACATCGAGTTTACTTGGAACGAAGCAAGTCATTTGTTTAATTGGTTTAACCGTGTATGGAGATAGTATCTTTGGGAGAGGAAGAAAAATTGGTAAAACTATTGAATGTATTGATTTAAGTTCTTTTTGATTGATACATTAATAGTCACCCATTTTCGGGCTACATCATGGTGATTCGGGTAAGAGCTCGATGATCTTATGTGGCAATTAAAAGTTATTTAAGCACTTGAAGTGCATTTCTCTTGAGGGAGTCTGTCTTGTTTCATTTTTGTCTGTATTTGCATGGAGTAGATGGATTTTCCTATAAGATGGGAAATGTTTGTGGTTTCCTCTTTGATGTGATTCAATGCCTATTTAAATTTGTATATAATGGAAGTGTAGCTCAACTCTGCTTCATATTCGTCCTTCGAAGTGGTTCTAGTTCGAGAGTTTGTGGAACTTGATAATTTGGGAATAGTTGTTTGTTTTTTCTCTAGGTTTCATATATTTTTGCACTCGGCTTTGGTGTTCGATAGATTAGTGTTTTATAGACCTTGATGCAAATGGGTCTGAGTATATGATATTTATGTGAGAATGTTTTGGGTCTTGAGTAGGTTATGAACTTTGGCTCTCTTGTCCCTTTTCGAATTTGATAGTGGTTGGTTTGAATATTCTGTGTATTTCTAAATGGTAGCTCATTTATCTTTTGGCATTGAGAAGGACATAAAATTACTATTGATAGGGACTACGGTGGTATTAGTTGTGACTATTTCTATGAGTTGAATTTGAAAATGAACCGAGGAATTTTAGAGAACTTGAACCGTGAGTTACTTTGGTTGTTTCTAATTGACTAATTTTTCCTTACCTATGTAATGGGACTTATTCATGTTCAATGTACTTCTTAGACTCTAGGTTGAGTCTAAGATAGTATGATTTTTAGATGGAATATAATTCAAATTTGTTTGTTTATTTATTCATGTATTATTCAAGATGTTAACTTGAAATAACAAAACAATATACTTATTCTAAAAGGTAGTTTTTATATCCTTGTATTACTTCTTGAAAAGTTATATTAGGTTGAGATGAGGATCTTAAATTCAAAACTTGGCTAAAAAGGTAAGATTAGGATTGGAAATATGAATTTATCCCTTCTTTACTACTGTTGTTTTGATTTCTAGCATGTTGTAATAAGTTCATAAGGATGTGGAGTTAGGATTAACTATGATGATTTAATTAGTCCTTGCTTATACATTACTTATTGAATCTTTAATATTCTTTCTCTCTCCTTCTTAGTTTCGATCTTTTGAGAAAGTCTTCTTGAGTATCTTGTTTTATGTTTTTGGAATTGTTTCATAAACAACAAGGTTCCTTTTATGAAACAGTTAGATAAAAGTAAAACATTTTAATTTTATAGTTCTTATCATGCTCAATTCATATGAACTAACTCATGCTAACAATTTTGTAGATGGATTTTGTAAAAGATGAAAGGAGAAAGACATATAGAAAGTTACATCTATTTTACTAAAGAAATTGTCTCTTTATTATGATGATTATGTAGCATCATTACTTGAGATGTACTTTGTCGAGAAAAGGAAAATGTAATAAAACTAGTTTTATATGGTTTTAATAGCACTATGTAATCCTTGAAATAATTTTTGTAATCAGTGAATGGATCACTCCCTTTTTGATAAATAAATGGTTTGATGATTGTTGATTTCTACTTTATTGTGATACCTTCATTGGCATAAATTGGGATGTATTATTAAGTAATATCTTTAATGAAGGGAAGATAGGTATTTAAGTGTTATGGGATTTGGAAACTTAATAGTTCTTATATTTATAAGACTTTTGGATTAAGGATTTGAAATATTAGTTGATTCATTACACATAAAAGAGATACAACTAATAGTTGATACTCTTGAATAGATCCTTAAATAATGGAAAGGGAATATGAATGAATTATATATATAAGTATGAATTCTTGTTGTACTAGAATATATGTGATCTATTTTCATAATTTGAACATTAGTCCTTGGTAAAATAAAATAGGAATTTTTATTGAAATCAATCTTAGAGACTTATTTGTATATCTTGTTAAAATGTTATGAATACATTGTTGGTTGGAGCACGATAGCGGCAGGAGTTGAAAGGAGGGATTTTCCCCTTTACGAGTCCAGGGCCGCGTGCCCAAGGCGGGGGACTCGAGGGCAGCACCCCCATCTGCCACATTTAATATTTATTTATGCATTTTGAAATCTGGACCGTTCCTTATTAGGTCATAGATCTAAAAGTGGCTTTTACGTTTCCCAGGAATGATATAAACCTGAATATCTTTAAAGGGTCATATGTTTGAGGCTCACTATAGTAGTTGATGCACTGTAAGAGAGTTTTTCTAGATTAAATAAAAGTATTGGCTGTTTCTGGTGGACGTAGCCCATTTTGGGTGAACCACGTTAAATTTGTGTCTCTGTTTTATTGCATTTTATTTCTAATTTACGTTTCCCACATTATTCATTACATGCTTGTTTATCTATACAACTGGTATAATCCTAAAAACTAGTATCAGAGTGCGTTTGAGATTTATTTTTGGCACTATACTCACTTAGGGATTTTGTTTGAGTGGGAGAAGCAACAATGGTAGAGGAGAGTAATTTTAGAGTTGAGAAGTTTGATGACCGAAATTACCAGCTATGGAAATGCAGGTGGAAGATTACTTGTATCAAAAGGATCTATACCTACTATTGGGAGGTGTAGCAAAAATTCCCCATTCATGTTTGATGAGGAGTGGAAGGTTCTAGACAGAAGGCTCTCGATGTGATTTAATTGAGTTTGGCATCGTCTGTAGCTTCAAATATCTCATAGGCGAAGAGTACAGTAGAGTTGATGAAAACTCTAGCTAATTTATATGAAACACCTAGTGCATCCAATAAAGTTTATTTGATGAAAATATTGTTTAATATACAAATACAAGAAGGTGGATGTGTATCTAACTATCATAATGATTTCCATAGTATTGTAAATCAGTTAGATTCGGTTAATATCCCATTTGATGAGGAGGTTAGAGCATTATTATTCCTATGTTATTTTCCAAAAAGTTGGGAAAACTTAGTAATGACAGTTAGTAATACATCATCTACTTCTCTTAAATTTAAAGATGTAGTAAGTGTCATCTTAAATGAGGAAATGCGTAGGAAAATTATAGGGGAAAATTCTTCTTCTAGAAATGTGTTGAATATGGAGAGTAGAGGGAGGAGCAAGGAGAAATCAAAGAGTAAAGCTCGTGGGAGATCTAAATCAAATATGGGCAGATCCAAATCTAGGAGTAGAGGCATTATTTTTTGGAACTGTGGAAAGAGAGGACATGCTAAAAAGGATTGTTGGCTCAAAGGAAACAAAGAAAACCAACCTAAAGGTATTAAAGAGGAAAATACGATAGGTAATATTGTTCAGGATGCTCTTATACTTTCTCTTGATACTAGAGTAGAATCTTGGGTAATAGATTTAGGTGCCTCTTTCCATGCAACCCCTAATAAGGGATATTTTAAAGAGTATGTCTAGGGAAATTTTGGACAGGTTTATTTAGGTGATGATGAGTTGTGCAATATTGTCGGGAAGGGAAATGTACACCTAAAATTACAAAACAAAACTACATGGATATTGAGAGACATGAGGCATGTACCTAGTCTCAGGAGAAATCTCATCTCTACAGGATAGTTGGGTGGTGAAGGTTGCACATAGTCACATTCACTTTAGATGCTTGGAAGGTTTCCAAGGGTGCCCTGGTAGTGGTACGAGGTAAGAAAGTATGCACTCTTTATTTATCTACTTGTATATCTAATTCTTCTACCGTATTTTCTACTTTAGATAAGGATGCTAACATGTGGCATAGTAGATTGGGACATATGAGTGAGAAGGGAATGAAAATTATACAAGAAAAAGGTAAGCTTTCATGTTAGATTTCTCAAGGCAGGGAATACCAAGAAAGAGAAAAAATTGGAGCTAGTTCATACAGATGTGTAGGGGTCGACCCATGTTGCATCTCTTGGTGGTTCTATGTACTATGTAACATTCATAGATGATTCCACAAGGAAGGTATGGGTATATTACATTAAGCGTAAGTCTGATGTCTTTGATACATTTAAGAAATGGAAAGAACTTGTTAAGAATGAATGTGGTTTTAAATTGAAATGTTTGAGATTTGATAATGGCGGTGAGTATCATAAAGTAAGAAATTTGATGATTATTGTTCGTGAACAAGATTCGTAGAGAGAAAATAGTTCCTAGGACTCGCAACAAAATGGTGTTAGTGAGAGGATGAATAGAACAATAATGGAGCGTGCACGGTCAATGAGATTACATGCGGGGCTGCCTCTTCAGTTTTGGGTAGAGGCTGTAGATATTGTTGTGTACTTAATCAAATGTGGACCTTTGAGTGCATTAGATGGAGGAATTCTAAAGAATTCTAGACCATGAAAGAGGTAGACCTTTACTTTTAACAAGTATTTGGTTCGAGTAGCATTTTTCATGTTAATAAAGAAAATAGGAAGAAATTGGATTCAAAAACCAAACATTTCACATTCATAGGCTATGGCTCCAATGGTGATTATGGATTTCAGTTTTGGGATCTAGATGAATATAATATAATTAGGAGTCATGATGTTGTTTGGCATGAAAATATATTATACGAGGATTAGGTACATGATGAGAAAAATCCCAAGGAAGATTTGGTTGAGAATATAGCTCCTAAAAATGAACTCTTGGATGGAAAATATCCACCTATAGGTATCGAGGTTGTGATTTTGTAGGTTGAGCATGACAAACTGCAGAGTCCACATTGGCACCTCTGTCATAAATTCAAGAAAATGAGCAGTCTAATGCCCGCTTCAACTACCACTTGAGACAAGGAACAAACGAGGAAAATTATGGAATAATTTTTTTTGTAGAAAGGTCTACAAACAAGTAGCAAGACACTAGTTTGAAACTAAATAGGTTTCAAACAATTTCGATTAACCAAACACAAGATTTCCATTTTTATCTTATAACAAGTTTACAAGGTTCCAATTTGGAGGTTACAAGTTTTACTAAGGTTCAGGGAGAAATTTATCGCCAGGCCTGCTCTCTATCAAGCCCTAAACTTCAACTAGATTTTTCACACACTTAGATTTATCAAAACTTTCCTAAACTAGGCTCATTGGATAGGAAATTTCCTCACCTTTCCAACCATATAAATAAGTCCTCCTAACTCCTTGTAGAACTCAAGTTATGGCCGGGCGGAGTTTTAGGGGAAAATTTTCCCTTGGAGGTCCGCGGGGTTAGGGAGAAAATTGGGAAAATTTTCCCAAATGCCACGTGTCATCACGTGATTAGTTCAGGCCGGCGGGTCGCAGGGAAAAATTTGAAATTTTTCCCAAAACCAAAGTCTCAATTTTCCAAAGGAAAATTTTCCTTCGTGCCTCCGCACTTGCTCAAATGGCCACGTGGTGCTTTGTGATTAGCCGCGGGCGGCGGAGGAAATTTAGATTTTTCACCCATGGGTTAAAAGGTTAAAAGAATTGCATGGACCCGCACACCCATTGGGACACATGTCATCACCCCATTGGTTGCGGGAGTGCGGGGCTGCAGAGAAAAAGTGAAATTTTTCCAAAGGAAAAAATGGTTAAGTTTTTTCCATTTTGATCCGCGCCCCCCCTCCCGCCACGTGTTAGAACATGATTGTTTGGGGCATGCGGGATTGTGGGGAAAATAGGGAAAATTTTCCCAAGGAATTTTTTTCAAAAAGTTAAGTTTTTATTAAGGGTCCACCCCTATAAAGTGCCACATGGAAAATTATGATAGGATGAGAGGGTGGCGGGGCCGTGGAACTTTTTGAGAAATTTTTCTAAAGTTCAAAATTTAAATTTTTCTGGAAATTTTTGAGAAATTTTTCTAAAGTTCAAAATTTAAATTTTTCTAAGGTCGAATTATTTCATTTTTGGTTTGGGATGGCCATTTTGAAGTAAAACTTCAAATGGCCATAAATTTTGATAGGAAGCTTCATTTTAGGAAAATGAGGACTTTCCAAAATCTCTCAGAGTCCTCTTTGCACAAAAATAATCAATTTTAGAATTTGGTAAATTTTCGAGGGTCAATTTTAAGAAATAGATCTGCAGGGTTTATAATTTTAAAACTGGCAGTTTTTCCAACTTGGGAGATTTGTTCAATGTTGATTTCTTTTCTTCTCAACATGTAAATTGAACATGGAGAACTGGTCTAGGGTGAGTTTAGGATTGTTTGCAAGGTTCAAATTGTTGTTTGCTTTGCCATTTTCATTTTTACATCTTTTGACAGGAAAACTGATATGCAAGCTGCAATTTTGATTTAATGAAGATCTTAATAGCCATTTTTCATTGTTGAGTTTTCAAGAGGTTCCTTAAGTCTTATTACACCTAAATTTCATTGTTCCATTTCTCAATTTAAGTCATAAAACTAAACTGTACATTAGTTACATTATTTTTAAAAGCCAGAGTTATAAATTAAAAGAGAGTTCTTTCTTCCACGAGTTTACAGTTTAATGTGCAACATTCAAGTGTGGAAAAACATATCAGTTTCGTTCCTCAGACATCTAATTGATTCAACACACCCTTACATTCAATATGCAAAGTGAATTTCAATTCTAAAACTCATTTCAAAGTATCCAAATTTCTATCATTTCCTTTATACGGGATTCTCTTTTCCAACACAGAATTCATAAGATATAACAATCATTAAATTTCTAATACAACAATGCAATACATTTAATGACAACACTTTTTATTTATTCTCTTTCAGAACAGAGTCTCATTCTTTCACGTGATTTTCAAAATAGAATATGAGTAATATTTCTTTTCATTGCCCAAATGAGATTCAATCTTTCATTTCTAATGCAAAGTATCTTTTCATTACAACCATGTAAGTCAGAATAGCTACAATCCTTTTATTGAATTCTAACAAGGACATCTTTACAACTGAACTCCTTTCCAATTTGTATTAGATTTCCAACTTTCAAAATACAAGTATAAAACTCCTTTCACATTTTCTTTCCAAGGTAAAATAGAGAGATAGGATTCTTCTCTACATTCCTCAATGCAAATACAATCACTTCACATTACAATATATATATACACTCATCCACTCGAAGTGGGAAGGGTTACATTAAAATTGCTCAAAGGAATGACTGTCAAACTGTGATTTTTTTTTCTTCTCCAAACAACAACATGTTGATTTCTTCATTCTTGCAACTTGAATCACAACAAGGAAGGGGGAAAGGCAACACTCTCCACCCAACCAAGATACCCAATGGGAAAATAGAAGCCATCTTTCCCCATTGGCCCCCGAGCCCCAACCATATTGAAATGGAGCATGATAATTCAACTCATGGAAACATGGACTTATTTCACATGCAAGCAACACTCATGTATCACAAAAATCAAAGAAGACACAAATCAAAACAAGGCAGCAGTTCTCAACTACATTAGAAAATATTCATATAATCACAAAGGCTTGAGCAAGCAAGCCAAACAAGAGCAAGAACTATGGAGGTCTCCTTATGCCTCCCATGTTGAAATTGGACATCCACCTACAACAACCACCAAGAACATAAGCATCCCATAAAACTTATCCCTCCTCAACCCCTCCTTATCCATCCTCCAAATTTATCCCTTATACCTCCCCCAAAGTAAGAAATACATGCATATTTTATTCCTAGGTGGATTCCAACCAACACTCCCTCCTCAAGACAAGTGCCAATGGAAAATCCCTTATCCCTCCTCTGATTAACCTCATAGTCTTCTCTCCACACCATGCCCTAAGAATTCTACCCATCTCTCTAAGAATTGAAAACACAACCACAGTAAAAAATTCATGCTAAAAGAGAGAAAAACAACAATTTTTAAAGAGTGAGAGCCTACCTCTCCATAATGGAGACTTGTTTCCAAAATAGTAGTTCTTTTAATGCTCAAAACACAGTCCCAAAACAGAAATGTACAAGCATGTGAATCAATCCAAGCTCTTCCACAAAGCAAGCTCCAAAGGCAAGAGAAAAAATTTGACCCAAGAGTGTAATAACAAAGTTTCAACAACCACAAAATGAGGAGGAATTCAAATTTTAAAGGAGAGGGTGGAAGAGGATGATGTGGATTCCAAGTGGGATGCCACATCATTTTTCTTCATTCCCCAAGAGTGCAATCCACATCAACAACAAATCACCATAAAAGAAAAATGACAAAATCACTTACACACACAATAGCCCATACCCCAAAAGGAATGCATTTAAAATTACAAGACAAGTGCAATCAATACTTACACAAATTTATGTCAAAATACAATAAAATAGATTGATTTTGACTCCAAAACAATAATCATGGTTGGTGGAGGTTTTTGAGAGGTGTGGGACAAGTTTAACTTGTCCCACAAGCCTCCAATTTAGGCTCCCAAGACCAAATCCGAGTTTCAAAGAGGATGGAGTGTTCTACACTCCAAAATCTACCTTACACAATCTATCATTTTACTTACACAACTCTTACATCCTCTTACAATTTCTTACACATGCATTTATATTTATGACATTTATTTATTACAATCTTTTATAAAGATTTATTTATTTACCACATGGTTATAATATATATAAGTCAATTTTCATTTTCAACCAAGACAATAACATTTAATTTATATTCCACATCCCAATTAATATAATTGAAATTTAACTATAAGACTCTCACATTATACTATCACATTAAAATAATTAAAATAAAGAGCACATTACAAATAAAATACATACAACAATAATTTTAAAAAGGGACACAACAAATAAAACACACATATACCCCATGGTCACAATAATGGAAATCCCCCATGGGAAATCCTAACAAAACACAACATACAACTCAAACACAGTTGCCATGGTGACCTTGTTGATTTCACACTGAATTCCAATATGGTTAGTCTCCATCCATGACGACAATTGTTGTGATTTTTAACCTGCAAAATGCAATATACCCCTTCAGCCTCATGGCCATATCAGAACATCCAAATGATATAAGCAACATACAATTATTAAATCCAAATCACAACATTATCAAGAATTTAACATTTATCATTTAAATTCAACTGCAACTATATCATCATCCAATAGATCTCTATACTATAGCTATTCATAATATCAATGTCACATGTCTACAATGAAAAGCAATAACCTGTCCATGTTAACCAGTATGTCATCATCCACATAATAATATTGATGTCTCAATGATCATCAAGAAAAATATTTGAATCCAGATCAATATTAATCTAGGATCTAACATCTAACCATCATACTAATCAAAACATAATAATGTCCATAATAATCCTTGATACATCATACTACATCAAAACATAATAATATCCAAAATGTGACCAATAGTGTCAGGATCAAGATCTGGATAGTGTCCAAGGAAATTGGGCTTTACAAGTAGTAAGAAAATAATGATCTCGTGACATCCCCATCTTTAGTAAGAAGGTCACAACGTATTAGTAGACCTCCAGAAATATTTTCCCCACTTTGTATTATTTGTTATTAACAAGATAGTGGTGAGCCGAGAGCTTTGATGAGGCAATGTAGGTGGAGTCCACTAAGGAGTGGGATCATGGCATGAAGGAGGAATTGGACTCCCGGAGAAGAACAAAACATGGGATTTAGTCAAATTGCTGGCTGGGAAGAGAGTACTACAAAACAAATGGGTCTGCCATGTGAAAGAAGAAGAAGGTGGATAGAAAAGGTACAAAGCAAGGCTTGTAGTGAAGGGGTATGAAAAAAGAAAGGTATTGATTTTAATGAAAATTTCTCCCCTATTGTAAAGATGTCTTCCATTCATCTTTGTATTAATTTTAGTTGTTGTTGAAGATTTACACTTAGAGCAACTTGATGTCAAGATGAAATTTCTCCTTGGTGACTTGGAGGAGGATTTTATATGCAACAACCACTTGGATTTGAGGTGAAGGGTAAGGAGAAATTGGTTTGTAGGTTGAAGAAGAGCCTATACGGGCTCAAGAAAGCTCCCGACAATGGTATCTAAATTTTGATAGTTTCATGCATGAGCATGGTTTTACTAGATGTCAATCAAATCATTGTGTATACTTTAAATGGTTGGATAGTGGGAGCTACATTATTCTTCTATTATATGTAGATGATATGCTTGTAGCAGGGTCTAATATGTAGGAAATTGCAAAGCTTAAGGAAAATCTTGCACAAACATTTGAAATGAAGGATTTGGGTGCAGAAAAGAAAATCCTTGGTATGAAAATCAAGAGGGACAGAATAAATAAGAAATTGGTGTTGTCTCAGGAGGACTATGTAGAAAAGGTGTTAGAAAGGTTTCAGATGCAGAATGTGAAACCAATTAGTACACCTTTGGCTAGGAATTTTAGACTAAGTAAAGAGAAATGCCCAACAACACAAGAGGAAAAAGATTATATGGCACGGGTTCCTTATTCTTTAGTAGTTGGGAGCCTTATGTATGCCATGGTTTGTACCAGGCCAGACATTTCCCAAGCAAAGGGGAGTTTTTAGCAAGTATATGGAAAATCTGGGTAAAGCACACTGAAAGGTAGTCCAGTGGATTATTAGGTACTTGAGAGGGACCACTAGTAGGAACTTGTGATTCAGAGGGTCAGATTATACTTTACAGGGATTTGTAGATTCAGATATGGCAGGAGATGTGGATAGTAGGAAGAGCACTCTTTGGATAAGTGTTTACAATTGGTGGTGTAGTAGTGAGTTGGATATCAAAGTTAAAGAAAGTAGTTGCCATACCTACTACTACAGAGGTAGAATATGTTGGAGTGACTGAGGCAAGTAAGGAAATGTTATGGATGAGCAGGTTCATGGAGGAGTTGGGTAAGGAGCAAGGGGATTGTAAGTTACACAGTGATAGTCAAAGTGTAATTCACCTAGCAAAGAACTCAACCTTCCATTCAAGAACAAAACACATTCAGCTAAGATATCACTTCATACGACAAGTGTTGGAGGATGGGCAACTTGAGTTAGTGAAGATTCATATAGATGATAATCCTGCTGATATGTTTACTAAGCCAATGAAAAAGGAGAAGTTGGATTTGCATTCAACTTCTGTGGGTCTTCAAGATTGATCTTGAAGTGGAAGAAACAAGCCAAGAAGAAAAGTCCAAGCAAGCATTGTAGTGGTGGAGTTACAACAATCAGTCTCCAAGTGGGAGATTGTTGGTTGTGGAGCTTGATAGCAACAAGAGTTGAAAGGGGGCTTCACCCCTTTGTGGAATCTAGGGGCCATGCACCCAGCGGGGGTTCGAGGGAAACGCCCTTACGCCACATTTAATATGTATTTATGCATTGTGAAATCTAGACCATTCCTTATTATGTCACAGATCTAATAGTTGGCTTTCTATGTTTCCCAAAATGATATAAGCCTGAATATATTTAAAGGGTCATATGTATGAGGCTCACTTTGTAGCAGATTGATGCACTTTAAGATATTTTCTTGATTTGAATAAAATGATTGGTCTATTTCTTATGGACGTAGCCCATTTTGGGTGAACCAAGTTAAATACTGTGTCTATGTTTTTATTGCATTTTATTTCTAATTTACGTTTCCCGCATTGTTCATTGCATGCTTATTTATCTATACAACTAGTATAATCCTAACATACATTATGATAATGGTTGATTGAATTCTTCCTTAGGAAGATTTCTTTAATCAAAATAATGAATTCTTAAAAAGGGAACTAAAGGGGATTTAGAATTCATCTTTATGAAGTCTAAAATAAAGATATTTAATAAGCTTGTTTTAAGCTAAGGATGAAATAAGAAAAGATCTAATGAACACATTTTCATAACATTGAGATCAATCATGTCGTTATATGATATAAGATGTTTCGTTTAAAGAAAAATTAACATGTAATTTGAATGGTTAGGAAAGAAGATTTTACTTGCATACCTACCTCTCGTGTAATTACACCTTGTAAATTTTTTAGGTTAGATGATGCTTAGTTGAATCTTAAAGCGTTGTAATCATTAATATTTAAGACAACGATTAAATGGGTTAATAAACTTGTAATCTTAAGTATGTTAGTCTAGTTGAGGAAACTCAATTGGATGTTGGAACACATCAACTGTAGCATAGTACCTTCGTAATGACATGAGTCATTACAAGGATACTATGATGTAGTTGTTATGTCTCAACACCCCACTTAGTCTATTTAACTTGATTGACATAAGTATAAGACTAGATCATGGTTCCATCCTGGAAAAGGATATAAACATGATCTAATTTTGAGGTCAACTCATGTTGACTTAGGGTAACTAGACACACCCAATCGCGTGAGTCGATTGAGTATGTATATGTATCCTTAGTCACCACAAGTAGTCTTCCACACTAGTGCATGTTGTTGCCCTTGTCTAGTGTGAAACCTTGAATACAATTAAATTGGTAGGAGTTAGGAAAGACCACTCTAGATAATAGAACAAGTGTGGTGAGGGACATATTCCATTCGACGAGTATGTTGTCTAGGAATGTAAACATGTTAAACATGTTTATAAACTTTGGCAAAAGTATCGCAAGATACTAGTTGCATTGTCCTATGTCACCTAGTCTAAGATGCAGGATTTTAGATGAATATCATTAATGAGATATCTAGATAGGCCTCTTAGAAAAAACACTTGGGTAATGCTAAAAGGGTAAAGGAAATAAGTATACATAGTATACACATTATTAAGTTAATGCGAGAGATCGGTGTTTCACCGAGTCATTTACAAATGCATATGGTTTTCTATTATGAGATGGATTGGCATTGGAATTTATGTTCTAAATTGTATTAATTTAAAATAAATAACATTATGTAAGAAATTAAAATAAATTTCCCTTGTTTCTAAAGTCTTAAAATAGGAATTTTACATAGAGAGGAAGGTATGGTTTATCCTCTAACTTGTAACTACTCCCTAGAATGCTAAGTACAATCTACTCTGTAAAATCCACTTTGTGTATGGAGTTCTCAGACCATGTTGAACCCACTCGCTATGTAATTAAGAAACCAAGTATGATTCTTAGCCATGAACTATGTTGAACTCGTATAAGTTCTATTTTGTGTATACCTTGTATAGGGTGACTAATTCACCTAAATGATTCCCCCTATTTTGGGGTACATGCGACGTCGATGTAAGTGGATGCAGCCCAAAAGAGGACCAAATGCTAAAAATGTGCCCCTGTGGGGGATGGATATGATTGGTAGAAACAAATACACATGCAAACAAGTGGATGGGAGACAAGTGTTAGTATAGACAAGCATGCATGTATAATATGAAATGTAATCTAGAAAACTATGTGTAAGCTAAACCACACAAGAAGAAAATGTAGACCACAAAAAGTTGGTTACAAACATGGGACACCACTTATGGTGTCGCAAGACAATTGAGGTCATAAAATACAAAAAAACAAGTGTGCACACAAGACAAAGGGCAAAGCCCATATATAAAGGCATATAATGAAAAACAAGCACAAGAAAAGTAACAGAAAACCATGGTCACAAATAATCATGCAAAACAAATTCTACACATGAAGAACCTATTATCATGTTTGAAAAGATAACAAGCATGTCAAAATCATGTATAATTGATAAAATAGTGTGCTATAAAAAAAAAATGAAGCAATAAAACCTATAGAGTATGAAAGCTAATGCCCCTTGAAGCCACGATGGGACTTTACTTTGGATCGTGTGTTGAGCATCCATGCTACATGTAATGGCCTTTTATAATCTGCAATCACAACTAGAAAGAAATTGAACACACATGTGTGTATGATAAAGATAACGGCATACAAGATATATATTTAGCATGTGTAAGAAGACAAACATGTATAAGAAAATGTAAGAAAAAAAAACGCAACCAAGATATACAACATGCTATAGAAGGATGAAATGGAATGTAGAGTGAATGATGGGATCTATGTGCCCCTTGATTGAATGGAATTTTATGCAATAAGGTTCATTTATTATACCCCCTTAGTAGTCAAGAATGAACTGTAAATGAGAGTGTTTCATTGGGAAATGATAGAGTGATGTATTGCATGTAGCATGATGTGATGAGTATGTAGTGATGATGTGTGACATAGAGATGAAGTGTGAGGATGTGTGATGATTTAGCCTAAAGTGTATATCACTACAAGATGAGTAGGGAAAGTGATGATGTAGCCTATGACGTATATCACTAACCTAGGAATGTCACATGAGAAAAGGATTGAATGGTTGAGTGTGGGAAAGTGATGTGGTCCATTTGTGATGTATACCCTCAACAATCTAGTATAGATCGTGAGACTAGAGTGTGTCATCGGGTAATGAGTGCAACACATAAAATAGTATTATTTTTAATATGTGTAGTAGATGTGGTGATGTGAAAATGTTATGTGATGTGTAGAATGTGTATATGTATAAAGGATAAGATGCGAATGATGTATGATGGAAGATTTACGTTGTAAAATATATAATGATGTGTATGTATAAAAGTGCAAGATGTGTGAAGAGGCATGATGTGTAGTGTAAAATGTGTAGTGTGTGAGGTTCATGTGTATAGGATGCCCTCAAAAGTCAAGCGTGAACTAAAGCATAAGAGTGTGTCATAGGGTAATATCGATACTAGCTTGTGTGTGGTATAAGATGTGTGTTGTCAATGGGGGGTAAATACATATAATTCCCTCGGGTGTGTAATCATGAGTGAACTATCTAATAAAAGTAAAGGATGAAGGTCCTCTACTCAATGATTGTGGTGATGAAAATGTGTGATCATGCTCTAGGAGTGGTGGTATGTGAGAGATACTGTTGTGCAGGTGAATGAAGTTGATATGCATGTGATGAATGAGTATATGATGGGTGTATCATCACAAAAAAATGTGTATCCGATGGAGATCTATGAAAAACACAACGTGATGGTGATGAAAACCTAAATGGATTAAAATGAGGTGGTGATTTATGTCGAGATGCA
This sequence comes from Taxus wallichiana var. yunnanensis, assembly GCA_018340775.1. NCBI lineage: Eukaryota > Viridiplantae > Streptophyta > Pinopsida > Cupressales > Taxaceae > Taxus > Taxus wallichiana. The sequence goes on from CM031240.1 coordinate 608,165,481, forward strand.
GTAACTATCCTAGGAATATTCCTATAATGGTGTGTTGGACTAAAAGAGCGATGACGCCATGTAAAACATGCACGAGTAGGTGATCTAGGAGTAGATTGTGTTTTGAGTGATATGGGTCATGGTGTAGTAGATGTAATAGGTGATGCATTATCTAGTGCGAGAGGAGGGTGGGACCATGGAGTAGAAGAAGGAACACCATCGATAGAAATGACTTGATTATCGTGAATTAACTTTAGACGCAAACGATTCATGGATATTATAAACTTATACCTATGAATCCAATTGAGGCCTAGAAGTATGTCACATCCATCGACTACTTGTCTAAAAAGGAAGGGTACAAGCATAGTGAGAGGAACTACCATAAAATGGAGTTTGACAACACCATATTACTTTTTCATCGAGATATGATATTTATGATAATGGATAACCAATAACAATGAGAAGTGGATTAGAGTATGCATTGATAGGCCATGAAGAATCAACCTTGGTGTTATTGATAAGAATAGATACAACATCATAGCTGAGAATTACACATGATAATCATGGTCAGAGAAAGAAATGATCAGCAGAGAGAAGTGTCAATATTCCCAACTAAGAATTTTAGAGCTCTGGATGCAGGAGGAGACATTGTGTGATATACATAATTAGCCGAGGATTCAGCTACTTTTGTGTCATGCTTTGGTAGAGGATTTTTAAATATTTTGAGCTTATGATTTTCATTGACAGGTGTAAAAATGGAGGTTTTGGAAGATCAATTTTACCATTATCAATTAGGTCTGAATGAGAATGTGGATCTTGAAACAATGATTGGTGGAATTTCCTATGCATTGATGGTAATCACAATGAAATTTTTCATTGTAATGACACCCTTTTGGTCTAGATGGATCTAATTGAAGTGGAGGAGGAAGTGTAACGAGGTTACTATTGACAATTTGTGGTAGTAGAATATGTGAAGAACAATGAAATTAGTGAATGTACTACGAGGTGGTTGTGATGAAGATATTTGGTAGTACATATCGCATTAACAATACTTTTTTAAAAAATTATTTAGTTGTGGATGGTTTGAATGTTGACTTCATTTGAAAACACATAGAATATGATACTTTCTCTTGATATTTAAGCTTGCCTATGGATAAAAGCTTAGTTTCGTGAAGTTTAAGAGTATAACATAGTTAATCGAATGAAGGAGAGGTCTCAAATATTACAGTTTCTGGAGAGACGGTAGTAGAACTGGATGAATATGTTTTGAAGCTCAAGTGTCGAAAGAATATTTGACATATTGGCTAAGTTGTTTTTGTATTGCAAGACATAATCTGCTAAGTTCTCACTAGATCCCCTGTATAACCTTAGTGAGTTGGGCGTAAGAGATGATAGAGAAGATGTTGATAGAAAATTGAGTTAGGAAAGCATCAAATAAATGTGTGAAAGATGTTACCAAATGGGCAAGTAGGTCATAGAACCAACACATCACATAGTATTGTAAACTGTGGGGAAAGAGCTTAGCTAATATGGTATGGTCATCTGCATAGTCTAGGCATGCCACATGAAAAGTGCAAAGGTGCTCTTATGGGTCACCATGGCCTTTAAATATGGGTAATTTGGGGGAGTTGAAGTTAGGTGGTAATGGATATGAAAAAATGGTGGGTGCAAAAGGAGTATGTAGAAGTGAAGTGGAGTCCAAAGATGGTGATGCATGAGAGGTAACAAGTTGGAGTTGGAAAATTTGTGTTTGTAGATCCTAATATAAAGAAGTTAAATCAAGAGTATTGGAAGAAGAGCCAAGTGGTGCATTGTGATTTCTAGGGTGAATGATTGGAGAAGTTGTGGTAGGAATGGAAGATGAAATATAAAGGGGTGGAGTAGAGACCATAAGAGCCAAAGATTGGGTAACAAGCGGTGTCGAAGCATCACGAGTGTTCTTAACAACAATCAAAACATATAGAATATGTGGAAGATGAGTGGGATTACTACGCAAAGCTTGTCAAAAATAGGTGAGTATTTCTAATTGCTCTTGGTCAACATTGGTATCTTCATTATATGATTTTTCACTATCAGAGGCTTCGATTTACCTAAGAGGGACATTGTGAGAGTTATCTAATGGATTGTCAGTGGTAGGCATGGATGTGGGTATGTCGACCATTGATTTGGAAATTCTATGGACATAGATGAAGGAAGATCACAATATTGAAAAGACCCAAAATGACCACTACGGGTGATGACATAAGAAAGAAAGCCCAAGAGAGAAAGTGGATTCAAAGATCGGGTTCACCAAAATGATTATGCTAAAATGTAATATCCTAGCCTAATATAATGAAACTTTCTAGTAAATAATGAATACATAAATGAAGGAAATAAATCAAGTGAACTAAGAAATAAAAAAGAAAAATCCTAATGTGTAAAGAGGGTTGGAAGAGCCTTAGCTGATTCCAAGATGTCGTAGGATAGTGTTTGATAAGGACCGAATGAAAAAGAATGGGAGACTGTCACACAGGGGCGTGAGAAAATGTAGATCCAAGTGATTTGGCTAGACGGGGCATCTAGAAAAGGTATTGGGGCACTTAGGGCACCCTAGTCTGCAATATGGACATCCTGGTCTATGCGGGAAGTCTGAAATCAAATTTCACAGAGTAACCGGATGGTGCAGAACCTTCACCACTGTCACTGTATGTAAAAATTAGATCACTAATGTCATTGTAAACCTACAATAAATGAATCACCTACAAAACCCTAAAAATAAAGATGCATATGAAGGCGTTAAACTATCCTTAGTTGTAAAATCGATGGAATTATCAATGAGCATTGCACTACATCTAGGACCCAATGTAGTTCGGTGTGTGTGTGGAATTGTGACCTAGGTTGCTCTTGTGCCAGTCTCACTTTGTGAATAGAGAGTAAGTAACTAGATGTAGAATGTAAGTAATGTGTACATGGAAACAATAGAATTCCATCCTATGAAGTGTGATGTAAATGAACTAACCTCTGTACATTGTGATGGAGCTAGATAGATGCAAATGTATTTATATATTCCTTGATGGATGCAACCTTAGGTGGTGATAGTAGATGCTAAGTTCTTGGCCCCTTATTATTATCAAATAAATTTCTATTTATATGATTCCTTTGCTTGAATTTCATAATTAACCCTAAAAAGGCCGACTACCAAAAAGATAAGATGCTCAAATGACTAGAAAGGACCCATAAAGTGAGAGTAAAATGTAAAGAGGATAGGGTCACCCATAGGGGATGAGGGTTCGACGCCGACATCTTGGCTGGGCACTCCAGTCTAAAAAAGGTAAAACTAAAGTATGAAAAGATAGACTGGGCCAATAAAGGTGCAAGACCAAAATTAGCAATAGAAAGCAACTTTGAAACATGGCAATATACATGGGTTAAACATTATTCTTCTTGCTTAGGAACCATATAAATAATAGTATGCAATCGAGACTAGATAATTAATCAAAGTGCATGATTTTCTATCTATGAAAATGTTGGGATCAATGGTTGTAATGTTGGTGTATGACCGTGCAAATGCCGAATATGCTTAGAAAGGAAGGTGGCAAAGGATTCTAGCTCTGGTGGATCAAGAGATTGATTGAATTTAAGGATGTGGGATTCCTACAGAGTCCCTATATTGATGTCGATAGTGAATTTGTTGAGAAGGGTGAATTTTTTAGGTGGTAAGGAATTATGAAGATGAGAATATTCTACCCCCATGTAGGAAAGAATGGAATTTTCATCATTTGTATTGGAGAATATAAATGGTAGGGAATCTTCCTCTATAATTTGGTGTAATATCAAGGGAAGGGACCTTGTTTCACCTTCATCTTGATAAGTGATCATTCCCAAAGTGATGGTGGAGATTAGAGAAAAATCTAGAAGAAAGGGATACGATATCATTTATATCCATGGGGTTGTTGGATGGAGAAATGTTGGATGATGGAGAAATGTGCATTAGGGAAGTAAATGAAAAATTAGGTGTCGAAATTATGTGGGTTGTTCTTTGAATCTAAATCCAAACTTCTTAAGAAGTTTCCAAGAATTTTGATGATAAGATCATGCATTCCTTTTCTCGAACGCCAAAGACCAAATCCCTTCCATGCATAATGTTGGAGGTAGGTGTAAATGAAGGCTTTGTTGTAAAGGAAGTCGAAACCATTGGTATATGGCTTAGTGTGGGGTTGGTCGTCAATGTGAGATGAAGGGTGATCGACTAAAGGAAATGATATTTCTGACATTAGGTTGATACATAAGATATTTATGAGTGGTTTGGTTGAGAAAATTATGAATTTGGTTCTCATCCTCAAAGAGAATAATATTTTTGATATGTTGAACTTGAAACAAGCTACGAGATATTATTTAGAGTTGTATTTGAATCATTAGACAAAACACCTTGTTCACAAATTAAAATATTCCATGTCCAAGTCATCTATATCACCATGCATTTTATCCAAATTTTTTCACCACCATGCATTTCTATTACGTCATAGCTTCCAATAAACTGGGTATATAATATGTTTCTATTAGATAGTCATTTGTTTGTTTAGTGGACACTTTATATGTAGGCATTAAGTGATAATGTTATTCAAAAAGTAATTTTTAGATCTAATGTGAAAATTCCATTTGTAGGATTAGAATAAGTTTTCCAATTAAAAGGGATGAGTTATTGGTTTTTAGTATTTTAGAAGTCTTTGGTTAATTAGTGTTTTTAATAGTTGTCAAAATAGTAATTTTGTTATCGTTAGTCATTATTGTAATAATCATATTCAAAATTATTAGAAGAGTCAAAGTTGTCAATTGTGTCATTGCAAAAAGTTAGAAAACTTAAAAAAACCTTACGAGATGCATTTTCGGTGTTACTCGACGTCTCGCAAACCATTATTGAGCCTCATGATCAAATCCAGATAAGTAAGTAGTGAAAATTATGGAGGATGGAGGTAATGGAGGAAGGAGGTCAATCAATGACCTCTTGTTAGCCATAAGCGATATGGGGCTGTATAGTGAAAGTGTGGCGTATTTTTAGTTGTGTTTGTGTGTTTTCTTTTAATATGTGTGGTAATAAATAAAGGATAGATGGATAATTCCTGTTCATAGTTAGGAACACATTTTCCTATATTTTGCTCCCTTTTGTAAAATGTGAGTGGGGAAACATGTACGCTTCTATGGAGTGGTTGGTGGTCCACTAGAATTTTTTTTTGAGATTTTGTGAGTCTATTAGAAAAGCACATACAAAGTGGTTAATGGTTCTACTAGAAAACATGTTAGAATTGATGGTTCTACTAGAAAACATGTTAGAGTTGATGGTACTCTTTGAAAACCATCATATTGTAGAACATGAGCAGGTACTAGACAGAACTCACCCATGTTCACACTAAGGGGGTGAATGTTAGGAAATAAGCATTCTTAGTGTGAACAAATGGTTTGAATATTAATTTTAATTAATATTTAAATAATACATGAGTGTGCAAATAGTTGTAATGCACAACTCATGTAGCTATTTGGGAGTGTGAGATATCTTGGGGATTACTAGAGAAATATGAGGGATGAGAGAGATACTAGGAGATAAGATTGAAGATGAAGTTTTAATATGCCTTTTTAGGATCCAAATATTATAACATGTATTCTCCATAAATGTAATTGTAATATGAATGGATAAAATATCAAGTATATTATTTGTGTCTATTTGTGGTATTCTATTTTATTGTTTCCAAAATTAAATTTGAACCAAATATATTATTTGGTATCAAAGTAGGATAAAATGAGATTCCTTTCAAAAAAATGTATGTTTATGTGGTAAAATGATGTTCCATACAATTTTTTTCTCTGTGTACCCATCTATGTTAACCTAAGGATTGTTGACGACATGTCCTGTATAAGAAAGACAAGATTCCATTTCCCCTCTAAATGTTGACTTCTCAACTTCATTCATGATTGTGGGAGGATCAATTACTACATATCTATTTCCAATTGGAGTTTGATATCTATTTTACTTGGTGATTTTATCGTCAAACACAACCTTCTATCTTATTGTGTAGTTTGATAAGAGATCCATTGCATATTTGTGAAGATATCATCTAGCACATTGGAATTTATTTTCTGTGCATGAGTTTACACATGGATATACTATAAGTATTTTTCTTAGTGGTTTGGTTGAGAAAATTGTGGATTTGGTTCTCACCCTTAAAGAGAAGTATAGTATTTTTTTATACGCAATATTTAAAACAACCATTGAGAAATTGTTGGGATATGTATTTGAATCATTGGACCAAACACATTTTACATAGATTAAAATATTATGTGTCCAAGCCATCCATATCACCATTCATTTTATCCAGAAACATTTTCACCACCATGCATGTATGCCACGTCATAACTTCCAATAAACCAGGTTTATAATATGTTTCTATTAGATAGTCATTTATTTGTTTAGTGGGCACTTTATATGTAGGCCTTAAGTGACAATTTTATTTAAAAATCATTTTTAGATCTAATGTGAACATTCCATTCATAGGATTAGAATAAGTTTCCCAATTAAAAAGGACAAGTTATTAGTTTTTAGTATTTTAGAAGTTTTCAATCAATTAGTCTGTTTAATAGTTGTCAAAATAGTAATTTTTTTATCGTTAGTCATTATTGTAATAATCATTTTCAAAAGTATAAAAAGAGTCAAAGTTGTCAATGTAAAAGTTAGAAAACTTAAAAAATTACCTTATAGATGCATTTTCGAGTGTTACCCATTGTCCTGTAACCATTAATGAGCTTGATGATCAAATCCACTAAGTCAAGTAGCAAAAATTATGGAGGACACATGTGACATAGGAAGGAGGTCAATCAATAACCTCTCACTAGCCACACATGATGGGGCCACATAGTAAAATTTTGGTGTGTTTTTAGTTGTGTGGTGTGTTTTCTTTCGTAGATGTGTGTTGTAGTAAATAAAGAACAAATGGATAATTCCTATCATAGTTAGGAACATATTTTCCTATATTTTGTTCCCTTTTGTAAAATGTGAGTGGGGAAACATGTACATTGCTATGGAGTGGTTGGTGGTCCACTAGAAAACTAATTTGAGAGTTTGTGAATATCTTAAAACATCAAATACATAGTGGTTAATAGTTCTACTAGAAAACTTGTTAGAGTTGATGGTACTCTTTAAAAACCATCGTATTATAGAACATGAGTAGGTACTAGACATAACTCACTGATGTTCACACTAAGGGGGTGGATGTTTGAAATAAGTGTTCATAGTGGGAACATATGGTTTGAATATAAGCATTAATTAATATTTAAATAATATATGAGTGTGGAAATAGTTGTAATGTATAACTCACGTAGCTATCTCTGGGAGTGTGAGATATCTTGGGGATTACTAGATCAATATGAGGGATGAGAGAGATACTAGGAGATTGGATTAAAGATGAAGTTTGACTCCACCTTTGTAGGATCTCAAAAATTATAAAATGTATTCTCCATCAATGTAATTATAACCCTGATTGAATAAAATATCAAATATATTATTTGTGTCTATTTTTGGTATTATCTTTTATTGTTTCAAGAATTAACTCTCTACCAAATATATTAGATAGTTGTTCCCAAATAAGGGGAAACAACATCATTAAAGGCTTGAAGAACCATGGGTGATTGAGAGATAATGGATTTGGGAATTTTAAGTTGATGAAAAGTATGTGATGAGATGATATTGATGCCTGGAACCATTGTCAATCATTAAACAATAGATGAAGGTGTCATTGATATGGATGGTGATGAAAAGAGGAAGGTCATGGTGTTCGGTAAGATGTCTGGAATTTTTGAATCATCAAAATATATGGCAAAGTGGAAGGTGAGAGATACTCAATAAGGGACGCAAAAGGTTGAGTCTCATAAGTGGTTTTGGGGTGCACCGTAAGGTGTCGATAAGAGCTTCATGATGATTGGGAGAACTTTGGATGAGCTTGTAGAGAGAAATTTTAATGGGATCCTGATTAATTTTCCTCACGATTCTTTGTTTGATGATAGAATTTTTTGAGTAGGTGGAGTAAATAAGATGGATACTTTAGCCTTGGATGAAGAAGGGGATATGGAAGGCTCATCGAGATGGAGCGGTGAAAAAAATTGGGTTTAGGTTGGGACTGGGTATATGATTGAGGATCATGAGGTCGAGTTTGAGTGGTGATACTGAACAAAATCAATGAAGAGAGGGGGATAGTATTTGGAAGAGGTATTGTTTGGAGGAGGGACTGCGTTGAAGGATTTGGATGGAGAAGGATATTTTGAGGCCTTAGGAGGTATAGATTTTCTTGGAGGATTATATTTGGATGTGTACAAACTAGTAGATGGGAGAGGGTGATCTTCCTTAATGAGAAGGTCATCCTATTGTGTAAGGTTCTCAATGATGGTTTTAAAGGCCATACAATATTTAGTGTCATGTCCAAGGGTGTGATGATAAGCGAAAATGGTGTTAAAATAAAACCACTTGGGTTTTTTTCCCATGTGATTCCAAGGATTTAACGGGGGAGGGTGATTACAGATGCTTGAATGACACGTTAAAGGATTTTAATATAAGAACCAATGAGGTATTTTGAAGAGGAAGTTTTGTGGATTGAATATTGATTAGATTTTTTAGAGGAGGATGAGGGAAAAAGATGTGTTTTAGTCTTGTTAGGTTTAATAGGAGGCTTAGATTTTGCTATGTTTTGGGAAGGAGTGGAGGGTTTTGATTCGGATTTGATGATGGGGGATTTGGATGAAGGGCCTATCGAAAATAGATGGGAAAGGTCCTAAGATAGATGATGAGGTATCATATAACTTAGATGGTTAGGATTGTTGGGAATTTAGAGGAGGGAGATCCAATTTCTTATGTGGATGAGTGAGAGATTTTGATAGGGGTGCCAAGGTTCTTAGATTTTAGCTATAAAGATTTAAAATTGGCACGGATCAAAATGATTTCAACCAAGGGATCCTTAGAGGTATAATCATATGATTTATATGTAGAGTTGGTGGTAGATGTGGGGGTTGAAGATGAAGGTGGTTGTTGGATAACATGAGTGGTACGATGAGAAGGGATTGTATATTGTGTGGATTTTGGAGGTGTTGGTGTAGAAGTGATTTTAATTGTTAATGGGGTAGGGATATCACCTATGGTTGCATTAAGGGAGGATGTGTGCTTGCTATAATTTTTAAGGGACGATATTAATGTGGACACAAATTCAGAGATTGATGTGAGTATGGATAGAGTCGTAGATGTGGACTAAGAAGTAGGTATAGAAGGAAATGTGGATGTAGAAATAGATGTTGGGGTGGATGTGGTTATAGATAAGGGTAGGGAAGTAGATGTAGATATAGGGATGGGTGTAAAGATAGGTATGAATTTGGTAGATGTAGATGTGATAAATGTGGGTATAATGGATATGGGTACAATAGTTGTAAATGAGGGTACAAATGTAGATAATATTGTAGATTTAGGTTGGATATTGAAGTAGACGTGGGTGCAATAGATGTAGGTAGAGTAGAGGGGATAATAGATGTGGGTGGTGATGCTGAATCTAAACCTATAGTATTGATCCTATGGGCATTGCGTTCTTGAGATGTAGGGGGATTAACTTGATTGTTCAATAGATGATTAGGGAAGGGTTACTTGAAGAAATCTAGGGGTTGGTTGGGAGGAGCATTAGGATTGTCCAATTGAACATCCCCATTATTGATAAGACATTGTACGAGGTCTTTAACGTTACAACAGTTTTAAATAACATGACCAAAAAATTAGTGATGTTTACAAGAATGGTCTTCTAGATATCATGTGGGTTTGGGCGCGAATCATCAACATGATAGATAGGGGGAATTTGGATGAGGTGCAAAGCCATAAGTTTATCAAAGATAGAACTATATGACTCTCTGAGGGGAGTCTAGTTAGGAGTTGGTCGAGGAGACTGTGTGAATTCTCGACGTGAGAAGTAGATGTATAAGAAGATTTAACTACAATGGCGTTGGCTGCATTTTTAGATTTGTCATTATGGGTAGATGACTCAACGAACTTAGTTTTTGGCTTATTGGAGAAAAGTTTGACATGGCCTTGCTCAAGGGAACATAATTCCAACTTCGGATCCATAGTGAAGGCTTCTTAGAAGATTTTAAAAGATTGGATGATATACGCTTCACACATGATCGAGAGAATAGTTTAATAATTCAGACCGGGAAGAGAAAAGGATAATTGATTGATGACGCCACATGACCTAATGATGAAATAAGCCATGGATTCTTCGTCAAATTACTTAATGGAATAGAGGTTGGTAACAGTGATCTTACGTGCAGTAGTAATGAGAGAATTTCTCTAAGAACAATTGTGCAAATTGAGTGAAAAGAATAATAATTCGGGAATTTCATTGTACCTAGTCTAATGTAGGTCTATCTAACAATATGGGGAAGTTGCAAAGCATGAGAACTTGGTCATGGATAAGGAGATACATGGGTACATAAATGCATGAATATGTTTTTGAGGGTCCTCCTTACTATTGAACTTAGAAAATTTGGGGAGCTTTCAGTGTGGAGAATAAGGCTTGATGGGAATAGATGGGACGATAGGATCGCTGAATGTTTTTTTCGTAAGTGAAAGTGCTTTTAGGACCTAAAGTAATGGATTTTAGATTTACCAAGCTAATTAGCAAGACTTATATGGGGTCATCAGATGTGTGAGGATAAGGGATTTATTGATGATGTTGTGAATTATAAGAAGTGGATGGGTTGGGTTGTAGATGAGATTGATATTGTTGAGGATAAGTAGGAGTTTGTAGAGGTGGTTGATAAGGAGGAAGATAGTTGAATTCTTGTGATTGGATAGGTTAGGAGATAAGAGGTTGTTAAGAGATGGGGATGTAATTGGATGGGTAGGTTTGTGATTTTTGTTGAGAGATGGGGATATTTAATTGATATTGTATAGGGATATGTGTATGGGGTGGTTGAGATGCTTAGATAGGTTGAGTAGGGAATATGTGTTGACATGCACCTTAGAGTGGAGGTTGATGAGTTTGAGTAGACTCCAAAGGGTGGGGTTGTGAGATGACAACATTTGCATGGAATTGAGATGTAGAGATGGGCACCAAGATTTGAACATGTTGCTTAGGTGGTAGAATAAGTATATGAGATTCTTGATGGCTTTGAGTAGTAGATAATTGATGACCACGATAGATGAAGAAGTGATGGGGATAAAAGATATAGGAGTGGTGTTTATGTGAGATACATTAGGTGTAATAGGGAAAACCAATTAAGTGGATTGATGGGATTGAGGGAGCATGGTGGAAGAATCATGGGGGACATGTTCACTTTGGGCCATTGCTAGTTTGTTAATGGCTCTTGGGAATAAAATGACAAATTGATAAGTAAGGACTTTGGTTGATAAGCATAAAGATGTTGAATAAGTGGTCCATCAAAGAGGAGATTGGTGGATTTATGAATGAGATAGTCATGAAGGGTAAAAAAATTGGCATCAAGAATCTCTTAAAACTCCACACATCCATGAGGCATTGTGGGAGTTCGAAAGTATCCTAAGGATGTGGTAGATGGGGGTGTAGCTGGTCTAGAAGGAATAGACTAATGATAAAGGAAAGGGTTGGTTTCAAGATGGGGGTTATTGTAATGACATGGGTATCATGAGAAGGGACCATAGAAATAATAGGTTGTTAAACCAAAGTTGTGGTGATCATAGTCGTAGAGGAATCAGTGGAAAGTGCAAACGTTTGTTAGGAAAATTTGTTGGAAAAGGGGATGTTGTTGGAATAATTTTCTTGTTCCATTATATTGGCTTGAGAACAAGTTATAATAGGTATGAAAAAAATAACTTATGTTGATTATTTTATATGACGATTATAAGAAAAAACACAATGTTAATCATCTTATTTATTAGAAAAGTGTGAAAAGAAAAAAATAAAAGGCTCAAAGGAAACCTAAGAAGAGTCCAATATAAGGATGGTTTTGGGTTTTTTTGGATGGCATCCTAAATATACCAAAGGTATGTGAGGCTCAAATCAGTGATGATTACTGGTATGTGGCTTGATATTGGGGCCTACCCCCTCACTTCACACACCTGCAGTGATAAGGGTGTCAAGTGTTTACCGATATAGCGATAATAATAAAATTTATTACATGGACCAAAAATGGTAGATGATTCTTTATTGGATGATGAAATCCCAATAATTCCACTTGTAAAATATGTTTTAGATGTGTTAATTTATTTGTGAGTTTTTTGTGTGTGGAAGAAGTGTGAATGCAAAAATATTACCTCATAGTTAGACTATGTGAGCAAGCAAACATGAATGCATTCTTTAAAATCCCAAAATAAAATGTTATATTCCAAGATATCACACATACAAATGAAGGAGAGATATGCAAAAATAGAAAATAGGGGCAAAATGAGGAATACATAGATAATGCTATTTTCTTTTTTTTCCTTTTTATTTTGTTTTTGTTTTAAGCACACATGTTGTTGATCTAAGAAGAAATCCATCACATATGCAAGCAAGAAACTCCAATATGTGAGGTTAATAGAAAGAAATAAATGGAATATGAAATGAAATAAAGAAACAACTCACCAAAGAAGAAGGGTGGGTCCCACGGGTATTCCAGAATGTTGATCAAATTTTATCACTCATGTTTCAAGTTAATGTAAAGGAATATAGGAAAATAGGAAAATACAAATGATGAGAGGTTTTAAGTCTACCTCTTGATATATGATGATGATGTTGATGAATATACAAGCGTAAAGAACCTCTTTATGTGAGTTAAATAACCTGCATAACCTACACAACAAAGAGAAACTAAACACAAAAAGGATTAGTAGATAATATGATGGGTTTCCTCACTAGGTGAATCTCGAGAAGTGATAAATTGTTACAAATGGATGTCAACTCACTTTGATAAAATAGATAGATAAATGATAATGGATAGATGGGATGAATTTGATAATAGAGTAAAATAGAGATCCACAATATGCTAAAGATTTGATAATATATATAATAATAAAGATGAGGTGAGGAAGATAAAACTTGGTTGGGTCGATGCTAACCCGAGACTAACAGCACAATTGATGGAGAATATAATAAAATAGATCGAAAAACTACAAAAATATTTAAAACAAAATCTTAAAAGATAAAGACTCGGATCTGATGTTGGGATGCTAGAGAGAAAGAAAGGATGTAAGAAAATTGATAGATCTGATAAATGTTGATAGGGTTGATGGAGAATGAGACTAAAAATAAATATTTGGGCTCGTGAATAGGTGGATCACGAAATAGAGAGGCATTGATTTCTCAAAGAAGTTGTAGGAAAGATGATAGATGCAATAGGAGATAGAAAATAGGGAGATGTAGATCAGATCAATGGTAGCTGGGATGGATTGATTAAGAATGATTATAATGAAGATGATATCTGAAGTGCCCTGTGTGCACAACAAAAATATAAGGATGTATGATATGTTGTAGGAACTTGAAAACAAATGGCAGAGAAGGTGGAAGATAGAAGATAAGGTAGATACATATTAGGTCAAAGAAAAATATGCATTTTTGAGGGTGAATGGGGATAGATTTAGGGTTTTGAGGGGATTAAATGGATGTGAAAATGATTATAGGAAAGTATTAATGAAGGATGATAATGATAAATATCTAAGGTAGTTGGCGCTTTGCAAGATTGATGCAAAAGGGTGTATGAAAAAAAGGTGAGGGTTACAAGAAAGAAAAATACTTCAAGTCTCCAAAGATGGTATGAAAGATCTCTAAATTATCTCCAAGTGGATGGTTCCAGCTCCAAAGAAGAGAAATAATAATAAAAATACTCACAAGAAGACCTAAATTCTCATAATTGCATCCTTTAGAGAGGGAGGGGTATGGGCATATTTATAGGGTTGATGAAGACCCACATTGGTCACCATCGTCTATGCTTGACCCTTGATTTGGGAAATGGAGATGGTGATCAAATCAATGCAAAGGGCCTTAAAAGGGGGTAGATTAGGGTTTTATGCTCTTTAGGAGGGTTAGGGTTGCATAGGGAAGATAAAAGGTAGTTAGAGGGTAGAAATGCATCGAATGAGGGTAGATTTGAGTCCGGGGATGATAAATGGAGTGTTTAGAGATGTGTTTAGGGATAATTCATGGTTTTATGGGAAATTAAATATCATTAGGGGAAAGATAAAATAATAGTGAGATTAGGATAGGATTAAGATGGAAAAATAAGAATTAGGTGAATAAATGGGATTTAGGAGGGAAATGGGAATTCAGATAGGAAGAGAGGTATGTATGTGTAAGATGATGATGCAGGGGAGCGAACACGGGATGAGGGAAAAGTGTACCAAAAATGGGTTTCTTCAACGATGACTCATACTTTCAATGTTGGAGTCATTATGTTGATATATATGATATTAGCATCGGCCTCAAATGCTAATGGTATTAGAAATCGATATAGTAGAAATGAGAACTCAATCAAATCTTGATATTCATCATGCTATTTTTGATTTTTGGTTAAAATTATAATAAAATTACGTGGTCACCCTAAAACATACCTTATTTTTAATAATCCTCTCAAAATATGAATCATAAACACTAGATAAAATGAGGTATTAGTTAAACCAAAGTTTTCATGAGATATTCAAAGCTATATTTTCATTGTTGTGTAAATAAGTATAATGTAAAGGATATCGATTTCAAGCGTAATGTATGAAATTTAATTTAATTCAAAATTCCTTTAAGGTTATTTAAGATTCCACTTTTAATCTTGGATTTTATGAATTAATTCATCCGCTTTGTCAACACTTGGCATATCACTATTAGTGAAAGACATATAAACCTTTTTTGTTTGATATTATAATAGTGAAATTATTGAATCAAAATACAGAACTTCTTCTAGTTGGTCATTTTGTTTTTGTGGTAGAAGTAATTTTATTTTGGTATAAATTTAAGTTTTCTTATCTCAATCATAGCCTTAAGTTTACTATTGCTTATTATTATAAAATATTTCTCATATTTATCATGAAAAACCCACATCATCATTGAGAGCTATGTATAATTTATGCTTGTAAATTTTTCCATTCTCCACATAATTGATGAGTCACTTACTTCCATGAGGAAGAAAATGAAGTAATCAAAATGCAAGTAAAATGAAAGAAAATTGCTTGCGAGAAACAAAATCAAACACACTTGGAGATAAATTCTTGTGAGAAACAAAGTCAAACACACTTGGAGATACATTCAACCAAGATTATATGGTGTAAATCAATCAAAAGACACATTGTGCCACAATTGTATTCTTTTTAATAATTAAATGACACATGAAGTGTAACATCTAAGCTCACAAAGGTGACTTTTAACTCATAGTAGGAATCTTTAATTAAAGTGAACAATGAAGAAGATTGACTCCTTTATCATTAAAAATATACTATATAAATGGGTGACAAGTTGAATATAATTGGTAAAAATTGGATCAATACCAAGATGGTTAAGTTGGGTGTTAAGAAATGCCTTCTAATCCCACCACCTTCTGCCAAGTGTTAAACACCGTGATGATCTACATATGCTTCACACCCATAAGTGTGGAATCCTTATACTACCACAAATGACACTTTTATCTAATATGTTTTCTAAAGTCCCTATCTTTTATCCCAATCATTTGCATTTTATAGGATTGAGTATATCTTCATGGGATGATTAAATGGATATCTAACTCCTAAGTCATTTTTATTCTTGAGGACTCGATTGGAATATCATCTACAAATAATTTGAAATCCACGTATAGTGTAGTTAGGACATAAAACATGATAAGGAATACTACCAATTTAGAAATTACTGTGTTTTCTAATGAAAGCAATTTTTCTAAGTTAATGAAATGTACTTATTCAATCTGATGCATGTTCTATAGTAAAGAGTAATAATGAAAATATTTAGTAGGGTCAAACAATAAGTATATACACTTATCCTTGTCTACTTTCCCTCCACTAAACATATTGGTTTGGAGAATGAATGGATGCCCATACCTATTGCCTAAGAACTCAAATTTTATCTCATCATGCTCTAAGTTTTATGATTACATCTACAACTCATAATAACAAAAATGATAAATTAAATACAATCATCTTCATTTGAAAAAGGTACTCCACATTATACATCTTCAACCATTATAACCCTATATTTCAAATAAGTCACTTTCAAAGAGTGCAAATGATATAATAAACATCCTTCTCTTTGCTTGTTCGTCATGGTGTGCCAACATGCCCCCAAAGAATGGTTGGTGGTAGAGATGTAAAGATAGAAAGGCTCCCCCTCGTGTGGGGGCATGAGTATAAGAGGAAATAAAATACATTTTTGAGCTCATAAAATTTCTTTAGGAAATTGGCATCCCCTTTGAAGTGGGTGTCTTTACGGAGGAGATGGTGAAAAGGTTGGCAATGATATTACGAAAGTCAGTGCAAGATGAAATGATGAACTGATTGAATTCATCCTTGGATAATGCGATTTTTTTAATATTGGAAGATGGAGACATCTAAAGGATGACTTTGATCTTGTTAGAATACACATAAATACCCCTAATAGAAAAAATGAACACAAATATTTTTCAATTTATAACTCCAAACACACACTTGACGAGATTAAGAAAAATGAATAAATGGAAAAGACACGTAAAGAGGATTTCAAGGATAAAAATATTGTCCTACCAATGCTTGGATTTACCAAAGAGGTCATTGACACAATCCTTTATGTTTTTATATATGAGATCACGGAATATGTAGGTCATGATGTGTTGATAGGTAGCCCTCATATTTTGAAACCAAAGGGCATGAAACAATAACAAGAGGTTCCCCAAGGGGTGATGAAAGACGTCTTATGTTGGTCTTCTTATGAAATAAGGATTTGATTGTATCCAAAATAACCATCAATAAGAGAAAGCATCTCATGGCCTATGGTGAGGTCGACTAGATGATCGATGTTAGGAAGGTGAAAGTCATATTTAGGGAAAGAAATATTTAAATCTATAAAGTCGGTATAGAGATGCAAAGCTATCCATAGGCATGGAAATGGGCACGATGTTGGAAAAACATTGTGGATAGTTGATAGGTATGATGAAGTTAGAGGAAATAAGGTGTTGCAACTCCTCTTTAACAAGAAGGGATATGCGAGGGTTCATGCAACGTAGATTCTTCTTAAGCGGCTTAACATTGGGGATGGTTATAATGTTATAGATGATGATGTTGGTATCAAGGCCGATATGTTAGCATACAACCATGCGAAGGAATGAATGAACTTAGAAAGGAAGGTGGTGAAGGATTCTAGCTCGGTGGATCAAGAGATTGACCGACTTTGAGGATGTGGGGTTCTTGAGAGTTACTATGTTGATGTCGATAGTGAATTCATTGAGAAGGGTGTATATGTTGGGTGGTAAGGACTTATGAAGGTGAGAATATTTTTCCCCAATGTAGGAAAGAATAGAATCGTGATCGCTACATTGAAAAATATAAATGGTCGTGGAATCTTCCTCTACCATTTCATGTAATATGAGAGGAAGCGACCTATTTTCACCTTTGACAAAATAAGTGATCGGTCCCAAAGTGATGGAGGAGATTAAAAAAATATATAGAAGAAAAGGATACGATATCATCTCGTATCCATGGGGTGATTGGATGGAGAAAGTTTGGATAATGGATAAATGTGCATTGGGGATGTATATGAATAAGTATGTGTGAGAAACTCCATGGATTTTTCTTTGATTACCAATTGGAACTTCTCAAGAAGTTTTTGATATTGGTCAATGATAAGATTGTGCATGCCTTGTTCGTAATGTCCAAGACCAAATCCCTTCCATGTACAATGATGGAGGTAGGTATAAGTGAAGGATTTTTTTGTAATGGAATTCAAATCCATTATTATAAGGATTAGTGTGGGGTTGGTTGTCGATGTGAGAGGAAGGGTGCTCAATGCCTCCATAGATGAGATTGGTTTTGAGATGAGGTGGACCAAAAGAAATAATATCACCGACATTAGGTTAATACATAGGAGATTTTTTTGGTCTATCGATTCGATTGGGTGTGGAAAGAGCATTGAGGAGGAGGAGGAGGAGTTGATATTCCTATGTGAAAGATGTTACATCAGGGTGTTAAGAGATTCATCATTGGATAACTTAAATATAGGTATTGATGCACTAGTGGATGGTTCGAACATGAATCTAGTTTAGGGATGAGCACATCATTTGGCCAATAGGTCATGTGGCCGACTTGGATGGAGGGAGATATGTGGGGAGTGTATGGATTTTACCCTAATGCTCAAACTTGATGTAGTGATGGAGATTTGAAGGAAGCAACACATGGCATGATCTATGGAAGTCTAAGTAAGATGTTATATTCGAACTCCCCTCAATAATGTAAAAGAGATTATGGAAGATTTTTTTCACCGACACAGATAGGAGGATAATTTTTCCCATATAAGGGAAATAACATCATTGAAGGCTTAAAGAACTATGGGTGATTGAGTGATAATGCATTTAGGAAGCTTAATTTGATCAAAGGTATGTGATGAGCCACTTCCACATAATGTTGTAGAGCATATTGAATTTATTTTGAGGGTTGTTTAAATCTGAAAAAACCAAGGTGTAATGATCCTCAAATGTATTGAAAATATTTGGGAGGATTGTGACACGATCATGACCTCACTAAATAGCTTTGATTTTCTCTTTGGAAAACTTAGCCCAAAGGGATTTGAAGAATCTTTTGGAATATTTGTCTCCCACTTTAATCAAGTGAAGCCTGGAAAGGATCTAAGCACCTATGGCCTTGTGATTTTTAATAACCTTAAGTTGGTGGTGGAGTTTGGCTAGTTGAAGCTAGGTAGGGATGTTGAAAGGTTAAGCTTCAAGCATATTATAAGTTCTATGAAACTCTTGAAGTAGTGTGGAATCCACCTTTTTCAAACCCAAGCAACCTGTTTACCAAAATGGTGAAGAAAATTTGTAATAAAATCAATGAATGGCGAAATTCCACCAATCAACCCAATGGGAAACATAGGGAAGACATGGTGCCATATTCCAAACTTTGACTATGAGAGAGATGACACTACCATGAATCAATAAGGAGAAATTAATATATAAATAATCTGTTAGGCACCTTAAAAGGGGACCCACTCCATTGTACTTTGAAATAAATCAGGTTTTCGTTTGACTAAAGAACATCTAGTCGAGACAGGTGATTGGGAATGACCATTACTATCCATATCAAAATTGTGTTACTAAGAGATCATGACATGAACTAGCCTTTTGAGGATCCTGTCATTACCTACTCAAAATTTGGACCAAATAAACCAATTTTGAGAAGGGAAATCATTCCTCCATCTAAAAAGCATATCATAAAGGCCAATTTTTTTTTAAAATAAAACCATGCCTCACATCCCCCCATGTACCACCTCATGGGAAGGGGCCCTAATTTATCTTCGAGATGTTCAATCATAATTTTATACATGAGATCATGGAATATGTAGGTCATGATGCGTTGATAGGTAGCCATCATATTTTTAAAACCAAAGGGCATAAAACAATAACAAAAGGTTCCCAAGGGGTGATTAAAGATGTCTTATACTGGTCTTCTTGTGAAATAAGGATTTGATTGTATCCATAAAAACCATACATAAGAGAAAGCATCTCGTGGCTTCTGTGGTGATTTCGACAAGATGATCGATGTTAGGAAGATGAAATTCATCTTTAGGGAAAGAAATATTTAAATATCTAAAGTCGGTATAGATGCAGAGATTTCTATAGGCATTGGAAATCGGCACGATGTTGGAAAACATTGTGGATAGTTGATAGGTATGATGAATTTTGTGGAAATAAGGTGTTACAACTCCTCTTTAACAAGAAGGGAGATGCGAGGGTTCATGCAACATAGATTCTTCTTAACTTTCTTAACATTGGGGATTGTGATAATGTTATAGATGATGATGTTAGGATCAAGGCCTGATATGTCTGCGTACGACCATGCAAAGGCATGAATGAACTTAGAAAGGAAGGTGGTGAAGGAGTCTAGATTTGGCGGATCAAGAGATTGACTGACT
The DNA here is from genome assembly GCA_018340775.1 of Taxus wallichiana var. yunnanensis. Taxonomy (NCBI): domain Eukaryota; kingdom Viridiplantae; phylum Streptophyta; class Pinopsida; order Cupressales; family Taxaceae; genus Taxus; species Taxus wallichiana. Next base: position 608,185,541 of record CM031240.1, read on the forward strand.
TTGAGGATGTGGGGTTCTTGTGGAGTTACTATGTTGATGTCAATAGTGGATTCATTGAGAAGGGTGTATGTGTTGGGTGGTAAGGACTTATGAAGGTGAGAATATTTTTCCCTAATGTAGGAAAGAATAGAATCGTCATTGTTGCATTGAAGAATATAAATGGTTGAGGAATTTTCCTCTACCATTTCATGGAATATGAGGGAAGGGACCTATTTTCACCTTTGACAAGATAAGTGATCGGTCCCAAAGTGATGGAAGAGATTAACAACATATATAGAAGAAAGGGATATGGTATCATCCGTATCCATGGGGTGATTAGATGGAGAAAGTTTGGATAATGGAGAAATGTGCATTGGGGATGTAGATGAATAAGTATGTGTGAGAAATTCCATGGGTTTTTCTTTCAATCCCAATCTGAACTTCTCAAGAAGTTTTTGAGATTGGTCAATGATAATATTGTGCATGGTGTAGACACCTATAATCATGCCCAAGAAATTTAAATACTTAAATTGCGCTAATTATCTCGCTTTTCGCAAATCAATGACATATTGTCAAAAACATTCATTTTCCTCATATCATCATTAATTAATTACACTAAGCTAATTAATTAAGTTTCCTATCCAACAAATACCCTAATTAATGACCTTCCGTTAATAAATCACCCCTTCTACCTAGACTAATTAATTATTATTAATTAATTAGCTTTCCTTCCATTTAACCAATAAATCAATATTTAATTGATTTAATCCCCTTATAATATCCTAAATCACACTAATATTCTTCTAATTGGCTTCTATAAGCTTACACCTACCTATTAATTAATCACCTTTGATTAATTAAAACACCCCCCAACTCCTATGACTTGCTAAACATGTATTAAACTCTTCTAAAGTAAGGTTACCTTTAATAAAGCAACCTTATCCATTCCTAATCATGTTTTACCTTTATCCCAAATTCATGAGAATGTGTTGAATCCTTTATCCTTTGGGCTATATAAAGAGCCCTCCACCTACATTTTTACTTACACTTAAACTTTCTAAGAGAGCAAATGCGAAGCATATAGCAAAGAGACTAAGAGCTTGTAGCTTTCCCTTTTGAGAGTTCATCATCTTGAAGAGTTAAGCCTCTTTCTTAAAGTGCTTGGGTCATATGGGAGGTGTCAAAAGGGTCTTATAGCCCAACTTTGATTAGCCCCCATTCCTAGGTTCTTGGAACATTAAGGACAACTATTTTGATAGCCATGGAGCTTACTTAGGTCCATTTGTTTATTTGTTGTTAGAGAATAGAGGAGTTTAGATATTTAGCATTGTTAGTTTCAAAATTTGTATTTATGAATGCTAGCATCTAACCCTTGTTTAATTCTTATCATGATGGTGTTTATGCTTTGTTTTAGCTAAATTGTAGAACTATTTTAGATGGTAGTTATTACTTCATTTGATTTAGCATTAAGAAAAGTATACATGCACACATTTGGCATGTCCAAAGTGGGACTTAATCCATTTTCCTTTGCACTTAATTTCAAGTTTTTGTAGTTAAGTTTTATTTTTGGTTACTAACCCTCTTTTACACATGTTGATCTAACTTGTTTTTCTTAACTTGCTTTGTTGAGTTTGCATGTGTTGGGTATTCCTTTTAGGTATGGAGGAGGTGAAGTGCTGTCAAAATTGTAATTGATGGGAAAATTTCAAGATTTATCCATGTTTTCATTTTTAGAGCTTACTTTTTAAACATTCTACATGCTAGTTTTGTCAATGTCTTGAAAATTTTAAATTCTTGAGCATGTAGGTTAGTATTTGATAGTGCTGAGTCTTCTATTTACATATTAATGTGGTGGGTTGTTTCCCAAATTCAATCTTGGTGAGAAAATTTCAAGATTTCATCATGTTTTCATTATTTAGCTTACTTTTTCAACATTTTACATGCTAGTTTTGTCAATTTCTTGAAAATCTTAAATTCTTGAGCATGTATGTTAATGTTTGATAGCGTTGAGTCTTCTATTCATATATTAATGTGATGGGTTGTTGTCAAAAGTGAATCTTGGTTGGAAAAATTTGCCCATTTTGTAGGTTAAGGGACGTTTTTTTGACATTTTTTGAGTGCATGTCAAGTGCATACCCATGAGCATAAGAGCATATGTGTAACCCATCTTCCGAAGGCCATAACTTTTTCTCCCGAACTCGAAATGACTCCATTTTTTTTTGTTTCAAAGGTATTGAAGTTAACTATGCAATGAAAACATAAATTCAGGATTTATAATTACAAAAATTACAACTTTTTCTATTATTTGAAAACTGGTCATTTTCTAACATGTCTAATGTTTTGATGAATGTTGTATTTTCATGCTTACTCGATTTAGACCAAAGCATGTGTATGCTCTTCTCTTGCACCTTTTGGTGATCTTGAGAATCAAAAACAACTTTGATCTCTATCTTGTTAACATTGGGATTAAACTTGGAAACTTGATTATTCATTTTGCTTAAGGGAATGAACCTTTTACAAAGTATTTTTTCAAAGGTCCTTTGATTTGAAGTTTTCCATTTCTCTATAGTTGGGATAAAGTTTGTGTATGCTCTTATCTTGCACCTTAGGGTGATCTTGAGAATCAAAAGCAACTTTATTTTTCATTTTATAACATTTGGTAAATTGGAAACTTCATCTTTCACTTTTTGCTTAAGGGAATGAACCTTTTACAAAGCATTTTTCAATGGTCCTTTGATTTGAAGTTTTCCATTTCTATATAGTTGGGATAAAGTTTGTGTATGCTCTTCTCTTGCACCTTAGGGTGATCTTGAAAATCAAAAGAAAATTTAGTCTTCATTTTATAACATTTGGTAGATTGGAAACTTCATCTTTCACTTTTGGTTTAGGGGAATGGACATTTATCAAGAATTTTGTATGGTTCATTGATTGAAAAGATTTTATTTACTTTTTAGTTGGATTATTTGTTGTGTATGCTCTTCTCTTGCATCCTTAGATGATCTTGAGAATCAAAAATAGCTCTTAATATTCTTTTAAATAATGTGATTTTCTTGGAGAACTACTAATGCTTGAGTGCAGGACCTAAAAACGCTTGTCAAAGAAAGGAGGAACCAAAACAAAATCAAAAACTACTAATACAGTTGTTATACAGGTTGCCAAAAGGTGTTCAAGCAAACCACACCTAATTAAACAAGATAAAAAGAACAACATATTCAAAACACTGTATTGCAGGTTTCAGAAAAGGGTACGTCCCTCTCCGCTCAACTGGAACATAACCCCTTTGGCATAATGCCTTAAGCTACAACAATGGGGGTGGTTCCAGGAACCCCAAAGTAGTCCACGCAAGAGGGAACCTTGTGGACGAAATGGGAAGTGCTCCACACTACCTACTTGACTAGTGATTCCTTTGTGAGATAGAGTTACAGGTTGTCCATTGTGGCGACCCCAGTGATAGTACATGTAGACGCACTAGTTGCCTACTGTTCTTGAAGGGGGTAAAGTAAAGCCGAGATACTCCTAAACTAGTCAGTGTGAATTTTGGGTAAATCGTGCTTGCTCGTGGCAAATTTGTAACACCTAGGGCGAGAGAACCACCTAGGAGAATATACTTTGGCCAGGAGCCCACTTTGACCATTTGAAAACAGTGTTGAGTTGTGAACCTTCTTTTTGAGAAACGTGTGATGTATTACTTTCACCTAGTTTTTACTTGCCTTAGGGCGAGGTGAAACTCTGCTGAAGTGAGGCTAGCATTTTTCATCATTTTTCTTGATTTATTTCCTTCATATTCTTTTGACACTTTGTTGATCAAAAGAGGTGTGATTACCTTTGTGTTGCCATTCGATTGTTTCTCTCACTTTTATGTCGTTTACGCCCATCCATGTTTGGTCAAGTTAGTTAAACGTCTAAAGTGAGTGGAGGAATTTTCACGTCATTTGGTAGCCATTGTGATCTTGATACCCATGTCAAGATCATCATTGTAGTTAGCGTGGTTCATCACTGCAGAATTCCATAGAGGAGTTAGCTTGTTTGTCTCGTATCATTACAATTTTGATATTTATGTCTTGTTTCTTGTAAACTCGACATAAATACCTATATGTATGGTTATTCTGTTGCACACATTCTTAACTATTCCTAGCTATACTTTGAGATTTTTTTGTTCAATTTTATTATTACCTCGATTTCAAAAGGTGCTAGGCACTACCATTTGTGGGTGTTATATCAATAACACCTCGATATCAATGCTTCACTTTATTACAAAGTGGTTTAACATATCTTGGTGATATTGTTGTGTCATTCACAAATCATAATTGGAACTTTTTGAGATATAGGTCTTAATCATAATTGAGCTTGCTCATCGTATATCTTGATTGGGAGATCACATTTAACTTCATGTATTTACTTATGTCTTGTTCATTCCTTTGAACTTGACATAAGTGGAGACATCTTGTTAATCATCCGCGTCACAAATTACTTTGAAACGTAGTCTAGGAAGTACTTAATTTGATTAATTTTTAATACCAAATGCTTGTATCATGGGTGATTTATCACTCTATCATATTGGTATTCTCACATTGGTGACACATTCATACTCTTAGCAATTTCATCTTGTGTTTCACTTAGGGGTAGTCATTGAATTTTGAACAAATCTACAACTTACCTTAGTGAAACTTATCACAAAAACATGGCTCCCAAAACACGTCTAGGGTTGAAGAAACAGACATATGAGGAACAACAAGCACATGCTTGGGAGACCTCTAATAGACAAGGGTCAAACCCCTTCATTGGACACGACTTAGGGCCACTATTTTCTGTAGAAAAGGAAACCGAAGAGATGGTCGATCATAGTGGAAATGAATTAGAATCACCACACGCAGACTTTGATTTTGACCCCACTCTACTAGATGAGTTTCTCCTTAGAAAAAAGATAGAGTTTTGGCATGGGTCATGGAATTAGGGGCCAAATTGCCCACCGAGAATGAACCAATATTACCTATAAATGACACTACTAAGGAAGAACGCCCCCTTATCAATATGGAAGATATTTTAACAGGCGGGCATGCTTCCACTTCTTATGCAGAAAATGATAAAGTGATAGGGCATAGAATACCCCTCGTCAAAGTGGCACGAAGAAATAAGATAGAACATGAAACAGGGGAAGATCCTCCACAATACGAAGAGGAAGAAAATTTAGAAGAAGAACACACAAACCAAGTCACAATCCAACAACAACTCAGTAACCTAAGCCGACAACTAGCTTTGCTTACTTTCCAGGTACAAAAAGACACAAACAAGAATGTTCAAAAGTCAAAGCCTAAGTTTAGGATCCACGAAATCCATCGAGAAAACCAAGGAGAAGAAGACATGGGGTACCATCATGTACACATCCCCGCTTCTCCCACTAGAGAACAATTTCTCACACAAGAAGTGCAATCTATGAAAGAAACTCTTGCAAGCATACAAGAAAGCAATATAGGGAGTATTAGGAAATACCAATACGAAGAACTATACCCCTATCCTTTTGACAAGATAATTACCCTTCAACCCTTTCAAAAGAAATTTGATATGCCAAAGTTCAGAAAATACAAAGGAAAGGGAGACCTAAGGGATCATGTTAAATATTTCTACATGGCATGTCAAGAGGTGTCTTATAGTGATAATTACCTCATCATACTTTTTCCTAAGAGTCTCGGAGGTCAAGTATTGGAATGGTTCTGCGCTTACCAAGAGGACCAATTTTCACTTGGCGAAATTAGCGTGAAAGATTCGTGCGTCATTTCTCATATAACATAGAGAGTGACATCACCATGGCAGACTTGTGTGGCACAAAACAACACCCAAATGAGACCTTCACCAGCTTCCTCCAACGATGGAGAGGGATAGCTAGTCACTTCCCTTGCACTTTCCCTGAGAAGCAGCTGGTCAGTATTTTCGTCCCTAATCTCAACCCAGATATAGCTTTCCACCTCCAAATGCATTGTTTCCGCACCTTTGAGGAGGTTATCAAGAAAGGGATTCAAATAGAAAAGGCTCTCATTACCAAAGGCACCCTCAAAACCCAATCTAAAGACAACCAAAGTGTCAAACCCATTGAAAAGCCAAAGATCTTTAACAAAAACAAAAATGTGGTGGGAGATGGAATCACTGATTCCAAACGTGTTCAAACGGTCCAAACCAGTCAACCTTTTAAACTAACCAAGGGCCCAATTCAACCACCACCAAAGTGACGAACATTCACCTCCCTCAATGAACCATTTTCCCTCATACTAAAACATTTGGATGCGGCCAACATGATGACCTATCCTACAACACAACCATTTGATGACAACGCTCCTAAACCTTCATGGTATAAGGAACATGAATATTACGAAATGCATCGCGTTAAAGGTCATAAAACATACAAATGTTTGCAACTTCGCCACTATATTCAAGACCTCATTGACAACGGGGAGATAGAGGTGGATAACCTTGGCCACATGCAAACTCCTCACGAGAAAATGGGGATTTATAAGGAACCATTCCCCAAGCATGATAAGTTGGAAAAGACAAAGCCGAGATCAAGAAGAGTCATCCCAAACCTATAAATCCATGAATTACTTATATACCAAAAGAGATAACAATAATTATGATTCACTTATCGATGTATTCACTCCTCGCTGATTGTGTCAATACCATCAGGATCAAGGGAAAGGACTGCGCTATTTGTGGTAACAAGGCGTGCCCACCTCATGATTCCGGAACCCTCTCTATTGACCCCGCAAACTAATAAATATAACCTTTTAGAACAAATTGAGAGGACACCTGCTAAGATCTTGATCTTAGATCTTCTCAAGATATCCAATGTGCATAAGGACATTTTGTATCAAACTCTTCAAGGGTCGGGAGTGCCTTTAGAAGTTGATCCTACATACCTTCAAGCCGCAGTGGCAAATATTGCATCAAGTGAGCATCTTACTTTCAACCATAGGGAGATCCCTGCCACGAATCCTACACATAATCTTCCCTTGTACATTGAGGTAGTTGTCACCCGCAGGAAAATCAAACGGGTGCTTGTGGACAACGGATCGGGATTGAACATCTGCATGCTTAAGCTGGTCAAACAATTGGGACATACGGAGGAAGATCTTGAGTCCCATATTATTACTATCACCGCATACGACAACGCGGAAAGAGAGTCAGTAGGCACCATTACGCTACCCATGGAGGTGGGCCCCACTTGCCATCAGACAAAGTTTCATGTCCTAGACTTGGAACTTCCATATAATATGCTTCTAGGCCAACCATGGATTCATGCCATGCAGGCCATGCCATCAACATTTCATCAATGCATCAAGTTGAAGCATGAGGGACATACGGTTACAATACCAGGAGATTCAGAGCCCTTTGCTCATTGTAGAGCTCTTAATAGCTTTACATAAAAGGGTACATATGCATGTCCCTCCATAGATATAGCTGTCCCTCTTCATTTTGAGGCCATGGATTCTCGAGTAGATTCAAATTCTCTTAATTCTTACACTCACGGGCGTCCACTTCCACATCACCATTTGATTCATGGGAGATGAAAATTTTGGAATATGGCTGTGGGAATTATAATGTACAACAAGCACTCTTGGTTTCTGACCTCTCCTTGTCGCCCAAGACTAGAGGTCGACCCAACTACCACTTGGGAGACCTAGAGAGGAACACACTATCGGGTCATTCGTACTTGGAGGCTTATTAGCTGAGGAAAAATTACTTGATCCACCTACTACTTGGGTCCCTGAGGACACTCAACCATCTTGTTATCAAACCCCAGAATATGAAAAATCTAGGAGAATGATGTACTCCATGGGATACAAAGGCCTAGGATGTGGGAGGAATGAACAAGGACAAAGAGAACCAGTCCCTCTTCTACATTTCAAAACAGAAAGATATGGCATTGGGATTCACCCTTACAGAGCACACCCCAACGATCAAGATGTGACTTGTTCTAAGCATGAGGATAGCTTCGAGTACCTAGACAGTGATACGGATTCCCATTGTAGCCTATATGAGGATCTGGCCTCCACGAACCTTTTCATGAACAATGTTGTCCTGACCATAACCCCCACCGAACCGACCCTTGACCTTGTGTACCCTTCCCTCGTTGAATGGGACCAACAACGTCACATGCCACTAGATTTATTCAAGAACGATGAGGCTATTGCAGAGTTCATGGGCATAAGGGATACAATTCCCATTGGAGATCACAAGAAGGGTTTCTTTATCAACTTAGACACCTGTGCCTACTTTGGTGAGGAGGCTGAACTTCATGGTCAGCAAAATTTAAAGAAAAGTGAGGGCAAGAGTTCTAAAGAAAAGCCTCGGCAAAAATCAAAGTCCAAGTCACACAGTGAAAACCTCTTTGAGGCACTAGCTGACAAACAAATAAGAAAATCAAAGGACAAACAAAGTGACCATGCCAAGGATGAAAATCTCATAGAGACATCCTTGGATGAAGATCTCAACCTACCTCCCGATCCTACGCGTATGGAGGATTTATCAAAATTATTAGTTGAAGAAACCATTGATGTCAATATTGGTACATGAAGAAGATCCCAAGATAGTAAAATTGGGAGCATCACTCTCAGCCAGAGAACAAAAGATGTTCACTATGCTACTGTGAGATTTTATTGATGTGTTCGCATGGTCTTACAAAGACATGCCCGACTTAGATCCAACTTTAGTCGTGCACAACCTGGTTGTGCATGCAGACGCTAAGCCTATCAAACAGAAGCTCCGAAAGATGCACCCAAGAGTGGCCTTGTTAGTTAAAGAAGAGTTGGAAAGGTTACTTGCAGTAGGATTCATCAGGCCAATTGATTATTCTGAATGGATATCGAACATTGTTCCTGTCCAGAAGAAACCTATCGGTATCTCGAATCTACATAGATTTTAGGGACATCAATAAAGCTTGCCCTAAAGATGACTTTCCATTGCCCAACATTGACATGATTGTTGACTCAACCGCAGGGTACGAAATGCTATCACTCATGGATGGATTTTCAGGTTATAATCAAATTAAGATCGTTGAGGAAGACCAACACAAAATAGCTTTCACAACTCCTTGGGGCACCTTCTGTTATCAAGTGATGCCATTTGGCCTTAAGAATGCCGGAGCAACTTATCAGCGGGCCATGACAGTAATATTTCACAATATGATTCATGACATCATGGAAGACTACATAGACGACATCCTGGGAAAGTCTAAAACAAGAGAGGATCATCCTATCATTTTGTGGTGTATCTTTGAACACCTACGTGAATACAAAGTCAGATTGAATCCAAAGAAATGTGTCTTCGGTGTGTTATCGGGAAACTATTGGGCTTCATTGTGTCAAGACGAGGTATTGAGGTAGATCCCGCTAAAGTGTCTGCCATCACTGAAATGCCTCCACCTGAGAATATCAAGCAACTACATAGCTTACAAGGGAAAATTCAAGCCATTCACCACTTTATCTCCCAGCTTGCAGATAAATGTCACTCATTCACCCATTTTCTTAAAAAGGACGTCACTTTCCTTTGGGGACCCGAGCAACAACAAGCCTTTGCTTTTCTTAAACAATACCTGGCTAATCCACCTGTCCTCATGCCTCCTACTCTAGGAGAACCACTTTTTCTCTATATTTCCACTACGCAATATGCTATTGGTGCGTTGCTCACCCAATATGACCTTAGCCATAAAGAGAAAGTGGTGTACTATCTGAGTCACACCCTCATCACCTATGAACTTAATTATCCTCAGATTGAAAAGGCTTGCTTGGCCGTCATTTTTACCTTTCAGAAACTTCACCATTACCTGCTAAATACTAAGACCAAGCTCATATCCAAGGTTGACCCACTCAAGTATTTGTTGTCCAAACCCACCCTCACAGGTAGAATGGCTAATTGGATCATTCTACTCAGTGAGTTTGATATAGAATTTGTCCATCAAAAATCAGTTAAAGGACAAGTACTTGCCGACCAGCTAGTGGAAGCACCTTTGCAAAGCACAAAACCTTTGAGTCTAGATCTGCCAGATGCATCTTTGCTCTACATTGAAGAATCTATCGTATGGCAGATACATTTTGATGGATCTTTTACATTTCATGGTTCAGGTGTGGAGTGGTCCTTATTACTCCTTCGGGTGATCCTATACCACAAGCTTTCTGCTTGGCCTTCCCTTGCATGAACAACATTACGGAATATGAAGCACTCATTGCAGGGATGAAGCTAGCCATCAAGTGGAATATTCAACATGTTAAGGTTGTAGGTGATTCTGACTAATCATCAAAAAAGTTAATGATGAGTATAAAGTTAAGGATGATAAGCTCATACATTACAAAATGCTAGTGGAAACTCTAAAGGATTATTTTGTGTGCATCACCTTTAAGTAGATTCCAAGAGCACAGAATAGATTGACAGATTCCATGGCAATGGTGGGATCTATGCTTCGTATTCAACTAGGGAGGCTGTTGTTGTAGACTCACAGCACCCCTGGATGCAGATCAGGCTTCTAAGTTGATCACTCTAGCATCCAGTGTGATTGCACAACATGGAAACCTCTCTCCAAGTGTGGGGACTTGTGAAACTGAGAGAGGAATCTCCAGATTAGAGGTTGGTTCCTCAAACTCCTCTGATTTAGATCTATATTTTGCAAAACTACAGAGGTTAAAATCCTAATCCTACTCTAAACTGCAAGGAGACAGGGATAGAAATGCAAAAATATGAAACTAACTAAAGGTGGTGATGCACCAAAAGGAGTGGTGAAACATTTCTATCAAGCAAATAGACACAAACCAAAGTTTACAACATAAAACATACATAGAATGATCGAGATATAATTCGGATTTGGAATGAAGCAAATAACACAAACAAAGGACTCGAAAACCATTCACGAGCTTGCATTATCATTTCCAGTGTAAAAATCACGCATTACAACCTCAAAGAGGTAAAAACTATTACAGCCTTTGGGGAGGTCTCGATTCTTCTAAAACAATCACTTACTGGAGGTGAAAGAAGAAGTCTGCTATGTCAAAAATTGTTCCTCCTTTTTAGAAATGAGCCAAAAGATGGCTTTTACATGCATGGGTCAAGCCCAGGAGACAAACGTATAAAACAAGAGATCCCATCCCTCATTGACTATAGATGCATTAAAATGGCATGGGGGACCTTACAAACCCATACTCTATCATTTTGACCAGATTACAGGAGAATGTGAGAATGTGACCTGGAATGTCACTTCGGCCATGAACATGTGTCATATCTGTTTCTAAAATTTCTCTCTCTAGACTGCACCAAAACTCAAGATTAACCTTGAAATCATGTAGATAATTTCACAAGCTTTCCATTTATATAAAGAACATGAAAATCCGAGCTCTGGATCGAAAGATATGTCGATCTGAAGATTTAGGGCACAAAACAGGTGAAACTACGTTTTGAAATTTTCCCGCGCTCTGCCACCTGGATGACACGTGTCGTGATTTGATTGGTTGCGTAATCCTCTCTCCTTCTCTGTCCTATGGGTTTTTCTACTTCATTAGACACGTGTCCTCTTTTTATTGGCTCGGGTCAGTGCTTGCAACCTCGCCCTTTGACTTTTGGACTTTCTCCCTTGTGACACATGTCACGATTTGATTGGTCCGCGGGTCTGCCGGCTTTTCACGCCCTTCGCGTCTTTTTGTCCCAGATGTCCCAGTGCTGTTTGGGATAGAATCCTCTCGATCCACCCAAAATGGGCTTCCGTGTCCCTCATTCGGCCGGTGACACGTGGCATTGCTTGATTGGCTTTCGGCTCCTTTGGCTTATCTGCGTCCGACGTGTCCCTTTGTCCCACATGTCTCAATACGAAATTTCTCTGTTTCAGAAACCGGCCATTCAAGGCGTCCTCCGTGCACTCACGGACTAGATGTCCCAAAGTGCAAAAGTTCCCTTTTGGCCGAACCAGCCGGTTCAAGCGTCCATTTGTTCAAACTGTCCCGGGTCTGCTGGGACAAATTCTTCGGTTCGCCCGATTCGGCTAGTTCACATTCCTTTGTCCCACATGTCCCAAAGCACTTAGTCAATTTTCTTCTCCTTCGGCTGAACCAGCTTTCCGCGTCTGCCACGTACTTCTGGCCCGATTGTCCCGGTGCTAAAGTTCTCTGTTTCGGCCAATCTGGGAGGTTCGCGTCCTCACGGCCCGAATGTCCCAAACTAGTTTGCTCAGTAGTTAGTCAATTTTGCTTCCTCCTTCGGTGGATCGGATTCTCGCACTCGCCACATACTTCTATCCCAAGTGTCCCTTTACTTCATGGGCTACCTAGAGGCTTTTCAGCCGATCCGCGTCTCGATGTCCCTCACGTCCCTACTATTCCGAGGACTAGGACTTAGCCAATTTTCACAATTTTTCTAGCCCAAGCTTGCTTTTTGCAGCCTTTTCACCTTTTCTCAAAACTTGCTCTTTCAACCTGGATAGGAGGGTTAGGAAAAAATCTGAGGGGACCCTAGAAACATGATTTTTGCCCTGAATCAATCCATTTTCCTGGGACTTGAGAATTCTGATGTATGTTATCAATTCAACCCTAGGGGTGAATTTGGATAACAATTTGGCGACTCAGCGGGGATACCTGCCTGCTAGGTAGAAGATACCAGTTGCCTGAAGCAGTCCATTGGGCATGGAGTCATCAAGTATTCTGTTAGAACCCTAACTGACTCAGAATGTGCAAGGAGGAAGATGGACCATCTCCTGATGAAAGCAAGGACTGCTAAACATCTCCATGGACAGCAAGCTGTGCCAAAGCACTTAGGGAAAATAAAACTAACCTACAACAAAACAATGTGCACAAGCACTTGGAGGAAAGAAAATATAATCTAATATTTACAGAGGTAGTGAACTTCCCTCTAGAAGCAACGCTTGAGATAGATTCCATTGACTGGAATCAGTTCTTCACCATCCAATGAGGCCAATTGGAAAGCATTGTTGTTCTTGCACTTTGTGACCATGTATGGACCACTCCAAATGGCATCAAATTTTGAATGCCTTCCCAGTTTTTCTCTATCCACATCCCATTTCAACACTAGATCTCCAACTTGAAAAGATCTATCTTTGGCCTTCCTATCAAAGGTCTTCTTGATCAAAGCTTGATCCTTTTCCATTGCTTGGGATGCCTGATTTCTGATCTCTTGTAGCTCCATCAACTCTGCATACCTCACCTCCATGGGCTCAAACTCTAGCAACTCCAGCTATTTCATGAGTTCCAACGTTGGCAACTCAAGTGACATGGGCAAAGTTGCCTCTCTTTCCTAGACAAGGCCTGAATGGAGAGTTACCGTGGATCTTTTGGGAGTGATCCTATCGGCCCATAAGGCTGATTTCAGCTTGGTATGCCAAGACCTCTGATTATCATCAAGAATCCTCCTAATGATCCTCAACAAGTTCTTGTTTGTAGACTCAGCCTAGCCATTACCTTAAGGGTAATAGTTTGATGAAGTGCTTAGGTAAATACCATTTTTGACAGCCCACTCAGTCACCTTAGATCCAATGAATGCCAATGCATTATCAGAGATTATTGTAGCAGGTACACCAAATCTGGTTGTTATCCCCTCATAAAATTCTAAGATGCTAGACTCATTCACCTCTTTGAGTGCTACCGTCTTGTCCATTTGGTGAAGTAGTCCGTGGGTTGTCAAAATCCATTTGTGCCCTTGGCTTGAATTGGGATTAATGACTCAATGAAGTCCAAACCCCATTGCATAAATGGATGATGAACAGAGATGGATGCAATGGGAGGGCTTCAAGTCTCTCTTTTCCTGTGAAGAATGCACAATTCTTACACCTCTTGATCCATGCATAGCAATCACTGAAGATTTTAGGCCAATAATAACCAGCCTTCATGATTTTTAGAGCTGTCACTCTTGGTGCAAAATGGCCACCAGCTGGTCCATCATGAAACTCTTCCAACACCCTTTGAATCTGACCTGTGCTAATGCATCTCAGCAGCACTCCATTTACATCCTTTTTGAACAAAACTCCATCAACGATGGCATACGGGACAGCCTGCAATCTGAAGTGTCTCCTTTGGGTCTTTCTCATCTCTAGAGGGCATAGGCCTGTGCTTAGGAAGTGCATAATACCTTGGGTCCAGCAAGGAGTCGGGGCAGCATTGTCTTCTTCTTGTTTGCCACTTGGCTCATGACTGTCCTGGACTGTCAAAACAACCTCTTCTTCATTGCATACTTCTTTTTGTTTCCCCAAAACCAACTTCTCACACAATCCTTTCCCTCTTACCAGCTTGGTGATCTTGATCTCAATGTCATACTCCATGACACGGGTGATCCAACCTGCCCTTTTCTCATTCAAATCCTTGTTGAGGAGGAAGTCCTTAACCCTAGCATGTGAGACCAGTAGTTGAATCTTATTGTTTGAGACCAAATGTCTGAACTTCTTCAAGCTCCTGATGACAGCAAGGACATGCTTTTCGATGAAAGAATACTTTATTTCGTAATCTTCCAAGGTTTGGCTGAAGAATGCTATGGGCTGTTCTGAACCTTCTCTATTCAGCTGTGTTAAGATAGCTGAGATTGTGTCTGATCCTCCAAACGCATACAACATGAAGTCCTTTGAAAAGTCTGGGTTGATAAGAGTTGGAGCTTGTGATATTGCATGCTTGATGCTTTCAAAACTCTCTTTGCCTTCGCTATCCGTTTGAATGCCGACTCTTCTTCAATATCATTGTTAGAGGATTCACAAGAGTGGAAAAATTAGGCACAAATCTGTGGACAAAGTTTATCCTTCCTAAGAAGCTTTGAAGAGATTTCTTGTGGTGTGGTAATGGGAGCGTTCGGATGGCTTCAACCCTTTCAGGATCAATTGTTAGCCCTTCCCTAAAGACAATGTGGCCCAACAATTTTCCCTCATGTGCCAAGAATATACACTTCTTTGGATTCAACGACACTCGAACCTTTATACCCCTGAAACACTTGCGAGGTGAAAGAGATGGTCTACTGCATTCTTTGAGAAGACAGTGATATCATCTAGGTATACCAAAGCACTATATTGTTGATTAAGCCTTTGAATGCCATATCCATAGCTCATTGAAATGTTCATACTGGCATTTGATAGGCCAAATGGCATCTTCTCGTAGGCATAGGTGCCCCATTTGGTGGTGAAAGCCATCTTGAATTGATCTTCTTCCTTCACCATTATCCGATTATAGCACGAGTATCCATCAAGTAGTGAGAACCTTTCTAAACCAGCTACAACCTATAATATTTGCTCCATGGAAGGGAGTGGATAATGATCCTTGAGGGAGGCTCTGTTCAAGTCTCGAAGTCGACACACAACCTGATCTCTCCATTCTTCTTTCCGACTGGCACCAAGTTTGCAACCCAACTTGAGTGTTTGATGGGGAAGATGATTCTGGCCTCAATAAGCTTGCTTAATTCTTTTCTCATGAGAGGTTCAATATGGGGATTTAATGGCCTTTGCTTTTGCCTGACAGGCTTGGATTTTGGATCTAGCTCAATAGTATGTTGTGCCAACTTTGGGTTGAAACCTCTTAGATCTTTGTAAGTCTAAGCAAAGACATTTGGGAACTCTTGACAAAGCTAAACAAAATCAGATTTCTCTTGTGAGGTACTTACTTTGCCAATCTGCAATGTTTTGCCTTCTTCCACTAAAATAGGCTTTGAATCTTCACCCTTCACTTGAATGTTTGCTTTCTCCTTCCGGAACTGATCATTCGGGTTGAAGATTGACTCCAAGGTTATGAGGCCTTTTGGTAATTTGTTAGTTCTCAGCTGTACTACTTGATCACCATATCACTTTGCTCCGGCTTGTCTTGATTTCCTGCGAGAGAACTCGGCTTCTTCTTGTAGGAAATTAACAATTTCTTGATCATTCTCAAACACTTGCCAACTTGTGTTATTATCTGCAGCGCTGGCCTCACAATCACATGGATATGTGGCTATGTTTTTCCCTTTTGATGTTGTTAACCACATCAAACGTTGCTCTCTAATTTGTGAGCACTGTCAGCGGCTTCATTCTTTTTTCTTGGGATGGAATTGATGCTAAAAGCTTCAAAATCTTCAATAAGATCCCATACCTGATTTTTGTAGCACTTAAGCAGATCATTTTTGGCAGCATTTTTTCCTTTGACTTGGTTTACGACCAGCTCACTATCACCAAATACTTGTAAGATCGATGCCTTTCTTCATTGCCCAGTGCAATCCATGAATTAAGGCTTCATACTCAGTTGTGTTGTTTGAACAGGAAAAATGGAAATGGAAGGCTGAGTAATACCTTATATCTTGTGGTGAAATGAGCATAGCTCCTCCTCCTGCACCTTGTCTACTCCTTGACCCATCAAAGAACAATTGCCATACTTCATTCTTGTCCTTATGATCTGGCTTGGTGATGCTGGGGAGAGGTTGATCCTCTTCATGCAAACAATAAACCCCTAGCTCAGATTCTTCTATTTCTTGATAAGGATCAAAGGCATGCACTTTGCTTGCCCATTCATCAAGAGTCAAATCTGGGATGCTTCCAACCTTGGTGTCAGCTTCATTAGTGCTTGGATAATCTTCTTGATCAAACGATGAATAGTTGGTATTGATTTGGCTAGTAGTGTAAGGCTCAATGTGAAAGTTCGCAATAGGTTCAGACCTGATTGTGGCCTTAGTTCCATACCTTGTTCTGAATAGCATGTGTGACCAATCTGCCGAAAGATAGCCTCCAATTTTAGCAGTGAAGTCTCTTGACAAGCACAATGCAAAGAGTGGTGGCAGGTCTATGACTGACACATCTTGTAACACTATTATGTTGGGACATGCGTGCAGTGTGAGGCTCAAACCTTTGATTACTCCAACTGTTGTCACTACTGTCCCATCTAATTGCACTACACCCTTGGAGATGACTTCATATTGAAGCCCTAGCTGATCAGCTATTTGCTTGGGCATTACTGAACTACTTGCCCTAGAGTTAATCATGCAATTATGTACCAACTTGTCTCCTATGATCAATGAGACATAAAATGGAGGGGCTTGACATTTTACCTTGCTTTCTTCCATGATTTCCTTCAAAGTTGGGCAACATTTGTGAGTACCTTCTCTTGCATTTGGACTCGTTGGTTCGAAGTTGACCGATCCTTCATGGCAGCTTGTAGCAAATCTCTTTTTCACGGGATGGATAGTGATTCCCACATTAATATGTTTACATTTGTCTTCTTCATCTGATCAATGATGTTGAATGGGGATGAAGCATCCCTCTGCTGTCCCCTAGCTTGCACATTCATTCCTTGCACCCGGGCAGCAGCAACTGGCATTTGAGTTAGCCTAGGGGCTGTTCTTAGCTGCCCTTGTGTATTTGAAATGGGAATTTGCTTGCCAACCACTTGTGGAACCATGGGAGGTTGTGGATTGGCTGGGGCTAATGGCTGTTCTTCACCCAAATTTCTCCTCTTTGACCTTGTGTTGGCTGCAACACCTTGAGAAACTGCTTGATTCATGCCATAGAAATCTTCTGCTTGCCAGTTCACCAATGTGGTGTCATTTGGGGCTGATTGCTGTTGGAATGTTTCTTGTTGTTGACTATTTCCTTGACTACCCTCACCCTCCACACCAGTAGTTGTCACCATCAATGCTTGATTGAGAGCACCATTGAAACACATGGATTGGTTATGAGGCTCGTTGCATGGAAAGCACCAATCATATTCTTGGGCCATGTTATTCTGTGTTGGCACTAATGCCTTAGAGGCAGATATGGCATTTGGATTATAGGGCTGAAATGGTCTATTAGCGGGAGGCCTTACTTGGCTTTGATTTTGATTTGCAGCCTAATTTGGTGACCTATTTTGTTGGTATGGAGCCTAGCACTCGGTATTGCGCTTGAGGGCGATACGGTCTAGCACTTTGAGCTTGCTGTCTTTTGATAGTAACCAGCTCATTTCCCAAATTTTGCAATTGTTTCATGACCTCTTGGAGTTCATTTGAAGAACTAGAGGATGAAGTAGAAGTTTCACTTGAACTTTGATTTCTAGGGGTGGGAACAGGAGCCAAAGTGGGTGCTTGACTAGTGCTTGGATTTTCTAAGTTTGGATACAATGGCATGGGAGGTCTAGGGGCAAGTTTGCCAACTTGGATTAAACAATTTTCGGCTCTAATGGAAATGCTATAAGCAGTAGGTAAGGTTGTGCCTCCCATAGATTGAATTAACATAGAAATATCAGAATTCAAAGCTTTAAGGTAATATAGAAAAGCACCTTCTGTTGTTGGCCTGACTGCCACTGGAATCCTATCCCAAGACCTTTGAAATCTGAAGTTGAAGTCAGTCAGCTGCTCATTGGGGGCTCTCTTGATAGTTGTCAGCTACTCCAAAAGAGACAAGTTGTCTCCCTTCTCCCCAAATTTCTCATGAAGTGCAATACACAGCTGATTCTAGTTGGTGATAGAACCGGCTCCAAGGCTCCTAAACCATTTTAATGCTTTACCCTTGAAGGAAGATGCCAAGTACCTGGTCACCCCCTTCCATTCCATTATTTCCTGGATTGCACAAAGGTTAGCAATATATTTAACATGATCACCTGGAGTAGTCTGATTTTCTCCAGTGAAGTATGGAATGTTCTTCAAGGCCTGCAATAGAAGCTGGATGTTGTGCATTGAGAGCGAGTGGGCTCTGCTGTGAAGTTGATGTAGGGGTTGTTTTGTGCCATTCGATTGGTCTTAAAACCCTTGTTGGTGAATGAAAGGTCTACTAGGTGGAGGAGTTGAGAGAGTTACTTTTGGTGGAGATGGAGACCTTTGAATCCTTCTTCCTCTTTGCCTTCTTCTTGGAGATAACTGCAGGTATTCAAAGAACACTTATTCTTCTCCAACTCTTGACCTTGTGGTGATTCTTCTCATGAGTTTTCAGGCTTGAGCTGCTGAAACAGTTTCGACACGTACTAGTGGAATTTGTGAATCTAAGGCAAAGAAGGCCCTTCTAACTTGGGTGGTGTGATAGATCGATCAACAAGGATGACTACTCGAAGGCTCCAATCAATATTGAGCTCGGCGTGATTCGATCTATGGGTTGTGGAATACGTGGGAAATGACTTGGGATAGTTTCGTGTATGTCTCCTGATAAGGTCATATGGTGGATGATGAATATAATTGACTCTACGGATGATTTTCGGCCTAGTCGAGAATTCCTAGCTTCATAGCATTATATCTAGTAAGGACAGTTGTTCGATGATGATAGGTGGAAGTGGAGTGGACCTGAATACCAAGGCGCGTAGGTTAGTGTCTATATCTAATTGACTTATGGACTCGTTGGGCTGTGGGATCTGTGGATCACAACCATAGACTCTTGGTTGTTGTGGTCCTGTTATGGTCATACGCGAGATCAAGTTCTAATCCCTAGTATCCAGTAATCGTACGCTTTCTCAGCTTCTATGTTTAGAACCAACAGTTGTGCAATCTTCTCAGAATACCTCACAGGTGTTCTCGCAACCTGGATTCTTAAGCTGGTATCTATATCTACGAGGGTGTCTCCAGCGTCTGGCTGTGGAACTAAAGGATCGCACCCGAATGTTTGTTCTCTTTCGAGCCCTTCTACAGTCATGTGGATGATTTCTAGGGTAATCTATAGTTTGGTTGGTTTGACCAAAATGCATGTGCTTGGTCGTCTTCTATGTTTAATCCTCTTAACTGAGAACTGATCAGTTGTAAATCTGTGGTTGTTCGAAATACTTGTATCCTGAGATTTTGGTCTATGTCAACTATTGCGTTGTGACTAGGTTTGGTTGAGGCATGATTGGCTCAAATATATATTCCCTGGGCTCCCTAGGTCCCGTAATTGTCATGCAAAAGCAGTAATAAAACAAACTATAATAAAGTGAAATCTAAGTATACTTCTAGCATATATGACTTCTTTTTGTATTTTCTGATGATTTAAATGAATTTAAGAAAGTAGCTATTTAAAATATTTAGAATTGACAACTAAACTAATAACTTAAAACAAACAAAATAGCCGAGTGTAGCTATTTGTCTGTGCAATTTGTATATCTATTCTAAACAATGAAATAACTAATCTATTTGCAAGATTCTCGACCCTACCTCAGAAGTGAGGAGTGAATCATAGTTTCTCAGAAACTATCAATCCCCACAGCTTCCTGGTAATGTTAAGAATAGAATTTACTGAAATAAAGTGATTAACTACTCTATTTGATATGATTTTAACTAGAACTTTGAAAGCTAGAACCTGGATTCCGCAGAACAGTGGTGAATCCGATGGTGTGTGTGATCTTGTCCCCTCAGTATGATCTCTTCGTTCTTTGTGCTCACGTAGATCCAGAAAAGCGTGTAATGCTTGCATCAATAGGAATAGGTGTTGGAACAAGGGATGACCTTAGAATGCGAGACCGAAAATGCGCGGATAGGAGAGGGATAGCGCAAGAGTACGAGCTTGGCTTATGCGATTCCTAGCGGGATTTTACTGCGAATCATGCGACATGATGTGTCCAAAACTGAAACTTTCTGTATGAAGAGTAAAACCTGCAACTTTAATGGCTTCCTAAGCTATTCTACCCCAATGGTTTGGATAAAACAACAACACTTTGTTTGCACAAGTTGGATATGTGGCTTACCAACATTTGAATAAAGCTAACCAGGCAAATAATGAATTGAACTAAGAACTCTAAGACACGGTGAAAGAAAATCTACAGCAAAAGAAATTTAGAGGCAAGTTTCTAACTGGATTTGGATGAGATAATAGCACTGCCTGCACAAGATGGGTCTGTGGCTTACCAACAGCTGAGCAATTTAACAAAAGATGCAAGTGAATTCAAGCTATGGCTTCTAAGCAAGCTAACTAATTAAAACACTAAAATGAGGGAATGAGAGCAAAGATCAAAACTTCAAAATCTAGCTAAGCTTTAGACCAAAACTCCAGACCATTTGCATGTGCACAAACCATGCATTTATAGGAATTCAAACATCCAAGAACCAAAACCAAATTGAACTCCTAAACAATAAACAAAGGAAAAACACTATTCCAGGGGACCAAAAACATAAATGCATGCTCAAGTCGGCAAGGAAAAGGTGGTGAATCGTGATATTTCAAGTGAGTCGCGTCAAAAGAATGTTTTGGAAAACGCGCAGGGACCGCCTGCTCGGGAGAGTGGGCGGCGGTTACGACCCCCCTGGGGGGTGGTTTCGATGGTTTCATCACGGCGAAGATCAAAAGGGCAAGGAAAAAGAAAAGGGGAAAAAAAGGGCGCGGGGGCTAAGCGGGGCATGCGGGATGTTAACGCATGCTCCGAGGGCTTTTCGGATCCCGAACACCTTGCGAGGAGACCTGTATCATCATCGGGGCACTTATTACGCCATTCGTAGTACAGTACCTTACAATTTTGGGTACGTACATATTGCCCCCTCGGAGAAGCGTTTTAGCCATGAAGAGGCATAAAACGGTGGGTCCAAGTATGGCAGTCCCAAAATGGGGAGTTAGAAGTTATACCTTACTCGTCCGTGTGTTGAAATGACGCCATCCAAAATTCCCGCTACCTGCAAAATGAAAAGAGAGCTCAAGTGCAGATAGATACAATAACTTGGAAAATAAACGCTAAAGCAATAGGGAATGAGGACGTACCATTCGTGCGGGGATAGAAACTTACCTCCATCGGCGCTCCAAACCTGTGAAAAAGGTATTTAAAACGAATCAGGGTGCTATATATATGAAAGTGGGCCCATTTTCCTATTCATTTGCGCGAGTCGATTTGATTGATTTTGAGCTCTGGGACCCACGGTGACGGTTTCTCGCGTGAATAGAGTCAAAACGTCCGTAGTGAGATCGTGAGCATGCCTCCACGCGGAACACCGCCCTGCCAGATCACAGGTTGGTTTTCTTCAATTTTGTGTTTTTCCCTCTTTAAATTTGAAATGGCAAATTCTTTGTAATGGGGGGGTTATTTTTGAAAATGTTAGGTTCAAAAGGTCCACCTAGGGGGGGCGCCTACTGGGTAGGCTCCATTTTTAGTTTAAATGGTCTTTTTTGCTTGTTTTGGGCTTTTTGGGATTAGAGACCCGCGCGGGTTTTCGGACCGCGACCGCCGCCCTGGCCAGGGCGGCGGTTACACGACCGCCGCCCTGTTCAGGTGGCGCGGTTTCACGACCACCGCCTTTAAGGTGGTGGTTACAAAACCGCCTCCCTGCTCAGGGCGGTGGTTCTGACCAGAATGCAAAAGAACTTGATTTTTGAGATTGCACTTGTATTTTCTTGCACTTCTATGCGTTTTTATGACTCTCTTGGTATTATTCAGATACTAACTTGCTCTGTTTTGTGTGTTTTTGGGTGTATGCAGGTGAGGGAGGAGTATATCAGATGGAGAGAGAGAGAGAGAGTGTGATTGGCTCTCCGGGGTATTGGATGCCCTTTCTCAGGATGAGGAGGATACATTACAGAGGGCTGGCATATTGCGTATATCGCGCGTGCCCCATGTCACACCATCCAGTCACATTCTTTGTGACTTGTTCTCATATTGGGATGCAGATCGGAACACTTTCCGGTTGCCAGGGGTCCGTGGTGAGTGGACCATTACTTTGGAGGATGTCTACCGTATCCTGGGGGTCCCGATCATCGGGAGGAGACTCACACTAGAGACGGCAGGGTCCCGAGCACAGATTGCACAGTGGGCAGGCTACATGGGGATGCAGCCATCTCCACGGGGTCGAAGAAGGGAGTGAGAGTTCGATCCATTCCTTCTTTGCCCATCCCCGTATTTCGACAGGCTATCATGGGGATCCTTGCCTCGAGGCTGATCGGGGACAAGGGAGGGGATACTTTACTATACTGCTGGGCCCCCATCATTGCACAGATAGAGGGGCATGGCCGGATATACGCCCAGGGTGCGAGATATTCAGGGACCACCTACCATGATTTATATAGGTGGTCCATTTACAGGGACAGTCATTGAGCCACCCTACTCTAGTCATGAGTTGGGTGTATGAGCATTTTATCCCTTATGGCAGAGGCGTGGAGGTGGCAGATCCCGGGGCTGTGAGGGCAGCCAGATGGACAGATATGTCGGTGCTTAGAGCACCTCACCAGCCAGTTGCCTCTCTTACTACAGCAGACATGGAGGCGACACCGTACCAGCTTATGGCCGGTATATGGGGAGAGGAGACTCTTACATTGATTTCTTGCTCCACCACAGGGCAGCTTATCGACCGCGTGGGACGGGTGGAGGTACATCCTTTTGGTAGAGTTCCTCAGCAGTTTGGCCTACCATATATGGGCATGCTTCCCCAGTGGCACCAGTCTATAGATCAGTCCGCGAGGCTAGAGGGGGGCCTAGAGGCCGTGGTTGGACAGTGATCACTCCTGGCACTCCCATTGCAGCCAGGAGGATAGTTCGGGCTAGAGGGAGAGCTGGTGCGCCTCGGGCACCTTTGCTTCAGATTGCTGCGGGTCCTGCTCACAGCAGCGATGACCCCATAGATATTGACTCGATTCTGAGGAGTTTACAGAGGGAGGATCGGAGGAGCAGACGGATGACAGTGATCCTGAGTGGCATGACACTCAGGACATCATGCAGGCAGAGAGGGCCGAGCAGAGTGCAGAGAGAGAGACTCTAGTTTCAGAGGAGCCACTCTCCCAGGGCCATGGTGGAGAGGATGAGTCCGTTGCGGGGCGTCATGTTGCTCCCACTACAGGAGCAGCCCCTCAGTCGGCAGCGGCATCTGCGGCGGGTGCTGGCCCTAGCGACCCATCTTGGAGGCCCGGTGATCCGAGTAAGTTATCCTTTCTTCCTTTCAATGCTTGTTTAATTTAGGATTTGTTTTAATTGCTATCTCTCCTTGTGTTTTGATCTTGTATCTTTTAGTCTCTTGCCTAGTTTCTAATTCATTTTTTCTTCTTTGTTTGCAGAGACTGTTGACGAGTGGCGGGATCTAATCCGCAGGGTATGCACTGATTCCCTGATGATCCCTATGGATAGGACCCGTGCGGAGCTGTCCGTAGATGCCGGGGAGCCCTCAGCAGCCGGTAGGCATACCGACGTCTTCGCTCCCGTTTGGCACGTGGCCAGGATGGTGTCGACTCTCCGTACAGAGTTGGCAGGCTATAGGACAGCCGAGCGTCTTATGAGGAGCCATTCTCGTGGCGAGACCGCGGCTGCCCCTCGGGACCCTGAGCCCTCCATGCATTCAGAGCGCCGGCGTAGCCGGAGCCCTAGGCGAGGGCGCGCACCTTCGAGAGGGGTCGCGTAGGGGTTGAGAGACCACTTGGCTCCTATGTATTTTGTACTATAGATTCTTTTGTATATCACGGGCTCTTTGAGCATTTTGACCATGCCTAGAGCATGATGGCATTGTATATAAACATTGATTATTTATATATATGCATTCGTTTTTGGATCAAAACTTGTCACTCATGTTTTCCTTTCTATTTCCAACTGCTTTGTGTATACTACGATGTATGTTTTATATGCTTTCTAGAATGTATGCAATGGAACAAATGATGCAAATGTTTGCTTTCTTTTTGTGTTTCATGATGCTGATACATGATACTGTAGATATATTGTGATCTTGATTTTAGCTTCTGTGAGCAATTTGGATACCTCATGTTTGTTTTGGCAAAGTGATGAAAATAACCAGTATGATGAACAGATCAACTTGCCCCACTCCTAACTCCACGCAACTAGTAAGATGTGAGGGCTCATCACCAAGAGCCAAGAAGGGCGCAAGTTATGAAATATGGTGAAATGATAGTGATGAAAGATAGACAAAGCTTTGGCGGAACCAAATTGAAAGCTACAAGCCAACTCCACTCGAGTGACTTCATAGTTTTGGATGCAAATTGCCTTGCGGTTTATCTAGACTTAGACCCGTAGATGGCCACATAGTAGACAAAATCTGGGTTTTTAGGATTTTTAACTCTTTTTGGAATTTTGAATATCTGATTTCATTTGTTTTTGACTCAAAGTTTGAAAGTTTGAATTGTTTGCGTATAACCATTTAACGTTTGCTTTGTCAAGAGGACCCCCTACACTTTGCCCCATGCTACTAGTAAGAAGCGTGGGTTTATCACCGTGGGCAAGGCATAGGCGAGTAAGGGCATTTCCATCCTTTCCCAACCCTACGTCACTAGTAAGAGACGCAAGCTCATCACCGAAGGTTGGTGGGGCAAGGAAATGTGTAAAAATAAAATTTTCTGTTTAATCACTTTTTGACTTGTCTTTTTGAGTAAAATGTCAGTATATGCTTATTTCCAAAGAGATGTGTATATGGGATAGATGTGACACCATGAAGCTTCTAGAACAGACCATAGGCAAGACACCTATCCTAAGAAGAAATCAAAGCGAGAAAAACTTGCAGATCTTGGTATGGTTACTGTTAAGACTTCGTCATGTCTATTTTATTTGATAAAAGATTCCAAGATGATTGATGATATTGTGAAAATGGAGAGATATGATTAGAAAGTTTTATGCCAACAACATCATGAGTTTGTAATAAGTTGCTTTGAGAATAGATTTCTTGATCACAATTTTTGTAAGAACAAGTGGACAAAATGATCTAAATCTATATGAAAATGCAATGTAGATAGTTATACAAGCAGTGCTTAGCTGCTTATGCGTAGAAACGTTTGAGGTGCGAAGGGAATTGACTGTTTCGCCAAATTCCTCACCTTCTAGCGTGCATAAGAGGTATGCACCATTTCCGTAGTCTTTTGTGACTCGGTATGGGCCCAACCATTTGGGCCGGAATTTCCTTCCTTCGCCGGTCTTCTTATCGATCCGGCTGTCTAGTCTTAGAACTAGATCACCTTCGTATATGTCACGTTCATAGACCTTCTTGTTATACTGCCGGCACATCCGGTCAGCGTAGACTCTATGTCGTTGTTCAGCATCTAACCTGGTTTCATCTAGGCTTTCTAGTTGGGAAAGACGCGCTTCTCTGTAAGCGTCTTCATCCAGAACTCCTTGTAATGAAATGCGAAGACTAGGTATTTCAACCTCGAGTGGGAGAACTGCTTCTGCCCCAAATACCAGCGAGAAAGGAGTTGCTCCCGTTGGTGTTCTTATTGAGGTTCGGTGGGCCCATAAGGCCGGGTATAACTTTAAATGCCAATCTCGCTTGTTTTCTTTTACCGTTTTAAGGAGAATGGCTTTCAGTGTTTTGTTTGTTGCTTCAGCCTGTCCGTTGGCTTGGGGATAATACAAGGAGGCCGTATGATGGCTTATCTTGAACTTATTGCATAGTTCACGAACTTCTTCATTCTTAAAAGAAGTTCCATTATCGGAGATAATGATTTGCGGGATACCGTACCTACAAATAATTTGGTTTAAAATGAACTTAGCGATTATAGAACCAGGTACAGTTGTAAGAGGCATAGCTTCTACCCACTTGGTGAAATATTCAGTGGCCGTGATTATAAAATTATGGCCATCTGTGGACGAGGGAGAGAACTTCCCTATTAAGTCTAAGCCCCATGTAGAAAAGGGCCATGGAGTAGCGATTGGTTGCAAAGCTTGTGCCGGCATGTGGATCTCATGAGAGAACTCTTGACATTTATGACACCTACGTACGAACTCTATTGCGTCATGTTCTAGAGTGGGCCAAAAATAGCCCATTCGATGTATTTTTCGAGCAGTGGCGTGGCCGCCGAAATGGCCTCCACATACTCCGCTGTGAGATTCATAGAGAATCTTCTTGGATTCTTCTGTGTCGACACACCTTAAGAGCATTCCATCGAATGCCTTTCGATAGAGAACTTGCTCTATAATAACGTACTTAGCTACGATAATGCGTAACCACCTTCTTTGTTGTGGTGTAGCTCCTTCCGGATACGTATGGTCCATGATATAGCTAATGATATCAACGTACCAAGGGCACTCAGAGATAGTGGGTCGGGTTTCAATGTAGTATACGCACTCATCTGGAAAATCCAAATCTACTAGATCGCCTCCATCTAATGGGTTATCAGCTAACCAATCCACAATGATTTGTCCCTTAACTGACTTTTGGTTTACAAAAGTTAATTCGAACTCTCCCATTAAGGTTATAAAACGTCCAGCCTTTTTAGACAAAGACCCTTGTGTGAGGAAAGTTCGTAAGTGGTCAGTTTTTACTACGACCCTTGTCTCTTGATTTAGCATATAGTGTCTTAGGCGTTTGGTTGCGAAGACTATGGCGAGACATTCTCGTTCTGCTTGTGTATAGCGTGTTTCATAGTCGAGCAGTGTTCGGCTAATGAAATAAATGGCACGTTCTCTTTTGTTATCGTCTTCTTGGGCCAACATGCAAGCTAACGAGACATCGGTAGCCCGTGAGTACAAAATTAATGGGCGATCTAGATTAGGTGGCATTAGTGTGGGTGGTGATAATAGAAAACGCTTAACTGCTTCAAAAGCTTCATTGCAATCTTCGGTCCAATCAATGCTATAGTCCTTTTTGAGTAAATTGTTGATTGGATGAATGGCGAAAGCTTAGGTCGGGATGAATCTTGGATTGCACCCGACTTTCCGAGAAATGACCTGATTCCAGATTCATCCGAAGGTGGAACCATTTCGAGGACAGCCCGAATTTTGGTTGGATCAACATCAATTCCTCGTGACGATATGATGTAACCTAAGAGCTTTCCTCCTGTTACACCAAAGATGCATTTCTCTGGATTTAGCGTGACTCCATATTCTATTAGACGTGAAAGAATGACGCGGAGTACTTCGGGATGGTCACAATGGCTTCTTGGCTTTAGCCAATAAGTCATCTACATAAGATTCCATGATTTTATGAATTAGATCGTGAAATATATATGTCATGGCTCATTGGTATGTAGCACCACGGCGTTTTTGAGACCGAATGGCATAACAACATAGCAATAGGTTCCCCAAGGAGTTATGAACATGGTTTTAGCTTGATCTTGCTCGGATATTCTGATTTGGTTGTATCCGAGAATCCATCCATGAGAGACAAGAGTTCAAAACCAGCTGTTGCATCAACGATAACATCTATGGATGGTAATGGGAAATCATCTTTAGGACATGCTTTGTTGATGTCTCGGAAATCTATGCAAATGCGTATCTTTCCATTCTTCTTGAGAACGGGAACGATGTTAGATACCCATTGGGAGTAGTCAACTGGCTTGATGAATCCTACCTGAAGGAGTTTTATTACTTCCTCTTTTACCATGAGAGCTACTTTGGGCTTCATGGGTCTTGATTTTTGTTTAATTGGCTTTGCATCTGATCTAGTGACGAGGTTGTGCACCGCAATGTGGGGTGCGACTCCGTCATCTCTTTGTAATTAAATGCAAATGCCTTTTGATGCTCTTTGAGGATCCTTGTATGTATTTCCACTTCTTCTGGTGTTAACGAAGATCCTAATTTTAAAATTCTTGGTTCATCTTCTGTCCGATGTTGACATCGATTGTTTCTTTGATCAAAGAGGCGTTACCCTCTTCGAACTCAGGTGGTGCTGGAGGTAAATCTAGATCATCCCCATTTCTTATTGCGTATATGCTAGGTTCCATTTGTGAGGGAAGATCCGTTACGGGATTTCCGAAGTAGGAAGACGAATGTGGAATCAGGGATAAATCTAGCATGTGATAGGAGAGATGTAGTGCTGCATAGGCATTTAAGTAATCCAAAGTAGCCGCATCATTTCCAACATGGTCTAGGATGGTAGATTCACTTCCGCTTGAAAGAGGATTTGTCATTGTTTTTATCAATGGTTTGTCACGAATGGATACTGTGAAGTGAGTATCTTCTAGCTCATTGCTTGGAGTAAACGTGATCTTTGAGGTTCTTTATTGAATCGGTGAGAAGATTTTTCTCTCGGGATTGCTTCAATGGATATGAAGTTAAACGCCTTGCTTAAATCTAATACAGACATTTTTGTAGAGTTGTAAATGTTCGGCTTTAGTTTCATATATTTCAGAAACTTGGTTTGTCACTAATTGCGAGTCTCCCAGGACTCTGATGTTATCAATACCAATTCTTTTGGCTAAGGTAAGGCCAAGGAGGAGGGCTTCGTACTCAGCGCCATTGTTTGTGCATTCAAAGTTTAATTTAAAAGTGAATGGGAGGACTTTCTCCTCAGGCAAAGTAAGAATTATACCTGCCCCCACTCCATAACGACATTTAGCTCCATCGAAATGGAGAGTCCAATACTTAGCCGGGAGTATAGATGTTGGGGTATTTGTTGTGTTTGCACACTCTACTTCCACCATACAGAGATCCTCTGCTGGAAGAGGAACCAAACCTAGGGAAAACCCCATGCCTACCGAATCAAATGGTAAGAACATTGGTAAATCTTGTTCTATTAATTCAACGATTTTTGCGGTAGTCCCCAATGATACTGTTTCTTTAGTTTTACCTTTAGGGGTTGGGGTTGTTTTGGCTATCTTTGATAGTTTCAAGATCGTTGTAGGTACCAAATTTTCCTCGGCTTTGGGTCAGAGGGTTTATTAAGTTGGTTTGTTGGAAGTTCAAATTCTGAGTGCACCCCTGGTCTTTTCTTTAAATCAGCTAGGTGTAAATCGAAAGGTTTTGGATCACCTTTGGCTACAAATACCTTTCCTAGATGCAAGAATCTTACTTCTTGAAATAGCGTAGAAGGGATTGCCTTCATTCGATGTATCCAAGGTCGGCCGAGGATCATATTATAGTTAGTTTCCGATCTATAATATAAAACTCAGTCAAGATGGTTTTGGGCCCTAAGGTGACCGGTAGTATTATAGTTCCTATCGAAGTGGCTTTAAGGCTATCATAGCCTCTCAAGGTATTTCGTGTAGTGGAACAGTTTGTTTCTCCATATCCAAGTTTTTGGAGGAAAGAGAAAGGGACTATGTTAACTGCGGCCCCATCGTCAACCATTGCCCATTTTACATAGTTATTATAAACCCATACTTGCAAGTGTAAGGCTGGATCACCTCGGCGTGCGATCTCAGCATCTGTGGGCATTTTACTTATTTCGAAGATGAATTCGACATCCTTGTCCGGGTGCCCCGGAGGGTGGATATCAAAATCTACGTGATTTACTTGTGTTTCGGGAGGTGGAGTGATGTTAATTAGATGACCTAGACCTAATGCTTCTAAAAGAGCAGCTCTGTGAGGGGGAGAGTTCTTTAGTAAGTCCAAAAATGAAATGTGTGAGAAGGTCTTTGTTAGGTCACTAATTAAATCATAAGCACCGATGGGTTTTTCAACTATTTGCTGACTCTTATCTGTCTCTGGCAGATGACTTGGGCTCGGTTGAGAGAAATACTCTCGTGTTCTTGTTATAGCTTTGATAGGTAGTTCAGCGTCTAATTCTACCAAACTAACTATCTTGGGTCTTGGTTGAGCTCCTAACTGTGGCGCAACTGATGGATTTAATGAAGTCGAGGCTTCATGATCATTGTTTCCCATCATCGCACCTTTGTTTGTCTCCGATTGGATTCAGCCTATTGCTATCATGATTTGGGAGCGGATCATTAAAGATCTTAAGGGGAGCATTCTGAGGAGAAACTGCCCCTGCGAGAGTATTTGGTGATGATGAGACGGGATCCACCAAAAACAAGTCTGTGAAGAACTATCTTTGTTCTTCTGGCAAGCGTTGCATAAATTTATTGTAGTCACGACATGTTCTAGTGTCGTGACCCCGAATTTTATGGAAACCACAATAAGAATTGGGGTTGTAATTCCCGTTTTGTTGGTTTGGTGTGTATTGTGGCCTAAAATTTCGATCAAACTGTTGCCTATTAGGATTAAAGTTTTGGAATTGTTGTTTCTGGTTTTGACTTTGGTTTTGATAACCAAATGAGTTTTGGCTTGGCCCTTGTATGGGATTTCACCGTTGTTGTTGTTGTTGTTGTGGATGGTTAAAATCCACTGTATTGATCGTTGGGGTAAAGTTGTTGTTTCGTTGGTTGTTTGTTTGTGACGGAGTATTAACAACATTTACCCTCTTGGGCTGGTCGGTTACCCCATCCGTTGTTACCCCATGATTTTTGTTAAGGATTTTGGGTCCTTGATTGACATTTGTGGTAGTTGTAGTGTTTTGAGTGGAGGTGATTAACCTCCGTTTGTTCCATATGTCTTATGACCACTATCTATCGCTGCTTGATCAATTCGCAGAGCGCTCTCAAGTACTTCATCATAAGTCCTTAGTGGGAACTTCTGGACTTCTTCCTTCACTTCTCTGCTGAGAGAATGAAGGAATAAATCACATAGTTCCATCTGATCCATGTTTGGAGCACTTGCTGAAGAGTAAAGAACTGTACGCCACCTCTGGATGAAATGGGCGACAGATTCGTTGTGTTCTTGTTTGATATGCAAGAATTCCCTGATTCCTGTTCTCAACAGTTTGTTCATGTCGAAGGCTTTGATGAACTCTGACATGAGTTGTTTAAATGAATGTATGGAAGCCTCAGGTATTCTATAATACCAATCGAGAGCGATGCCTTCCAAGGTTTTGGGAAATATTTTAGCAACAACCCCATCCCAAGGGAGTAATTCTCGTATGGCTGTAGCGTAAGCTTTGATATGCGCATTTGGATCTCCCTCACCCTTGAACTTGGGAAAATCAGGGAGAGGTCTTGGAAGCATGACGCTTCGTATGGTGAAATCTAAGGGTTCCTTTAGATATTCTGAATAAGTCCCTATCGCATAGCTTTCGACCATTGATGGTGGTTGCTGAGGGAGTGGTGGTGGGATAGGTTGTTGATACGGTGCAAGCGTATGTGTTGGCAGGGGCATAAGGAGGTCCCTATGTTTGAGCAAACATGCCGGGAGAGGAGAACATATCTCCTTGTGGTGATTTAGAGTATATGTTTAAGTAGGACGGGGTATTGTCAAGGAACGGATTGTTTGACACTAGACCGGGAGGAATAGTGTTAGAGATGATAGGCCTTGTTGGCGTTTGTTGTGGATATTGAGGAGGCATGCCTAACGTGCCTACTCCCGTAAGGAGATCTACCTAGCCAGAGTGGTATGGAGGATTGGAACTTCCTGTTTGTATGAATGGAGAATTTTGACTTGCTTGAGCCAGTTCTAACCCTCTCACTCTTTCTACTAACGTTGAAATGACTTCATTTGGTGAAGTCACGGTATTTTGCCTGAGTGGCGTTTGTTGTATACCTTGGTGTTGTATAGGTATGTGATATCCTGTCATAAACTGATCGTTATCCTGCCAAGCATCTCTGAGAGTATTTTCTATATGTGATGGCATAGAGGTATTTTCTTGAGGAGAGAACTCGGGTTGTAATTGTAAACCTCCTACAGGTGGGTACATGCCTTGAGAGCGTCGTTCATTTCGGGAATAACGCGTTGAGTACTCGTCATCTAGAACCAAGTATGGGTCTGATTGTCTACTAATATGTGGTCTAAGTAGCACCTGAGGAGATGAAACAGATTCTCCAGTGAACGTCATATTATTTGAGCCTGAAGGCTCTGTTTGTGTTTGAGTGAGTTGTTCCAACCCCTCTGCTTGGAAGGACGAGCTATATCTAGTCCTTGGAGTTTGCGTTGATAACTGACTAGTTGAATAGTTGTCACCCCACATTGAGAGTGAGGGTGATGATTGTCTATTCTGTTGGGCATAGTATGCCTCAAGACCCAGGAGGGGTCTGCCGTATGCATCGAATCCCGACATATTCGGGGGGTATATGAATACCCGCAGAATAATGGGAAGGAGTGAAGGTGATTTGTGAAAGGAAACGTGATATTATGACTCCGGATGAGAAAGTAGGAAGCTTTATGTCAGCTTCACTAATTTCATTTGATTCACGTCGGGTTCACCAATTTTGTACGCTAGAAAAGCGACAAGTGAGCGTGAGAATCTACAAGTAACTCTTCCGCGTACCCGACCTCTCGAGGTCGTGCCGAGACAGCCGGTGGGGGTAGAATATGTAGAAAAACTAGTTAGGCAGTCTAATGTCTTCGACACGCACTAGTGGAATTTGTGAATCTAAGGCAAAGAAGGCCCTTCTAACTTGGACTGGTGTGATAGATCGATCAGCAAGGATGACTGCTCGAAGGCTCCAATCAATATCGAGCTCTGGCGTGATTCGATCTATGGGTTGTGGAATACGTGGAAAATGACCTGGGATAGTTTCGTGTATGTCTCCTGATAAGGTCATATGGTGGATGATGAATATAATTGACTCTACGGATGATTTTCTGGCCTAGTCCAGAATTCCCTAGCTTCGTTAGCAGCTATATCTAGTAAGGACAGTTGTTCGATGATGATAGGTGGAAGTGGAGTGGACCTGAATACCAAGGCGCGTAGGTTAGTGTCTATATCTAATTGACTTGGACTCGTTGGGCTGTGGGATCTGTGGATCACAACCATAGATTCTTGGTTGTTGTGGTCCTGTTATGGTCATACGCGAGATCAAGTTCTAATCCCTAGTATCCAGTAATCGTATGCTTTCTCAGCTTCTATGTTTAGAACCAATAGTTGTGCAATCTTCTCAGAATACCTCACGGTGCATTTTTGACTGGATTCTTAAGCTGGTATCTATATCTATGAGGGTGTCTCCAAATCTGTTTGTGGAACTAAAGGATCGCACCCGAATGTTTGTTCTCTTTCGGGCCCTTCTGAGTCATGTGGATGCTTTTCTAGGGTAATCTATAGTTTGGTTGGTTGACCAAAATGTGCATGTGCTTGGTCGTCTTCTATGTTTAATCCTCTTAACTGAGAACTGATCAGTTGTAAATCTGTGGTTGTTTGGAATACTTGTATCCTGAGATTTTGGTCTATGTCAACTATTCTGTGACGAGGTTTGGTTGAGGCACGATTGGCTCAAATATATATTCCTTGGGCTCCCTAGGTCCCGTAATTGTCATGCAAAAGCAGTAATAAAACAAACTATAATAAAGTGAAATCTAAGTATACTTCTAGCATATATGACTTCTTTTTGTATTTTACGATGATTTTATAAGAAAGTAGCTATTTAAAATATTTAGAATTGATAACTAAAACTAATGACTTAAAACAAAAAAATAGTGAGTGTAGCTATTTATGCGTGTAATTTGTATATCTATTCTAAACAATGAAATAACTAATCTATTTGCAAGATTCTCGACCCTACCTCAGAAGTGAGGAGTGAATCATAGTTTCTCAGAAACTATCAATCCCCACAGCTTCCCTGGTAATGTCAAGAATAGAATTTACTGAAATAAAGTGATTAACTACTCTATTTGATATGATTTTAACTAGAACTTTGAAATTTAGAACCTGGATTCCGCAGAACAGTGGCGAATCCGATGGTGTGTGTGATCTTGTCCCCTCAGTATGATCTCTTCGTTCTTTGTGCTCACGTAGATCCAGAAAAGCGTGTAATGCTTGCATCAATAGGAA
Organism: Taxus wallichiana var. yunnanensis; assembly: GCA_018340775.1. Classification (NCBI taxonomy): domain Eukaryota; kingdom Viridiplantae; phylum Streptophyta; class Pinopsida; order Cupressales; family Taxaceae; genus Taxus; species Taxus wallichiana. Next base: position 608,219,813 of record CM031240.1, read on the forward strand.
TAGGTGTTGGAACAAGGGACAACCTTCAGAATGCAGACAGAATAGAACGCGGATAGGAGAGGGATAGCGCAAGAGTACAGAGCTTGGCTTATGCAATTCCTAGCGGGATCTACTGCGAATCATGCGACATGATGTGTCCAGAACCTGAAACTTTCCTGTATGAAGAGTAAAACCTGCAACTTTAATGGCTTCCTAAGCTATTCTACTCCAATGGTTTGGATAAAACAACAACACTGTTTGCACAAGTTGGATATGTGGCTTACCAACAGATGAATAAAGCTAACCAGGTAAATAATGAATTGAACTAAGAACTCTAAGACATAATGAAAGAAAATATAAAGCAAAAGAAATTCAGAGGCAAGTTTCTAACTGGATTTGGATGAGATAACAACACTGCCTGCACAAGATGGGTCTGTGGCTTACCAACAGCTGAACAATTTAACAAAAGATGCAAGTGAATTCAAGCTATGGCTTCTAAACAAGCTAACTAATTAAAACACTAAAATGAGGGAATGAGAGAAAAGATCAAACTTCAAAATCCAGCCAAGCTTCAGACCAAAAACTCCAGACCATTTGCATGTGCACAAACCATGCATTTATAGGAATTCAAACATCCAAGAACCAAAACCAAATTGAACTCCTAAACAATAAACAAAGGAAAAACACTATTCCAGGGGACCAAAAACATAAATGCATGCTCAAGTTGGCAAGGAAAAGCTGGTGAATCATGATATTTCATGTGAGTCACATCAAAGAATGTTCTGGAAAACATGCACAGGACCACCGCTCTGAGCAGGGCGGCGGTTACAGGACCGCCGCCCTGATCAGGGCGGTGGTCACGAGACCGCCGCCCTGTAGGGCGGCGGTTTCGTCACTGAAGATCAAAAGGGGCAAGGAAAGAAGAAAAAGGGGGAAAACAAAGGGGCGCAGGGGCTAAGCGGGGCATGCGAGTTGTTAACGCATGCTCCGAGGGATTTTTGGATCCCGAACACCTTGCGAGGAGACCTGTATCATCATCGGGGCACTTATTACGCCGTTCGCAAAGATGCAAGGTACCTTACAATTTTGGGTACGTACGAAACCTCTCTCTAAGTGTGGGGACTTGTGGCGAGAGAGGAATCTCCAGATTAGAGGTTGGTTCCTCAAACTCCTCCGATTTAGATCTATATTTTTGCAAAACTACGAGAGGTTTAGATCCTAATCCTACTCTAAAGCTAAGGAGACATGGATAGAAATGAAAAAATATGAAAGTAAATAAAGGTAGTGATGCACCAAAAGGAGTGGTGAAACATTTCTATCAAGCAAATAGACACGAGACCAAAGTTTACAACATAAAACATACACAGACTAATCATATATAATTCAGGATTTGGAATGAAGCAAATAACACAAACAAAGGACTGAAAACCATTCATAGAGCTTGCATTATCATTTCCAGTGTCAAAATCACCGCATTACAACCTCGAGAGGTAAAAACTATTACAGCCTTTGAGGATGTCTGATTCTTCAAAAAAAATCACTTGCTTTGGAGGTGAAAGAAGAAGTTGCTATGTCAAAAATTGTTCCTCCTTTTTAGAAATGAGCCAAAATTGGCTTTTACATGCATGGGTCGAGCCCAGAGACAGAAACATACAAAAACATGAGAGCCCATCCCTCCTTGCTGTAGATGCATTAAAACAGCATGGGGGACCTTATAAACCCGTACTCTATCATTTTGACTGGATTACAGGAGAATGCGACCCATTCTGCATTAAATCTGGTCGCTGAAATGTCACTTCGGCCATGAACGTGTGTCGAGCCGTTTCTCAATTTCCTCTCTCCAAACTGCACCAAAATCAATATTAACCATGAAATCATGTAGATAATTTCACAAGCTTTCTGTTGATATAAAGAACGTGCAAATCCGAGCTCTGGATCGAAAGATATGTCGATTTGAAGATTTAGGACACAAAACAGGTGAAACTACGTTTTGAAATTTTCCCACGCTCTGCCACTTGGATGACACGTGTCATGATTTGATTGGTTGCATAATCCTCTCTCCTTCTCTATGCCATGGGTCTTCCTACTTCATTGGACACGTGTCCTCTTTTTATTGGCTCAGGTCAGTGCTTGCAACCTCGCCCTTTGACTTTTGGACTTTCTCCCTTGTGACACGTGTCGCGATTTGATTGGTCCGCGGGTCTGCCGGCTTTTCGCGCCCTTCATGTCTTTTTGTCCCGGATGTCCCAGTGCTGTTTGGGACAGAATCCTTTGATCCGCCTGAAATGGGCTTCCTTATCTCTCATTTGGCCGGTGACACGTGGCGTTGCTTGATTGGCTTTCGGCTCCTTCGGCTATCCGCGTCCCACGTGTCCCTTTGTCCTACATGTCCCAATATGAAATTTCTCTATTTCAGGTGAACCGGCTGGTTCGCATCCTCCACGCACTCATGGCCTAGATGTCCCAGTGTGAAAGTTCCCCTTTTCGGCCGAATTGGCTGGCGGTTCAAGCGTCCTTCACGTCCATTTGTTCCAAATGTCCCGCACTTTATCTGGGACAAATTCTTGCAGTTCACCCGATTCAGCCGGTTCGTGTTCCTTTGTCCCACGTCCCAAAGCGAGTTAGTCGATTTTCTTCTCCTTTAGATGAAGCGGCTTTCCGCATCTACCAGCGTACTTCGGCACGACTTTCCGGTGCTAAAGTTCTATGTTTCGGCTGATCTGGGCAGTTCGCGTCCTCACGGCCCGAATGTCCCAAACTGTTTTGCTCAGCAGTTAGTCAATTTTGCTTCCTCCTTGGCCGGATCGGCTTCTCGCACTCACCGCATACCATCCCCGAGATGTCCCTTTGCTTTGCGGGCCGCTTGGAGGCTTTTTGGCCGATCCACGTCTCGATGTCCGTCACATCCCTACTGTTGCGAGGACTAGGACTTAGCCAATTTTCACAATTTTTCGGCCCAAGCTTGTTTTTGCAGCCTTTTCACCTTTTCTCGAACTTGATCTTTTCAACCGGGACGGGGAGGGTTACGAAAAAATATGAGGGGACCCTAGAAACATGATTTTTGCCCTGAATCAATCCATTTTCCTGGGACTTGAGAATTTTGATGTATGTTATCAATTCAACCTTGGGGGTGAATTTGGATAACAGGAACAATGATATGCCATTCTTCGTAGAAAATCGACGCCAGCCCACCTATGACATGCCAGAATCTTTCCTAGCTTGTGAGGTTGTTGGTCCCCATTCCCTATGGTATGAACCCATCTTAACCTATCTTAAGGACATTACTTTCCCTCCCAATATCTCCCATTCTGAAAAGCAAATCTTGATTCACCAGATAGCCCGTTACACCCTTTTAGGAGGTACACTTTATCATCGTGGCTACGATGGGAATCTATTACATTGTTTGGATGTGATGGAGTCAATCTAAGTAATTAAAGAAGTACACGAAGGAGTATGTGGAGCACATACAAATGGAATGGTCTTGGCTAAGAAACTGTTAAGAGTAGGTTACTATTGGCCCACCATGGAAACTGATTGTTGTAATTATGTTAGAAAATGTGTGCTTTGCCAAAAGTATGGAAATTTCATCCATGCTCCATCACAACCATTGCAACCAATCACTACCCCGTGGCCATTCTCTAAATGGGGACTTGATCTAATAGGGAAGCTTACTCCTACCTCATCTGATGGTCATACACATATCATCGGCTACTGAGAATACTTTACAAAATGGGTGGATTTGTCCCTTTAACCTATGTCATAGGAGCATAGATTTCTGAATTCATCATGAATCATATTATTTGCCGATATGGTATCCCTACAACCATTATCACAGATAATGGGAAGTCATTTAAGAACAAAACTGTGAAAGGCCTTTGCCAACGGTTCCAAATTAGATTAAAATGGTCCACGCCATATTACCCTCAGGGTAATGGACAAGCTGAGGCAAGAAACAAGACTTTGGTAAGGATAATGGAGAAGATGGTTAGCAAAACCGGTTGGCGGCACCTACAAATCCACCCAGCCCTCTGGGCCTACCGAACATCAATTCACACTCCTATGGGTGTGACGCCATATTCCCTAGTATTCGGGACAGAATCTATCATCCCTTTAGAGATTGAACTCCCATCCCTGCAAATTTCTCTTTGGGACTATTTGGATAAGGATGAAGATTATTGAGTGGCAAGATTGGCTGAGTTAGAGCTCCTAGATGAGAGGCGCATTCGCGCTCTTAATCACCTGAAGGTATATCAACACAGAATCTCCTGCAACTACAACAAGAGAATCATCCCTCGTTAGTTTGAGGTGGGTGATTTAGTTATGAAGGAGAACCAGTTCAACACCAAAGCAGAGTGAGAAAAGAAAGGGAAGTTCGAACCACACTGGTTAGGACCCTATGTCATAGTTGCCAAGTATGGCACAGGGGCATACAAGTTGGCTCACCCCAATGGTGATGAGCTCTGGGAGCCCATGAATGCCATGCATCTTAAGAGGTTTTATGCCTAAACATGGCACAAGAAAGTCATAAAAATCACAAAAAAATAAAAAAATACAAAAACATCAAAAAAATAAAATAAAAAAATAATCAGAAAAAGAAAAAGAGAAAACAGGTCGTCCACTAGTGAAAACCACGCAATTGTGGCACTTTGGACAAGTCCTTGGGTGAAAACCGGTTTCGGTGCCTCGGGAGGATTCGTTGTTCACAAGCATCCTGGGTAGTTGTCTTTGGCCTGGACCTGGTTCTGCTTTCGAGTTTCCTTGTGCACACCATTCTGTCCAGCCTTGATCCGGCTTTGCCTTCTTCTATTCATCTGTGAGGGATGTGGTCTTTCGTTATTTCCCATCTTACGCTAGGGGCAACTCAACGAGTTCACCTTCTTATTCATAAGCGCGTGGCTTATGCCCTTGTATATTCCCCACCTAACGCTGGGGGCATCCATGCTTTCTTGGTTACCTGCACATAGCTTTGGAAAACTGTTAAAACCACAAAAACAATATAAAATTGTTTCGAGAAAAACACAAAAACAATAGAACATTGTTTTGAGAAAAACACAAAAATAATATAAAATTGTTTCAAGAAAAACACAAAAACAATAGAAAATTGTTTCGAGAAAAACACAAAAATAATAGAACATTGTTTCGAGAAAACACAAAAACAATATAAAATTGTTTCAAGAAAAACACAAAAATAATATAAAATTGTGTCGAGAAAAACACAAAAACAATAGAAAATTGTTTCGAGAAAAACACAAACACAATAGAACATTGTTTCGAGAAAACAAAAAACAATAGAACATTGTTTCGAGAAAACACAAAAACAATAGAAAATTGTTTCACAAACCACCAAAACAATATAAAATTGTTTCACAAAAACCTAAACAATAGAAAATCAGTTTATGAAAACATATCTTACAAAAACATTTACTTGCATTGTCTTGTTTTCTTGCTTTGCTTGTTGCTTGTATAGTGTTTTGCATGCTCGCTTTTGAGTTGTTTGTTGCTTGGGTGTACTTTGTCATAGTTTATCTTTTCTTCCTTAGAATAGATTCATTCTTGCTTGTGCATATTGTAGTGGATTTCGACATGCTAGTGTGTTAATTCTTTCTTTCTTTCTTAATGCATTTGGTTGTGTTTTGTTACTTGTTAATAAGGCATGGTGATTCATGGTGTATTACATTGATTCCTGGTGTTCTTTGTAGCATTTGACTATGTTTCTTGCATGTGCTCTGCTTTTTATCATTCACATCACATTACCATCACTATCATCACATCTAGCATCATCTATACATCATATATAAACAAAAATGCTAAGTTTTACATCATGCATGTATACTAAGCTAATCATCACATATCATATCATCAATGGGGGCAAGAGGGGTTGCGCATAATCAAAAATCTATCCCCCCAACACCAATATCATCATATCATCCCAACCATAGATATCAAAATAACACTTGAAAACAACATTTGATATTGTCTATAGATCTATCATCTACAATCTACAACACGCCTCAAACAATCACATGTGATCACCATCTCTCCTGCATGTCAGGGCCTCACGGTAAGTTTTCTAAACTAAGCGGTTAAAATGAACTGATTGTGATGTTTTTACCCCCTAGGGTATATTAGCCTGTTTTTCACTGATCGAATGGCCGGGACACCCGTTTCGCTCACCGTTTTCTCCTATGTTCGCTGTGGAATAATTATTTTTAATTAAATAATTATTTTTTATCTTATTTTTCACTGTATTGGGGAATTTTTTATCCAATACCCCTTTCTTCTCCCCCAAACAATTTTATTGCTCCCTGACGATTTTTATTCTTCTTCACACCCTCGTAAATAATTATTTTTCAAATAATTATTTTTTCTTAATTTTTCCACTAAACAAGGACATTATTTGTCATTTGTTTCTCTTTTCTTCCACCTAGGGCACTTTCTGTTACCCCTAGGCCCTTCTTTTTATTCTTCTCATTTCTTCTATTGTTTATCACGGTTCAGAAAGCCAAAACAATACAAACATTTACTATATCAAAAAAAAATCCAAAAAAAAGGCAAATTTTTTCAAAAATTCCTAAAAAGTAAAACACCCTACAAAATGGTAACTTGCTTCTTATGGCTGAAACTTGTGTCTTGCGCATGATATTTTCTCCATATCTTGTTGGTTTGTCTCAAATCTTCCCGATTAATATGACTCGCATGGATAACCGGATTCACAACCATTCACAAAAGCTAGTTACTTGCTTAAATGCTACTCTACTACGGGGCACTTTTGGTTGCTGGTGTTGTTTCGTTGCGCCAAACACTTTTCATGGACCCCGTGTCCATTTTCATTTCCCCTTGCATGTATCCTTGCTTGGGGCATCATTTTTAACCCTTTTCATCAATCAAAAACTTGTGGATCTCTTCAGCACTGATAACAAAATATTTATACAACTGTCTTGACCGTTGTTGGGTTGGATATGTGCGTTCATACTTGTTTTCCATGTTATATGAGCTTGTTTCCTTCTCGTATTGCATTGCATTATTGTATGTTGCGTGGAGTTGGTACTTTCAATAATGGACAGTTGTTCGTAGTATGGATTTTCATGTCATTCTACCTTTGTCGTATGCTTATATTTTTCATAAGGACTGATGATGTATTCCTATGGCAATATGATGACATCAAATTTGTTCCAAACAAATAAGCAGCTAGAGGTTAAGCTCTTCTCTCCCCTCATCCATATTTATTCTACACCACTTCCCTTTCACCCCTAATTCTCCCTCTCCTTGTGGCATCCTGCCTCATCCCCATTCTTCCGCCTACTTCTCATATTTTTCGATCATCGATCCACTTCCTTCATCACCCCATCGAAACTTGAGGGGAATCTCTCCCTCCTACTAATTTTTCTTCTATCTCTTCAAAATCTCTTCTGTCTACTATCTTTGAAGTGGCATCACTTACGCCACCCCAAAGAGGGGAAAATGTAGACACCTATAATTACGCCCAAGCAATTTAAATACTTAAATTGCGCTAATTATCCCCTTTCTCGCAAATCAACGACATATCGTCAAAAGCACTCATTTTCCCTCATATCATCATTAATTAATTACACTAAGCTAATTAATTAAGTTTCCTATCCAACAAATACCCTAATTAACGACCTTCCGTTAATAAATCACCCCTTCTACCTAGACTAATTAATTATTATTAATTAATTAGCTTTCCCTTCCATTTAACCAATAAATCAATATTTAATTGATTTAATCCCCTTATAATAGCCTAAATCACACTAATATTCTTCTAATTGGCTTCTATAAGCTTACACCTACCTATTAATTAATCACCTTTGATTAATTAAAACACCCCCAACTCCCATGACTTGCTAAACATGTATTAAACTCTTTTAAAGTAAGGTTACCTTTAATAAAGCAACCTTATCCATTCCTAATCATGTTTTACCTTTATTCCACATTCATGAGAATGTGTTGAATCCTTTATCCTTTGGGCTATATAAAGAGCCCTCCACCTACCTTTTACTTACACCTAAAATTTCTAAGAGAGAAAATGCAAAGCATATAGCAAAGAGACTAAGAGCTTGCACCTTGCCCTTTTGAGAGTTCATCATCTTGAAGAGTTAAGCCTCTTTCTTAAAGTGCTTGGGTCATAGGGGAGGTGTCAAAAGGGTCTTGTAGCCCAACTTTGATTAGCCCCCATTCCTAGGTTCTTGGGACATAATGGACAACTATTTTGATAGCCATGGAGCTTACTTATGTCCATTCATTTATTTGTTGTTAGAAAATAGAGGAGTTTAGATATTTAGCATTCTTAGTTTCAAAGTTTGTATTTATGAATGCTAGCATCTAACCCTTGTTTAATTCTTATCATGATGGTGTTTATGCTTTGTTTTAGCTAAATTGTAGAACTATTTTAGGTGGTAGTTCTTGCTTCATTTGATTTAGCATTAAGCAAAGTATACATGCACACACATGCCTTGTTCATAATGCCCAAGACCAAATACCTTCCATGCACATCAATGGAGGTAGATATAAGTTAATGATTTTTGTAAAGGAATTCAAATCCATTAGTATAAGGGTTAGTGTGGGGTTGTTTATCGATGTGAGAAGAAGGGTACTCAATGTCTCTATAGATGAGATTGGTTTTGAGATGAGGTGGACAAAAGGAAATAATATCACCAACATTAGGTTAATACATAGGATATTTTTTGGGTCTTCCAAGTCGATTGGGTGTTGGAAGAGAATTGAAGAGGAGGAGGAGCTGATATTCCCAAGTGAAAGATGTTACATCAGGGTGTTAAGAGATTTTTCATTGGATAACTTAAATATAGGTACTTGATGCACTAGTGGATGGTTCTAAACATGAATCTAGTTTAGGGATGAGCATATCATTTGGCCAATAGGTCATGTGGCATGACTTGGATGGAGGGAGATATGTGGCGAGTGTATAGATTTTACCCTAATTCTCAAACTTGATGTAGTGATGGAGATTAGAAGGGACGCAACTTGACACATGGCACAAATCTATGGAAGTCTAAGTAAGATGTTATATTGGAACTCCCCCTCAACAATGTAAAAGAGCTCATGGAGGAGTTTTTCACTAACACAAATAGGGAGGATAATTGTTCCCATATAAGGGAAATAACATCATTGAAGGCTTGAAGAACTATCGGTGATTGAATGATAATGAATTTGGGAAGTTTAAGTTGATCAAAGGTATGTGATGAGATGATATTGATGCTAACACCATTGTCAATCATTGAATGGTAGAAGAAAGTGTTGTTGATATAGATGGTGATGAAAATAGGAAGGTTATGGTGTTACGGTAAGATGTCAGGGATTTTGGAATCATCAAAAGAGATAGTGGAGAAGGTGAGAGAGCTTCAATAAGTGCTGCAAAAGGTTGAGTCTCATCAATGGTTTTAGGATACGCTAAAAGGTTTCGATTAGATATTTTTGATGATTGGGAGAATTTTTGATGAACTTCAGAGAGACATTTTAATGAGATCCCTGTTAAAGGTGCCTCATGATTCTTTGTTTGATAATGACAAGATTTTCAGTAGGAGGCAAAGCAAAGCTAAGATAGATAATTTATGCTTAGATGAAGAAGGGAATAGGGAAGGATCATTAGATGTAGCATCGATTAAACCTTTAGGTTTATGCTAGGTAGATGCTTGAGGATCATGAGGTTGAGAGAGAGAGAGTGATGATACAAAAACATCAATGAAGAGAGGGAGACCTTATTTGCAAAAGGTAGTGTTTGGAGGAGGGAATGCGAAGAAGAATTTGGATGGATAAGGAGATTTAGATCCCTTCGGAGGTGTATATTATCTTGGAGGATTACATTTGGATGTGGATGAACTAGTAGATGGGAGAGGGTGATCTTCCTCAATGAGAAGGTCATCCTCTTCTATGAGGTTTTCAATGAGGGTTTGGAGGGCCTTAAAATGTTTAGTGTCATGTACATGGGTATGATGATAAGTAAAAATGTTTTAAAATTAAACCACATGGATTTTTTCCCATGTGATTTGAAGGATTTGATGAGGGAAGGGTGATTTCAGATGCTTGATTGAGACATTAAAGGATTTTTCTATAAGATCCAATGGGGTTTTTGGAGAGGAAGTTTTTTAGATTGGAGATTCATTAACTTTTGGAAAGGAAGATGAGGGAAAAATAGGTGTCTTACTAGTGTTAGGTTTGATAGGAGGATTATATAGTGATGTGGTCTTAACATAAGGAGTGGAATGTTTTCATTTAGATTTTATGATGGGGGATTTGGATGAAAAACTGGTTCCAAAATAGATGGGAAAGTTCCTAAGATAGACATTGAGGTGTTAGATTGGTTATATGGTTTGGATTATTATGAATTCAGAGGAGGGAGCTCTAATTTCTTATGTGTATGAGTGAGAGATTTTTTGATAAGGGAACCAAGGTTCGTAATTTTTTGTTGCAAATATTTACCCTTTGTGGGGATCATAATGATTTCAACAAGGGGATCCTTAGAGGTAGAATCAAATTATTTGGATGTAGAGTTCATGGTATATGTGGGGCTTGAAGATGAGGGTGGTTTTTGGATAACACGAGTGGTATGATGTGAAGGGATTGTAGGTTGTGTGGATTTTAGGGGTGTTGGTGTGGAAGTGATTGTACTTGTTGATGGGGTAGGGACATCACTTACAGTTGCATTAAGAGTGATTTCTACTTTGTATAAGTTATAAGGGATTATATGGATGTGAACATGGATTCAAAGGTTGACATGGGTATGTATAGTGTCGTAGATGTGTATTAAGAAGTAGGTGTAGGAGATATGGATGTAGAAATAAGTGTTATGATGGATGTGGGAACATATGTAGTTACTGAGATGTGGTTGTAGATAAGGGTAGGGAAGTAGATGTAGATATAGGGATGAATGTAGAGATAGACTTGGATGTGGTAGATGTAGACATGATAAATATTGTTATAATGGATATGGGTATAATAGTTGTAGGTGGGGGTACATATTTAGATACTATTGTTAATGTAGGTATGGATACTAAAGTAGACGTGGGTGCAATAGATGTAGGTGATGCTGAATCTTGACCTAGAGTGATGATCATATGGGCATTGGGTGCTTGAGATGTAGGGGGATTAGATTGATTGTTTAGAAGATGATTAGGGAAGGGTTGTTTGAAGACATCTAGGGGTTGAACAAGAGGAGCACTAGGATTGTTCAATTGAATGTCCCCATGATTGAAAATACATTGTATGGGGTCTTTAATGGTACATAATTTTTCAATATAATGACCATGGAATTTGTGATGTTTAAAGTAATTCTCTTTGCGATACCATACAAATTTGGGCCTTAAATCACCAACAGGTAAGATAGAGGGAAGTTAGATGAGGTGCGTAGAAATAAGTTTGTCAAATATATAACTATATGATTCTTTGAGGGGAGTATAGTTAGGAGTTGGTTGAGGATCCCTTTGTGGAGGCTCAACATGACAAGAATACGTGGAAGATAATTTAACTATGATGGCATTGGTTGTGTTTTTAGATTTTTCATTTCAGATAGATGACTTGGTGAACTCATTTTTTGGATTTATGGAGTGAAGTTTGACATGGCCTTGCTCAAGGGCATGCAATTCCATCTTGAGAGAAATGGTGAAGGCATCTTGAAATATTTGAAAATATTGTATTTGAAGAGTGGATGAGATATTCTTTGCACATGATCAAGAGAATAGTTTGATAATTTTGGTTTGGGGAAGAGAAAATGATAATTGATTGATGATGCCATTCCACCTAGTGATGATATCCATGATGGATTCATCATCAAATATATTAATGGCATAGAGTTTGGTAATGGTGATCTTACATGCAATATTAATAAAGAATTTGTATAATGAAAATTGTGCTAATTGAGTGAAATAGAATAGTGAATTCCATTGTACGTAGCTAATGAAGGTTTGGAAAACGACACATGGGAAGGTGTGAAGCATGGGATAATAGTAATGGGAAATGAGATAACATGGTTTCCTAAGGAAATGAAGATATTGTTGAGGGTACTCCTTACTTGTTGAACTTAGAAAATTTGGGGAGCTTTTAGTGTGGAGGAAAAGTCTTGATGGGAATAGATTGGTTCTAGAATCATTACATATTTTTTTCGTAAGTGAAAGTAATTTTTGGACCCAAAGTAGTGTCTTTGAGATTTACCAAACTACTTCGTAAGGATTACATGGGGTCATTAGATGTTTGAGGATGACATATTAATTGATGAGGTTATAAATTATAAGAAGTTTATGGGTTGGGTTATGGATGATATTAGTATTGTTGAGTATAAGTAGGATTTTATGGTGGTGGTTAATAAGTAGGAAGATCATTGAATGCTTTTGATTGTATATGTTGGGAGATAAGACATTGTTGAGATATGGGGATGTAATTAGATGGGTAGGTTTGTGATAGTTGTTGAGATATTGAGATTTCATAGGAATATGCGTATGGGGTAGTTAATATGCTTATATAAGATGATTAGGGAATATGTGTTGAAAGAAAATTCGGAGTAGAGGTTGGTATGTTTGAGTAGACTTCAAAGGGTGGGGTTGTGAGATGACAAAATTAGCATGAACTTGAGATGTAGAGATGGGCACTAATCTTTAAACATGTTAGTTAGGTCATAGAATAAGTAGATGGTATTCTTGATGGGTTTGAGTAGGAGAATTGATGACCACGGTAGATGAAGAAGTGATGGGGATAGAAGATATAGGAGTGGTGTTGATGTGAGGTAAGTTGGGTGGAATAGGGACCACCAATTGAGTGGATTGATGGGATTAAGGGGATTGAGGGAGTATGGTGGAATAATCATGGGGGACATGTTCACTTTGAGCCATTACTAATTCATTCATGGCTCTTGGAAATAAAATGACAAGTTGAGAAGTAAGGACTTGGGTAGATTTAGGTTGTGAGTGATAAGCATAAAGTTGTTGAAGGGGTGGTCCATCAATGGGGAAATTAGTTGATTTAATGATATTCACATCAAGAAGCTCTTGAAACTCCACACATCCACGAGGGATGGTGGGAGGTCCAAAGGCTCCTAAGGATGTGGCAGATGGGGGTGTAGCTGGTCTAAAAGGAATAGAATGATGATAGAGGAAATGGTTGGTTTCAAGATGGGGTTATTTTGGATGACATGGGTATCGTGAGAAGGGACCGTAGAAAAAATATGTTGTGAAACCAAAGGTGTGGTGATCATAGGTGTGGAGGAAACAAAGGAAAGTGCAAAATTTTGTTTGGAAATATTGTTGAAAGAGGGGATGTTGTTGGAAGAAGTTGTTTGTTCCATTCTTTTGGCTTGAGAATGAGTTATAATAGGCATGAAACAACAAATAAGAACTTATGTTGATTATTGAATATATAAAGCAAATCAAGCAACACAATGTTAATTATCTTGTTTATTAGAAAAGTGTGAAAAAGAAAAAAACTAAAGGCTCAAAGGGAACCTAAGAAGCGGCCAATATAAGGATGGTTTTGGTTATTTTTGATGACATCCTCGATATAGCCAAAGGTATGTAAGGCTCATATTAGTGATGATTATTGGTACATGGTTTAGTATTGGGGCCTACCTCGTCACTTCACACACCACAATGATAAGGGTGTTGGGTTCTTAGCCAATTTAGTGATAGTAAAAAAATTCTTACATGGCTAGAATACCATGGTGGCTTCTTTATTGGGTGATGAAATCCTAATAATTCCACCAGTAGAAGATGTTTTAGATGTGTTAATTGATTTGTGAGTTTGGTTTTGTGTGGAAGAAGTGTGAATGCAAAAATATTACCTCCTAGTTAGACTATGTGAGCAAGAAAGCATGAAGGTGTTCTTTAAAATCCCAACATGAAATGTTACACTCAAAGAAATCACACAAAGAAAGGAAAGAGAGAGATGAAAAAATATAAAATACTGAAAAAATGAGGAATACATGGATAATGCTATTTTCCTTTTTTTATTTTTTATTTTATCTTTTTGTTTTAAGCTTATGCATTATTCATCTAAGAAGAAATCCACCGTGCACGCAAGAAAAAAGTCAAGCTGTGAGGTTAGTAAAAATAAAGAAATGGAATATGAAATGAAATAAGGAAATAACTCACCAAAGAAGAAGGGTGGGTCCCAGTAGGTGTCCTAGAATATTGTTCCAACTTTCCTATTCATGTTTCAAGTTAATGGAATGGAGTACAAGAAAATAGGAAACTCCAAATGATGAGAGAGTTTAAGGATACATCTTGATATATGATGATGATGATGAATATATGAGTGTAAATATCCTGCCAACTATGATTTTAATAACCTGCAAAACAAAGAGAAACTAAACAAAAAAATGATTAGTAGATAAGATGGTGGGTTTCCTGACTAGGTTACTCTTGATAAGTGATAACTTTATAGGGATGGATGTTGACCCACTTTGATAAAAGAGATAGATAAATGATAATGGATAGATGAGATGTAACCAATAAAAAATAAAATAGAGATATGTAATGAGCTAAAGATCGATAATAGAGAAATTTATAAAGATTACGTGAGGAAGATAAAACCTAACTAGGTTGAAGGAAACACGAGACTAACAGGCACATTATACAAAGACTGACTACAACAAAATAGATTAGAAAAATTTCAGAAAATAGATCTATATTAGACTTTGAAAAGCTAAAGACTCCGGATCGATGTTGGGATGTTGGAGAGAAAGAAAATATGTAAGAAAATTTAAAGCTATGATAAATATAGATAGGGTTAATGCGACATTAGGACGAAAAGCAAGATCTATTTTTACGAATAGGTAGATCATAAAAATAGAGAGGTCTAATTATTAAAGGAAGCTTTGGGATAGGACATATGATAGATGCAACAAGAGATAGATAAATAGGGAGATGCGAGACAAAATTAATGGAAAATGGGATGGATCAATGACAACTAATGATAATGATGATGAGATTTGAAGTGCAAGTGTGCGAGCATAAATATAATAATGTATGAGTTGTTGTAGGGATGGGAAAACCGATGACAAAGAAGGTGGAAGATAGAAGATAAGGAAGATTCAGATTGGATTGATGGTGAATGTGTAGATTTGATGGTGACTGGGGATATATTCAAGGTTTTGAGGGGATTAAATGGATGGGATATTTATTATGGTAAAGGATCAATGAAGGCGATAACAAAAAAGTTGCAAGCTAACTGGTAGTTTTGTAAGATTGATGCAAAAGGGTGGATGAAACGAAGATGAGGGATCTAAGAAATAAAAATTCTTAAAATCTCTTAAGATTGCATGCATAATCTCCAAATTATCTCTAATTTTATGGTTGTAGCTCCAAAGAAGAGAAAGAAACAAAACAAAACTTGCAAGAAGACCCAAATCCTCAAAATCGCATCCCTCAGAGACAGAGGGGTATGGGTATAGTTATAGGGTTGATGGAGACCCAAAAGGGTCACCATCTACCTGTAGTTGAAACTTGATTTGGGTAGTGGATATGGTGATAAAATTGATGCAAATATCCTTAAAAGGGGATAGATTAGGGTTTCATGCTCTTTAGGTGGGTTAGGGTTGCATAGGGAGGATAAAAGGTAGTTGGAGGATAGAAATGCATTGAATGAGGGTAGATGGGAGTCTAGGGATGATAAATGGAGTGTTTATAGATGTTTTTAGGGATAATAAATGGGTTTAGGTGTAATTAAATTTTATTAGGGGAAATATAAAACAATAGTGAGATTAAGATATGATTAAGATGGGAAAATGGGAATTAGGTGAATAAATGAGATTTAGGAAAGAAAGGGGAATTCAAATAGGAAGAGGGGTATGTATGCTAAAGATGATGAAAAATGGGAGAGAAAACAAGATGGAGAAAAAGTATAATAAAAATTGGTGTCTACAATGATGACTCACACTTTCAATGTTGGAGTCATTATGTGCATCCATGATATTGGCATTGGCCTCAAATGCTAATGGTGTTAGGTACTGATATAGTAGAAACAAGACCTCAACCAAAACCTAATATTCATCATGTTATTTTTATTTTTGGTTAAAATTATAGTAAAATTACGCACTCACCCCAAAATATACCTTATTTTTTATAATTCTCTCAAAATATGAATCATGAATACTAGATAAAATGAGGTATCGGTTAAACCAAAGTTGGGTGAGATATTTAAATCTGTATTTTCATTTTTGTGTAAATAAGTATAATGTAGAGGATATCAACTTCAAGTATAATGTATGACATTTAAAAAATCAAAATTCCATGAAGATTATTTAAGATTCCACTTTTAATCTTGGATTTTATGAATTAATCCACCTTCCCTGTTAACACTTGGCATATCACTATTACTAAATAATGTATAGACCTTTTCTTTTATATTATAATAGTGAAATTATTGAAGCAAAATATGGAGCTTCGCTAGTTGGTCATTTTTTTTTGGTATAAGTAATTTTATTTTGGTAGAAATTTAGGTTTTCTTATCTTAGTCATAGCCTTAAGTTTACTATTACTTATTATTATAAAATATTTCTCATATTTATCATAAAAACACAACATCATTTAGAGATATGTATAATTTATGCTTGTAAATTGTTCCATTCTCCACATGAGAATTGATGATTCACTTACTTCCACAAGGAAGAAAGGAAGTAATCAAAATGCAAGCAAAATGAAAGCAAATTTCTTGTGAGAAACACATTCAAAGATGCTTGGAGAAAATGTGTTTATGAGAAACAAAGTCAAACACACTTGGAGATACATTGAACCAAGATTATATGGTTTACATCAATCAAAAGACACATTATGCCACAATTTTATTCTTTGTAACAATTAAATGACACATGAAGTGTAACATATGAGCTCACGAAGGTGATTATGAACTCATAGTAGGAATCTTGAATTATAGTGAACAATGAATAAGACTGACTCCTTGCTCATTACAAATATATTATAGAAATGGGTGGAAAGTTGAATATAAGTGGTGCAACTTAGATCAATACCAAGATGGTCAAGTTGGGAGTCAAGAAATTCTGTTGATCCCACCACCTTCTTCCCAGTTTTGGAAACAGTGATGATCTATAGATGCTTCACACCCATTAATGTGGAATCCCTTGTATACTACCATAGATGATGTTTTTCTCCACCATATTTTCTCAATTCCCTCTCTTGTAGCCCAATCATCTGCATTTTATAGGATTGAGTATATCTTCATGGGCTGATTGATTGGATATCTAACTCCCAATTCCTTGTTGTTCTTGAAGAATCTGAATTAAATATCATCTACAAAGAATATAGAATTTTAGTCTAGTGTAATCAAGACATAAAACATGATAAGTAATAAAAAAGTTGGACATGTAATGTGTTTTCTAATGATTTTTTTTTCTAAGTCAATGAAATTTACTTACACAATTTGATGCATGTTCCAGAGAACAGAGTAAGAACATAAATATTTAGTAGGGTCAAACAAGAGGTATATACATTATTCCATGTCTCCTTTCCCTCCATTGAACACATTGGCTTTGAGAATGAATGGCTGCCCATACTTGGTGTAACACCCTGAACTGTTGTTACTTTCTCCTAAGCATACAAGTGTTGATATGTGATTTCTTGTAAAAGGATGTGTTCCTCGATTCAGAAATCATGCTTGATATGTATTGAATTTCTTGCAGATTGCAGATCTTGACTGAGTCAAAATATGAATAGACTCTTTTATTTATTTCATTTTGTGTCTGAATATTAATCTGATCACGGAATGAATTATAGAGATATTCATCTATAATATCTAGACTTGGATCAGTGGAATTGATCCAAGTAATGCTTTAAATCTGTTTGTGATGAATTAGATCACAGACCTTGAACAGGTTGCAAGGTATGGAAGCATTGATTAAGCAGGTCAGGAGTATGACTCAGGCTGATCTTGGGAAATGAAATGGTTCCCGATATCAAAGTATATCTGGAAGGTCTCGATTGTAGACCAGGTAATAATTCGTTGACATACAATTCTGCAATAAGAACAGGAGCTAACTCTGTTCTAGAAGGTATGATACAGGTCTTTCCGAGTTTTCAGGACAAGGACCAAACTGAATTATTAAGGGTTAGTAACCTAAAACTAAAACCTAACCTAGGGGTTAGATTATTGTTAGTCTAACCTAGACCTAGGCTATTTGTTAATATCCTAAGTTAGTATCTTTGTGTAAATTTGTTAGTGTGGGTATTACCCTAAACTCTAACCTAAGATACTAACCTAACTAATGAAGAGATTATGAAGGGGCCTATGAAGGGTGGCGAACCATGGGCGGTGTTTTCTATGGCAATAAATGTAAGGGATAAGGATGAAGGACAGGTCATGGCGGAGGCTTAGGCGACGGCTAACCGGTGAGGACGTGGCAGGTCGCTAAGTTTGGAAATGAACATGAGTTTTAGATGGACTGTCACCAAATCTGGCGGTCGGTGGAAGTTGAGTTTAAGCGGGAAAATTGGTTTAATGGCATTTAATTTTCTCGGAAAGCGAGCTCGGAACTCGCGAGAAGGCATGCAAACGGGAAGTTTGTGGGTTTGTTTGGCTTATCGCGATTTTCGGTTTTTGCTCTGCTTGTTTACTGGTTCTTCGCACCAGTTCTCTTTGAGTTGCATGGCAAGAATGAATTTCTCTGGCTCTTTTCTCTGTCATGGAGGATATATATGTGATGGAGACAGCGAAATTTTGTTGGTCGCTTTATCGTGGAAAAAGAAAAGGAAGTTTGAGCTCTTCCTGTGGTCTGCTTCGGAAATTTGATCAAAATACAGGCATGCTAGGCCCTAACCTTTAAATATCTTGCTGTCTTTCAAGTGCTTTCATTAGAACAACTCTGTTCAAATGTTTTGTGAAAATTAGATGAATTTTCTATGGAGATCTTGTTTGATTTTTGGCACTGTATCTCTTCTGGTTCGATTTTTCAATTTCCTCTTGATGGGTGTTTATTGAAATCGAATTTCGGCTCTATTTGCTTTGAGTATTCATTCTGGCTTATACATGTGAGGTATTTATTTATAAAAGTTTGAGTGTTCGGCCTGTTTGGCGTGAGCCCTTAGAATATACCTGTGTGTAGTATAAGACCACTGTATGTTTTTGATTAGTGGTCGCTGTTTCTTGTTATGGAAACTGTATGGAATGATTTGATGAATACTGTAAGATTGATCAGTATTATCGCTTCTTTGGAAACTCTGTCGTGGGTTTTGTTGACAGTGTTTAATGATACTTTTGGGTTTTCATTGTTTCCTAATTTTGTTAGGAACAGGTAACTGTTGTGTTACCGTAGTTTATACGACCTAGCGGAAGTTGTTTTTCCTTGTTATTGTGGAAACGGGATTATTTGTTGGCTATGTATAATATTGAAACATCTATACTTTATTTTATCGACTCAGTGGAGTCCATGATTGAATCGTATATTACTATCTACTGCTGTGGATGTAAATTCATCCTGGTGTTTTGTTATTTGATTTCGTGGAAGCTTTGTAGAGAAAGGAACAGGCTTTCTGACCTCGGTTATTTGAAATAAATAAGGAGTATAGATTTCTTGGGTATGCATTGATTTTCTTTTGAAAGCTGTTTGAAAGTTTTAAAGCGGCTCAGTTGATTTCCTTGCTCGAAAAGGGTATTTGATTTGCTTCACTTGTTTCATTCGGAATGTTTGCCATGAAGGGTATAGAAGAATTTATTAATTAATTCCATCTTATACTGTTGTTGGGTTCTGCGATTTTGGGCGTAAACCCGTTTTCTGCATGTAATGGGTAATTATAGATTTATAATGGATATATTCTGAACGACTCAGAGGAGACGATTCAATGATTTATATTTCTATTTGGGCCGCTGTTCAATTTGAATATGTTTAAATAGTTGGTGAATGATGAACCAGTGGTTGGAAGGAATGACACGTACTAAGACCTCTGTATTTCCTGGAATTACCCTTGTGTTGCATGGATTTTGTTGTACAGTTTCTTGGATATATTTTTATGTTCGTTCCTTGAAATCTTGTGCGAAAAAGGGGCAAGACTTAGTCGGGTTCTTGATTTGAAATCGTTAATTAAAAAGTTCTGCCTGAGTTTTTAGCATGTACACTATTTACTTGTCCAAAGGGAAACAGTGACAATTGTTTACCATTTCACTGTAGTTCAGGTTTAGAGGATTGAGGAAGTTAACTTGTATCTTCTATTGTTTCAGTTGAAACTTGACTTGATATACTGTTGTTGATATTGGACATTTTGTCAGAATAATGGTCTGTATCAGGTAACGCGACCCTGTATAAGTTAATCGTAAGTACTTGTGACTAACTTCGATTAGTACAGATGTATATACAGAGTGTTGTGTTCCTTTCTGATTTCTTATAGGAGGCGATAGTGTATATCATGGCATTGGTAAGGAAATCTCTGTATGGTCTTGTAGATGCATCAATCGCTTATTGTAAATAAGTCTGTTGTTGACAACGATACTTTAGAGGTTTCTGATTTCGGACTTGATTCTAAAGCCTTGCTGTGTTTTAAATGAAGTAGCTTTGGGCTTAGGGTTGATATATGAATTGTTGATGTGTTAGTTGCTGTACAGGAATGTTGCTGTGTTTCTATTTCTTGATTTAGTACAGCGATCTTGCTTGCGGCTTGTCTAACTTGTTCATTTATATACTGGTTGAATGTTTTCATATGTGAAGACGGTACAGTGATGAACATAGGTGAAAGGAAGTATGATTGGATTCGTTCTTTCTCTTCCTTTATTTCATATTTGTTGATATTTGTCAAACAGTGGGAAATTGTTTTGTAACATTTTGGTGGAGTCCCGAATTGTTATGTTATTCCTTTTTTTGGAAGAATGAAACAATCTGACCAATGTTGTGATTTTGGATTCGACGATTGTTGTGTACATTCGTTCCTTGATCCTTTTAATATTTGATGAAATATTAGAATGAGATTATGACTATTTTGTAACAATGATAGAGTTACATAATTGTAATCATTTTGTATTACAAGGTCATAGTCTGAATGTGTTTACTTATTTGGATATTTGATCTCATTTAAACAGGGTGTTTAATGAAAACAATTGATGGATTGCAATTGTTTTAAAAGTTAGTGCTTATCATGCTCAGTTCATTGAACTGACTCATGTTGACTATTTTTGCAGATGGTTACCGTAAGAGGTAAAAGTAATGCAGATCTGACAAGCTGATCAGATTGTTTATTTGATTTGTAATGAATTACAGCTTGATTTTATAGATGTACTAAATGGGAAAAGATGTTTCTTTTCCGATAGCATTGTATCAAGTATGCTGTTGCATAAAATGTAATTGTATAGTTTTGAAAGGAATGGAAATAAGTGTTTGATACTTATGTGTTGTATTCTATTTCTGAAAGATGACCTTCTTCGGTTTATGTAACGAAGGGGCATTGTTATCATTGTATAATATGGATGCTTTTGTGATTGACAATGAAAGCTTGTAAGTAAATGAGATTAAATTCTTATGAGTGTTTAGTAGTTCTAATTTGTTCTAGCGAAAGCAATATTGGAATTAAATAATTGTCTTTCTAGAAGATAGGTTAAAAAAAACGAGCCTAAAGAGAACGCTAAACAAACTGGATTAAATTACTAATCCCTAGTCCTAAGTATGAAAGGACAACAGTAAATTGGATTCTTAATCACTTATATCTTTAAACTAAAAAGTATGATATAAATTCAGTTAAGAGAACTGATAGGCAATCAAATGGAGTTCAGATGGCAATCTCAAGCAAAGGTTATGAGATATTGTCCGATTCTGTTGCTTTAGAATCAGGTGTATTCTAATGACTCCTTGATGGGAACTTGACCGTAATATCTCTACCATGTAATGGGTTTTAATAGAGGAGGGTCGTCTTAAGACAAAGAATCCAGGGATTTGGAAAGGCTAACCTTAGGGAAAAGTCTTTAAAAGTAATTTAAACTCAAGTGCGTAACGCTTGTTATTGGGTAGATCTTTTCGAGGCGGATTTAAAGGCTGACGACATAAGTCGACTGCAGGGCTGTACCTCCGAGGAGATTAGGATCTTCTCGAAGTTACAACAATGCAGATGACTTATGGCGACACCCTTTGCATTGATCGCTAAGATTTACACTTGATTTCGCACGAGTTACCCTGGGACCGATTAAGAACGTGGTCATGTTATAAGACTGCCTCGGAGATTTGGGGTATCATGACACACTTGGTTTAAGCGCAAGGTTGAACCAAGTATGTCATCATATCCCTAATCCTCGTGGGCATCCATATAACATCATCACCTTGTTAATCGCCTCCGAGTGATTCGATTGTGAAAGGAAGGGTGACGATGAGTTAGTATAAGACATTCTATATAACATATGAATGGGGTGAAGGACGTATTCAGTTGACGAGTATGCCGTTAAGGAATACGAGACATGAACAATATGTTTCAAATCTTTGGCCAAAGTATCGCAAGTTTGCTTGATTGCGTTGTCCTAATTCACCTAGTCTAAGGGATGAGATGCCGATGAATAATGGTACCTGATTATTCAGTTAGATTCCTTGGACAGAGCATTCTGAATCCCAGATTAGGGAAGAGAACCGCAAGAGTGTTGTGTTAAATAAAAACACTAACTCTTTTTACTCATGAATAGATCGGTAGATTACCGAGTCATGGAATGAATAGATCGGAGGTATTCCGAGTCATTACAGCTGCATATGGTTGTCTATTATATAAATGGTTATTTGAATTGTGAGTTCTAAATTATGTATTTAGAACCAGTATGCAATTATAAAAAAAAATAAAAATAAAAATAAAATTTGACTTGTTCTATTGTCTAAAATGAGGATGTTACACTTGGTGCCTAAGAACTCAAATTTTATCTCATCATGATCTGAGTTCTATGATTACATCTACAACTCACAATTAAAAACGATAAATTGAATATGATTATCTTCAATTGAAAAAGGTACTCCACATTCTACATCTTCAACCATTACAACTCTACATATCAAATAAATCACTTTCAAAGAGTTATCAATTTGCATATCCCTTTTAATTATGAAATAATTATACTCTTTAAATACACTATTCCCTGTCTCCTTTCCCTCCACTGAACACATTGGCTTGGAGAATGAATGGCTGCCCATACTTGGCTAAGAACTCAAATTTTATCTCATCATGATCTGAGTTCTATGATTACATCTACAACTCACAATTAAAAACTGATAAATTGAATATGATTATCTTCAATTGAAAAAGGTGCTCCACATTCTTCATCTTCAACCATTATGACCCTACATATCAAATAAATCACTTTCAAAGAGTTATCAATTTGCATATCCCTTTTAATTATGAAATAATTATACTCTTTAATATAAACTAATAAGAAAAAGAAAAAAAAATTTAAACACAGTATAGGCTTGTTATTTAAGAAATATTTACCACAAAATGTACATTCACACCTCATCAATATGGATATTTTAATGACTTGAGCCTAGCGGTCGCTAAGCATTTCCCAGAGGAGGCTCCCAACCTCCAAAGAAAACATGAGTAGAGGAAAATTGAATTCATAAGATATTAGAAATAAATATTAACTAAGATTACAACAATGGATAGGGTTGAAGGTGTAGCTAGGGTTTTGAGGTGAAGTAAGGTATTTAATCAAAATTTCACCTTGCGTATTGATATATTTTTCCTTCCTTTTTCCTTCCTAATCGAGCACAATAGTGGAAGAGAGATTGTTTGGAGGCCTCCATATGCTCAAGACTTTGAAGAGAGGTCTATAGGTTCATTAGAGCCACTACTGACCAAATGTAGTGGTGTTTCCTATCTTGAAGGAACTAGATATGATACTAATTAAAGAGAAAAAACTTACACTTACAAGGGGGTGTATCAATATTCAATAATTTTTACTTATTTATAAATGTAATCATATAAAATGACAACAATCATACAAGATCCAACATGTATAAAACACAATATTTATGTGGAAAACCTTTCAAGATAAAACCGAAGAGAAAATAGTGGTTGGATCTACTATCTAAATCTAGTCAAATAATTAATTTCTTTACAAATGTTTGTAGGCACTAAGCTATTAGAGACACCAATCCCAGTGCCAAGAAAAACTCAAGAAATTTGTGAGAACCAAATAACTGGAGATACCAATCCCCAATTTTGATCACAAAATAAACTAACTTGTGACCACAAAATCAATGAACACCAATCGCCAATTCTAAGCACCAAATCAGCCAATTCATGAGAAAAACTCGCTAGATACACTAATCCTCAATTATTTTTCTTTAGAACTCTACTTTAATGTTTTATCTTTTGTTACTCCTCATGTTAACTTTGTACACTTCAATTCATGCACTTACATTTATTTAATCTATTTTGTAACATATTATGCTTCGCTTATTAATATCTCTTTATTATCCATCTTTATAAGCTCATTTTCTTTCCTTACAATTGTTAACTCTTTCTTCTTTCCTAAAATCTCTTCCATTTGAATTTTCTACTTCTTTTATAGTTTTCCATCACTCACACTATTTTCACTCTTACTTTTTTATGATTTATGCTAAGCATACTTTCTCTCTCATGATTGTACTAATTTTTTAATATTGCTCCAAATTCTTATACGTTTGTCTCATAATCACGAAATATTCTCATTGTTTTCTCCTTTTTTGAGTTCTTATATTACCTCTTCATTCTTCTTTGTCAAATATCCATCTTCTATATGTTCTACTTGCTCTTCTCCTCTTAGCATCTTACTATTCCCTCCATTTAAGATCACACCTCTTATTTAAACTTCCTATCTTTTATACCAAATTATGCCTTTTAAACATTGGTGTAGAGAATTTGGATGAAGTTCGATTGAAAGATCGTCTTTCAAATGTAAAATAGAGTCAAAAATTATACAATAATAAACTAAATAAATATATCAATGAAAAAATAGGGCAGGGTAAGCCTATATCCTTCAAGATCATAAACATATTTTCTTTGACACCTTAGAATGGTAAATTTTTCCATCATAATGGAGAATACAAAATAATTATTTTTGGCGGATATTAGTGGTTTCTAACAAAAAATAATATTATTTCAATTCATGTAGTCCTTTCTTCTTATCAATCAAAATGTAATGAATCTCTAAAATATTCACATGTCAAAGCTCCATAAGTTATTATACTATAGTCAACTCTAAACCATTTCTACTAGCTATGAAGTAATGTAAAAATAAACTTGAGACAATCATCGTATAAGCTCTAGATCTCGGGCATTAAGAGAGAGATATGGATGAAAAACATTTCTCAATTTGCTACATCCAAGCCATTTATACTTCTAGCTCTCGATGAACAACATTACTATGAGCTCCGGATCATTCAAATTGTAACTACAAAAACAAGACATTACCTAGGTAATTTTATTTTTAGCAAAATGAATAATTGCAAAAAATGGAGAGAGATGCAATGTATATAGGCATTATACAACTTCTATTCCTTCCATGAAAAATGGATCGAATCATCCTAAACTAAGCAATATGTAGAAATATTATATTTCCCCTAATTGGTGCTATAAGATATTCTTGGGAGAAATTCGGGTATATGCAAACCTGGAAACTTCCCAAATACACAGGGATAGAAACCTATGACTCATATAACTAACAACTAAATACAACTATCACCTATTTTCTTAAGTTAAATTATAAATTAATTACTTGAACTTATTACATTATAGAAATATAAACTAACGATGAATTAAGTTATGTTTTATTTATAATATCCCCCTTAACTCAACATGATCTCAAGTGAAAAGTAGATAAATTATTTGAAGCCCTCAAATTTGTCTCAAGAAAGTGACTTTTTAAAGACATATGCACATTACATATCTATCACAAAATACTAGAGCTCAATGTTGTTTTTCTAAACATGTTTTTGAATGAAATTTACTTACACCTCAATGTGTTCGGTACTTTCGATAAAAAATTGGATTCCAAACTAGTGTTACTAATCCTTCGTTATCAATATGTAGGACGGTTGGATAATTTTATGGTATTCCCAATCCTTCAAGTATATTTTAGAGCCATATTGTTTCATAGATATCTCGACCTATTGCACGATATTATGATTACGTGGAGGAACTTGAAACCCAAGTCTACTTATTACTCCCCATGATATAAGTACATATCCCAAAAAGAATAAAAATAATTTAGTGGATTTCCTATCATCTATGTGTCTTGCATGATCTGAATTCAAATATCTTGTCAAGAAAATGTTATCATTCTTCTTGTATCATAGTCCATAGTCTATAGTTCCTATGATAGACCTTAATATACACTTTGCTACTTTCTAGTAACAAACCCTTGGTTATTGCATTAACCAAGAAATATAGATAAATGCATAGCTGATATCTGGCCTAGTGTAATTCAAGTATATGAGACTCCCAATCAATTGAAGATAAGGAGTTACATTTATTTGTGGTGATGGATCTATTTGAGACAACTTAAGTCTTGTCTCCATGGATGTGGAAATTGGTTTACAATACATCATTTCAAATTTATCAAAAATTTTCTTCACATATTAAAACTATGATACAAAGATATGTTTATCTCTTTTCCAAACTTCAAGTCCAAGAAAATAATGTAGTAGCTTGAGATCATTCATATTGAATGATCATGTTAGATATTTCTTGTTTGACTCAATCATCCTCACTATGCCTCCATTGATGAATATATCATCAAAATAACTACAACGATCTCTACTTCCCCCTTGATTTTTGAGATAGAGATTAGGATTTTATGGACTCTATTATATCCATGATGAATGAGATTCTCATCAATTTTTATGTACAATGCCATTGAGATTGCTTTAGACCATATAATGATTTAATAAGTTTACATACCTTTTCTCTTTTCTTGGTATGACAAAACCTTTTGGTTGATATATGTAAAATTCTTCCTATAAATCACCATTAATAAAGATGACTAGAGAAAATATTAACATAATTGTTTTTATCTTAGCTATGGGAAAAAAATTCATCTCATATTCAATTCCTTATTTTTAAGCATATCCCTTAAGCAACTGGTCTACCCTTGTGTTTATCAATCATTTTGTCTTCTTTGTAATTCATTTTGAATATCCATATACATCTAATTGAATTCTTCCTTGATGGAATATATAAGTTTCCATGTGTTATTATTCATAGGAGAATTATATTTTGCATCCATAGAATCTTTCCAAGGTTTCAATTGTAGGGATTCTAAAACTATGGAAAGTTCATTAGATTTAAATAATTACTCATCAAGGCCATATTGACATCATTATGATCCATACTATCTAACTTTACATCTTGAATCCTAATTATATACCACTTAGGCATATATTTAGTGGTTCTTGTGGGTGGTTAATTTTCACCATCTTCACCATCATCATTGTCATCATCAAGGTGTTAACCATTATCTATTTTCACTTTGTAGGAATGGATTTTTATCATGTGAGTGTATGGAAGGAGTATTTGCCTCCTTCTTCTTAAAGAAATTAAAATCCATGCTAGTGTATACCCAACTAGATTTTGGATCCATAATTATGTAGCCAAGTGATTCATCATCGTATCCCAAGAAGATAATATTTTTTTATTTCATATCAAGCTTATATATTTATTTCTTAGGAATGTGCATACTATATTTAAATCCAAAAACTCTAAGGTGTGAAATAGATGGCTTATGCCATGACCATGCTTCCTATGGTCTTACCTCATGAGCTACAATGGGAACTCTGTTTAGTATATAAAATTTCTTTTTAGCTTCTTTGGACCAACGTTTTTGATAAACCTACATCATCAATCATACATCACACCATATCCATTATAGTATGATTTATCCTTTTAAAAAAACCATTTTAGTGTGGTGTACAAGGATGATTCATTTGAGGATGAATGCCATACGTTTCTAAAATGGATTTAAAAACAAAAAAATGCTAACATTTATCTGTTGAAAGGTGCTCTATGTTTCCTTCCTACAAAACAATGCTCACATTTATCCATACCCTTTTATAAAGGGGGACAAACCTAATCATATTATATCGGTGACGTGTATTTGATTAAACAAAATATAATTAATATATAATATAATTGTAGAGTCACATATGATAAATAAATGCCGTAATAAATATTTGACACAAGAAATAAGCTAATAAAATATTAAACCCTAAGTACAAGAGAGAGGAAAGGACTTAGATGATTTATGCCGTCTGGAACTGATACAAACTAGGAAAACTGATGAAAAGAAAGGGAATACCATCATCAATGCTCAAATTAAATTTTGTAACTTTCAGATAATGCCGGACCAGGGTTCCTTGGATGGTTTAGGGACATATGGGTGCCAAAGTCTTATACTAGGTTCCTGTGACTGTGAAAGAGGTCAAAATATGTTTTTTCTGGTGTCACAAAAGTGTCATTGATATTTTTTTGGTCACCTATATTATGCAAATCGATCAATGGATGTACCTATAACCTACAAAAAAATATTCATCTACAAAACCCACAATACCACATCAAATACAAAAAAGAAAGATGTAATATGGGGATTTAGACTGACCCTGAAGGTCACCTAACTAAGTGAAATTATGACTGATCATTGCACTACATCTTATAATCCATGTATCTCTTATTCGTGTGTCAAATAATAATTCCCTAAGAAGACCTTGTGTAAGCGCACTTGATAGTGGGCGATATCTAGATGTAAAAATGTAAATAGATGTGTGCATGGAACAATGAACTTCCCCTTCTTATGCAAAGTGTATGAATAAAATGTAGTCCCTTATCCATTAAACAGAAGCTATATGAATTCCATTGATGCTCTTAGATTCCTTTAGGTGTAAGCTTAGGTGGTGATAATAGATGCTTAGAGCTTGGTCCTTTATTTCGGTAATATCTCTTTGTATTTATATGATTCCCTTGGTTGAATTTTGTAATTGAAAACTAGAAGGCTAACCCATAAGAAAATAAGATGAAAAAAATATAAGATACCCAAAAGAAATTAATACGATAGAAAAGGGTCGGGCGCCCATGGGGATGAGGGTGCCTAGTGCGACATTTTGGTGGGTGTTGGCGTCGAAGTGATAAAAGAAAAGTAATTAAATTCTGATGGTAACAGTTTGTAGGGTGTAAAGGACCAGAAAAAGATAAGAAACAAATTAAGGATGCCAAAGATAGCTATCAATTATTATTTTTCTTGCTTAGGAATCATATGAATGAAAGTATGCTTTTAGGACCTATAAATGTACTCAAGTGCGTGATTTTGTGTTTACAAGTATCAAGATAGAAAAAATCCACATATCCAAGTATTTTATGCCATAGATAAGATGATGTTGTATCCTTTTCCATAACGTCTTGAACATTTCATTAAGCAAAATCAAACTAAAACATTCTTCCAACATTCAAATATTTTACAACAATTTTGGATCTTCGTGACTTATCTCAAATTAGACACATATTTTTACCACATTTACAATCAAATTCAATTTTAAGATTTTGATCTAATAATTGACTTATGGATAGGATATTTTTGGTTAAACAAGGGACATATCAAACATATGTAATTTTGTAACTATCTTTATCGAGTGGTAGTGAATTAGAACTAATGCCTTTAAAAGTATATAACATATAATCACCCAAAGAAACATGGTTTTTAATGGGTGTGTTACAATTGTGAAGAAAAATTCTTTCCTTCATGTCATCTATTGGGTTACACTTGAGTCGACATACAAAATTTGGCTTGTAGAATTGGACACTTCATTTGACTATGCAATTTACAAGAAGTCATCATCATCAAATTGATCTTCTTGCTTTACTACATTTCCTTGTTGATTTGGTTTCTTCTTCCACTTTCCCTTATTTTGTCCTTGTTTATTTTGTTTTTGGCCTTTTTATTATTAGTTTTCATTTTTATTTCCACTTTATGATGAATTTTTGTATGTGTTATACAAACAATCTTTTAACTCATGTCCTTATCAATAACAAATAGGAATTTTTTGGACCTTTCAGCCTTGTTGAGTGTTTCTTTTCTTCAATGGCTATTTAATAGACTTATCCTACTTTTTTCCTTTATGATTAGAAGTAAGTGTCGATCTTCATTTTAAGTGGTTGAGTGAATAGATTCATCTTATTGTAGCATATTCACTAATTGTTCAAAAGTTGTTGTTTGACCAGTTATGTTTAATATGGTCACAATAATATTATATAAATGAGACAACACTCTAAACACTATTGACACAAGTGACATGTCGTAACTAACTCGTTCTTCCAAAGGTTGAATTGATGATCTCAAATTTGCAGCTCTTCTAAAAAATATTTCAAAATTTTCACTTTGTTGCATTTTCAAGTTCACTAGTTGAACTGGAGATGAAATATTGTGTTCTTATTTTTCAACTAATATACAATTTTCAATTTGAACCAAGTTGTTTTTTCCGGGATAGCCTCATGAATATGATGTTGAACTACATGTGAAACAATAAACAATATTATTAACTTCACTTTTTTATTTTCATGATCAAATGAATGTTGTTGTGTAGTATCTACTTCATATCTTGTTATTATACCAGAAATAATGGTCCATAGATCTTTAAATTCAATTTGTGCATGCATTTTATTTTTCCAAGTTGGATCATTATCGAATGTAGAATTTATGAATTAGGAAAAATAGTTGGGTGTCGTTATTTACATCCATTGTGAAAATTGATAAATAAAAGAATAAAAATGGAATACTTTACTCCTTAAAAAGAGTACACCCCCAAAAAAATTATATTGATTTTGGGATTTCTTTTCGAGTAGTTTACAATTTGTGGTGTTATCGATGATTTACAATAATCAATAAATTTGGATCTAATCACCAATTTTACAATTTTTTGAAAATAAATCCTTATTATCCACCTTATTTCAACATTTTATTTTTTTTACATAAATTCTATCCATCAAAATCTCCATAAAATATCTCCATCGATTCTGTATTGGAATGTAGAATTTTTCAAAAAAAGTTTCACTTTTTTTTTTTTTTTTCGGTTCTGTAGAATGAGAGTTACGAAATTTTGAGTGAAGGTTGCTCAATGTGCAAAAAGGACCTCCTTTTTTAAAACATGAATTTTAGGAAAAAATTGCATTTTTGGGATCTTTGGTTTCTTTCCCTTTTCAAAAGTTTCCCAATATCACTTCTACTATCAATTTGGAGAAAATTAAATTTAGTCCAAATAGGTTTTTTTGAGCTAAAAATTAGGGGTGGGTTGGTTATAACTATCCCAATTAGAGGGATTTCATGTTGATAAATTTAGCAGTTTCCACTACCTATTCCCCCAAAGTCAAAATATAAAATTTGATTAAAAAAAGGTTTGGTGGGTCAAATTGATGCCCGACCACTCTAAATACCTACCACCTAGACAAGTGGGTTTATATGGTGTTTAGCATATGAAATGGAGATAAATTTATTTAAACAAAAAATAAGAGATATCCTTATGTGATGTGTTGGCGAATTAGATGGCCACGTGGAACATTTTAGTAGAATGGAGGTTTAGTGTTAGTAGAAATAATGGATCTATATGCCTTATTTTTAAAAGCGCCACTTATTGTTTTTTTTGAATGGTTTCATATATTGGTCATCACTTGAAGGAGACACATTTTAGTTCTTGCTACATGCATGTGATTAAATTAATCTAAGCCAATGAAAGGAAACTAACACCAAATAGATTCCTAAATTAGTTAATCAAACATAAACATCATGATAAAGATAGAAAGGAAAAGCTTAACTAGTACATAAAAGATTAAGAATATTAAATGCAAACCAATACTTTGATATTTGGATATTCTTTGTAATTGTAGGAACTCATTTAATGAGCCAAATGTAGCTACGTGTGATTAAAGAAAATTATCCATGGAAGAGGAAGAGATCTCACTAATATGGCTTAATTGCCATGTTTGGTTCTTATCTTACTACTCTTTTCCAAGTAGAAGATGGAAATGGTTTCTTGATCAATAAGCCTTCTAATATTTTAATAATCTTATCATATGGATATGTCTTACAAAGACATGGTGTAAGTTTGGACAAGGTGTAGTAGGTTCTTTATATAGCTTTCCAATTTTGGATAAGCTTACAACTTAGTGATGTGAAATAAAGGTAAAGTAGAATTAGATAGGGATAAGTATGGTTAGGATATATTATTTAAAAACTAACAACTCATGGGAGTTGTAAGTGATTTATTAATTAATAGAGCAAGTTAAGCATATAAAATCCATTTGGAGAAGATTTAGAGGGAAATTAATAGAATTTGAAGGGTTTAAAGGGAGATTTAATCAATAAGAAGGTTTATTGAATAAATACGAGATCAAAAGGGTTAATTTATTAATAGTGGCCAATTAATCAATTAAAATAGGATTATAACTAACGAAGTGTCTTTAATTGGCATATAGGATGAAGTATGAAGCTAGTTATTATCAAAGCGTCATTAATTGACCAATATGAAGGGGAATGTTAGATAATTGGTGAGAAATCACCAATTATAATGAAATGATGGGAAATAGGATAATTAGTGCAATTTTAGTATTAAAACTACGTAGTAAGATTTAGGTGTCTACATTTTCCCTCTTTGATGTGGTGTAGCACAAACAACACCATTTCAAAGATAGTAGACAATTACGAGACAATTAAATTTTGTAATGGTAGAGGAAAAACTAGTAGGATGGAAGATGCCCACTCAAGTGATGATGGGGTGATAGAAGAGGTCGATTGACGCTCAAAAAGAAGAAAAATAATCACAAAAAAGAATAAAACACTGTGGCGATTGGGATTTAAACAAGGATTTGTTGGCCATTTTTCAAATGGATTGATTGAGTAGGAGCCCATGCCTCAAGTGGAAGAAGAAAGGGAGGGGGAAGAATGGAAAATGATAGGTAGAAAATGAATTTTAATGGAAGATAAGATAGATGGAGAATGGAAAGATCGCAACGCAGCTAACATACCATCTTTCTCAAAAGTAACTATTTATTTGATATAAGCATACAAAAAAAAAGTGTAGAATGACATGAAGAGCCATAATACTATTTTTTGTTCATTTTTAAAGGGAATGACTCAAAGAAAAATACATAAAGCAATGTAGTATGAGAAAGTAAACAAGAAGACCAACAAACAAACATACTCAAACAAACAACATTCAAGAAATTTACACCAATGTTTTTGTTATCCAACTTCAATTCCCAAATGTTCGAGTTATACAAAAAGGTCAAAATGGTTCCCTAAGCAAGAATATATACAAGATGAATAGATGGAGGACATAGAATTCCCATGAAAAAGAAATCATGCACTATGAAACTGCCCCAATAAACAATATATGCAAGGGAAGACAAACATAGAAATCAAACCAACTTTGTTAAATATCAAGATGATTCACATGTGGTTCACTAGAACAAGAAAGCACCGAGTAAGCTATTTTTAGGATGGTTTTAAGTTTGAGGATGTTGTGTTTTGTGAATGTTTAGGACGTGTTGATGCTTTACTTATGTTTTTGGAATTTGGAGGTTTTACTAATGTTTTTGGATTTTGAAGGTTTTAGGTCAATGTTTTTAGATTTTTATTGTTTTACCAATTTTTTTTTAAATTTTTGAAGGTTTTAACAATTTTTTTGGATTTTCTAGGATTTTGTGAATTTTTAGGTTGTTTTGAAAGTTTTCCAAAGCTATTTATAGGAAAATGAAGATGTAAATATACCCCCAGCGAGATATGGAAATATCTGAGGAGAATTATGCACATATATACAAGAATATAAATTATCCGAATCAAGGCCACAAAGGATAGGTTCAACATGATGATGAAATCAAAATAATGAATAGATAAGAAGGAGTGAACATGCCCCCATGTGCAAGCTGTCCAAAAAATAGATGATAGATAAAAGTAAAAGATTTTTATTGAAATAAGGGACAAAGTTTCCCTCAAAAATGGTAAAAGGCCATCTTATGCACATGATAGTTTTGAAAAAGAAGAATAAAAATGTGTATGCAATGGATAAATATGGAAAATGTAGCTATAAGAATCATGATGAAAAGGTAAGAGCCAAAGGAAAAAATCTTGAGGAAAAATATGGACTAAATAAAGAGTCTAAACAAGGTCTAAACAACAGCTGATAACATACTAATCCCATTTTCTCATAAAGATCTAGTGTGTGCATGGGAAAATTAATTACTTGTTGAAGGGAAGATTTAATAGGAAATAATTAAAGAAAAACTAGCCAATGTTTAGGAATGATTTATTTTCAAAGGTGATTTGTGAATGGATGGTGGAAGGAGGTTCATACATTCTTCCACTTTTGCCAACCAGAGCATCCATAGCTCGACATGCATCTCGATTATTTTCATAACATTGCTCTACTACTATCCAGAGTCCATATCCCCCACATAAATACTGAAAATACCCCAAGAGAGAGTAATATTTATTTTTCTTTTGATTTTTTGATTGATTTTTCACTTTACGAAAAATATTTCAGCACTCTCAATTGTTTTAATTAGGGTTTAAGAACCACGAGATGGCTTGATGGAAGGATGTGGAAGTAATTGTGATGACGAAATTGGATAGTGTCAAGAAATACACCTAAAGGTCTTCATTACTTTTTTATTAAATAAATAATAGTGATAGGATCTATAAGAGGCCATCTGTTCTTTAAATTACCAAGGTGATGAAGAGCCAAGGTCAAACGAATACCATGGATAGAAATGTTGCATAATGAGCATGAATAGACCAACAAAAATATCACCAAAGGAATTAAAATGGTGGGTGACTTGCAGAGGAATGGAAAGAAAGGAAATAACATCCATGTGTATTGAAAACCTAATTACAATGTTTAATCATTGTACCTTCGATTGTATTGTAATGTTTTAATGTTTTCTCTTTTCTCTTTTTTTGATTTTTATAATAAAGGGAAAACCGTGAAGGAATAAGATGACGACGATGAATGATTGGGAAGTTAGGATAAAAAAATTCATTCCACATGATATGATCTAACAACGATGTTTGTAATTTCTTTGATAAAAGAGAATAGGAGATTTTCTTATTAAGAGTAATATTATCTCCAATCTTAATGATCATGGTGAGATCATATTCAATAAGTGACTATGTATTATCTTTGAATTTTTTTATTGGGGGCTTGATTTACTTATCCATAGATTTTTACACTTTTTCCATACTCGATGGTTGTGTTGGTGTGCATTCTTGAATCAAATTTGATTTTTAGATTTATGGGTGTTGAATTTTCTTGGAGCTTTGTAGTTCTTTGAATTCTTTATCTTGGTTTGAAAAATAAATTGTTTGGGTTTCATACAAGCTAATGTGTGATTTTATTGATCTGAGAAGTGGGAGAGGAAATTAAATGTTTGGGATTGATGATAGGAATGTTAGAGATGATGTTGGGCTTGCCATTTTTTTATAGAGGATAAGGTCCAAGGATTGAAGAGAATAGGATACCAGTAGGTCAGCCACATATCAAAAATGAAGGGACACTAGGATGTGGCCCAATGATGGAAGAGAATGGTATACTAGGAGGTGAAACAAAAAAGAGGATGAAAGGATACCAAGATGTGGCCCATGTATAGAAGATAATGGACTACCAAGACATGACCCCAAAGTATAGAAGATAGTAGGATACCAAGAGCTGACCCATAGATAGAATCTAATGGGCTACTGGGAGAGATTGTGATTAATGAATTTTGATATGTAAGGAATGATTGGGTGATGATAAGCTAGGATGGGAATCATGGATATATCCCTTAATTTTTCCATGTAATGGGAAATGCGAAGATGTAAGAATAAGAGGAGGTTCTTGATGGACAATTTTAAGCTCTTCCTTTTTTAGGAACAAATGAATCAACATCTTCCCCATAATATGTAGACACATTAAGGTTAAAAGAGAATCCTTTCTCATGATCCTCTAGAGGAATGTCATTGTGTAGCCCCATTAATTCTCTGATTACTTCTTCATTCTAAAATAAATCGATTAGTATGGGTTGTTATTGGTCAATGATGGGAGGTTGATTGAAAGAAAGGGATCAACAAGTGTTGAATATTTGGGAGATTTTTGATGATGGAGATGATGAGAATGTTTGACCTTATTTATCTCATAAAGGAATTTGATAATGCTTCAAAAATATATCTTAGCACCTCTTCCTTGTGACTTGTTCGATGTGGATGCAAACATCGGTCTTTAGAAGATTAATGAGGATATGATAAGGAATGATTGAAGTGACCCAGGGGACCAAAGAGGGATTGTATTTTTATTGATAGAATAAAATGACTCAAGACAAAAAATAGATTTGGATGTGGATTTGGAATAGGTTGGTATAGGTTTTCCTATAATATGGCATAATGCATTTAGACAAAGAGGATCATGTAGAAAATTATTAGATTACAACATAGGGGTCGAATTTGATGATTGATTAGAGGAATTTTGAGTCATAAGAATATTCAACGGAGGAAGACATTATTGATTAAATGGATAAAGGGGTCTGCGGAGAAAGAGAGGACCACGACTCGGGAGTAAAATTAGAAGAATGATGGGAAGAATTTATTATGACATAAATCCTTAGAGGAGGAAAATGTCGTTGAGGTAATTGATTATTCCTTTAAAGAAATTCAATTAGATGAGGCTTAGGAGATTGTAAGTAATTAGAAGAATAACATGGATTCATGGTTCATTTTAAGACCCCCTCTCTAAAAAATTAGTTTAGAATTAGTGGAAAATATCTAAAATTAACTTTCGAATCGATGGAAAATTTTTGAAAAAACATTTCATGGAAAAGGAGATTTGGCAGGGAGAAATTTTCTTGAATTTCACATAGTTTTATAGGTAGGTTGGATGGGTAGGTTGGACGGGAAGGTTGTATGGGTAGGTTGGATGGATAGGTTAGATGGGTAGGTTGGATGGGAAGGTTAGATGGGTATATTTGTGGGATAGTCCGATGGGTGGGTTAGATGGGTAGGTTAGGAAGGTAGATTGGATGGGTAGGTTGGGAGGGTATGTTGGACGGAGGTAGGTTAGATGGGTATGGTGGATGGTTATTAGTCATTTTTCTAATCCATGGACGATAGAAGAAAATAATAGCGGCTCATTCCTTACGCATGAAAAGCCCATAACTGTTTTGATCATTTTACCAAGAGTTGAATGGATAGGTTGGATGGCTAGATTGGAATCATAGGATTGAAAGGTAGGTTGGATGGGTATTTGGGATAGGAAAGTTGGTAAGAGAGATTGGATGGGTAGGTTGGTTGAGTAGGGTGGGTGGTAGGTTGGACGGGCAAGTTGGAAGCATAGGTTAGATGAGTAAGTTCAGTGAACCACCCAACTTTTGTTGGACGGTCATCCATTACATGTACATCCAACATGGGTTGGAAAAAAACATATCAAGCCACTTGTTTTTTGCCACGTGTCCCTTTAACTATTCTCAACCCTATATACACATCTACGAGGTTCATTTCTTAAATTTTCCATGAACATTTCCACCACTTTGATCTCTCAAATATTTGAAGTTATCCAAAACTTACTTGCACCTTTTAAGTTTCTTTCCTCCCTCTCCTATAAATTTAAACAATGGAAAGCACCACATCTAATCTTATGCCCAAATTCCAATACAAAAACCTCATGTGCCAAAAAATTGTAGATTTGATGAAACTAAAAGACACACCAACCAAATGAATATGAAAATCACAATTTACGGGGCTTGTTAACATGCTCTAATTTAAATCTAATACTTCCATGCTTGATTACCTTCTCACCTCTTATAACTAGAAAGAGGGATTATTTTCCACTCTCCTTGTGGATAATCAAATTTCTTTCATAATTGAGCCCACAGACATACATCCTTTAAGCGGCTTGCCGTTCGAAAACCAAACGCTCGTGACTACAAAGGATGTCCTTACAAATGAAGACAAATCGTATTTGGAATCTCATTATAAGGTGCAGGTTGATGTTAAGTTTATTATGTTCAATTATTTTTCTTAATATTACTCAACCACCCAAGAATCTGACATTTCTTGTTTTTTATTGAAGCTCCTCTTAATCATTCAACAAGATGCCTTTTATAGAAGGTGTTATAAACAAATTCTTTCTTGTAGTTGCATCAATTTTTTAGGCTAGGATTGTATTATAGGGAAGATCTACATACTTTCTATAAAGTTCAATATATAATGTAAATACTATAAAGGAAATAATTTGATTGGTGCACATATTTGTCCAGACGAATAAAAACAAATGTCTCCTGCACCTGCAGTGCCAATATGCCTGATAAATTCAAGATCTGTATTATCTTCTTGCAATTATATACTTGCTTTCTATCAAGAATATTTCTTCCAATTGCAACATGCACAAATTACAACTGTAATTAATGATAAAATGAATGGCCTCTCTCTTAAAAACAACAGGTAAAAAATACTTTTAAATTTTTCATGTTATAACGATTTCGCATTCAATATTTTTGAATACAATAATAATTGTAATATTTTATTTTGCAGAGAAGAATTATGGCTGTAATATCTCATAAGGAGGCTATTGCTCAAGGTAAATCCCCTCCAGAGGTCTCTATGGATTCTGACATGGATTCAACAAAATCAACACCAATACAAGTTCCTCATCAAAAATGACCTAGGGGATCGGTATGTGCATCATGCCTACCATCACATTTGACTACATGTATAAAGTTTACTTTTTATATAATTAACCAATTCAAACCACTAGTATAGATTATGTAAGTAGTACAATATTTTAATATTTATACATTTATTATATTCAGAAACTACTGAGTTTGATGATGAAGATCAAACTCATTCCTTGTGTAAAAATCTAAATGTCACAATTGTGTCTTTGAGCATGCAAAGTAAATTGTAATGTATAATATTTAGCATGTTTTGTTTAGTTACAATTTTTTTAGCATTTACAAGGCCCAAGCGTATAATGATAATTTTATAATAATTTTT
Organism: Taxus wallichiana var. yunnanensis; assembly: GCA_018340775.1. Classification (NCBI taxonomy): domain Eukaryota; kingdom Viridiplantae; phylum Streptophyta; class Pinopsida; order Cupressales; family Taxaceae; genus Taxus; species Taxus wallichiana. The sequence goes on from CM031240.1 coordinate 608,258,750, forward strand.
GTTTTCTTCTAGTAGGTAATAGATATTCTTAGCACATTCCACTTGTAAGGAGGCCACCAATACCACCAAAACATACAGTCCAAAAAATAGAAGATCTTCAATTAAGAATATAAGGTTTCCCATAGACTCACCAGGGAAACTTCATCTAGGAACCACATAATTTCTTGGAATGTCACTATGTGGTGCCTTAAGTGTAATGGGAACCCAAATTTTGAACAACATCGATCTTGTCAAGGAGTATTTAGCCTTTTATAGTGGTGATGTAGATAAGGGTAACTATTTTGACACCCATGATATGATTCAATCTACTCTACTTCCTCCACCACAACCACAACAAAATGTGAATGAAGTACATGAATCTCCTCTTCCTCTAAGTAAAGCTCCACAAAAAGATGATGGGAAGACATATTTTGTATTTGAAAATATGATATTAGATAGTATGGGGGCCATAATTCAAGAAGTTGTAATGTATGATGTGGATTTAGTGCACACTTGGGAGAGGAGGGCTAAAATTTTTATTAAAGAAATAAATACCTGATACCATAGTCACAATAAAAGGCATTCATTGTTCATTGCCAAAGAGAGCCAACAAGAAAGGATTGATATTTTCGCTAAACAAACCTTAGTTAGGCACAATTTTATATAATAGTGATTATGATGATGATATTATAGACATAATGTTAAACATGTTGGAGAATCGGATTTGAAGCACATGCTTACTATAAAAATGGGCTAAAGAAAAAACAATCTTTTTAATAGAAACTACAAAAAAACAAAAAAATGTGGTTATTCATATTTTATAGGAAAATTCCTTATATTATGAGTGCCGCATGATATATTTTTAACTTATCTAATAGACTAATACTTTTATATTTCTATTTTGTAGGAAAAATATGAAAATTTAAAGAAAGAAGCAACTATATTTGAAACACATTTGAAGAATGCCTACAAAATCATTAATTCATTTGTACAATTGAAGGAAAAACTCATAGTATTAAATAAACAAAATAATACATTGAGAAGGATAATTAAGGAACATAATATGGATCCATAAATATAACTAAAGGAAAATACAGATGTTGATACATAAATTTTTTCAGTAGGAGATGTTACGAGGGAGGAGTAGAATATTCTTCAAAATATCAATCTTGCAGCAGCAAGATTCACTAGAATTAGGAGTTTTAGCATATAGCTATGTACATATTGAGCACATTCCTCCACCTCTTACACAATAAAAAGATCAAGCTTCCCCTGTAACATAATTTTTTTAGAAATTAGTTAAGTTCACCATGTGACAGGTGTGTTGTCACAATTAAACTGACATAAGAATTAAAAGATAGTGGCCAACCAATTTTTAATTTTTATTCCATGTGGTAGACATAAGGAAAACTATGATTCAAAATCATAGGAAGAAAAGAGGATGCCCTCGTAATGTGTCCTTATATGATAGAACTTGTCCGAAGCTTTGAAATGTTATTTACAACCCCCTTTTTGGAATTGTATTGGATGAAAATGCTTTATGAAATGATACTTGTCTTCATAAAGTAATCCACCACATGAGAGAATGATTACAAGAGTACTTTGGAATTGGAACTATATTTATTGTTAATGGATTTCTACTTAATAGGAATGGTGTTTATGTTTCTATGTTTACATAAATGGTGCTCAAATTTTCATGTTTTTGTTTGTTTAAAATATTTACATTTTTGATTTCATGCAGATGTAAAACATAAATAAAAATTAAACATATAGGTCAATCCAAATAAATATGTCCTTATTTCATTCAAAAACCAAATATAAAAAAAAATGTGATACAAGTAAATTACACTATTCCAATGGACCAAGTAAAAACAAATGTAATATTGCATTTATTAAAATTTTTCATTATTTATGTATCATTGATATATATATATATATATATATATATATATATATATATATATATATATATATATATAATCACATAGATGGATCCAAATACATCAGTCTTAATTTCAGTCAAAAACAAAATATAAAAAACAAATGCTATACAAGTAAATTACACAGTTCATTAGGACCAGTTGATTAACATTAATGAATATGAAATACATCAATACATCAAATTATTGTAAATAGTCTCAACAATGTATAGAAGAAATGAAATCTATGTGAATTCAAATAGTAGTAGAGAAACACTTTCATTCGTGTCTTGGAAATCAATAGTAACATGATCTGTGGATGTGTCTCGATCCCCTCAATTAGGTCAAAAATTACCAACTCCTATTATTTCTACTAATGAATTACATAGTTCAAGTGCTCTCTCATAAGGAAAAGTATCCACTCAGTAACACGATACATACAACCTCAGACATATTTCTAGATTCCTATCCAATCTATTTCAAAATTTTGAATTTAAAAAGGACAATGCACTAAAAACCCTCCCATCTTCTACAAAACATAGAATCATTGTTTGACACAGTTTATATAACTTAATATACTTGCTCAAATCTTCATGAAAAATTCTCTTTGGAATAAATATCCCTCCAAAGCCTTCTAATGACACCATATTCTTATGGGTTTTCTAGAAGATGAACTTTTTGTATCATAGTATTAGCATAATCTATTGACTAGGAACTAAGTATTTTTATTTGTAAAATACCTTATAGAAACTTTTTTATCTCTTCATTCTTAGAGAAATGGTTAGTTAGATCAATCATGTTTGTGAAAAATAAAGGACCGATGGATGTATAAATTATGGTGCCAGCTAAATTCAAAAACTGCAAATTTACGACTCCTATTGCTTCAAGTATTTTATCATTTTTGAATCTTTATCAGATCTCATTAGGTAACGATTTAGAGATATTTTTCAATTTATTCCTAGTTTCAAGATAATATTGTGTCACTCTTACTTATTCCATTTCTAATCCAGCCAAATCAACTCTTTTTGTAATGTATGAAGTGAAATATCTTTCCCATGTGCCATTATATAGAGATGATCATGTATATTGTATTTTAAGAAGCAACATGGATTTTTAAAGTTTGTCAATGCATTCTAGTTTTTAAAAGAAGTACCCTGAAAACTTCCATCTGAAATATATAAACTTTCAAGAGTCCAACACACACGTCTTCTGAGTCTTATGAAGTATGTTGTATAGAAAGAACAATCTTGTTCATGATTCATTAAAATATTAAGCTCCCTAAATGTAGGAAAAATACCATAGAGTGTGAGTAAAGTTTCTATGTCTATTAGATGATACAATAAATCTTTAGATTTATCTACATCTTTGTGGTATTTATACATAAACCTTGTTTTCAATGAAGGATATTCATCAAATATTCAATAGGAAGGTTCATACATAGGAATTCATCTAGTATCTACATATTTCAAAATATTTTTTCCCTTTATCAGTCTAATTGAAAATTTATAAAATTCTAAAAATCTCTTTGGACTGCTAGAATAATAAGCATGCAAATCATGGATCAACTCCTCTACTTTAGCTACATTTTCAAATGTGCTCACAATTTTATAGGCCAGATTCATTTTGTGAGCCATACAATGAATTCTAATCATATAAGGAGAAACTATTATGCGAAGTCAAATGCAGAGACCATTTCTACCCCCTACATTATAGCTACACCATTAGTTCCGACACAAACTATTTTTTTTGTAATGGAAAAATATCCATTCCGATAATATCCTTTAGATTTGAGACCATCAATTTGTAAATATTACGAGAATTGCAATTCTAATTAATTTTATGAATTGCTAAGAGGTGGGAATTCTTACTTCGTTAGAAAATGTGCAAACATGAATACAAATCCATGAAGTATTATACACTGCAGTAACATCATCAATTAAAAGGGAAATATACTTTTCTTTTTGAACAAAGTGTTTCAAATCCTCGTTTTCTACCAAAGATAGACATTTTGCAATTTCCTAGCCACTGATATCTGACTAATGAGATTGAGGATCACTCTGTAAACCAATAACCTGATACATAATTTTATTTTCTTTGAAATCTGACATGGGTCTTCCTTTTTTCAATATATGGAATATGGTAGAAAACTAAATACTTTTTGTATGAATTTATGTATCCATAGCTTAGCTCACTCTTCTTTGCTACAATGGTGGTGTCATATTTTTCATTTAGAATTTTCATACATTTTTGTTCCTTTTCATATTATTCTACATATTTTACATGCGGACACTCTTTTCATTTTTCCATTTATGTGTTGTGACTATGTTGCCATCCTTTTACTTATAGGAAATATATATTTTCCCATAGTTATTTTTAATGGTTTCTAGTTTGAGCTGCATCGTGTGATTCTTCCCTTATTTCCAACTACATATTTTTCATCAACATTGTGTTGGAACATCATTACCATTTTGAGGTTTCTTAGGTTCAATAAATGGATATTTTGCAACCCATTCAAATTGGAAAGTCCTTCCAATTGTCCAATTTATCCTCTTTCTTCTGATATATTTTATTTCTTTTTCTTGGGGTTCTACTTGTGCATCTAGGATCTCAGCAAGAATATCTTGATCCTCATGTATCCTTTTTATGGAAATAGACCTTGGAGTATAAGCTTCCTCTATTGGTGTATCATGAGAATTTGATGAATCTTCTTGTACTTCTATGTCATCAAGGGAAATTGTTTTCCTCAACATATAATGGATCATCGATATCTTGAAATTGATTATTTTGTGAAGGAATTTGTGAAATGTCTACATATAATTTTATAAAATTGTTACAAATATAGTATTAATTTTATATATAGTTAATTTTTACAAATAGAGTACAAAGAGTTTGAAAAACAGTATGAAAAACATGTTACATAATTATCAAATTTTGTAAGACTAAATAACTGTAAATAACACATACCGATATTTTCAGTTGATGCAGAAACCACCTTCATTTTTTTGTGACTTTTCAAAATAGCCAAAAAAGTCTTTGAATCCTTTTTGAACTTGCTGAATTTGTAACCTTCTTACCTCGATTTCCAGAATCCATTGATATATTGCTAAATTGAAAACAAGACTACTTTGGCTGAATTACAATTAAGGAAGGATGACTCTTATGTTTAAAGGATTTGAGATTGAATGAATTTAGAGTTAGACAGATCTCTTGTTTGACAACTTTGGGGTTAGATGACTCTAGCCTCTATGGTAAGATGACTCTATGGTTGGACGACTCTAGGCGTCGATGGCTCTCGGGTTGGATGACTCTAGGAGTTGGGGTTGGATGGCACCGGGGTTGGATGATCCAAATGTTACACGACTATGAGGTTGGAAGGACCTCGGGTTAGATGACTATGGGGTTAGATGTTTTGAGGTTGGACAACTTTGGGTCTTGGCTTGATTGTGGTTGGATGACACTTTGGGGTTGGCCAACTCGAATGTTGGATGACTCGAGGTTGGATGACTGCGGGGTTGGATGTCTCTAGGGTTAGACAACTCGTAGGTTAAATGACCCTTAGGTTGGATTCCTATGGGGTTTGATGACTACGAAGTTGGATGGCTCTTAAGTTTGATGACTTATAGTTGCGGTTTAACATGGGATATTGGATGGTACAATATTGGTAGTCTATGTATACTTCGGTGAATATGTGCATGGAATGATTCAAAATAGTGGTGAATTACATGCATAAGCTCTTATATATGTGTAAATTCTAGGAGAAATGTACCATAAAAGGATCGTCATTAAATTTTTGGTGAATAAGTTAGTTGTCACTCGCTGAAAATTCACCAATTCAAATTTCCAAAAATTGTATTTTTGTGAGTTTACAAAAATTTCTAATGATTAATAGGATTATAAAGATATGAATCATTATGATAATCCAAATCATTCCAAAACTAGAAGCATCAAAATCATACCACAGACTAGAAGAATATGAATCATAATTTGGATTAGAAGATGAAGGTGGAGAAGTGGATAACAAAAGAGGTTCCCTAGTGTGAAGAACCAATCAAGGTTTAGTCATGATGGGCATATTTTGATGTGAATTCCAAAACCTAGGTTCCTTATTGTCATAAGTGTGAGGAACCATGTGATAGTTAGTCATGTTTGGCATTGTTGGGTCCAAATTCCTAGACTTATATTATTTGATTAAACTCTTTCAAATGGAAAGAAGTTCCATGTCGATTCGAGAAACATAATGGAGGTCAAATAATTTTTTTGAAAAATGGTTATGCTCGTGTGATTTTCTAAAGGGAATATAAAGAAAATATAAATTGTGTTGACATAAATTTCAATAATCAAGCAAGGTTTGGAAAACAAGTTACAAGTGTGAAAGTCAAAATGGTTGATGAAAATTTAGCAATGTAATGGATGCAAAGGAAAATTTTCCAAGAGTGTGAAATGTATAATGAAAGTAACCAAGGAAAATATGTGAAATCCTGGACAAAGGAACATTGCAAAGGAAACTATTTCCTATGTTCAAATTTGTCTCAAAAGTTGTTTGATAAGATAACAACACAATTTCAATATTTAAATTGAGTTTTGAACAAACAAGATTTAAGTATTAAAAATGGGTTGAAGTGATTTCGACAGTGTAACAATGAAAATTATACACTTAAATAAATTTTAATACAAACAAGCTTTAAGTCCTGAAAATGGTTGATACAAATGTGAGCAACGTAACAATACAATTTCAATACTTATATCAAGTCTAAGACAACAATATGTAAGTATTAAAAATGGATTGGCACAAGGCGAGTAACGTAACAAGGAAATTTCAACACTCAACTAAAGTTTGAAAAACAAGGTTTAAGTATAGCAATGATTTGATACAATACGAGTAGTGTAACAATAAAATTTGGACACTTAAATTACATTTTAAGAAAATGAGATGTAAGTATAAAAACGGATTGATATAATGCAAGCAACACAATGACAAAGTGAGATCAAGTTGATATTTTTCTACAAGTGAGACGCCTCAATATTTTTTTAAGATAACCACAAAAATGTGAAAATTGTACCAACACTCTTTCAACACTTAAATCAAGTTTACAAATAGAAATGTATTTAAGTGGGTATAAAAGAGGTGACACAATTTTTGTAGTAATTTGAGTTGTTTTCCTTTGGTCAATAATGTCAAAAAATAACAAGGGAATTTATGATTGGTGATGAAAATACACAATGCAACTTTGGCATAGTTTCACCTTGTTTGATAACAATGTAGAAACTAGGAAAAACTTTTACTTTGTAAGATTTTGAGGAAAGACACGTAGCATAAATTCAATGGAATCTTGCCTTTTCAAAAACAAGGTTTTGACTACGAGGAAGTCTTGATTTTTAATGAATATTTGAAACTCTATTTGGATAATGGTAAAGTTGGCCCCAATGCCAAATGGCTCCCTAGGATTTTGTTCTCAATACTCTCTAATAGCTTTTCTAAGAGAGGTATTCTTTTTAGAATAAATTCTAAACAAAGGACCATTACCCATAATCAAATTAATGAACAAGGCCTCATAAGGAAAACATTTAGCACTCCTCATGAGTTTTTCTAGTCAAATAGGTGATGGGGAACTTCCCATTTCATTAACCAGTTCCCTCAATGTGTTGAATACTTTGGGGTTCTTATGGTACTCCTCACTATGTGTTTTATGGCTTATGCTTAAAACAATTCCCATGATTAAAGCAATTGGGACGTAACATTCTCAATTGTGCTTATAAATATAGTTAGAGTGAATGGTTTTTTTTTTATATTTGATTTAAAATGTGATTTTTCATATCTTTGGCAACCTACACACAATGAATTAGTAAATTTCACAATTTTATTCTTTGACAAGCAAAAAAAGTCCTGCACTCAAGAGACTAGTACATTTCCATGAAAACCACAATGTTTAGAAAGTGGATCAAGGTCATTTTTTATCCTCAAGATCACTTGAAAGTGAAAGAGAATAACATAGATGACGTTTTATCCAATTTATTAGAAATGGGAAAACTTTATTCAATGAAAATTAAGTGATTTTGAAAGATTGATTTTTTAAACAACTTAAATGATGAATTTTTCCAAGTAAACCAAAATGTTAGAAATGAAGATAAAATTCATTTTTGATTCTCAATATTTCTTGAAAGTGCAAGAAAAGAGCATACATGACACTTGATATAACTTAAGAAAATGGAAAAAAAATAAACATTATCAAATAATTTAAGTGTTAGAAACTGATTTTTAAATAACAACTCAAATGATTAGTTTTTCCATGAAAACTATCAAAATATCAAGTGTTATCCATATTTCCAAATGACAATCAAAATGTTAGAAAAGCATCCAAAATCGTTTCTTTTTTGATTCTCAAGATCACTCGAAAGCGCAAGAGAAGAGCATACATGGTTTCAATGAATTTATAACAAAAAGAGATTTCCAACAAATATTTAAAATGCTAACACCATTTCTAAACAAATGATAACCATAATGTTAGAAAAATATCCATAATCATATCCATTTATGATTCTCAAGGTCACTCAAAAGTGCAAGAGAAGAGCATACATGGTGTTGATCAAATTAAAATGAATCTAACATGCAAAGAAAATGACCATTTTCTAATAAAGGAAACCCTTCATTTTCTGTAAGGTTAAATCCCAAATTTATGTGTTCATTGCATATTTCACCTCAAGATGTTTCCATAAAAAAAATAACAGATTTTTTTTTGAGTTTTAGAGAAAAATTTATGGCCTCTAGAAGATAAGTTATACATATGCTCTTATACTCACGGGTATGCACTTAACCTGTACTCCAAAATGTCAAAAAAGTCCCAATATATGCAAAAAGATTAAAATTTTCCACAAAAATTCAATTTTGACAGAAACCCATCTCCTTGATATGTGCAAAGAAGACTCAACACTATCAAACATTAACATACATGCTCAAAAACTTAACATTTTCAACAAATTAACAAAACTAGCATGTAAAATGATGAAAAATGAAGCTCTAAAAATGAAAACATGGAGAAATATTGAATTTTTCTCATCAAGATCCCATTTTGACAGCAACCCACCTCCTTAATATGTGCAAATAAGACTCAACACTATCAAACATTAACATACATGATAAAAAACTTAACATTTTCAACAAATTGACAAAACTAACATGTAAAATGATGAAAAATGAAACTCTAAAAATGAAAACATGGAGAAAGATTGATTTTTTCTCATCAAGATCCCATTTTGATAGCACTTCACCTCCTTTATACCTATAAGGAAGACTCAACAAAACAAGTTAAGAAAGACAATTTATTTCAATATGTGTTAAAAAGAGGTTAGTATGTAAAAAATAAAATGTTATAATTCCCCTCTTTAGGTAGTTTTGATAACTTGCATATTAATTTGAACTTAGGTAGTTGAAAATTTGATAAAAATGGAATTATAAATTAAAGGATTTAAGGATTTCTCTCCCCTTTTCACAACTCATCAGCCCCATACTTAGCCAAAAACCAATATAATATGGAAAAATAGGTCTTTTGCAGTGTTGTGTGGGTTTATCAAGATTTGAGGGAACACATGGAATAGTTCTTGTAGGCCTCTAGTTCCCCGTATCCCCTTTTGATCCACATTGAAGGGAGTTTGGAAATTTCTCGGTGCATTTCATAGATTCGGGTTGCGAGAAGAACAATAGAACAAGTTTCACATGAAAACAATTATTCGCATTGGATTTGGAGCTGCAAGTCAAAGAAATGAAGTTTTTACGAGATTGCGGGTGGAACAAGGAATGGAAAAATTTTCCACCAAGGGGTGAGCTCCCTGCAATAGAGGTGGGCCGAGGAACAAATAACACAACGGTGAAGAGTTGGTGTGGGGAGTAAGTAATGTAAAATAACTTAGGGTTGTGGGCGGTAACCTTTGGTGTGAAAAAATTCCTAAGTTCCACCCCGATGCTGATAATCCACCCAAAAAAAAACCCATGACCAAATTAGATAAAGTAGGGATGAATGGCACGAGATGGTACACTTCCCTCCTTCCCACAGATTCTTTACATATCCAACTTACCCGCATCACAAGGCATAAAATGGATTATTTTCGACCGTGGACTCTTGCAGGGAACAAGCTTCAACCCATCCACACCCCGAACTTAAAATGGCCATAAATTTCACCCAGTTGCTCCAATTTTCACATAGGTCCATGTAGCTCAACAACCAAGTTTAATGAAGTATGGTGCCCATTTCTTCTCCCATAAGAAAATTATCCTTAGGGAATGGATTTGTAAGGGCACCCATAGCTATTTTAAGAGAATTAATGCATATTATTAGTGGTTGAAAGGGGAATATGATTTTTTTTTTCTCTCTCTCTCTCTCATCTTATATATATTATAAAAACCTCTCATTTGTGTGGGGATTTTCTAAATCTAAAGAAAATCTTCCAAATTGTTTCTGAGTTGTAATCCTTCATTTGAACTAGGAAAAGTGTTTTTGTGCCTTCTTCATGTGTAATGGTCTATACATACTCGAAAGAAATAAAAATAAACATTTTTGGTGTTTTCTCAACCCTAACTTATGTCTTATTACATTTCATTTCCTCTCCATTCTTGCTGTATACTTTGTGCATGTATTTCTCACTTGCAAGTTCATTTTGTTGTGTTTCATGGAGAATAGATGGTGATTGAAATCTTGGGTCTATGTCACCTCTGTATGGCCTCTCCCTTTTACCTCATTAGAGTATCTCCACCTTTTTTTTGTGTTATCACCTCTCTTAGCTTAGGATTCCCCTTTTTATGTATCTTTATCTCACCATGGTTCCTTGGAATCATAAAATAGGACTACAAAGTTACATTCCTTCCTTAGGAGTAGTTTAGCATTAGGATTAGTTAGAGGAACCAACCTTCTCTAGAGGTTTATCTCAAGTAGAAAGTCCCAAAACTTAAGATACAATCCCATGTTACCCAATAACATTGATTTCTCAACTAAGCATTCATGACAAATCAAAGGGTGCTAGTTTTTAGTGATAACAAAAACTTAACAACAAAAACTAAAGAATGTTTTTGAGACAAAGGGGTGTCCACCAGGTGTTCCATATGTATGGATGTGATTGAATTAATCTAAGATAGTGAAATGAAACTAACACCACATATATTTATAATTTAGTTAATAAAAAACATTATGATATAACTAGAAGAGAAAATCTTAACACAGTGCATAAAACATAAAAAACATTAAATACAAACCAATCCTTTGATATTTGGATATGCTTTGTAATTTTAGGTACTCATTTAATGAGATTAATGTAGCTACATTTGATCAAATGAGATTATCCATGGAAGAGGAATAAATATCACCAATATGGCTTAATTTCCATGTTTGGTTCTTATATAACTACTATTTTCCAAGTAGAAGATGGAGAAGGTTGATTGATCAATATGCATTCTAAGATTGAAATGATCTTATCATATACATATGTATTACACCAACATGGTGTAAGTTTGGACAAGGTATAATAGGTTATTTATATAGATTTCAAGTTTTGGAGAAGCTTACTGCAACCTAGTGAATTTGGGATAAAGGTAAAGTAGAATTATAAAGGGATAAATATGTTTAGAAGAGTTTAATTAAGGATTAGAAACTCATGGGAGTTGAAGGTGATTTAATCAATCAACTAGGATTAATTAATAGACCAAGTTGAGTATATAGAATCCATTTGGAGATGATTTAGAGGAAATTAGTAGAATTTGAAGGGGTTGAAAGGGATATTTAAGCTGATAAGAAGTTTATTGATTAAATACAAGATTAAAAGGGTTAAGTAATTAAAAATGGTTAATTAATTAATTAAAAGAGGATTATAACTAACAAAGTGTCATTAATTGGCATCTAGGATGAAGTATAACGCTATTTAACTAATGAAGTATCATTAATTGATCAAGATTAAGGGAATGTTAGTTAATTAGTGGGAAATCAATAATTATAATGAAATTATGGGAAAGAGGATAATTAGTGCAATTTTAGTATTAAAACTATGTAGTCATATTTAGGTGTCCATACTTTAATGCAGTAGATTTTGAGTTTGATTAGTTTGGAGCTTGTCCACCTCTTGCTTGTGCTTGTAGGTTGATATAGGGAACATGTATGGAGCTCACATAGCTTATATTTTTGATCATTAGATATACATCTCATTGCATGGAGAAGCAAAGCTTGCTAACACACCCACATAATTGAAACTCACTCTCAATTCATTTGAAACTTGGTTTACAAATTGCCCAAGATCTCGCATCTCCTTACAAAAAAATGTTGAACAGTTTGCCTATAAATGACCAACTCGTCTTTTAACATAGTGCTTGAGAATATATTATATTTGTGGGGATCTTGAAAATATTAGGGTCCCCAAAATATTTTAAAAACCCCTATTTTTTAAATTCTTATGCAACATATCTATACATATGAGGATAAAATTTAGAACTTATATTTTACACCATGAGCTCCAAAATTTTATAGTCCCATGTATTTAGCAGATTGTTCAAAGATAATCGTGACAAAATAGATTCAAATATTTTTCTAAATCTATCTATGAAAACTCAAAGATAAAAAGTTAAACGATTACAATAGATTGAATTGTATGAATAATGTGAAAAATATCACCTTTTCTTGAAATAGAGTTATGTCAAGGTCTGCAAGGCTGTGATTGTGCTTTTAACTAAAATTTTTATTGATTTTCTAACTTGTGAAATATGCAAATAAATGAGGTTGTAAATCATACTTAAATAAGGGTGTGGATTTGGGCAGGGGTTTTGACAAGGTTGGGGGATACTATGGCTCATCCTAGCTCTAATTTTTCTTTAGATTTCATAAAACTTCCCATAATATTCCTACACTAACCACGGATCGAATGCAACTACGATACCAAATGTAATTATAAACAAGACTCTACCTATGTAATTTTATTTATATGAAAAATGAATTGTTAAAAACAATGGAGACAATTGTTATTTATGTAAGCATCACACAACTTCTATAATATACATGTAAAATGGATTGAATCAACCTAAACTAAGAAACTTGCGGAAAAAACATATTTCCCCTAAATTCCACTAGAAGCTACTACTAGGAGAAATCTAGGTACATAGAGACTAGAAACTTTACTTAAACATATGGATAGAAACCTATCACTTATTTAAATATTAACTAATGATAATTATCACATATCCAATTAAGTTAAAGTAATAATTAATTAATTTAACTTATTACATTATTAAAATATAACCTAATGATGAATTCAACTATGTGTTATTTCTAACACACTACAATGATCTATTGACCAGTTATACTTCTAGCTCCATATGAAAGGTGTATACACCTAAATTCTACTTTTAAATCTTATTGCCAAACACATGCAAAATCACACTCATTCTTGTCAAATCCATTATAATTAGTGGTTTTAACTAAATAACTAAAGTTCCTTACCAATTTAGCTAATTGACACCAAAATGTTGATTGTGTAACCCATTTCACATTCAGGATGCCACTTTATGATGAATTGTAAGCCAAAATCTTCTTCAAAATAGACAATTAGTGATTATATGCTAATTAAGCCTATTTTCCCTTGATTTGGTCAATATGCCCTAATATCGACTCAAATCCCTCTTCTAGCCACTCAAAATCAACCCATTCACCTCCATAACATCTCCACAAGCCTCAAAAGCTTATCCTAGCTTTTAAGTTGACCCTAAGCGGTCGATTAAGGCTCCATACCTCTTAATCACTGGTAATTCACTAATTATGATTAGCAATTTTAATCTAATTTGGGGCTTTTAGTCTCATATGCACAAAACTACAAGTTTCTCCCAAAAGGAAAACTATAAAAAGAGTTCACCTCATTCCTTTATGCTTTACACCATGTTTTGATTTTCATCTCATATAATAAATATGATATATATCCAAGTTCAATCCTTGCCTAAATCCTTCAACAAGGTTAGTAGATGACTAATCTAAAGTGAATTAACAAGTCATTTGGAGAGGCCATTTCACCATTTTTGGAGTAGAAACCATAACCATTTTACTTCCCTCTTAGGTCTATTCAGGCCCATGTTAGGTAATTAACGCACATTAGTAGGCATATTTAATTAGATCTTGCATTATTTTCATTCTAATTAAGCATTCCTTTTAAATTTTATGTTGATGATACATTCCTAGACTTAGAATCCTTATCTATGAGCTAGAAATGGTGTTAGCCTTCCTTGATTAGCTTTGTTATTTTATTTGGCACGCCTTGATGGGAAAATACCCCATTACATTCAATTTTTAAAGCTTTTTAACTTAGTTTCAAAGTTTTTATTTCAAGTTTTAGATTAGTTTCAAGTTTCCTAGATTAATTTCAAGTTTTATAGTTTACTTTCAAGCTTTATAGAGTAGTTTCAATCTTTTTAGATTAGTTTCTCAAGATTTTTAGATAAATTTCAAATTTTTAGAGTAATTTTAAAATTTTTATAGATTAAATTCCATTTTTGAAATTTGTTTCAACTATATTAGTGGAGGAAGTTGTGTTTTCTTGATTTTGTAGGATATAAGGAGGTGAAGCCCTATCAAAATTCCCAAGAAATACCAAAGATTGGAACTTTTTTCAAGAAATTTTCTCCAAAACATATATTTTTGACCACCTATAGGAAAATGTATCGTGCATGACCGTAAGCTTTGTGCATGACAATAAGTTCTCTTGTGAATGAGCGTGAGCATCTATGCATGACCATGAGAGCCCTTACATACACTAAATTTTTGGTTATGAGGAAAAAAAGTCCCTATGCATGACTGAGAGTACTGTTCCTCACTGGAAGTTACCATGCATCATTGACTATGTGAAAAATGACAAAGGGGCACCTTTGCATGATTGTGAGTGCCTGTGCATGACTATGAGTGCTTGTGCATGACTTTGAGCACCTGTGCATGACTATGAGTGCATGTGCATGAATGTTAGTACTTGTCCAATAAGAGGGGCACCTATAAATCAAGGTAAAAAATCAAATTCCAAAATTTCAATTTTATAATTCTGTCAAATTTTAAGGGTTTTTAAATGCTATTTTTGTCAATTTATTGATTTTAGAGTAATATTCCTAACAAAATTGGCTTAGGGTTTGATAGATGATATGTTTTCATACTTTGTTTTGATTTTGGAATAGGGTTGTGTATGCTCTTATCTTGTACCTAGTGTGATATTGAGAATCAAAAACACCCCTAAATCATTTTTACTTCTTAGGAGTAAGTAGGAACAACCATCCTTCATTTTTGCTTAAGGGAACAAACTTGCATGTTTTGACATATACTTGATCTTTTAGTTTAAGGAGACATTTTATTTAATAAAGAATTAAGGATAAATTTTTTATGCTCCTCCCTTGTACCTAGTGTGATCTTGGGAATCAAAATAAATTTTAGTCTTTCATTAAGAAGCACTTGAATTAATTTGGAATAAACGTTTTTTTTTGCAATATTTGATAATAGTTAGTTGATTTGCAAGAATTTTTCGTTACCATATTTTGATGATATTGTGAATATTTTTGAACTAATAATCCTTTGCTTGAAGGATATAAAAATTTTTTCAAATAAAGAAGGTATCTCTTCAAACCAAAAGATATAAAATATAAAAAGTAAAAAATACACCAACACATCATTCAAAACATTGTATTGCAGGTTTCGGTTAAGAGCTACAACTCATCCGCTCAACTAAGACATAACCCCTTTGGCATAAGGATTAATATACAACAATGGGGGTGGTCCTAAGAACCCTAAAGTAGTTCACGCGTGAGAGAACCTTGTGAACAAAAGCAGGAAAGATCTCCACACTACCGACATGACTAGTACACCTTGGTGAGATTAGATTCAAAGATATCCATATCACGACCCCAATGAAAGTATAATTGAATGCACTTTGGTTCTCATTATACTGAAGGGGTTAAAGTAAATATGAGATACTCCTTGGGAAACCTTGGTAAATCGAGCTCACTCTAGATATCTTGTGACACCTAGAGAGAGAACCACCTAGGAATCTTTCCATCTTGGAGCCATTGTTTTTGTCTTAGTTGTTATACTTGAGAACTACGAAAAAAGTGAAAATTTTGTTAGATTAAAACTATTGTTTTTTGAACAAGGGAAATAATATCTTAAATTTGAAACCACGTGATATTTTATCATGAAATCTACTTAGTTTCATCTTGTCCTCATTTTCACTTGTCCTAAGACAAGGCAAAAATCTACCAAAATAACACCAAGTTTATTTCAACACCACTTGATATACATCCTTGTTTTCTTGTTTCCCATTTTTGGATAAAAGGAGACAACATATACCAGATATCGCTAGATATCATGTGTCCACTACTTTTGTATTCTACTTGCATGAATAGGTTGTAATTTCGGAGCGCAAGTATTGAAAGTGTGCATGGTAAGTACTCACAATCTAGTAAGCCCCTTGTCTCAAAGAAACATATTTGAGACTTATTATCATCATATTTAAGTGACTTCATCATTGTATTCTTTTGAGTTGTTATGCTGCCCACATTATAACCATACAATTGAGATATTTACGTCTTGTTTCCATTGTGAAATTGGACCTAAATCTCTATATTGTATTGTTACACTACTTGCACACTTAGCAAATTCTTGATATACTTAGAAGTGGTTTTTACATCCTATATTTTCTCAAGTTTTGTGAGTTTTAGGATACATTGTTAGCATCGCGATAACATCATTTTGACACTAAAAATATTTCTTTTCTGAAATCTTGGTGCATGTGTCCAAATAGTTTTGTTACACTTCTCACATTGCTATCATCCATTATACAAGACTTAGACTTTGTTAGTATTTAGAAAATAGTTTTTAGTATACCTTGTTAGAAGATCATGTCAACATTCTCTTATCATTTAGGTCTTGTTTGTTATAAACTTGACCTAACTGGTGATATTGTGTTGTCATTATTTGGTGTCAAAACCCATCTAGATAAGTTTTAAGGAGTAGACTATTTGTTGTGACTAAAGTTGAGAATTTTACATCATTGTATTGTTATGGAAAAACTTGTGTTAGATATTACCTTACTAGGGTATCTTATTCTTTATTCTTTGGTTCTTAGGATCACATTGACCTAGTAATTTGTGGCTATTTTATAGTCACCATTTTTCATGACGACTTAGCATCGTTACGCTGCCAAAATTTTCCTAGGTCCATTTTTGGTAAACCTTAGTGGAATTATTTCACATTGTACCTCCTATCTCGAGTATGCCTATTACAAGAATGGGATCCCAAAGATTAGAATTTGATATATTTGGAGGTGACAACCCTATTTTAGAGGATAATCTCATGGTTGACCATAGTGGTGGAGAGGGGATTCTCCTCGTTTGAATCTAGAACATCGTCCCACCAAATTTGATGATTACATTTTCCAAAACAAACATGAGGTTCTTATGCGTGTTATGGAATTAGGAGCTAAGTTACCTCCCATAGTGGAAAATTCTCTCATTACCGCAATCGTTTGAGGGAAAGAAGAAGGAGAACATCCTTGTCACCATATAAATGACATATTAAACCCATGTCACACCTCTACTTATGAACGAAAAAATAATGAGGAAGTTCCTTTCAAAAATGACAGAGACTATCGGTTACCTCCTCCTAAAATTCATTGTGACGACTATGAAGAACATTTTAATCCTGTAAAACCACCCTTAAATGAAGATCTTAAAAATACATGCTCAAGAGGTGATGTTAGAACAAAAAGTCCAATATCTCACTTACCAATTGGTAAGTTTGGATTTACATATACAAAAGGAAAAAACAAAAGTTATGAAATAAAATATACCAAAGGAAAACCCTAAGGCTTCATTTCATGAATTCCAAATAATTAATCCTCAATGAGAGACATGCAAAGACCCTTATGAAGAATGTTTTACCAAGAATAACATACACCTAGGCTTAACCCTTTGTATAGACCTACGTAGCCACCCACACAAGAAAAAAATTTCAATCAAGAATGGTCTACTATGAAGACCACCCTTCTAACATTTCAAGAAGGTAAAATTAGTAACAATAAGAAATACCAGTTCAATGAGTTATGTCCCTACCCATTTGATAAAGCTATGATATAGGTATCTTTCCCAAGACACTTTAATTTTCCAAAAAAATTCAAGTATAAGGGAAGATGTGACCCTCGTGACCATATTACATATTTTTATATGGCATGTCAAGAGGTGGCATTCAATAATAATTAGCTTATGTGCCTCTTTCCACAAAGTTTAGGATAAACAACGCTAGATTGGTTTGTACACATCCCTAAGGGATCCATATTAAGATGGAAAAAACTAAAAAAATGTTACGTGTGATAGTTCTGTTTTAATATAGAAAATGATATCACCATGTTGGATCTCTGCAATACAAAACAACGAAATAACAAAAAATTCATTGCATTTTTATAACGATGGAGAGGATTATCTAGCCACTTTCCTTGCTCCATACCCAAAAATAAGTTAATCAATATATTTGTTCCCAACCTCCATCTAGACATTACGTTCCACTTGCAAATGCATTGTGGTAACACATTTGAAGAGGTCATCAAAAAGGGAGTCAAATTGAAAAAGCATTGTTAGCTACGGGGACTCTATAACCTTTCTCACGTGATCATAATGATTCCAAAACTAATGAAAAAACAATGTTTTTCCCTAACAGGAACAAAAAAATTGTTAGTGATGGGATAATAGACTCTAAATGAGTACTTGCCACTCAAAACAACACTCGTTTGAAGCTTGCAAAGAGATCTCCATCTATGGAGTATAAGCATTGTACTTTCACTCTTCTATCTGACTCAATGTCATCAATAATAAAACAGCTAGAGGTGGTTAATATGGTTAGATATCTTGAAACTATGCTTTATGAGGATAACACGCCTAAATCATCATGGTTTAGAGATAATGAATATTGATAATTCCACGGCGTTAAAGGCCAAAAAAAAAAAAGTGGTTGAAGTTACAACACTACATCCAAGACTTAATATAAATTGGTGATGTGAATATGGATCCATCTACTCCTATAAAATCCCCCAATACGAAGAATTTTCCTAAACATAATTAGGAAAAGAATGCTAATTATGTGTCTAATGAGGAGAATATTTTGATTCTCTCATTGGTTGTGTAGATACACACTGTTGAACATGTCAACATAATAACCCTTGTGATATCCCTAGGATTATCTATATCTATGTATGTGCTGAAAATGAATGATTATAACATAGTTCTACATACTTATGACAATAAGGAACCTAGGTTTTGTAAATAGGGATGGAAGCTTGTAAATTATATTAATCTGAATCAACCAAATTGCATATGAATGAGCTGTAATACTTGTAGGTATTGTACAACTGAACAAACAAGAAACTAAGTTTCACGGGTGCAACAATATTCTCTATTACATAAGATTCCAATATTACATCCAGGAAGCACAACAATAATATTTTAAAAACAATATAACAACAACCGTAATGTTTGAATAAAAACAATAATATGGTTTATAATTAAATATAACCATATAAACAATAAATACATTAATTAATATGAAATGCATAATTAATATATAGGCGAGTAATATTTAAACTAACATTCGTCCCCTTAATTGTGTATTGTCTCAAGGGATGAGGAGAGGAATTCTATGAATAACTCAAAATTGTCACATGCAAGTGACTTTGTGAAGATATCTACTTGTTCAAAGGTGTTGGAAGAAATTGAAGTTGGATGTTGTGCTTCAACACATACTTGTGTATAAAATAAACTTGTACCTTGATGTGATTTTTTCTTTCATGAAACACTAGATTGCAAACAAGTTTGAGAACACCTTCATTTTCAACATACATGGTGGTAAGTTTTTCCTGTGGTATTCTAAGTCCTTCTAGTATGCAACATAGCCAAATCACTTCACATACAACTTCTCCTATAGAATGATACTCAACTTTTGTGGAAGAACAAGAAAATAAGTGTTGTTTCTTGCTTCCCCATGATATTTGTCTAGATCCCATAAAAATAAAAATCCTAAAGTGGATTCTCCATCATTAATATTTCTTGCATGATCTAAATCTGAATATCCAGTCAAGACAAAGTTGTCGTTCTTCTTGAATTCTAGACCAAGATCCACTTATCCTCCGAGATATCTTAAGATGTGCCTTGATACTTTCCAATGAAAAAAATTTGGTTCTTACATGAACCTGGATAGATAACTTAGTTTAAAGCTGATATCTAGTCTAGTGTAGGTTAGGTAAATGAGACTTCCAATCAAGCTCTTTGATAGAGAGTGAAACTTACCTTAGGAGATGGATATGGATGAGATAACTATAATTTTTCTCCATAGGTGTAGCAATTGGTGTAAAATCCATCATCCTAAATTTCTCAAGTGTTTTTATGGTATATTTCATCCGAGAAACAAAAATGTGATTCTCTTTCCGCCATACTTCCAATCCAAGACAATATTGCATCAACCCTAGATCGGTCATGTCGAATGATCGATTAAGATCTTTCTTCGTTGCATCGATCATACTCACTGAACTTCCAAAGTGATGACTAGATTGTCAACATAGAAAAAAAATCAGAATCTCCCTCCTTTATTTTTGAGGTAAAGTTTCGAACAAATCCATGTTGTATGAGATGCTCATCAATCTTGATGGAACATGCCCAGGGTGCCTGTTTGAGGCCATACAGAGATTTCTTGAGTTTGCATACCTTTGCTTCTTAATCAGGTACTACATATCCCTTAGGTTGAGTCATGTAGACTTCTTGTAAATCTCCATTCAAGAAGGCACTTTTTTACATCCATTTGATGGACTTTCCATCCAAACTATGCAGCTAGAGCAAAAATCATTCTGATCATCTTGATCTTAGCTATGGAAGAAAATGTCTCCTCGTAGTCGATGCCTTATTTTGTGCACACCCCTTTGATACAAGTATTGATTTGTACTTGTCTAGTGTCCCATCTAATTTTTACTTTGTTTTGAATATCTATCTGCATCTAATGGGATTCTTCCATGGTGGAAGATTGATAAGCTGCCAAGTGTTATTTTTCATTACTGAGTGATATTCAGATTCCATGGAATATTTCCAAGCTTTTGACTATAGGGATTCCTAGACTATAGAGGGCTCATTAGAGTCAATAACTCTACTCATCAAAGAAAAGTTAACTTCTTCTCTTGCTTTACTACAAGTCCATGGTTTAGGGGTAGATTTATCCGGTGGATCATCCATTCTTGCATCTCATAATGCACTAGTACACCACTTGGGCATATGATGAAATGTTCCTGTGGGTCATTGTTATATCATATAAAAACCATCATCCCCATCTTCACTTCCATCATATGAGGGAACATCAGCTTCAATTTTTACAATTGGTGAAAAATCTACATCTGGTGAGTCTGGAGGAGGATTCTCTGCTTCCTTGTTCTAAAAAATCAACATCTCTGCTAGTGCGAGACTTTTACAGTCTTTAGATCCATTAATATGTACCCAAGAGTCTCTTCTTTGTACCCAATGATGATGAGTTTATATGACTTCATGTCAATTTATTTTTGTTCTACTTTGGTATATGCATACTTGCTTTGCACTGAATACTCTAAGGTGTGAAATAGATGGTTTCTTCTTTGACCATGCTTCTTTTGGTGTTACTCCTTCAAGAGAAACTATGGGTGCCCTATTAAAAAAATACACTATTGTCTTTTACTATACGCCAAAAATGTCTTTGCAAGTCCAAAGTCATCGATCATGCATCACACCATTTTTATGATAGTACGATTTCTTCTCTCAACAACACATTTCTGTTGTAGTGTGTGTGGGGAGGAATTTTTGATGAATCCCATGAGTTTGTAGGTAGTATTTGAACTCATTACTAGTGAATTCCACCCCTTGATCTGAGCGGAGAGTTATGATGTGATGACCAGTTTTGTTCTTGATCGCTACTTTGAAATTTTTGAAAGTTTCAAAAGCTTCACATTTCTTGCGAAGAAAAAAAAATCCACGTTTTTATTGAATAGTTTTCAACACAAATCATGAAGTCTGGAACCCGAATGACTTGGTTTTATCGGACCAAAAATATTGGTATGAATCGGATCAAGTTTTCCATGAGCTCAAAATGTAATTTTCTAGAACAAAGCTCTGTTTTGTTTTCTTGCAAGGTAGTGAGGACACTTGTCGTATCCTTTTGAAGAGAGGATATCCCATGTACCATATTATGTTAGTGAAGTGTCTCGAGATACTTGAAACTTACATGAATAAGTCTACGATGCCATAAATGAGCTGAGGTAGAGTTCTTAGCCACAAGTGCTTGATCATCTCTATGAACAAAACTAATTTGGAACATGTGTCCCACATGGGAGGATTTTCCAACTATTTTCGAACCTCATGATTTGTCTCAAATAAAATATATTTTATTTCGAAATGACTATCAAAGTCAACTTTTAGGTTTTGATATAGGATTTTATTGGTGAAAGAAGATTATTTGTCAACCTAGGGACATATAAGATATTTAATAGTCTACGCATTACGTGAGCTAAGGGGTAGAGAAATGTTCCCAATCCCCTGAACTGTATATGAAGAATCATCTCCCAATGAAACATGATTTTTCGATGGTGTGTCCCTCATTAAAGTAAACCAGTCTCTGTGGCTAGTCATGTGTCGAGTGGCTCCCAAATCAACATACCAGACATCACTAGATGATGTGGATGGTTCACTTGATTGAGTAGTGTACAAGAAGTCTTCATTATCTGAATGTTCTTCTTGCTCAGTAATATTTCCTTACTAATGGGGTCTTCTTTTCTAGTTCCCCTTTTTTTGCCCTTGATTGTAGTTAGAATGTTCCTTGTGAGATTGTTGTGGAGGTCAGAGTTGCTTGATGAACCTTTCTTGTAAATATTATACCACTGATATTTTAAGTCATGTCCTCTTTTACAAATTGGACATTGCTTCTTCTATTGTTTATCCCTGTGATACTGATTCTGATGTTGGGAATTTTGATAGGAATTAGGTTTTCCTTTACCTTTTCCTTTCCATTTTTGATGTGAAGAAAGTGTCTACTCCTCTTCATCATCCTTATTGTGCATGGCTTCCTCTTGTTGTAGTAGGTTTACCAACTTGTCAAAACTAACTGTTGTATTTGACACATTTAGTGTTGTGAAAAAATGTGGTAAGAAGAGGGGAGTGCTCTCAGAACAATGGGAATGAGAGAATCATCTAATGGATTGCTTCTCCCAGGGCTATAAGTGAAGCCCTCAACTCTGCAACTCTTCTTAAGAAAGCCTCAATTTTTTCATTCTTCTTGAATTTTAGTGTGTGTAATTGACTCTACAAATTCTAGTATGACATTCTTGTTTTTGGCCTCATATATTGTGCACAATTTATCCCATGCTTCTTTGGCTGTTTTGGCATCTTGAATGTGGGGTTACACATCATTGGAAACTCCAAACAAGATGATGAGTTTGGTCTTTGATCTTCTTTATAAACTATCGTTGTTGTGTTGTATCGTAGTTGATCTAGTCGAGTACAATTCACGGCAGTCTAGATCTCTTCAAACTCAAGTTGTGTTTTGATTTTAGTCTTCAATGTAGCATAGTTGTGAATCGAAGAAAAAATTTGGGGGCATTGGTACTGATTTTGATGAAATTACTAACGGGATTTAGATCTTATCACTCCAGGTATAAGGTCTCCCAATCTATATACCATCAGTCATATATATCAAACCTTTCTATATACCATTAGTCCAATATATCGAACCTTTCTATATATGCGCCTTCGGATATACTCGGTATGTGGAAGAAGCTCTCCCTTTCTATATACCCAGTGGTACGTGAAAGAGGCATTAATGTACATGAAAGAATTCAATACGTGGTACCAAGACATTACTGAAAGGGGTCTATGCGATTATTGATACCAAACCAAAGAAATATCCACATACGCACGTGTAAGTTTGCTATATACTTGGATGATTTCTTAGTCTAGATTTATGTCATGCAATCATTCACAGACGGATGGGATGGATCATAGTGTGAGCACTGTGACCTTATTACTCCCCATCAATTTAAAGGGACAATGCCCAAATGGTGTTGTTGCATCTATATTAGGCATTAAGTGTAGTAGTAGTTGTGAAAACTTTACCTGTAAGTGCTTCCCAGAGGCATCATATATACCAAACATTGTGAATGAGATCTAGGATCTCATGAGTGATTCAGAACAAATTTTATACTATTTTTATTACAACTTTTTGCCAATTTCGGAGAAGTTACAATATTTACAGTTGACTATGGAAACCTAAAACTTAGTATAATATATTGAAGCATGCAATTACATTTAAAAATTTGAAAAAATTGAATGACAGGAATTTTTTTGTTTTACGGGCCTTAGTGGCCTTTGGAGCCCAATATGACCCAAAATGCAAAGGTTTGTTAAAAAGTGGCCCAAAATGAATTTTTTGGACAGTCTTCCTTTTATAAATGTTGCCCGAAATAAAAAAATAGGCCTAATGGAGAAAAAAATGTTTACCCTAAATTAAAGTTTTTCTCACTAAAATATTTGGAATCCTCATTAGTTGTAAGTAGCTATTTAGAGGTGGGTTTCTGCTAAAATCTCCTCTAAATTTGGTGGTTTTCCAAAATTTTCACTAAATTTCAAAATTGTTTGAAAATACAAATGTTGGGGGTGTGAGTTGAACCCCACACCTCATACACCCAAAGTTCTCGGTCTATCCACGGAGGCAATCAGTGTGAGATGCATATAAATTGAAGCAAATGAAATTTATATAACTTCAAAAAAGAATAACCTTTTGTAACAACAACTAGGCATGAAAGATGCACGTGTCTGCGAAAGAGACCTTGAAGCACCTATGGTTTCTCTTGCATGAAAAACAAATTTGGAAGTGCCTATGTCTTCTTTCCTTGTTTTTGTTTGTTTCTCCTTCTTTTTTAGTTGCTACCACAACTTTTTTTTGTGTACAAGTGTTGTTTTTAATTGTTTACACCGTTTGACTACATGTTGTGTGCGTAGAGGAGAGAGATGCCTCAGCCGCTACTTTCTTTTTTATTTTATTTGTTGCAAGTTGTTGTTGAGTATTGTACAACCTTGGCCCCTACTCAATGATGCCAACTCTCGAATGCTCTGTCAACAATGTAAAACATTCGGCTCAGTTTTTCAATTTGTGGTGCTTGTGCTGGGAGATAGTTTGTCCTATGTGTGTAGGTTTGTGCTAAACAAAAATACCCTTCATTGAAACATGACACGGTTAGAAAGAGTCTCCAACACGTGTAGATGTAGAAGTAGATCCATGCACTTGTAGCTCGGTCATTTTATTCCAAACAAGTCCCTTCTTACCGAGATGGGCATCTCGGTTTAGAGGCTCAATCAATCTGGGCTCGGTGGCACCGTCGGTGGTTCACCAACACAATACTCTAATATGCATGGCTAGGTCTTTAAAGAATAGCTCTATTGAATCTTTTGTAGTGCTAGGATAATTTTAGTAGAGAGTCCTCTAGACTTGGTAGAACCACTGGTGTTAGTTATAGCTAACACTGTCACCAAATTTAATGTCAAAACCCTTAATGGGGAAAAATATATTTCTTAATCTTATATATCTGTGCAAAATTTTTCCTAGTGCTGGGTGTACTAGTGTAAAAAAAAAGTTGTGTTCCAAACACCTGGAATGGAAGAGGGGTTGTGGAGATGAAGGGATGTTTGGGAAGTTGCTAGAGGCAACATAGGCTCTCCTAAAAAAAATTCTTCTCCAAGACTCTTATCTTCCTATTGCAACCTCTCTTCAACCCTTTGTTGCTTCACAGGTTTAGATTCTCGCTCTGGTACCAAATGTAAACAGGATAAAATCCTGTAAATTATATTAATCAATCAACCAAATTACATATGAATACATTGCAATACTTATAGGTATTTTACAACTAAATAAAAACAAAAAAAGAAGTTACACATGTGCAAAAATATTATTGATTACATAAGCTTCCAATATTATACGGGAAGAAAAACAATAATATTGTTAAAACAATATAACAACACCCATAATATTTGAATAAAAACAATAATCTGGTTTATAATTAAATATAACCATATAAAAAATAAATACATTAATTAATATGAAATGCATAATTAATATGTAGGTGAATAATATTTAACCTAACATGTTTTAACATTCCCATCAAAGGATGCCTATCACAACCTGGACCTCATTTGATTCTTTGCCTTTGAAGAACCCATTCATTTACATCTTCCCCCATCTTCAACTCATGATAATTGGTATGATTCTAATTCTTCCAATTCTACCAAAGATTCCAATCCCAATGATTCTAATTCTTCTAAAGATTACAATACGAATTATTCCTATAATATGACTCCTAAGACACGGTCCTCCTTGTCTTTATAGTACCCCATTCTGAGTCACCTCAATGACCCCTTCTTGTTAAAGATCTCTCCAACTCAAATTCCTTCTAATCAATCATCCAATTTGACTCCCATGTCACATTCATCTAATAAACCTCTTGTGGTAGAACAACTACCCACACCAATTGATTCATTTTAGAATGAAGAAGCCATTAGATAATTTATGAGGGTACATGAAGACATTCCTCTAGAAGTTTGCGAGCAAGAAACCTCTTTAGACCTCGATACATTCACATATTGGGAGGAAGAGATTGATGCCTTTTGTCACAAAACAAAGGAAGACCCTAAGGTCATTAAACATGATCCTCTTATTATTATTCCATATTCACATTCTTCATTTGGTGATGAAATGCCTAGTTCTAGCATTGATCCATGACCTATCTTCTCATTACCTAATCATTCTTTATCTACAAGGATTCCTTCATCAAAATCTCACCTTGTGTCACCACCGGGTAGCCCATCATCTTCTTCTATATGTGGGCCACATCCAAATAGCCTCACATCATCTATATGTGGCTCACCTCCTAGAAGATCATCTTCATCTATAATGAGGGCACATCCTAGAAGTCCCTCATCTTCAATTCTTTAGCCACGTCCTAATATCCCATCTACTTCTATATATGGGACACCTCAAGGTAGTGCTTCATCTTCTATCTACGAACACTACCAGGTTGTCCTTCATCTTCACTATTAGGACCACATTCCGTTGGTTTGAAAATTTGTCGCTTGGGCAGATTTATGGATAGACGAGCCAATAGTGTGCAGGGCATGGCCCCTCTTTGAGTCAACAAAGTGAAACTAGTTTATTGCTATTCTACTAGTAGGAATCTGTGGAATTTTGCGGGGTTTGGGATCTCATCCCAATAGAGGTATTCTCCGACTGCGAAAAGAAAGGAAAGGAAGAGAGGATGAAGAAAGATCGAGGTCAAAGGGAGAAAAGAAAGAATTTCAAAGCGAGAAAGGTCGGAAGGTTTATGTTTTGGGATTGGTAGTAAACATAGCCAAACCTACTTGCATAAAGCGAGTAAAGCAATATTGATGAATAAATGAAAAAAAGTAGAGATAGATTCAATAGAATAAACGCATAGATCGACATAAGAAAGATCGGATGCCCATAACACACATATTTAGCACAAAGTCTTAATATTTGCATTAATATCTTTTGTTACAAAAAGTACAAAGCCTTTTCTTCTTGCATAAACGAGTAAAGAAATATTGATGAATAAATGAAAAAAGTAGATAGATTCAACATAGAATAAACACATAGATCTGACATAAGAAATATTAGATGCCCATAACACACATATTTAGCACAAAGTCTTAATATTTGCATTAATATCTTCTTATGTTACAAAAAGTACAAATCCTTTTCTTCTCACTTCTATTTTTATCTAAAGATATCCACCCTGAATACAACAAGTATTCAAGTATATATAGAAGGAGAGAAGAAAAAGAAGACAAAAGCAAACAAACCACTTATTTACAAAAATATCTTACAATAGATTACAAAGTCATTTGTTGACTTTTGACAACTTTGGTGGATGACATCATCCCATGGTGCAACATGGATGATGTCATCATTTGTGTCAACAAATTTTAGATATTTTACAAAGAGAAAGATGAGAAGAAAGAAACTATTCGTCATCGTCCCGTGGCTGGAAGGGGGTATCCTGCTTTTGCTGCTCGGGTGACGAGATGTGGAACTGGGCACGGTACTCCATGAACTTACTGATCATGGGTTGAAGTTGATCCTCGGAAGGATCCTTGTGTCTATCGCTGATAGCTTCGCAGGTCTCCCACTCATCTATGAGCTTTTCCAGGGAGTTTGGAATAATCATTCTCTGCCTCTATCAGGTACCCGATGAAGTCACGACATGCCAACAGGTTATTGATGGATTCGGCGTCGAACGTGACCTCTGGCCCCAGTCCCTATGAAATGATCTCCTTGAAGATCTGAATAGTTTCTTCAACCTTTCTTAAGGTGAAAGAAGAAGTGAGCAACCCTGGAGACATTCTGAGAACAATCTGTTCCATTTGATGCATTGCATCCAGGGCTACCTCCTTTACCTTGTCGATCTTCTCCAGGACGAACTCCAGCTGATCCACCCGATAATCCAAAGTGGAAAGGATTTTATTGAGGGCTCTAGGGTGTCCAAAGATGCCAAACTTAACCAGATCATCGACTGAATAGTCAAGCATTTTTGAAAGGTCTCGTGTTGCATCTGGCATGATCAAGCTCTTCGGAGATGGGTCCCGCTATCGCCTGGAGTTCTCTGTTTGTTCGATTGATATTCTGGTACAAATATGTGAACTTAGCGATAACTCCCTCACTTTCTTTGAGGATTTGGCTCCTCCAGGTGGAAACTACCATGCCCTGCTCACCGATTTTAGCATATTCATTGATCTTATCCTGGCTCAGAGGCTCAGGAGTTTTGGCGGTAGTTGTAGGAGGCGCACTGCCCATTTTCTGCAAGGCACGGAGAAGATGCTTATTTTGCTCCTTTAGCAGCCTTTTCTCTTCCTTTGCTTCTTGGAGTTTCTCTCAAAGGCGTCAAGCTGCAGATAGGGCCTCTCCTTTGGAGGCTTCTTTGAAGATGTCCCCATCGTGACTTGAGTCATTGTGTAATCTATCAGAGACAGATCTTTCTTATCCTTCAAAGGATTGGGGTATGCAATCTCCATCACTCTCTCCCCTGATGCACTCTGAGAGAAGCGGGTTATCGGTTTTGCTTCTTGATCCCCCTTTTGATGGGATGATGGAGAAGTCCATCGGGGTGATGGGAACTTTCCTTTTCTTGACTCGAGTCTTTGGGAGACCCAGTGGACTTATGGGAGAAGGACGAGAAATAGAGAAGGGGGAAGCTGCAGTAGTAGAAGGGAAAAACGTGGAGACACTTGGAGGTGGAATTGAGAGGAAAGCCGAGGAAGTGCTCACGGGAGGAAGGGATACTGCAGGGGAGGAAGTCATAGGAAGGGAAGGGAGCTCAGAGATGAGGGAAGAAATGGAGGGGGACAGCTCCGCGAGAGAGGAGAAGATGGACGAAGAAGCAAGAGGAACAGTAGAAGAAGGGGGAGAGGACACGACCAAAGGAATGGTCGCTTGGGTCACTCGAGGAGGGGAAGGAGGAGAAGGAGAAGGAATAGAAGGGACCTCAATTGTTACAGTTGTGGCCACATCCTGAGTGGATGTGCCTATTGGAACATCTTCCGCTGCTTCTTCCTCTGAGCTTTCCGGGATTACAACCCATTCTTGTGAAGCGGAAGGAGGGCTTTCAGGAGCTTCCTCTTGGGTAGAGCTGGACTCACCCTCTTTACCTTTCCCCTTGCCCTTTGGTCTGTTGTTTTCTCGAGGAGGTGCGTTGCCCAATGGAGAGGTTGTGAAATCGACTCGAGGTAGATGAGCCCATTCATTCGGCACCAATGCTCTATCCTTCACAGAGTTTCCTTGACCCTCTCCTCTATTGTTTGAGGAGCTTTGTTCTGTCGATCACCGTGAAAGGCCAATCGTCCCCATTTGTATCAAGATACACCTGATCAACTTCTTGATCAATAGTTTGGTAGCCTTTTGGGATGATGGCCACCCCGTACTGGATGATTTCTACTAAGGCCAAGCAGGAATGATCCTTCCTCCTGAGCTCGACCTCATGATATAAGTCGATGTAAATGTCTTCGATCTGAGGGATGTGGATTGGATCGAGCTTGGCCCTGGGCAGACAATTTCTTGGATCGAAGGTGGGCCTTGCTGGGAAGTTATGCTTTAGATTCAGTAGCTCCAGCTCTGCAAACATGTCTTTCACCTTGTGGTGAGAGAGACACGTATACCTACCCACTGTGAGGG
The DNA here is from genome assembly GCA_018340775.1 of Taxus wallichiana var. yunnanensis. Classification (NCBI taxonomy): domain Eukaryota; kingdom Viridiplantae; phylum Streptophyta; class Pinopsida; order Cupressales; family Taxaceae; genus Taxus; species Taxus wallichiana. The sequence continues at coordinate 608,288,925 of CM031240.1, forward strand.
GGAAAGGAGTCCCACCCTTCTTTCTCTTGAGACACTTCTCATGGTAGGTAATAAGTTGCCTCGACAGCTCCAACAGGATTAACTTGGGACCGGCATATCTTGGTAATTTAGTTGGTTCCCCAAGAAGTTAACTACCCTCAGATAGGTGAATGTGGGGAATTGAGTGAACAAGGCCCCCCATTTCTCTGTAGCTACTACGATGCTCTTGGTCGTGTGACCGTGAGTCATGTTCGGCCTCAGAAGGTAGATGATGCCGTAGAAGAAGGCATCATTGATCTTTGTGAACTAGGGAATGCTATTTTCCAGCTTCAGTTCTAGATAATATTCATATATTTTAACTTGGGGCCAAACCCCGCATCGCATTAGAGCGGGATAGTCTCTCTCTGAAGCTGCAACATAGACCACGTAGGAGTTCATATAGAACCTCCCCGTTGTGTTAAGTTGTTGTAGCTGCTTAGATATTGTGCTGCTTATGATTTCTACCCACTCAAAGCGTTGATCGGGCACATTTTTGTTCATTGTTTCTAGGTATCACAACATCCACTTGTGAAAATAATGGGCATCAGGAAGCCCAAAGACTCTACTCAGGAACGTGATTGTGTCACTGAGTTCCTCTGAAAAGTCACTGCGATGAATGACTTGTGGCCACCGAGTCACCACCTTTTTGTTCTTTAGGTATACTTCGTTCATCAGTTGCATGCACTGATCCTCATTGTCATCCCAAGCTTTGATGCAATCCTCCTGGCTAACGGCCACAAAGTGACGGTGGTGAGGGATGCCGAGCATTATTTCAAAGTGGCGGGTAGTGAGGTTGATTATGACCTCGCCCTTCTCGTTATGGACACATCTTGTGTCTTTGTTGTAGCATCGGGCTACTACCATCATAAACTCATTATTTACAGCACTAACTGGGATCCCATAGCAAAATGTAGTGCACTTGCCCATCAGTTTGTCCATCCATGGAATTCTTGTGACCCTCTGGGTTCTGGCCAAAAATCCTCCATATCAATATGACCCAGTTCTGAGTCTCTGATGTCTAGGTCACACTCTGCTTGGGACTCGGGCATCTTGACCCTCTGATATTTATACTTCATTTCTTCTTCCGTGAGCTTGGCTTTGCCCTTGGGTTTGGTAGGTCTCTTGCTTGATGTTGACATATGTAACTCTGAACTTAGTTGCTGATCTGCAAGAATAAGAAGTGAAACCCAACGCAAGAAAGTCATATCAGTTGTTTGATCTTCCATTAAAGCGTCAACAGAAGAAAGAGTTAGTGATTTTAAGGCCTCGGGGCAGGTGCATGAATACTACAGGTTACAGGGCTAAATAATAAGGCACATAGGAAAGGGCTGCTGCAAGGGATAAATCAGTGCCAAAGGGCGCATGGCGCATGGACACTGCAGATTGCATTTTTTGTTGTTGTAAGTATAAGTGCGCCTGCGCCATATGTATACATTTTATAAAGGGCGCGGATATTTTTCATGTTACGGGTGTAGGATGCGCAAAGGGCATGAGTTTAATGCGTGTAACATCATTTTTTCATGTGCCATAGGGAACTTGGCGCGGCGCATGGAAGGTCTGCATAACATGATGTTGTTGTAACAATGGATGCGCCTGCGCCGTTTACAGTTTTGCACTTGGCACAGATTTAGTTGGTGTTACATAGATGCAGGGTGCGCCAATGGCGTGAGTTTTTATGATGCAACATATGAGTTTGGTGTGCCAAGTAGGGTGCAGGGAAAGCGGTTGCAACAAGCGAAGGAAGTGCGCCTTGAGGCGCAATTTATTCTTTGTAATGAGACATGGTATATGTGCCATTAGCGTATGTATATTATTATGTTGCAGGGGTGACAGATGCGCCAAAAGAGGAAATAACAGTCTCTTATTTTCAAGCCATGATTCCTTCTCGAGGGGTTTACATGTGGTTAAGCTCCTTTTGCAGGGTTCATTGGGTGATGAAGAAGCTAAAAATAAGAGTTCCAAGCCATCTTTTCAAGACAGAGTCCCCTTTACCAGCAGATCTGGAAAGAGGGGAAAAGCATGGGGAAGAAAAGAGAAAAACAAGGAGGGGTGGGGAGTTCATGTTTTGACAGTCTTATTAATCCACACCAACAAGTAGCCAAGATACAAAACATAAAACACACAGAAGCACAGAGGACCTCTTACCAGGATTATATAATGGAGAAATGTGAAACCGGGTCCACGAAGTGATTCGAAAATGACAGGGTAGGTGCTGATGGCAGTACAGAGGTGAGAGAAAAATTCACGTGATTCTAACGGATGAAAATGACAGTGCAAATGCACCTATATATAGGTGAGGTGGTAATAAATGCGCCACCAACTTTTTCAAGTGGCGCATGAAAAGCACTGTCGACACAAGAAAGCATGCGCCCTTTGGCGCATCAAAACACTTGCCAACACTAAGTTATGTGTGCCTATGGTGCACCAAAGGTTTTGTTGACATAAGAATATGTGCGCCCTTGGTGCACCAAAAAGGGGCGCAACAAAAGTATTGTTGACATGAAGGCGCATGTGCTTTGGCGCATGCAAGGAAGGCACAACATAGTGAGGTGCATCAAAACACCTGTTGACACCTCAAACCGTGCGCCAAAGAATTTAAAGGGGGCGCATGAATACTTGATGTTGCATAGACATTATGTGTGCTGACCAAAAAAGACCAAAAATGGCTAAGTTCGGAAAACTAGATTTCTCGGGAAGGGATTTTGCAACGTTCCGAACGCAAGAGGTCCCTGACGAGGGACGAGAACAAAATTTGGTAGGGTTATCTGTAAAATTTCCCTTGCCAATTTTATGGGATAACAGCTGGCTCTTTCTGGGGACTATCCCTGAGCAAACCTCAGGGGTAGAGAATCCCAGATCTCACGTGCCTATCCATTGGGTAACAGAGTCAAAAACAAGGGGGACCAGAAAGGGAAACACACAACCAACGAAAGCAAACACATGACAAAAACAAACACACAACTGAAGTAAACTGTACAAAGAAGAGAGCAAGCTCTACTTCCTGAAGATTTTCAGATGTTGCCCGCTATAGGGAAGTGGGAGCTCAGTTCCATCCAGATACGAGAGATAGAAACTATTCTCTCCATTGAGCTGCTTGATCTTGAAAGGCCCTCTCCATAAGGAATCAAACTTTCCGTGCATGCCCTTTGGCTCTCTTCGTTTGTCCCACAAAAGGATGAGGTCTCCCACCTGGAAATTTCTTTGCTTAGATTTTTATCGAACAATCTTTTGACTTGATTCTGATGCTCGGTGATCTTGTCGACCACCCTTACTCTCTTTTCCTCGAGCTCTGCTAGATACATGATCCTCTTTTCAAGGGAATTTTGAAAAGTTTCATCTTCGATTGCCGTGCCAAGCGTAGAGCAGGAAGTTCAGTGGAAATGGGAAGCTTCGACATTGGTGCCATATAACACTTGAAAAGGTGACATACCGAGAGATCTCTTGGGAGTAATGTGATCTACCCACAAAGCATCGTATAAGGACTTGTGCCACATTCGTTGATTCTCATCCACTAGCTTTCGTATGATGGTCACCAAGTTTTTGTTACTGGATTCTACCTGACCATTTCCCTGAGGGTAATAATCTGAGGCGTGAGCTAAGGTTATTCCATATTCATAGCAAAAACTAATAACTTCCCGTGAAGAAAAGTTGGAAGCATTATCAGCAACGATCTTGTTTGGAACGCCAAACCTGACAATGATATTTTCTTTGATGAAACTGCAAACAACCTCGGAAGTGGCATGTTTGACAGGTATGGCTTCCACCCACTTGGTGAAGTAATATTTTGTTGTTAGGACATAACTGTGTCCGGCACTTGATTGGGGATTGAGTGTGCCGATAAAATCAATTCCCCCTTTGCTGAATGGTTAAATCGACAATGACCGCACTGAGGGAAAAGCAGCTAACTTGGGCTTGCCGATGAAAGCTCTTGTGCAAGGCTCACACTTCGCTACCCAGTAGTTGTATCTTGGAAAAGTGTCGCCAATAGTACTGGCCGGATGATCTTGTGTCTTTGTCATGGAAGAGGAGAAATGCCCCCCACAGGCCGAATTATGAAAACTTTGAGTAACTTCACCTGCTGTGGCTTGTCGACACATCGCAAGAAGACACCATCTATCCCGTGTTTGTATAAACCGTCATCCCAGATGACATATTTGGCTGCTCTGAGCTTTATAGTGTGCTTCTCCTTTGCAGTTAGGTGAGCTGGGCATTCACCGTAGGTGAGGAAGAAAGCAATATCGGAATACCACTCATCGCTGGTTGCGACAAATAGGACCAGAGGCAGTGAATCGGGTTTCTCCAGTTGACTTTGTGCTTTATTGGTACAATCATCTTTTTCTCGAAACTTCTGACCCTTGGTTTTCAGCCATAAGTTGACACAAGCCTTTGCCTCTTACCAACTTAGTTGGTTTTATATCCAGTCGTACTCCTGGACCTTTGCAATCCAATTTCCTCGCAAGCTTCCTAACTCCTGTTGAGTTAGAATTGATTTGACTACCGTGTCAGGGACCAGCACCACTGTATGAGAATTTAAAATGTAATACCTGAAGTTTTTGACTGCTTTGACAATGGCGAAGGCATGCTTTTCCAATTGAGACATTTTTAATTCGTGAGGCTTGAGGGGAGAGCTCATGAATGCAATCGGGGATTCAACATTCTCAGAATTCTTTTGCATCAAAATGGCAGATACAGTATGCTCAGACGTGTAGCTATACATGATAAAATCCTTGGAGAAATTGGGACATACCAGGACTGGTGCGTGAGTGACAGAAGCTTTTATTTCCTCGAATGACCTTTTCCCTTCCTCGCTCCATCGGAAAGTTGGTGACCCTTTCATCATGTCAATATATGATGAGTCTTTTCAGCAAAGTCGGGAACAAAGCACTGAGAAAGTTCACCTTTCCGAAGAAAGAATGAACGCCGGTCTTGCTTGTAGGCAAAGTGAGGCTCTGAATAGCCTTAACTCTTTCGGTATCTATCTTCGTTCCTTCTTTGCTAACAACATGTCCTAGCAACTTTCCTTCTGTGACTCCAAAAACAGACTTTTTGGGTTCAGGGAAATCCCATGCTCTCGGCATCTGGCCAATACTTGCTCCAGATGATCACAATGATCATTTCGTTGTTTAGAGAACACAGTTAAGTCATCCAGATAAATGACAATGACCTTTCCCATCATACCTTTGAATGCTAGGTCCATGGCCCGCTGAAAAGTGGCGCCAACATTGGTCAGGCCAAAAGGCATTTTGTTGTAAGAAAATGTGCCCCAGGGAGTAGTGAATGTTGTTTTAAACTGGTCTTCAGGTGAGACTTCAATCTGATTGTAGCCTGAAAAACCATCAAGCATGGACAACATTTCTGATCCAGTTACTGCTTGTAGAACTTGATCCATTATAGGAAGTGGGTAGTTGTCCTTTAAGGAAGCCTGATTCAGGTTTTGAAAATCTACGCATATGCGTATTTCACCATTTTTCTTATGCACTGGCACAATGTTTGCCACCCAAGTACTGTGATGGATAGGAAAAATGATCCTCGCATCCAACATTTTCTGAATTTCAGCCTGGATAGTACCTGAGATCTTAGGGTTATAATGCCTCTGCTTCTGGCGAAAGGGTTTGACGTCTTCTTTCAATGGGATGTCATGTTGGACATCCTTTGGCTTAAAAGACTTTAGATCGGCGTAGGACCATGCCAATACATCCATGTATTTCTTCAGTAGTTTGAAAAACTTCCGCTTCTCTTCAGGTGTGCAACATTTTCCGATGTTCACAAACTGCGGATGTTCTACCGATCCTAAATTAACCGGTTCGGTTTCTGGGGAGGATCCAACATCATCTCACCTTTTCTTTTTTACAAAACGATCATGCCTGTCGAACAACCACTCTAAAGAAACCAAGCCTTTTGGAATTTTATTTCCTTTGAGCTGACATATGCCGTCGTTCCCTTCGGACTCACCCTCTTGACCGATGACGATTCACGGCACGTAGAGGTGGATCCTTCAAAGTGAAGTTCCTTAAAATTTTCCGCCTTTTCTAGAAAGGTAATGAGTTGATTGTCATCGTTGAATACTTGCCAATGCTGAGAATTATCTAGCACACTTGGGCGGAAAACCACCTCAATGGTGTATTTGTCTGCATTTTCAAACACTGGGTGAGGAGCATGAGGGATCTTTGAAAGCGGCCAATGAATCGGCCATGTCATTCTGAGCTCTTGGAATGGATTCTATTGAAAAAGCGTCAAATTCCTCAATGTTGTCCCACACCGCATTGCGGTAGTGCCTGAGCCTCTCATTCTTTACTTGATATATCCTCTTAACTTGATTCACGACTAGCTCTGCATCACCTTGTACTTTCAGATTTTTGATCCCTCTTTCCTTTGTGGCTTGCATGCCAAGTAGTAGAGATTCATACTCAGCAGTATTATTTGTGTTGAAAAACTGCAACTTGAAAGAGAGAGGAATAATCTCCCCTTCGGGAGATATTAGCACGGCTCGGTGCCACATCCACTGGTTGTGTAGCTGCCATCAAACTGCAAAGTCCAGATCTTATTAAGATCTTCTTCTTGGATGAGAACAACCATTTTGTCAGACTCGGTAGACAAGAAATAGTTCCCCATCCCTGATGATTCGAAAAGAATTTGAGCTTTGGGGTCCTCAGAGTTAGTAACCAAGTACTTCTTTTGTGATTACGGCTCCAATATACGCATTACACCTTTGATGGGGATTCTAGCCTTGGACAGTCCATATGAATCTCCCCACCAACTTCACCGCAAAAACTTCTTCCCAGCAAAATTCCGTAGGCTGCTGGAATGTCGGCAATGAGGATGGTCATCTTTACTCTTTTCTCTGGGAACGCCGCAAATGTGAACTGCGCGCATCTTTGATTTGACCAATCAATGGAACCTACTTGGTTTCCAAGGAATAACATCTTCCAAAAGGCTTGGTAAGGGTGAGGCCCAAAGCATGGGTGACTTTTACCGGCATGACGTTATCAGAAGCTCCAGAATCAATTATGTAGTTACTTAACTTGTGGCCATTGATTAGGAGGGAGAGATAGAAAGGCTCTATCTTGCTGATGCAGATGTTGAGGCAACATTTATGTGGGATGTAGGAGGAGTGGAAAGGATTCCCTTTAGGGGGACCTGGGGAGATATGATAGCTTGGCTTTGAATATACTTAGTCAATCTTACAAGCTGCTCGGGGTTTGACTGAAGATACTCGGCTTCAGACATTTGGATCTTAGTCTTCTTAGCATGATCTATGATGTCAAACACGTGGCTAAGGGTTGCGCTGGTGAAGGAATGAGTCCCTCACTTCGCGATGGTAGAGTAGGATTACTGGTCTTCATGGAAATAGAAGAAGGCTGATTTGGAGGAGAGATGGGGGGAAAAGACTTCTTTGTAAAAGACTTAATAGGGGTTGAGTAGGAAGAGGATTACCTCTTTTAGCAATGGTTGGAGGCATGTTTGACACATCCTTTCTCTTTCCACACATGGGCAGCGACCTCTGCTTCTTTTCCTTGCGAGCGGGTAAAAACAACATATGATTGTCCACTTGCATATCCTTGTGTACCCTCTTCTCCATCAGATTCTTCCTCATCAAATTCCATATACCCGATAGTAGAGTCGCCAGTCGGCTCACCGACATCTTGATCATCTTCACCTTGAGACGAAGGTTCTTCGTAATCTTGTTCCTCTTCTTCGATCTCGACTAAAGCGTTGACCGGAGGAGCCTCAAGTGCCAACCGTGGAGCAGTTGCAGGTAAGCGCGGCCTTTGTGAAACATTGTTGGAAACGAAATTCCTCCGTGGAATATCCCGGTATGAGGAACTGGGGGAAGCTTGGGCTAACTGCTTCTTTAATGCGAGCAAGTCGTTCGCCATCTTTTGAAATGCCGGATCAGATGAAGTAGTGGGAGAAGGGCCCGAAGATTTAAGCTTAGACGATTCCCTTTTTAATTCACAGATATTAGCAAGTTATCTTCAATTCGGATTGCAGTGGCCTGGGCAAGAATCAAGGTAGCTACTTGTTCTTGTAAGAGTAAGAAACTTACTTTCGAACTCATAGCATTCACGAAAAAACACTTCTGGTTTTCTGGTGTTGGAAGCATGGCAACAGGCACACGGTTGATTAATGCATTGAACCTGGCGATAAAATCACGCATGGTCTCATTGGCCTCCTTCTTTAGGTGAGTGATCTGGGATAATAATGCAAATGCATCTTCGAAGGCTTGTACCTATCTTCAAAAGCATCCCGCAAGGTGGCCCAACTGGTGATAGATCCGGCCGGCAAATGTTGAAACCATTCTGCTGCGGGCCCTTGTAAAGTTTCCAGAAAAAGGTGAACCGACACATCTTCATGAGTTACATCTAGGATACTGCATGACATAATGAATGTAGATATGTGTGAATCCGTGCTTTGGTTTCCGCTCCTGTCGAATTTGGGAAAATTCTTTCGGTTTCCATGTGGGAGTGCGTGAACAGGATGCGGCAAGGCCAGGGGACCCATAGCATTTCCCCATGGTACCGCCATCTGGACAGGTGGAAAAAGAACATGGGATGGAAGCACAGTTCCACTGAGTAGCAAGGCACTACAAAGGGATGTGGAGGCTCCTTGTGAAAACCGGTTCTTTCGTGGAGGTGAGGCACTTCTGGCTGACCGATCAGCTGAACTTAGTGATGAAAAGTGTGCCGGTGTTATACTGAAGTTGTGCCTTTGAAGCAGATCGAAAGTAGGATCGACTTCTCCATGAGCTCTCCTGCTATGAGTAAATGGTTCACCTGCCAGCGTACCTTCCTGCTCTGCAATATTGTGAAGCAGATTAAAAACTCTTTTTGGTTGTACTTGCTGATTTTCTGATTTTTCTGACAAAAATCAGCAGCATGTACTTTTCTGAATATTTAATTTTATCCTCTTCTGAAAACCGATTGTGGTTTAATGACAAAGAACAACAAGGACAAAATGATAGTGAAGCTTAGTAAGCTGATTTTCAGATCTAAAGTTGACTTTTCAAAGAGTTTGAAAATTTTGGTAAACTGTCAAAAACTCAGATCTACGGAAAAATACAGATTTTTATAAAAACTCAGTGAACTAAAGATCTCCAACTAGGCCAGATCTATGGATCTCAGAAGAAAATTTTCAATTTGGGTCACTTTTGCAAAAATTTTGGATTTTGAACAAAAGTTAAAATTTGCAAACAGGTAGTGATTTTTCTGATTTTTATTGATTTTCTATCATACCATCATCATAGATCGGATAGATCTGTTTGATTCCCAGTAGAGTCGCCAAAAACTGTTGGTTTGAAAATCTATCACTTGGGTAGATTTATGGATAGATGAGCCAACAGTGTGCAGGGCATAGCCCCTCTTTGAGTCGCAAAGTGGCGGTTTATTTGTTATTCTACCAAAGAGGAACTCATGCAAGTCTCACAAAATTCTGCCTTCGGGGGTTTGGGATCTCATCCCAATAGAGGTATTTCCGACTGCGAAAAGAAAGGAAAGGAAGAGAGGATGAAGAAAGATCAGGTCCGAAGGGAGAAAAGAAATGAATTCCAAAGCAGAAAGGTCGGAAGGTTTATGTTTTGGGATTGGTAGTAAACAGAGCCAAACCTACTTGCATAAACGAGTAAAGCAATACTGATGAATAAATGACAAAAAAGTAGAGATAGATTCAACAGAATAAATGCATAGATCTGACATAAGAAAGATCAGATGCCCATAACACACATATTTAGCACAAAGTCTTAATATTTGCATTAATATCTCCTTCTGTTACAAAAAGTACAAAGCCTTTTCTTCTCACTTCTATTTTTCATCTAAAAGATATCCACCCCTGAATACAACAAGTATTCAAGTATATATAGAAGGAGAGAAGAAAAAGAAGACAAAAGAAAACAAACCACTTATTTACAAAAATATCTTACAATAGATTACAAAGTCATTTGTTGACTTTTGACAACTTTGGTGGATGACATCATCCCATGGTGCAACATGGATGATGTCATCATTTGTGTCAACAAATTTTAGATATTTTACAAAGAGAAAGATGAGAAGAAAGAAACTATTCGTCGTCCCCTTGGTGGAAGGGGGTATCCGCTTTTCTTTGCTTCGGGTGACGAGATGTGGAACTAGGCATGGTACTCCATGAACTTGCTGATCATGGGTTGAAGTTGATCCTCGGAAGGATCCTTGTGTCTATCGCTGATAGCTTCGCAGGTCTCCCGCTCATCTATGAGATTTTCCGGGAGTTTGGAATAATCATTCTCTGCCTCTATCAGGTACCCGATGAAGTCACGACATGCCAACAGGTTATTGATGGATTCGGCATCGAACGTGACCTCTGGCCCCAGTCCCTGTGAAACGATCTCCTTGAAGATCTGAATAGTTTCTTCAACCTTTCTCAAGGTGAAAGAAGAAGTGAGCAACCCTGGAGACATTCTGAGAAAAATCTGTTCCATTTGATGCATTGCATCTAGGGCTACCTCCTTTACCTTGTTGATCTTCTCCAGGATGAACTCCAGCTGATCCACCCGATAATCCAAAGTGGAAAGGATTTTATTGAGGGCTCTAGGGTGTCCAAAGATGCCAAACTTAACCAGATCATCGACTGAACAGTCGAGCATTTTCTGAAAGGTCTCGTGTTGCATCTGGCATGATCAAGCTCTTCGGAGATGGGTCCCGCTATCGCCTGGAGTTCTTTGTTTGTTCGATTGATATTCTGGTACAAATCTATGAACTTAGCGATAACTCCCTCACTTTCTTTGAGGATTTGGCTCCTCCAGGTGGAAACTGCCATGCCCTACTCACCAATTTTAGCATATTCATTGATCTTATCTTGGCTCAGAGGCTCAGGAGTTTCGGTGGCAGTTGTAGGAGGCGCACTGCCCATTTTCTGCAAGGCGCGGAGAAGATGCTTATTTTGCTCCTTTAGCAGCCTTTTCTCTTCCTTTGCTTCTTGGAGTTTCTTGCAAAGGGCATCAACTGCAGATAGGGCCTCTCCTTGTAGGCTTGCTGAAGATGTCCCCATCGTGACTTGAGTCACTGTGTAATCTGTCGAGACAGATCTTTCTTATCCTTCAAAGGATTGGGGTATGCAATCTCCATCACTCTCTCCCCTGATGCACTCTGAGAGAAGCGGGTTATCGGTTTTTGCTTCTTGATCCCTTTTGATGGGATGACGGAGAAGTCCATCGGGGTGATGGGAACTTTCCTTTCTATTGACTTAGGTGCTGGGAGACCTAGGTGGACTTATGGGAGAAGGACCAGAAATAGAGAAGGGGGTAGCTGCAGTAGTAGAAGGGAAAAACGTGGAGACACTTGGAGGTGGCATTGAGAGGAAAGCCGAGGAAGTGCTCACGGGAGGAAGGGATACTGCAGGGGAGGAAGTCATAGGAAGGGAAGGGAGCTCAGAGATGAGGGAAGAAATGGAGGGGGACAGCTCCGCGAGAGAGGAGAAGATGGATGAAGAAGCAGGAGGAACAGTAGAAGAAGGGGGAGAGGACACGACCAAAGGAATGGTCACTTGGGTCACTCGAGGAGGGGAAGGAGGAGAAGGAGAAGGAACAAAAGGGACCTCAATTGTTACAGTTGTGGCCACATCCTGAGTGGATGTGCCTATTGGAACATCTTCCATTTGCTTCTTCCTCTGAGCTTTCGGGATTACAACCTGTTCTTGTGAAGCGGAAGGAGGGCTTTCAGGAGCTTCCTCTTGGGTAGAGCTAGACTCACCCTCTTTACCTTTCCCCTTGCCCTTTGGCTGTTGTTTTTCCCGAGGAGGTGCGTTGCCCAATGGAGAGGTTGTGAAATCGACTCGAGGTAGATGAGCCCGTTCATTTGGCACCAATGCTCTGTCCTTCGCAGAGTTTCCTTGACCCTCTCCTCTATTGTTTGAGGAGCTTTGTTTCTGTCGATCACCACGAAAGGCCAATCATCCCCATTTGTATCAAGATACACCTGATCAACTTCTTGATCAGCAGTTTGGTAGCCTTTTGGGACGATGGCCACCCCGTACTGGATGATTTCTGCTAAGGCCAAGCGGGAATGATCCTTCCTCCTGAGCTCGACCTCATGATATAAGTCGATGTAAATGTCTTCGATCTGAGGGATGTGGATTAGATCGAGCTTGGCCCTGGGCAGACAATTTCTTGGATCGAAGGTGGGCCTTGCTAGGAAGTTATGCTTTAGATTCAGCAGCTCTCCAGCTCTGCAAACATGTCTTTCACCTTGTGGTGAGAGAGACACGTATACCTACCCACTGTGAGGGGGAAAGGAGTCCCACCCTTCTTTCTCTTGAGACACTTCTCATGGTAGGTAATAAGTTACCTCGACAGCTCCAATAGGATCAACTTGGGACCGACATATCTTGGCAATTTAGTTGGTTCCCCCAAGAAGTTAACTGCCCTTAGATAGGTGAATGTGGGGAATTGAGTGAACAAGGCCCCCCATTTCTCTGTAGCTGCTACGATGCTCTTGGTCGTGTGACCGTGAGTCATGTTCGGCCTCAGAAGGCAGATGATGCCAAGTAGAAGAAGGCATCATTGATCTTTGTGAACTGGGGAATGCTATTTTCCAGCTTCAGTTCTGGATAATATTCATAGATTTTAACTTGGGGCCAAACCCCGCATCGCATTAGAGTGGGATAGTCTCTCTCTGAAGCCGCAGCATAGACCACGTAGGAGTTCATATAGAACCTCCCATTGTGTTAAGTTGTTGTAGCTGCTTAGATATTGTGCTGCTTATGATTTCCGCCCACTCAAAGTATTGATCGGGCACATTTTTGTTCATTGTTTCTAGGTATCGCAACATCCACTTGTGAAAATAATGGGCATCAGGAAGCCCAAAGACTCTGCTCAGGAACATGATTGTGTCATTGAGTTCCTCTGAAAATTCACTGTGATGAATGACTTGTGGCCACCGAGTCACCACCTTTTTGTTCTTTAGGTATACTTTGTTCATCAGATGTATGCACTGATCCTCATTGTAATCCCAAGCTTTGATGCAATCCTCCTGGCTAACGGCCAAAAAGTGACGGTGGTGAGGGATGCTGAGCATTATTTCGAAGTGGTGGGCAGTGAGGTTGATTATGACCTCGCCCTTCTCGTTATGGACACATCTTGTGTCTTTGTTGTAGCATCGGGCTACTACCATCATAAACTCATTGTTTACAGCACTAACTGGGATCCCACTAGCAAAATGTAGTGCACTGCCCATCAGTTTGTCCATCCATGGACTTCTTGTGACCCTCTGGGTTCTGGCCCAGAAATCCTCCATATCAATATGACCCAGTTCTGAGTCTCTGATGTCTAGGTCACACTCTGCTTGGGACTCGGGCATCCTGACCCTCTGATATTTATACTTCATTTCTTCTTCTGTGAGCTTGGCTTTGCCCTTGGGTTTGGTAGGTCTCTTGCTTGATGTTGACATATGTAACTCTGAACTTAGTTGCTGATCTGCAAGAATAAGAAGTGAAACCCAACGCAAGAAAGTCATATCAGTTGTTTGATCTTCCATTAAAGCGTCAACAGAAGAAAGAGTTAGTGATTTTAAGGCCTCAGGGTGCAGGGCACATGAATACTGCAGGTTACAGGGCTAAATAATAAGGCACACAGGAAAGGGCTGCTGCAAGGGATAAATCAGCGCCAAAGGGCGCATGGCGCATGGACACTGCAGATTGCATTTTTTGTTGTTGTAAGTATAAGTGCGCTGTGCGCCATATGTATACATTTTATAAAGGGCGTGGATATTTTTCATGTTACGGAGTGAGGATGCACCAAAGGGCATGAGTTTAATGCATGTAACATCATTTTTTCATGCGCCATAGGGGAACTTGGCGCGGTGCATGGAAGGTCCGCACAACATGATGTTGTTGTAACAATGGATGCGCCTGCGCCGTTTACAGTTTTGCACTTGTGCAGATTTAGTTAGTGTTACATAGATGCAGGGTGCGCCAATGGTGTGAGTTTTTATGATGCAACATATGAGTTTGGTGCGCCAAGTAGGGCGCAGGGAAAGTGGTTGCAACAAGCGAAGGAAGTGCGCCTTGAGGGCGCAACTGTTCTTTGTGTAACAGACATGGTATATGCGCCATTGGCGCGACTGTATATTATGTTGCAGGGGTGACAGATGCGCCAAAAGAGGAAAATAATCTCTTATTTTCAAGCCATGATTCTTTCTCTGAGGGGTTTTACATGTGGTTAAGCTCCTTTTGCAGGGTTCATTGGGTGATGAAGAAGCTAAAAATAAGAGTTCCAAGCCATCTTTTCAGGACAGAGTCCCCTTTACCAGCAGATCTGGAAAGAGGGGGAAAAGCATGGGGAAGAAAAGAGAAAAATAACAAGGAGGGGGTGGGGAGTTCATGTTTTGACAGTCTTATTAATCCACACCAACAAGCAGCCAAGATACAAAACATAAAACACACAGAAGCACAGAGGACCTCTTACCAGGATTATATAATGGAGAAATGTGAAACCGGGTCCACGAAGTGATTCGAAAATGACAGGGTAGGTGCGCTGACAGGAGAGGTGAGAGAAAAATTCACGTGATTCTGATGGATGAAAATGACAGTGCAGACGCGCCTATATATAGGCGAGGTGGTAATAAATGCGCCACCAACTTTTTCAAGTGGCGCATGAAAAGCACTGTCGACACAAGAAAGCATGTGCCCTTTGGCGCATCAAAACACTTGCCAACACTAAGTTATGTGCACCTATGGCACACCAAAAGTTTTGTTGACATAAGAATATGTGCACCCTTGGTGCGCAAAAAAAGGGGCACAACAAAAGTATTGTTGACATGAAGGCGCATGCGCTTTGGCACATGTAAGGAAGGCACAACATAGTGAGGCACATCAAAATGCCTGTTGACACCTCAAACCGTGCGCCAAAGAATTTAAAGGGGGCACATGAATACTTGATGTTGCATAGACATTATGTGCGCCCGACCAAAAAAGACCAAAAATGGCTAAGTTCGGAAAACTAGATTTCCCAGGAAGGGATTTTGCAACATTCCGAATGCAAGAGGTCCCTGACGAGGGACGAGAACAAAATTTGGTAGGGTTATCTGTAAAATTGCCCTTGCCAATTTTACGGGATAACACATTCTTGTAGTCCTTTATCTTTAGTCTATGGGACACCTCCTAGAATCCCATTCTCTTCAATTCTTTATGGCGTAAAGTGTAGAAACATCTTGATAGGGACCTCAAGCTCCTGAACAAAAATCCATGTTTCATGATAAAACACATTCATTAATTGAATATAAGAGCACAAAAATCATTAAGATCGGGGATAATATGAATCTTGATAAAAAAACACCTAATATTCCTTATCAAGAAAATTGTTAACATTGTTGTTGGATCTTATCACGTCGAATGACCTTCCGGTCCCACTTTTCAAAAATAAAAATACATAAAAAGGAGAAAAATTTCAAAAACATATATCAAAGGTACAAAGATCACACATTACAATCGGGTATTGTATACACATGGATCTTCTTTCTTCCTTTTCTTGCTCTTCTTCTGCAAGTCTTCCTACCATTTTCATCCCTTGGTGATATTTTGGTTAGCCACTTCAATCACATTTTATGACATTTTTCTCTGTGGTATCCATTTGGCCTTTGTATTTTATCACCTTAATAAATTAAAGAATGGTGACCTCTTAGAGATCCTATCACACTCAACATCTAAAAAACTTATTGCGAAGAAATTTTGGATATATTTTTAACACTATCCAATGTCTTCATCGCAATCACTTCTTCCTCCTTCCATCAAGCTATCGGTAGTTCTTAACCCCTTGTCAAACAAGAGAGTTGAAATAATTTTTCGAGAAAGCAAAAGAATCAATCAAATCAAAAAGCACAAAGCTGAAAGCAAACGCTAAAAGAAAAAACAAATTGATATATAAATATCTCTTGGGGTATTTCCAATAATCTCTACCAAGGCTATGGACACATGGTAGAAGCGAGATAAATTTACAAATCTCCTTCCACAAATGCATTCACAAAAAAATCAACTTTGAAAAAAATTTAATTCCTACACATTGGCTATGGTGTATTCAATTTTTGTCTATCAAATCTTCCCTTCAAGAGGTAATAAATTTACACTTGCACACATTGGATATCTATGAGAAAATAGGATTAGTATTTTACCAAGTTTATTTTTTTAGACCTTGTTCAGACTCTTACTCTAGTCTATATCTTGTCTCACGATTCATGCCTTTAGCTAATCACTTCTTCATCACTAAGCTCTTAAGATACATTCACAACATCCACATTGTTCTTATACTCCATCCAAAACATCCATGTGTATAATATTTCATTTTTTCCATGTTTGCGAGACACCCTTTTACGCTTCACAAAATCAATCTTCCACTTCTTTCTATTATGTGCATCCTTGCTCCTTCCTAGCACATCATTGGGTTACGTTCATCATAATGTTGAACCTATCCATATTTACCTTGATCCATATTTTGTACATGAATATTTTTCCTTTGTATATTCCCAACTAACGTTGGGGGCATTTTCACATCTTCACTTTCTTGTGCATGCGCATGGCATTTTGCCCTTGTACATCCCATATGTCACTAGGGGCATCCACGTTTCTTCATTTCCTATACATAGCTTGAGAAAAATTATAGAAAATAAAAAACATTCAAACATATTTTAAAACTAAAAAATTCAAATATGTTTCATAACTCCCAAAAGCATTCAAATATGTTAATCAAAAAGTCAAAACATCCAAATAAACATAAAAAAACCAAACAAATTGCAAAAGAAAATTCAAAAACCAAAAATATTGGTAAGATAAATTCAAAAACCCAAAATTTATCTTACCATTTTGTATTTCGCCGACACCTTTGCAATGAGAAACAAATGGAGTTGTTTCAAGGTCGGGAAAAAAGTTATTGTCTTCGGAAGATACGTAGTGCATTCGGTGTTGCATAGGTGCCCAAACACCCATGTTGCAGTCAAAAATTCAAAAAAATGCAAAATGCATGCCAACACAGGTGCCCAAGCACCCATTCTCGTAGTCAAAAATTCAAAAATGTAAAATGCATGCCAACATAGGTGCCCAAGTGCCCATGCTACAAGTAAAAAATTCAAAAATATGTAAAATGCATGCCAACAAAGGTGTCCCAGCGCCCATGCTAAAGTAAAAAATTCAAAAAATGCAAAAAAAAGGCCAACATTGGCACCCAAGTGCCCATTTTGCAAGTAAAATTGCAAAATGCACAAATGCCTGCCAACATAGGTGCTCCCCAGTTTGCCCTAAGTTTTCCCAAAAACATGTCGTTTCTCCCACATGAACTCCATTTTCTTCGTGATGTGTTTCTCACCCCCAAAGTGCCCTAAAACCATCGTATTTCTTCTAAAATTCTTCTAACACTTTCCACAATGATTATTTTTAATAAATAATTATTTTTGTGCCCATTTTGGTACGTTGGGGCATGTTTTTGCTTCCCGACAGCCTTTTCTACTACTTGGGGCATATTTTTGCCTTGCGATCACTTTTAGCATTGTTTCACAAATTCTTTATCTTTACTATAACATTTTATTGCATAAAAAAATTAAAACATTTTTTTTTTTCAAAAAAGTTGATAAAATCATTAAATAATCCAAAAAAATGCAAAAATTCAAAAAATTTCAGAAATGGTAAGCAACATATATGCAATTTAAAGCATGTGTCAATTACATTGTTCTTGAGCGTCGAAATATGTATTACAAAATCATCTTTATATGGATCTTGCTTTTTCTTGTCTCAAACAACACACAAATCATTGTGATCTATCTCTATTAACAAAAGCTTGGTAGCATGCTTTGTCAAGTACTCTCGTGCAACACTAAGTTTCCAGAGATTGTGTCGTAGCACACGAAATATTTTCCATGGGACTACTTGTGTCCTCCATTATTCCCCTCACATGTGTCCTTTCTTGGGGCACCATTTTTAACCCTTGTCATTACAACATGAACATTTGGGAACTATAGTTTGATAACAAAAACATTGGTGCAATTGTCTTAAACATTGTTTGTTTGAGTGCGTGTGATTATATTGGTTTCTCTGTTAGGTTAGCTAGTTTACTTTCTCATATTGCATTGCATTATGTATGTTACATTTAGTTAGTTGTCATTTTACTTTCTCGTATTACATTGCATTATGTATGTTGCATGGATTTACATAGCAATGGAAAAATGTTAGTAATTTAGCTTTTCACATTATATTACATTTTTGTTCATTTCAATGAAGGCCGATGATATAGATGTAGGGGAAAAAAAGATATAAATAGGTTTTTATTGAAATGTTGGATGCAAAGATCAGGCTTATTCTATATTCACTTTGTTAATAATTTCTTCTCCATTATCATTTATTACCACTACTGATTTTTCTTCCAAATCACCCATGGCGATGAAAAAACACGTTTATCTCTATCCTTATTTTCTTCTCAATACCTGAAGGTTTCACATCTATTCTAACCTATTTTCTTCTACTTATTTCAATAATAGTTTTGATCGTCGATTGAACTATTCTATCACCCACTCGAAATTTGAGGGGATATCCTTCATTCCACTAAATTTTCTTAAAAATTTACTTGCTTATGCTTGTCTACTATATTTGAAGTGAAGTCACTTACTTCACCTCAAATAGGGGAAAATTTAGACATCTAAATTCCACTTTTGCAATCTTATTTCCAAACGCACGCAAATCACTCTCATTCTTTCCAAATCCATTATAATTAGTGGTTTTCACTAAATAACTAACATTCATTACCAATTAAGGAAATTAACACCATGTTGTTGATTGTGTAACCCCTTTCACATTCAATAAGCCACATTTTATGACAAATCGTAAGCCAAAATCCTCTTTAAAATAGACAATTAACAATTATAAGCTAATTAAGCCTATTTTGCCCTTGATTTGGTCAATATGCCCTAATATTGACTCAAAACCCTCTTCCACCACTCAAAATCACTCCATTCACCTATACAACGTCTCAACAAGCTTTAAAAGCTTATCCTAGCCTTCTAGTTGATCCTAAGTGGTCGATTAAGACTCTATACCTCTTAATCACTTGGTAATTCACTAATTGTGATCAGTAAGGCCTAATCATGATTAGTAATTCTAATCTAATTTTGGGATTTTAGTCTCACATTCACTGAAATACAATTTTCTCCCAAAAGGAAAACTATAAAAATAGTGCACCTCATTCCTTTATACTTTACACCATGCTTTGATTTGCATCTCATAAAATAAATATGTTATATAGCCAAGTTCAATCCTTTCTTAAAGCCTTGAACAAGGTTAGTAAATGAATAATCTAAAGTGACTAAACAAGTCATTTACAGAGGTGATTTCACCATTGTTTGGAGTAGCAACCATAACCATTTGATTTCCCTCTTAGGTCTATTTATGCCCATGTTAGGTAATTCAATCATATTAGTAGGCATATTTTATAGATCTTACATTGTGTTCATACTAGTTAAGCATTCCTTTTAGCTTCTATATTAATGTTACATTCCTAGACTTATAATCCTTAGCTATTAGGTGGCAATGGTGTTAGCCTTCCTTGATTAAATTTGTTATTTTATTTACAAAGTTTAGGGTGCTTTACCTTTCGAGCTCAGGACCATTGTTCTTCTACAAGATTTGGGCCATTTTTACTACGAGTTATGGATGATATGAATCCCTATAGGAAATATATGGACCATTTACCTTTTGAGATTTGGACCATTGTTACTACGAGCTCCAAGCCATTGATACTACGAGCTCTAGATGATAGGCATCCACATAGGCCATCTCCAAAAATTACTCTTCGAGCTCCGGGCCATTTATCTTATAGGATCCGGACGATTTTCATTTTGAGATTAAATGACAAGCGTTATGACCGAGATCTATACGAGCTGCACTATGAGCTCATGAAAATCTACATTTGACCAAATCCTTTGATATCAATGACAATAAATCCAACAATTACTTTAGGTTTAAGGCATATTAAATTACCCTAACATTATAAAACTAAAATTGGAGATCCCATTGACCATCACCACTTTAATTTTAGATTTTGAGAGAAAGCAATCAAGCTAATGTAAAAAAGGTAATTTGGAAGAAAAAACACTAGAGGGCCCATATAAATTGTCAAGGGTGCAAGAACATAGATTTGAAAATTCTAAGGATATTAACACTAATGGTGAATAAAATGTAGTAATTAAATTTAATTTCTTCAAATAACAACATATGGTGGTAACTATTTGTATTGAAAATAAATCATGATTAACTATAGAATAGAATATGAAATTAACCATGTTAGAGGGATATACCATGTCACATATGCAATAAATAATTATCATATGGATGTAAATTATACTAATATTATTAAAATTTCACTAATATAAATTGAGTCTATAGTTGATTTAATTTAATTTGAATTAAATATAATTGCAAAGTAACTATTGAAATAAATAATGTATAAATGTTGTAATATAGTAACGACATAAGTAAAATAAGATTTCAAATTTGAAACCCTAAGAAAAGAAGAAGGAGAGAGGACTTAAATGATATCCACGTAATTTCAAACTGGTGGGGTAAGGAAAAGTGATGACAAAGATTCAAACAACGTCATAATTAATCTCTCTGTAAGTTTTACAACTCACGAACAAGGTTGGGTAGGGGCACCCACAACAAGACAAAAATCCTGGGACTGATGAATGGATTTGGGAACCCATAAACTTGCGAAACTCTAGATATAGTTTTTTTGTGTCATAAGGTCTTCTCTGTTGCTCATTGTTGTTCACCTATTGTTCACACTATGATCTCCAAAGGTACTGTAACCTCCAAAAGATATTTTCACTTGCACAAGCACACAAAATACATCAAACTGAAAAAGGGAAAAGTAGAATGGGGAGTTGGAATGACCTCGATGGTCACCTCGAGAGTGAACGTACAACAAAGTGCTGCACTACATCTTAGACTCTATGTAATTCTTGTGAGTGTGTGTAGAAATTGTGCACTATGATGCCCTTGTTAGAGTTGCACTTGATAGAAGGTTGTAGCTATAATGTAGCAAAGTAGTAGAATGTGTGGATGGAATAAAATGAATTTCTCCTTCTTATGTTGTGTATGTATTACCTTGTCCCTTTAAATGGATGCTATATGAATTAATTTGAGTGCTTTAGGTACCTTTTGGATGTAATCTTAGGTGATTATAGTAATGCTTAACAATTGGTTCTTTATTTCAAACACATAACTATGTATTTATATGATTCCCTTATGTGAATTTCGTAATTAAAAACTGAAAGGATGACCTAAAATTTAAAATGATGCCCAAAATATATAAGAGACCCAAAAGAGTGAGTATAGTAGAAACATGTTCAAGGCATCTAGATGGGACAAGAGCACTTGGGTGTTGCTTTCTTGACCGGGAGCTAGTGTATGATGCCAAAAATGATATATCAAGTAAAGTTCCGATTGCGGTGTAGGGTGTGTAGGACCAAATAGAAAAATAAGAGCCAAATAAAATAGGCTAAAGGTAGTTGTCAATTACTAGTTTTCTTGCTTAGGAATGATGTAAATGCTAGCATGCTTTTAGGACCTATAAATGTACCCAAGTGCATGATTTTGTGTCTACATTTTCCCCACCTTATGTTGTTGAGTGAATACTCGATAACATAAAGTAGATAAGAGATGTGTACCTTATGCTCATGTAGAGCATTCGGTGAATAGTGTACCGAGTGGACAAGTGAATCGTGAAGTCATGCAAAGTGAAGCATGGATATTAGGAAAGGAAAGTGACTATAGGGGTGAATCATATGCGTTGCATTTCACCAATTGTTGTGCTTATATTTTTGTAGTAGGATGATTCTTTTTGCATATTAAGGATGGATTTGTAAAAGAAGAGTGAAAGAGTAGTCAAAGTCTTGTATATGAAAAATTGTGAGAAAAGTATGGAAAAGTGTGTAAAAGAAGTTGTAAAGGAAAGTGTGCACCTAATGTAAAAGAGTGTAAAGGATAGAAAAGTGTCCTAAAAATGATATGAAGAGAAATTCTTTTGGTGATCTCTCTCCAATAGCGTGTTTTTTTGACGATCTTACGCCAAGTGTGATTTTTTTGGGAAATATCATACTAAAGAGAAAGTATTGGGGAGATAGGTATAATGTTACTCTCTTTCCACGACTCTTCAAAATAAAAACTACTTTAGACACTAAATCATGCACTTGGGTACATTTATAGGTCCTAATAACATACTTGCACTCATATGATTCTTATGAGATAAAAGTACTAATTGAATAATTTATTTGGACTCTTTTCTTTCATCTTGGTTTCCTTCTTGGTATTACATGCCCCACTCACTAGTATGACCTTCATCACTTTAGTTTCTATGAGTCTAGATAGTAGTGCCCAGCCAAGAGGCCAACACCCTCATCTCTGCTAGGCACCCTTGACCTATTTGTATCTTACTCACCTATTTTGGGAATGTTTTAGATGTTGGGCATATTGATTTATTATGGGTCATCCTTTTAGTGGTCATTTACAAAATTCAAACAAGGGAATCATATAAATACAATGCTATGTGATCAAATAAAAGAACCAAGATCTAAGCATCTAATATCACCACCTAAGGTTGTATCCAAAGGCATTCTAAGAGCATCAAAGAATCCATCTAGCTATCATTCAAGGGACAAGGGGATGAATTCTTATGTATACACTTCATAGGAGGGGAAGTTCATTTTTTCATACACACATCTATTTACATTGGTGCATCTAGCTATTTCTCGCTATCAAGTACATCTTACACAAGAGATTCCTAGGGTATGATTCTACACAGAAAAAATTAAATAAATGGAGTTTGAAATGTAGTGCGAGTCTTTGATCATAAGTTAACTCGGTTGGGTGACCACCAAGGTCAGTTTGACTCCCCATTTTCATATCTTATTTTTTAGGATTTGATGTGTTTTGGGGTTTTGCATGATATCATTTTTTCAGGTTAAAGGTAAATTATATGGACCTAATATAACATACATGCAATCAACAATGAGGGTTAGTGACACTCTTACGAAAAAATGAAAAATAAATTTCAGAGGTTTTAAGCACTAATAGGTTCCCAAATAGGGCCTTTGGAGCCTAAGTTCCCTGTACAAGTCTAGGCGTCCTAGTCTCACCTATTTTGACATCTCTACAATTTTTTGTGCATGGTTATGAAAATTTGTTATCTAGTTCCAATAGTTTTCTAGCTCAGCATAATTTTTAGTTTATTGTAAATAAAATAAGTCTCTCTTCCCCTCTCTTGCACTTAGGGTTTCAAGTTCTCTTTGCCTACTTCTTATGTCTTATTTACACTTTTGTTATATTATTGTATGTGACTATGAAATATCCCCTATGGTTTAATGAAATTCAATCTTTGTTAAATCATTTGGTGTGCCTGAAATTTGATCGATTGAACCCTTCTTTCTTATTTAATATCCTAAGTTTCTTCTATCATGGCTAATTCCATCTATGAATTATTACAAGATCATCCTAAATTTATGGCTAAAATCAGATCTCTTCTAGTTAATACTTACATTCCTACTAATACTTATCTCAATAAGGTATATCCATTATTCGTTGATGCATCTCGAACACCTTACTTTCCAATCGATGCATTTGCCACTCTTTCTATCTACGATAATGATCCTTCTCTTTACATCAACACTTGCATATTTAAAATAGGGATTAGGTGATTACTATTTGATAATGGATCTGATCTCAATTTTTATAATATTACATTTATTCATCAGTTGGGCCTTTCCTCAGCTAATCTCAATCCAACATCCATTTTTATTTGTAGCTATGATTCTTATACAAGACCATGCATGGGACATATAACCTTACCTATAATATTTGGTCCAAAAAAATATCCCCACAATATTCCTTTTTATTGATGAAAATCTCCAATACAATTAATTACTTGGTAGACCATGGCTTCATGCTATGTAGGTAGTACCTTCTACAGTTCATTGATGTGTTAATTTCCTACATGATGGTTGTGCATATATTGTTCTTGCTAACTACAACCCATTCAAATATTACACTCTAGACCCACTCACTACTCTCCCTACTCCATTTCTCTATCAAAATGTTGGTCATCCTCATAATCCTCCTACATATCTCATTGATGATTATCAAATCACGAAACCTCCTACCCCTACCATTGATATGATTCATCTATATGGATCCATTTGTATGTTAGACAACGTCGCATCCACTTCACCCCCTCCGCTATTAATGCTATGGTAATTTATTGGGGTTATGTCCATACATTGGACATCGATTCACCTTCTTAATCTTCTCATGCACAATGATAATTGAAGCTTCTTCCTTTCACATGTAATATTTTCATGAATAAATCTTATTGGACGCATGTTACATTTGATCCTAATTTCTCTACTACTATTTGCACATATGAAAATTTTGATCGGTTAGGATTGACATTGGATGATCTCATCCCTTTAGCTCATTCTTCTCATCTCTATCATGGTTATGTTCATGTCATTTCTTCTTATGGTCTTCTTTTCTATCATCTCTTAGTATTTATTACACGTGATTCTCGCACTTCCCCACTCACACTTGGGAAGTCTTTGATTGACTACATTAGGGAAATTTGGATCCGAATCAAATCAATATATCATTCCATATGCCTTTTTCCATGTTTTTATTTGCAATGATTCATTTCTTGGATATTCACAAAATCTTACTCACTAGTATGCACATGGATCTCCATTACCACCTTTCAGTGATGAATAATACATAATGGGCATGTACAACTTACGTCACAATGGCTCTTTATATGATCAATTGAATGATATTGCTTATAAATTCTCTGATGCTTTTCCATTCAAATTTGACCATGAAAATAATTACCTTTTAGATGATGTTACTTGATTATTCTTCACATAATACTCTTGGGGGAATTATGCTTACTATCTCCCCTCGTATAGCACTCACATTTGTCTTTCTTTTGTACTAATTCACATCATAAATTAATATCTATTTTTTTCATTCATCATAGGCACACTTTGATACACAAAAATGGTATCGTCATTACCTGATGATGTAATCTCTTGATACAATTCACAATTGATTTGTTGAGGGAATAGTAAATCCATGAACGTCACACATTAAACATTTCTACACTCAGCACATTCATGACTCTTTCTTACATCACATTATGGTACAACACACTTCCCAATGATGTAGTCTAGCTCCATGGTTCATACTTAACTACGGAGGGTCTAAATCTGAAATGAACCTCACCTCATCACATTCACACTCTTTATGCTCCATTATTCATCGATCATATATTTCTAGTGCATACAATTCAAAAAATTTCCCAATGACATACTCTTGTTCTATAGTTCATTCTTGATTGTCAAGGGGTATTTTATAAATGAACCTTATCTCGGAGTAAGTGCACCAAGTTGGGGGGCCAAAAGGGGATCTTAAGTGGATGCATTTTTCTGAAAAATAAAATACTTCAACTTGTATGAATTTTTTGAAATAGTTACACTCAAAATTGGAAGATGTTGTATAAACATGAATCATATCATTTTGAGTCTAGTTTCTAAGATACTAGATTTTAGTGAAAACAGATAAGATTTCGTGGTTCAAATAACTAAAATACCAACATGTTCTCATGTTTTTATTAAAAAACATAATAGAGTAAATTTCATTGCCCCCACCATTTTTTGAGCACAATTTAGTATTTTTGAAAACCCTTCAGTAGAAACATAACTAAGGGCATCTAGTTTGGGCTCCATTTTTAAAAATATTTTTAGTGAGTATTTTTTTCTTCTTATTTTTATAGCACACAATTTTACATTTTAAAACACAATGGAGCTTTGTTGTGCCCCCTAACTACTTAAAAAATATTAAAAATAGATTTTTTTGAATATGTATATAATTAGTCCTAGTTTTGGCTAGAATATTTTTTTCAATTTTGATGAGCCAAAAAAAGATACATGACAAAAGATAGACATGTTTAAAATTCAAAAACTAGCTATAAAAAGACATATTTAGAAAATAAACAATAAAGAAACCTTATATTAGTAAAAAAATGAAAATTTATATTTTTAGAAAGAAGAAACTCTACTCTACGTCGTGGTATAATTTTTAAAAAATGAATCGATCGTTTTATGTTAATTTATCATGGCGGAAGTGGATTTTTTACATTTCCTACAAAAACACGTTGTTTTTGTGTTTGTGCGGAGTTCATGCCTCAAGCTTGGGGATCAAAGCTGGATCAAGCCTTGAGGCATATCTTGGAAAAAGTAAAAACAAAAATGCATATGCATTATAACGCGTACACACTATAACACGTATGCACAATATATACACATTATAACGTGTATGCGTTCTTCATAGTATGAACATTATATGTGCTTTTGACATGCTTCTATTTATAATTTTTAAATTTTTTTCATTTATTAATATTTATACTTTATTATTTCTTATACTATAAATTTATTTTAGTAAATATAAGAAATTAGGATCACTTTGCACTTTATGGAACTAGTTTCACAACTCCATTAGTCATAGTTTAAGAGATAGTTTTTATAATATAATTTGGTTAGTATATTGATAGTTTTCAAGATTTAAACATTCGGCCTAAATATTTTAGCATTTAAATTATAAAATCAAAACCCTAAAACTTGAGCCTTAAGCCCTAATCCATATAACCTAAACCTTAAACCATGAATAATGAGCCCTAAATGTGAAACCATAAACCATAAACCATAAAACCTAAACCCTAAATCTTGAGCCCTAAACCCTAAACCCTAATCCTTAAACCCTAAGTCCTAAGTTCTAAGCCTTAAGCCCTAAATCCTAAAAACTAAACCTTAAACATTGAACTCTACAACCTAAAACATTAACCCCGATAGCTAAACCCTAAATCCTAAACCCTAAATCCAAACATAATAAACCCTTAACCTTAAAAATTTAATCACGAACCCTAAATCCTAAACCATAAACCATAAACCCTAAAACCTAAACCTTGAACCATGAGCCCTAACCCCTAAACCCTAAACACTAAATCTAGATACCCGAGCTCTAACCCCTAGATCTTAAACCCGTAACTCAAACCCAAACCTTTAGCCATAAACCCTAGAACCTAAACCTTAAACCCTTAACTCTAAGCCTTGAACCCTACACCTTGATCCATGTGCCTTAAAATCTAAACCCAAAACCTAAAACCTAAACCTTAAACCCTAAGCCATAATCACTAAACCCTAAATCTAGAGCCCGATCTCTAACCCCTAACCTTAAACCCATAACTTAAAACCCCAAACCCCGAGCCATAAAACTTAAACCATAAACCCTAAACCCTAAGCCATAAACCCTAAACCCTAAACCCTAATCCTTAATCCTTATATCCACGATCCTATTAGTGTGAGTTATCCTATGTGTCCTCCTCTCATGTTGGAGGGTCATCTCACATGGGTTAGGTTTAGGGTTTCATTGTGTGTCATGCACTAGGGTTACTCAGCACCCTATATGTACCCCTTTTCTATTCATTTATGAGCATGCCAAGACACTCTGCTGTCTTTCCTCTTTACAAGATTTGTTTCTATTGAGTAAGTTCTTCCATTACTGATCAATTTTTTCCTTTCTATCACTGGAGCTTTCACGATTCCGTTGGAGTGCAACTACTTCGTGGTGCCTCATTTCCGATTCGATTCTCACAAAATATTTTCATGGTATCAGAGCTGAGATCGGGTAAACGTGCACTCGATTTATTTTTGTTGTTGCTATTACTCTTACTTGGTTTTGTTATTTTACTCTTCATGCAAGTCTTTTGATCACTATTTTCTGGAAATTATCTTGCTAATATCTCTAACAAGCTTTCTCGGAAAGTTTTTGTGTTTTTTTTCTTGTGCATGTTGTCTGTGGTTGCAGGATCCTTGAGTTCTTCAGTCGTGGTTGCTCATCAACAAACTGTTGTCCCTCTGACCATTTTTAGACTGTTCAAACTGCCATCATTGTTCATTCACGTGGCCTAAATTTTTTCTTCATTCTAGGCGTTTTGTGGACTGTTCCGGCATTTTCTTGGACCTTCCAGGCATTTTTGATTGTTCAAGTTTTTTTATTGTTTAGGCATTTTTTTATTATTCAGGCATTTTTAATCATCTGCCACGTTTTTTTTGCTTCACAGGCATTTTTAATCACATATGCCACGTTTTTTGGGTGTGGGCAAGTCAGTAACGTGGTTGTACGAGGCATTTTTTGGACATTGCGGTGTTTTTTGTTTCTAGGCATTTTTAAACAACTCTGCCACGTTTTTTTGGTCTGAGCAAGGTAAAACACTGTTGTAAACACTCTGCGTGGCCTGGTACATGTTAAACAACTCTGCCACATTTTTGCTTCTGCCTGGCTCTTTCCCTTGGCACCCACGCACCTGCAAACAACTCATTAATGCCAAAAACGGCCTGGAAACTCTCGCACGACCTGCAACCTTCTCTGCGTTTTTACACTCCAGCGTGGTTGTTCTTCTTATTTTTGGTAAGGTTTCAACCATACACCTTTTCCTTTGGTAAGTTTGTTAATTTCCTTCTTTTTTCTCTCTAAAATCCTCAGTTTTTTAGAAAAAATGGCTGTGTTTTCCTTTTTTTTAAAAGCTTTTCTTTTAAAACAAAAAAATCAAACAAACTTTCTAAATCAACACAGTTTGTTTTAAATCAACAAATCTTTCTTTATTTAAAAGAAACTTTCTAAAACGCCTTCCATCATTATTTATTTAAAAATCTTCTCTTAAAACGCATTCTTTCTAAAACTTGAAAGTTTTAGAAAATATTCAAAAAAGTGCTTTTTAGTGATTTGCTTAATTAAAGCCTTTTTCAACATTCATTAGATTTAATTACATTAGATCTAATTTAATTTCACCTTATTTAAACTATATTTCTTTGGCATTATAAAATTTGGTCTGTTGGCTTGTTGTATTTCTAACCTTCCGTCGAGTGTCGAAGACGAAGGGTGAGGTCCGGGATTGGCAGGTGGCTAATCCCCCCTCGCAATACAAACAAACCCTATCTCAAATTCCATGTTGTTTCCAACGAGCATACATACGACACCCTTTGCATGCATTTAGGGCACTTTTTTAATCCGTTTGCAGGCTTATTGGTTTTTTCTCATCAAATTGCGGGAATTGGTTTTTGCTATAACTTTTGACTCGTTGCTTGGTTTTGAGCACTTATTTAGTCAAAGTTGCATGTTTTTTCACACTCTAGATGATGGGATCATTAGCTTTGTAAACGCACTAATTTTATAAAGTGCCGCATTTTGGGGGGTGTCTTTGTTTTGCTTAATTCAGCTCATTCTTTTGAGCTTTGTTCCATTCCTTTTTTCATGGACTTGTGAGTGCGTCCGCCACAATCTTACGATAAAGGGATTATTTTGTGTGATGTGAGACACTTTTTCTCACCACCAGGGTTGGCTTTCACCTCCTTTTTGTTTTTTGCTTGTGCTTGTTTACGGTGTTCCTCTTTTGTTGTGCTACATGAAACACTGTTGTGGTCTCCTCTCTTGCGCGTTATTACGCTAATTGCAAGATGAGTTACCAAGTGTTTCAAACCACACACACGGACCCGATTGTAATCAACGCACTAAACTATAAAGTGCTGAAAGCAGGGGGTTGTTATTGTCCTAGGTGGTGGTGTTTCTTTTCTGTATTTCTTTCTCTCTCTCTCACTATGGATGCACTTTCAATTCCTTTGCTTACATCGTTCAAATTTTTTCGAATGGAGATAAAAAATAATAATGAAACTAAGGGGTAAAGGGTTATACCGCATCACCATGGGAACTGAGACTGAACCAGATGATGAACTTGAAAAATATAAGTGGTTAAACCGTAGTGATGAAGCTTTAGGTCTTCTTTGCATGTCTGTTTATCCTGACTTTCTCTTCCACATTGAGGCGTACGAAATACCTACATCTACATGGAAAATGTTGGATGTGATGTTTAGAAAACTAGATGACATGAGAGTGCATGAGTTGGAAAACAAACTACTAGGGTTAAATCCTAGTGACTTTGAAAACCTATAAGCCTTCTTCTCAAAATTTGTCCACATTAGATTATTGTTAAAAAGATTTCAAGTAGAAAAGAAAGATTCTCAACTGATCTTGTCGATTCTCTCTAAGCTAGGTCCCGAATATTCTGTCTTTGTGTCAACTTTCTACGCTACAAAAGTTGCTTTGGGCGATACTTGGATGATGCCCTCCTTTGACTGTTTTTCGTCCCAACTCATTTGAGAATAGGACAAACTCATTCAAATGGGGTCTCTCAAGTCCAAGTCACATGCCCTTGTAGCAAGTACTAGCAAGGGAAAGAAGACTGAAAAGAAGAAAGAAACTAAGGATCAACCTAAGAAAGAAACCAAGATCAAACCTAAAAATGACACAAACACTTCGACTTCTAAGCCTAGAGCACAGAAAAGAAAGTATTTTTGTTCCTATTGCAAGAAGACTGGTCATGACGAGCAACACTGTTTTAAGAAACAGATTGATCACTTATCTCATTTACTTGAGAAAAATAAAATAAGTGTTCCTGAATCAATAAAACAAAGTGCTCCGAAGGCTGAGTCTTCTGCTGCAAAAGGTGCTAGAAATGATAAGAAGAAAGGAAAGGCCCTTGTAGCCAAATTTTCTCCTTCATCGACATGGATTATAGATTTCGGTGCCTCACACCACATGGGTTCTTCGCATGTTGAGTTTTCCAACATTGAACCTTGTGGAATGTCCCAAATCACGATGGGTAATGACACGACAGTGTCGATTTCCGGTAGTGGATTGGTAGAGATGGATGGGGGAACATTTAACCAAGTGTTGAGTGTTCCTGATCTCTCTACCAATCTCATATCAGTTTACCAAATTACTCACCTTGGTGAAGGAATGTGAGTGGAATTTGGTCCTAAATCAATGATTATTCGCGAGCTTAACATTGACACTACAGTGGCTGAGGGAAAGATAGATCACCGTTCACGGTTGTACACCTTCTCCCACTTTACTTGATTCTACACCTTTGCCTTGCTCACTCATGCAAATGAGGTTAGTAAGTTATGGCATGAGCGTTTTGGACATCTAAACTATCGCTACCTTGAACAACTGAGTCAAAATGAAATGGTCAATGGGTTTCCTCGCGTTAAGTTTTCTAAGGGTCTTTGTGAGGGTTGTACCCTTGGAAAGCATCCTGAAAATAACTTTGACAAAGGAAAATCCTGGAGAGCCACTCGTCCCTTGGATCTTGTTCACAACGATGTTTCTGGTCCATTTCCTTCTCCTTCATTTACTAGAGCTCTTTATGTGCTAACCTTCATTAATGACTATTCGCGATATACTTGGGTATATTTTCTTAAGCTCAAGTTTGAAGTCTTTGAACATTTTAGGACTTTAAGGCTCTTGCTGAGAAATAGGTGGAACGGTCTATCAAGGTTCTCTCGAATTGACAATGGAGGTAAATATGTAAACAATAGGTTCATAGATTTACGTAATTCTAAAGGGATCCATTTTGCAGCATATAGTTGCTTATAGCCCTTCAGAATGGAGTCGCGAGAAAAGAAAGAACCGTACTCTAAAGGAGATGGCCACTTGTATGATTCACTCAAAGTCTCTTCCTCCGTAGTATTGGGCCGAAAGCAGTGAATTGTGAAAATTACATTCAGAATTGTGTTCCACACAAGGCAGTAAGAGGGATGACACCCTTTGAAGCCTGATTTGGATGTAAGCCTAATGTTGAGAATTTTCGAGTCTTCGGATCCAAGGCTATGGCTCGGATTCCCAAGAAGAAACGTAAGGCCTTTAAAACACAATCCAAACCTTGTATCTTTGTAGGGTATCCTAATGGAATGAAGGGATATCTATTGATGAATTCTACTTCTCATGAGCTATATATTGAGAGAAGCGATAAGTTCTATGAGTCTTCTTCGACTTCTACTTCTCCACCTATAGAGGTTCTTCAGCTTGCTGATTTGGATTTTGACTCATTAGATTATGATACTGTTAAGCGTGCTCCTCTTCTGGATCCTCCCAACCATCAAACCTTTAAGTCTTCTGATTCTAACAGTAGTGATGATGAGGACTATGTCCCTTCTCACTCAAGTGAAGAATCTTCTGAATCTAAGCCTGATCCTCCTGGTCCCCTTTGGGCTAGGAAAATTTTTCAAAGTGCTGGAGATTTAGTTGGAGATACTTCGGATATGAGACGTACTCACTCAGATTTAATTAGACCCCACTCCTTTGCCTCTACTTCTGATCCACAGTCTTTCCGGGAGGCTTCTGGTATTCCTGAGTGGGATTCTGCCATGGATGAGGAGTATTCCTCTCTCATGAAGAATGATACTTGGGACCTCACCACTCTTCCGAAAGGAAGAAAAATTGTTCGGTGTAAGTGGGTGTTCGAACAAAGTATGGAGTAGATGGAGACGTCAAAAATTTTAAAGCACGATTAGTAGCTAAGGGTTTCTCCCAGATAGTTGGGGTTGATTATACTGAAACCTTTACTCCGGTTGTGAAGATGACTTCTATTTGACCGACCCTAGCCATTTCTGTAGCGAATAGATGGAAAGTCCATCAAATGGACGTTAAGATTGCCTTCCTTCATGGTGACCTAAAGGAAGAGATCTATATGGAACAACCTTTGGGTTATGTCCAGATTCCTCCCTCATTTAAAAGTTAAAGAAGTCCCTTTGTGGCCTTAAACAAGCCCCTTGGGCTTGGTATGCCAAGATGGACTCCTTCTTACTTACATCAGGTTTACTAGGTGTCACTCTGATCCAAATGTTTATATTCTATAGCAAGATGACTCCATACTCATTCTTGTTCTCTATGTTGATGAATTTTTGATCATAGGTAGCTCTTCCTCTATTATTGATTTTGTGAAGATCGCCTTAGCCAACAAGTTTTCCATGACTGACTTAGGTCTGCTTCATTACTTCCTTGGGATCCATATTTCACAATCTGACTCGGGAATCTTGATTTCACAACCTAAGTATGCTCTTGATTTGCTAGCTCGGTTTCAGATGTCTGATTGCAAGTCTTCTCCTACTCCTTTTCTTTCCGGGGTTAAGTTGGTTTCAGATTTCTCTACTCCCTTGGTTGATGGTACTCTTTACCGATAGTTAGTTGGGAGCTTGATCTACTTGACTCACACTCGACTAGATTTATCATATGTTGTTGGGATCGTGTCCAGATTCATGCAGGAGCCACATGAGCTGCATTGGAAAGTAGCTAAATGGATCCTTCATTATGTTCGTGGCACTTATGCTGATGGCATACACTATCATGGAGGGGTTGATATTGACTTGATTGGGTTCACAGATTCTGATTGGGCCAGTGACTTAGATCATTGGAAATCTACTTCTAGCTATAGTTTCTCTCTTGGTTCGGGTCCTATTAGTTGGTCTAGCAAGAAGCAAAATGTAATTACAATATCATCTCTGAGAGGTAGAATACGAGAGGAGCGATCACGCCATCACGAAGCTATTTGGCTACAGGGTATTCTGATAGAGTTTGGCATCCACTTTCGGTGGCCTACCATTATCTACTATGATAACATGAGCACTATCTCTATTTGTAGAAATCTAGTTCAACATCAGTGGATGAAGCACATTGAGATCCATATGCACTTCATACGGGAGCTTATTCATGATGGTATCATCGACATTTAGTACATTCAGACAGTTGATCAAATTATAGACTTATTCACCAAGCCTTTCATTGAGATGAAGTTTCTTCACTTACGGTCTCTTCTTGGGGTGAGGTCTTCTGCAGCTGCCCATCTTCTTAGGGCTATTTAGTCCTTCTTTTCTTCTTCTTCTTCTAGGAAGATTGTGTTTGTATATGGGCACCTTATCAGGCCTTTAGTTTTCGGGCCCCATTGACACATATTTCTTAGTTGTTTAGGAGTGTCTTCCTCTTCCTTTTGACTCATCATAGCCGCTACCTCAACTTTGATGAAGGGGGGGTGTTAGTGTGAGTTATCCTATGTGTCCTCCTATTATGTTGGAGGGTCATCTCACATGGGTTAGGTTTAGGGTTTCATTTTTGTCATGCACTAGGGTTACTCAGCACCCTATATGTACCCCTTTTCTATTCAATTATGAGCATGCCAAGACACTCCATTGTCTTTCCTCTATGCAAGCTTTGTTTCTATTGAGAAAGTTATTCCATTCTTGATCAATTTTTCCTTGCTATTGTCTTTGGAGCTTTCACGATTCCATTGGAGTGCAACTAGTTCGTGGTGCCTCATTTCCGATTCGATTCTTGCAAAATATTTTCATATCCACGATCCATAAACCCTAAACCATGTACCTAAGCCCTAAAATCTAAACCTGAATCACTAAACCATAAACCCTAAACCTTAATCCCTAAATGCTAAATCTTAAACCTTAAACCCTAAACCTTGAACATTAAATCCTAAACCATAAACCTTGATCCCTAAACCCTAAACCCTAAACCTTTAACCTTAAACCCTGAGCCCTAAACACTAAACCCTAAACCCTGAACTCTATGACCTAAACCCATAACCACAAGACCTAAACCCTAAAACTTGAAACCAAAATAATGCACCCTAAACCCTAAAAACTAAATCCTAAACCGTAAAACCTAAACCCTAAACCCTAAAATCTAAACCCTAAACCCTAAACCTTGAACCTAAGATCGAGCCCTAAACCATAAACACTAAATTGAGAGCCCTAAGTTGTAACCCCTAAACCTCATATAGTTGTAGTAGATCTTATGAGTGAGTTTATCTTTTTAATATCAATATTAGGACCATATTTCCTAATCTTATTCCTAGAATTCATCATTGAGATTGCTTATACTGACTACCTTGTTTATGAGAGGTGGGACGGTAAAATAAATGGATATTACATCTACCTTGTCCCTTGTAATGCATATTACACATCTCTTCCAAACTCGTTTAACCCCAAATATAATTGTTCTCTTAAATGTGAATTTCTTCACACTCGAAATAAATTTCACATTTCTCATATTTCCATGTATGCTATCATGCAAGTAAGGGTGACCCATTGGAAGTGGAAAAAATAACCATCACAAAAAAAAATTAATCTCTAAGGAAATGGAAGAAACACAAAGAATATACCATTGCAGAGGTGTAGGATCAAAACAAAATTTATTGCAATATCCTCTCCTCCGGAGAAAGAGAAATCTCTTCTCTACTGGAATGGATATAAAATTTGTCAGAACTTCTTAGAGTTTTCAAAACAAGCATAGATACTAGGGAATGGATATGAACACAAAGGTGTTATAAATCACCTAGTAAATATTTCTTGTTTAGTTTTTAATGGGAGTCAGCTAGCCTACGACTTAGTGGCATTCCATTCATTGATAATTCCTTCTATGATAAACACATGGATGCTTTCAAAAGTGCCTTTAAAAATATAGGGGTAGTCATCAATCCTAGAGAAGGGTGTGATCTAATTTCTAAAGAACTTGAAATTCATACAAATTTAAAGGTTATAACATGAATTTACAAATATCTATGTCATTATAAATGGAAGCCAAGTAACGGTGTCTCCCTATATCCATGGATCGTGGACTCTTTTGGGGTATGTGGAAGGATTGTACATTCGGGAATCATTGAGTGATTGAATCGAGAATGTCATTACATACGGAGAAATATTTTCAAACATTGGAGTAATGCATCTTGGAAAATAAAATTAAACCTCATAAATCCTCTCACATTGCTAGCTTACACAAGTTCTTGGCATATCACAATTTTTATTTGAAAGAAACCTTTATTCTTGATAGCTTACAACTCAAAGAATTATTAAAAAGAGTTTCAAAAATTCATTGTACCAATTTTTCTTGGATATCTAGAACTTCCATCCCTAAAAATATCAACAGATGAAAGACATGAAATTGTGATGGCTCTCTTTGAATCTTATGCCTAGGAAGAAAATGAACCATTTTCATTTGAATACTCTATGTCAATACTAATAAGAATTGGTAAGAGACAAAAAATTATAGTAAGTTAAATATTTTCCATGCGATGGGAAAAATAAGATAGATGTATTGGGTAACATTTAGATGTATTGAGTGAGTTATGATTATTGGGTGTGGATCAGCATCAATAATACTCCCACACGTGTTGACTTAAAAAATATGATTATGTAAATCATGTCAAATAATCAAGATAGTGTGAAGTATATGGGGAATTCCAAGTGGAGTTACATTGATTTGAAAATCACGCATGCGGGCTGCACCTTTGTGTCGCTAAAATTTGGATACAAGGTTTCATAGGCGAAGACAGTAGTAATGTGATTGATGATAGGGAGCGGGCTAACAAAAAGGCCGTTATTCCCACATGTAATTTTCCATAGGCTCAGATCAGCAGACACGCAGCCATTCGTGGGAAAAGCAATGGCTCTCATTTCCAACATTGTGTGGATTACAACAGTAAAAAGCAGACTGGCTTCAGCGCTCACAAGGATTTGGGAATTTGTTGCAAATAGTTAAGCATAGTGAAGATGGGGGGTCCCCCTTGCCAAATTGAGCCTAGTGTGGACCCGGAATGGAAGGATAATATTGAGCTATGGAGCATACTCAGCAAGGGTGGCATCACCAACTTCATGGAGAAGGTTCAGGGGCATGATCAAAGCATCTCAGTGCATTTTGTGAAGGATTGGAAGGAGCGGACTGTGGAATATGGGGGTAGAAGATCTTGGTCAATGAGGAACTTATTGCTGAAGCGACTGGCCTTGGCTTGGAGGGCTACCATTTTTTAACAAAAGGGTCGACAGAGATGTTAAAGAGAGGAGATTTGTGGAGGGAGTTGAGAAGCTGATCTACGTTACAACGGGCCTGCTTGTTAGCTTGATCCCTCCACCTTATGATGAGGTTACTCACATGATGATATGGTTCATTTCCTTGGAAGGAAGGTTTGTCACTATACCTACTAAGCACCTTATCTTTCTTAACCACTTCCATAGGAATCGCATGGTTTGTTTCCCCCATTACTTGCTGAACTCTCTTGAGCACTCCATTTTGGAGTTTCAAAAGCATACCGGGTGGTTCCTTTACACCAGGGGCTTATTTTTTGTTGCATAAATGCTATCTTCTTAAGTTTCTGGTCTCCCATCCTCTTCTAGCTCAGTTCCCCCTCTGTAGGGTTTCATATCTGCTAGCCCCATTTCTCCATTCTCTGCCCCACCACCGTCTTTGTCACCCCCTCACGGCCATCCAGGATTCTTCTTCCATTCCCCCTACTTCTGCTCCTGCCCCCCACTTCACCTCCACCTCGACCAGACCGGTTACCAGGGATTCTAGAAAGCTTAACCTTGAGACTCTTGCTGTGGGGAAGGGTCCTCATGAAATTGAAATTACACATGACCTACTGAATATTAGCAGTGCCAGTCCCTAGGATGTGCATATGGAAAGCTCTTCAAAAAGGTTGGAAGCCTTAGAGGCTGATATGAAACTGTTGAAGGATGAGGTTAAGAACTTGGCAAAACAGAAAGGTAAGAGGAAGAAGGAGGAGGAGGTGGATATTGATAACAGCCAAATTGATGATATCTACAAGAAGTTGAACTCCTTAGACTCCCATTTAGGGAAGGCAAAAACTCATCATGATTACAATATGGCCATCTTTAGGGTGATTGAGGAGTTCATTGAGAAACATGTCAAAAGTATCTCAACCTCGGTGGAGTTAAAGCAACACTTTGGGGCAATGATAAGGAAAGTAAAAGGACCATTTATCGGCCTAGATAAGACCGACGCGCCCACATGACTACTTTGGGTATGTTCCATTTTGGAAGAATATCAAGACCAACATAGACAAAGCTGCCAAAAAGTAGTTGTAGATGCTTTAGTTGTTCTTGTCTATTTTTTTGCTATTTTTTTTGCGGTCTCTCTACTGCTTTTTTGCAGTGTTTTTGTTGTTTTGTCTTGTTTGGGTAGCTATTTTTTGGCTACTTTGGGCTTCATTGTCACATTTGGATTTTGATCCTTTTCTCTCTGGTTTTCATTCCTATTCTGGCTCCTAGGCCATCTTTTGTACTCAAGGGTATAGTCCCTTTCAAAAAACTATTTTCCAATAATAAAAAAACATTTAGATGTATTGGGTAAAATATCATTAGATGAAAGGCATCAAATTGTGATGACTCCCTTTGAATGTTCTTCCTATGAAGTAGATGAAATATTTTAGTTGAATACTCTCCTTAAATAACTATAAGAATGGATAACACACATAAAATTATAGTGAGTGAAAGGGTGAGCCTAAACCACGAGCCCTAAACCCGAGTTATAAACCCTAAACCCTAAACCATGTTCCCTAAACCCTGAACCTTGACCCTTAAACCTTAAACCCTAATCCATAAACCATAAACTCTAAACCCTAAACCCTCAACCCTAAACCTTAAACCTTGAGCCATAAACCCTAAACCATGAGCCCAAAACCCAAAACCCTAAATCCTAAACCCTAAACCCTAAAATCTAAACCATTAACCATGAGCCCTAAATGATAAACCACGAGCCCTAAATTGTAAACCATAAAACCTCAACCCTCAATTGTATAACCTAAACCCTAAACCCTAAACCCTAAACTCTAAACCCTAACCCTTGATGATAATCATATCTTGACTTTGTCATTATACCCAAATCTCTCCAAAGAACAAGCTAAAATGAGCTAGTCATGCCACTGAGGTATCTAGGACCATCATGTGTGAAGTATTAAGGCATCATCTATCTCCATGAGATACATATGAGAAAATACACATATGAGAATATTGAATTTGATTCCATAAAAGGATGATTTTAGAGCAGGAAAGGTGAAGGGATGATATTTATATGGAGTAGCATGTTTCTAATAATGAGAAATCATCCGAGTTCTCTTGATGCAACTCACTTGGTATTATTTGTAAACAATCATTCAACACCTAGTAGTTTGATAAAAAATTAAGGAGGAGGCACATTACAATCACCTCATTTTTCCATAGGATAAGAATCCCATCCAGGAGCAATTTTCTATCTACAAAGTGAGGGTCTCATTTTAGTAAGAAATAGAGAAACATCATAGAGTTGATTCATGGTCACTAGAGTGAATTATGGACCAAATTTGAAAATTAGTACCAATTCAAGTAGTAATAGGGCCAAAATCCAATCATGAAGGTGAAAAACTAACAAAGCGATTATATGTTTTTGCAAAACAAAGACCGACTACAATATATAGGGCACGAAGTTTTTAGGTCACTACTTGAAATTCTAAAAATGAGTAAGTAATAAATATAGTAGATTTTGAAAAACTATCTTCTAGATTATAATTGTCAGAGCTATAGGACCACTTCCATCAGGTGCAAAGTGACCCTAACTTCTTATATTTAGTAAAATAAGTATAATATTTCTTATATTATTTCTTATACTTAAACATTTATTTTAGTAAATATGGCCCCTTCAGCCCTTCCAAACTTCGTATAGCTCAAAATGCCTACACATTTTATAGCACTAGAAACACATATGCATTATAATATGTACATGTTTTATTTAGGTTCATGAATTCCCAAGCTTAGGAAAACATAACACAATCATGTTGTTGCAAAATGCAATCGCATTTCTGTCATGTTTAGTTTTTTGTCCACTTTTTGGCCCCTAGATTGGTGCACTTAACCCTTATTCATTAATGTGATGGGGCATGCTCCCCTATCACATTTATCTTGCATATCAATTCATTTCACTCATACACAACATGTTATGTATCTTGGTTGCACATTGTACTTGTTTTCTTATATTCACATTTACACTTTTATGACTATGCTAGTCGGATATCTTGTATGTCATTATATTTTATATATACACATGCACATTCACTTGTTATTAAATTGTGAATGTAGAGTTTTTACATCACTTTAAACGCATCATTGATGTTTGGAACTATACCTCTTATCATCCGATTGAGGCTCCTAGGGGCATCTAGTTTCGTACACATCACGGATGGTATTATTCTTCTACATGGTACTTTTCACTTTTACTAGCACACTACTATATCGATATATACACATCTTGACATAATTTTTATCTTTATAACATGCTAATGGGTACTTCATGTGTATCATTTGCTTTGTAGGAACTATTTGAAGCCATGGTTGTTTCTTAATATTTTCTTGCTATTGTTTACCATTGTCTTCCATTTTTACGGGATATGCCCTTTTTCTTGTTTATACACTATATAATTTTGGCCACTTCGGACTTGATTGTCTTGTTACATTATGAGTGATGTCCCATGCTTGTAACCCAATTTTTTTGGTCTACATTTTCTTCTTACTTGTTAGATTACACACTATATTTTATATGTGTATTTTTCTTGTTTGAATTAATACATATCCTAGAAAATTTGTTTACATGTGCCTCAGTTTCTTCCAAGAACATAACATCCCTATGCGGGATATTAATTTTACATCATCATCCATTCCTCTCATTTGAGTACGAATACTCTAAATTATGTCACATGCACCCAAAATGAGGGGTCCATACATTAGGTGAATCAATAATCCCATTCAGCAATACACAATTACGATTCGGACCTTCACTTTGTATAGGAACATAACAATCTCTACTTAGAGAAACAAACCAAAATATGAATTAGGTCCTTAGCATAACACAAAAGCCATTACCTAGAGATATAAATGAGTACATGAGAACTCCCGACCTTTTCCTGTGCACCTATGAATAGGGGGAGTTACAATTTTTTTCTCAGATCAACATAGTTTTCAATATTACACAGAGTAGTTTTCACAAGATCTGAACCTGATCCTCGAACAATCATAATGAATTCTATCTCTATTTTTCTTCGATTTCATTAGATTGAATCGGATCAAATTGGAATAAAGAAGGATCACATGATCTGTAGTGGTGTATAAAATTTTGGGAATCAATCATGGATGGAGAATAACACTAGACCTTTATCCCCAACACTTCTTCTTCCATGGCATGAGATCACCCTAAGAACTTTCTCTTAGTGTGAGATCACCCAAAACACTTTCCTTTTATAGTAGTTCAAGATACTTTCTATATTTTTACTCATCATATATTAGGTGCACATGTTCCTTTTACTACGTTTGTTCATTTTTACACACTTTTTACATATTTAAATCAAATTTTACATACACACATATTTGATTACTCTTTTTTCTCTCATCTTTGCAAGTCCGTCCTTATAAGAAGCAATAATACCATTAGAAAATACATAAAACAAAAGAGAAAATGATAACAGTACAATTTTATACAACGTGCTACAACATCATATGCTTCTCCCCTAGGGTCACTTCCTCTTCCTTAGCCTCCATGCTTCATTTTGTTCACTCCACAATTTTTCTTGTCTCCTCGGCACACTTTTTCCATTGATCTACATGGTTATCATGTATGCATATCGTATCTACTTTATATTATCAATAATTTTCTAAATAACATAAAGTGGGGGAAAATGTAGACACTAAATCATGCACTTGGGTACATTTCTAGGTCATAATAACATACTTACATTCATATGATTCCTAAGTGAGAAAAGTACTAATTGACTACTATTTTTGGCCTCTTTACTTTCTTTCTAGTTTCCGTATTGGTCTTAAACACCCCACTTCCTAGTCGACCTTTGTCACTTTAATTTCTCTCGAGTTTGGACACCAAGTGCGAGTCTAGATGCCATCACCAAGGTGCCCGGGAACCCTTGTCCCCTCTAGGCACCCTGAGATCTTTGTATCAAACTTGCCTCTTTTTGGAATGTTCAAGTTGTTAAGCATATTGAATTCTTATGGGTCGGTATTTTAGTGCTTATTTACGAAATTAAAACAAGGGAATCATATAAATATAATGCTATGTGATCAAATAAAATAACCAAGCTCTAAGCATCTAATATCACTACCTAAGGTTACATCCAAAAGAATTTTATGAGAATCAAAGAATCCATCTAGCTATCATTCAAAGAACAAGGAGTGCATTCTTATGCATACACTTCATAGGAGGGGAAGTTTATTTTTCCATACAAACATCTATTTACATTGCTACATCTAGCTATTTTTCGCTATCAAGTGCATCTTTCACAAGATATTCCTAGGGCATAATTCTACACATAATCACAAAACTACATGGAGTATGAAATGTAGTGAAATGCTTGGTCATAAGTTCACTTAGTCCAATGACCATTGGGGTTATTCCGACTCTCGATTTTCATATTTTATTTTTTAGGATTTTATGTGTTCTGGGATTTTGTAGGATATCATTTGTTTTACAGGTTCAGTGAATTCTATGGACATAGTCCAACCTATTCGACATCTCTACAATTTTCGTACATGAGGTACAACATTCTATTCTTATGTTCCGGTAGTTTTCTAGCTCAACATACTTTGGTATTTATTATGAATTAGATAAGTCTCTCTTTCCCTCTCTTTCACTTAGGGTTTCAGGTTATCTTTGATTTTTGCTCATTTCATATATGCACTTTATTGTTATATTATTATATAAGACTCGAAATATCCTCTTGAGTTTAATAAAAATGTAATATTTGTTAAATAAAAATATAAATTAGTAAAGTTTTGACTAGGATGAGGGTGTGTAAGACCAAATAGAAAAATAAGAGATAAATAAAGTGGAAAAATATAGTTTTCAACTACTATTTTTCTTTCTTAGGAATCAAGTAAATGCTAACATGATTTTAGGACCTAGAAATGTACCCAAGTGTGTGAT
The DNA here is from genome assembly GCA_018340775.1 of Taxus wallichiana var. yunnanensis. Lineage (NCBI taxonomy): Eukaryota > Viridiplantae > Streptophyta > Pinopsida > Cupressales > Taxaceae > Taxus > Taxus wallichiana. Next base: position 608,331,639 of record CM031240.1, read on the forward strand.
TTTGTGTCTACATTTTCCCCCACTTTATGTTGTCAAGTGAACACTTGATAACATAAATTAGATATGAGATGTGTACCTTATGATCTTGTAGAGCATGTGGTGATTAGCATTCCAAGTGGAAAAAGGAAGTGTGAAGTGATGCAAAGTGAAGCATGGATATTAGGAAAGGAAAGTGACCCTAGGGGTGAAGCGTATGCTTTGCATTGTACATGTTATTTTTTTGTATTTTTGTTTTATCATACTTATTTTTGTGTATTAAGGAGGGACCTATAAAAGAAGAGAGAAAGAGTAGTCAAAGTCATGTATATTAAAAATGTGAGAAAAATATGTAAAAGTGTTTTAAAATATAGTAAAGAAAAGTGTGCACTGATGTAAAAGAGTGTAAAGGATAGAAAAATGTCCTAAAAATGATGTGAAGAGTTATTTATTTGGGTGATCTAAAAAAATAGTGATTTTATTTGGATATCTTATGCCAAGTGCAATTTTTTTGGCGATATCATGCTAGGTGGAAGTTTTTAGGAAATATCACACCAAGTATGATTTTTTGGGTGATCTCACGCTAAAGAGCAAGTGTTGGGGAGAGAGGTCTAGTATTACTCTCCTTCCATAACTCTACCCAATAAGCACCATTGTAAATGGTGCATTCCTAATTTGTTCCTATTGTCCCGATTATTCCAAATTAGTTTCAAATTTCTCCAATTATACTAAATGTAGGATATAAAATGCATTCCATAACTAAAGGAATGTGTATCAGAATGTATAAATTATCTCGTAGATTTCGTGAATTGTGTTAATCTGATAAATTGATTGTGTGTTCCCCAAGACATATAACTCGGGGAAGATACAAAAACCTAGACATTACTATTTGATGCTTGGCGTTGGTGTTTTTGATGGGTTGAGGACCCAAGTCGATTTTGGGTTGTTATGTGATTATGTTCATGTGCCTTTCTATAATGTGCTAATTTGAAATGTATCTTTGATATATTGTAGGGGTGATTTATTCACCCAATGTATCCCCCTCATTTTGGATGCATGTGTCATTTGTAGGAGAATGTAGCTGAAATGAGAGGACCGATGCTGATCTCAATGGTATACGTACAGAGGGTAGGGGATGTGCATGCTTTGGAAACCAAGAAAAATGCAAACAAAGTGGAAATTAAAATGTGTTAGTAGTAAAATTAGAAAATATTCAATAAAAATCAATGTAACAAAAAAGTGTGCAAACAAAGTGGACCATGAAAAATGAGTTTCAAATATGGGACATATCTAACAATGTCACAAGAAAATAAAGGATGAAGTCAAAAGCATATAAGACATATGGATTAGCCCGCAAACAATAACATACAATGGAAAAAATGTCAAAAAAGTTTATCAAATAACCATGGTGGAATATAGTCCTACAAGCCAAAGGATACACATGAAGCACTCATTAAATGCTAGAAAGAGAAATAGTATGTCGGGGCCTATATGTATTAATGGAAAGTAATTTTCTAGAAAGTAGGAGTAGTAAATGATGAAACAATAAAACATGTAATATGTGAGAGTATGTAATTTAGATTCCCTAAGAGCCTCGGTGGGATTGAAAAATGATACGAGCTTCTAAACATCATAACAAAGCATGTGAAAATCTATAAGATATTTGCATTCACTCTAAAAGATCAAGTGAACGTGCATGTGTGTATATGGAAAGATAACAACATATTGAGTATCTAAATAACATAGTAAGAAAATTTCATCATGTAAGTAGTATAGGAAAGAAAGAGTAAGTGCAATAAAGATATACAAATAAAGTGAACGAGTGTGATGGAATTGTATGTAATGTGTGATTGTGATAATAACATCATGCTCCCCGGTGAATGTGTATGAGATGAGGTTAATTTATTAAATACCCCTCGATAATCAATAATGAACTATATAATAAGAGTGTTTCATCATGTAATTATTTGAGAATGTGTGCTTGAAAGGTAGATCATGAAGCATAGAGTGTGAAAATTGAATCTAGTGAGGTTCATTTCAGATTTAGACCCTCAACATTTGAGTATGAACCATGGAACTAGAGTGCGTCATAGGGTAATGATGATAAAATGTCTATATTAATATGTGTAAGAGTAGTGAGAAAGAATAAATGTGAAGCACGAAGCATGATAGTAAATGCTATAGACAACTGATAAAGCTAGGATGGGGGTAAAGAAAACACGATTCATCCTCAAGTGTGAGAAGGATATCCCACGATAGTGAAGGGAAAGGTCTCTCCACCCGATCTTCAAGGAGATAAAGGCATGTGACAATGCTATAAGATTGGTTGAGTATAAGAGTAATGAAGTATATGTGAATGATACATATGTGATAAAAGAGGTGGCGAATACCTATATGATGGGGATGCTAATGTAGAGGACTTAGGCTAAAGAGATGGGATAGTGGACTGATGGAGACAAAAATGCTATGAAGTAGGACATGTGTGAATAGGAGAACTAGGTGTTGAGTGTGCCTTAGATTTGAGAGGCTCATGAGGCTTTGATGTTGTAAGTGGGGGAAAGATACCATCAAAACTAGGTTTAGCCAATAGTGTGCATGGTGGAACATTTTTAAGAGTGATAACTTGCTTATTTTAAATGAACTTGAGAAAAAAATTATTCATGGAGGGAATGGATTAGGTGGTATGAAGCCAAGGAAGAAATAAGAGCACGTCACAACATTTGATTAAAGATGCCATAGTTGTTAGGAAATTAGTGCTCACATTATTGTTTGTAATAGTTAAATGTAATATTCATATATTACATTAGTAAGTTAGTGTGTTAGTATGATATTAATATTGTTATATTAATATCATATTTGTGTGAGAAAAATAAAAGTTTGTAATATTATTAATATGAGTTATTAATCAATTCATTATTAATAATATAAGATAATATGTATTAGTTGTGAGTTTGTTGAATAAACAACTCACATAGCTATTTGGGAGTTGTGTGAGAGATTGTTGGGTTTGGGAGTGATTATAGGAGAGATATGTGAGGATATTATGGGATTAAAGATTGGAGTTGAATCCTTGTTTTAAGGAGTTCATTCTCCTATATATTGTAAGCTCTCTCATCATGTAATTGCTCAAGTTTTAATCTATCAATTATTTTCGATATTTTATTTGTCTCTGGATTTTTCCTATTTTCATGTGCTAATCTCAAATTATTGCTGCTAAATTTTATCATCAAATCTAGAGTTTTGTTATCATCTGGTATCAGAGCAGGTTTCCTTCTACAAGTGAAGAAGAAGAAGAAGAAGATGGTTGAAGGAATCCCATAAGAAAATTTCTGTAGACACATCACAAGTAAAAGAATGTAGTTTACTCATATGACATCGATTGATGTCTTGTTTTTTTGGAAAGATAAGAACAAGACGCACAATATTGCAGTTTACATTAGCTTCAGATTCATCTTGTATCTATGCATAAAATTCAGTGTAAGTTGAGTGAATTTTTTTGTTGTTTTTAAAACAAATGTTTGATAGATTGAATGTATCTAAAAAACCTAGATTCAAAATATTACGAAATTTATTGGGTTTGTTTAGTTAATATCTGAAAAAATTGTTAAAATTTTACAAAAACCCAGTTTCTAGTTTAAGAGAAACGTGGAAATAAAAATAGGGATCTAAAAGAAAGAAAAAGTGGTGCGTAATACATTTATGTAATTTTTTAATTGGACACATTTTCACTTACACGTGACATCCATAGTTAGGGGTGCATTATCGGTTGAATCGACACTCAAAAAAATTGTGTAATGAGCCTAAAAGCTACATTTTCTAACTAAGTAGCATCACGATGGAGGAAGGAGGCAACAGAGGAAGGAGGTTAATCAGTGACCTCTCGCTAGCCGCAAGCGAAGGGGCCACACAATGAATTTGTGGCATTGTTTTTTTTGTGTGTTTAATTTTGATTGTGTATTGTAATAAGAACAGATTATTTATTCATGTTAGCTCTTGTAATAAGTGAGCTCCTGCATGAGCGATATTTCTTATATTTTCCCTTGAATGTAAAAATGGGAGTAGGGAAATATGTACGGTGCTCTAAAATTGGTTGGTGGTCCACTAGAAAACCAATTTGAGAGTTTGTGAATCTCTTATAAAATGACATACAGAGTGGTTAATGGTTCCATTAGAAAACCTATTGGAGTTAATGGTACTCTTTGAAAACCATCGTACTGTATAACATGAGAAGGTACTAGAAAGAGCTCACCCATGTTCACACTAAGGGGGTGAATGTTAGGAAATTAGTGCTCAAATTATTGTTTTAATAGTTAAATGTAATAGTCATATATTACATTAGTAAGTTAGTGTGTTAGTATGATATTAATATTATTATATTAATATCATATTTGTGTGAGAAAAATAAATTTTTGTAATATTATTAATATGAGTTATCAATCAATTCATTATTAATAATATAGGATAATATGTATTAGTTATGAGTTTGTTGAATAAACAACTCACATAGCTATTTGGGAGTTGTGTGAGAGATTGTTGGGTTTGGGAGTGATTATAGGAGAGATATGTGAGGATATTATGTGATTAAATATTGGAGTTTAATCCTTGTTTTAAGGAGTTCATTCTCCATATATTGTAATCTCTCTCATCATGTAATTTCTCGAGTTTTAATCTATCAATTATTTTTGATATTTTATTTGTCTCTATATTTTCCTATTTTCATGTGGTAATCTCAAATTATTGCTACTAAATTTTATCAACAAATCCGGAGTTTTGTTATCAATAGTAGATGGCGAAGCATGGTAAGAGGACCAACTATACTTAAATAACCGATGTAGCCAAAATAATTAGGAACTGGATATGTGATATTATATTGTGGACATTTGATAGCCATGAGAAGCATAATGAAACATACACTAAGAGGAGCCACTAGATAGATCATGGTGTTATTGATAGTATATGAACTGATAGAAGCATTGATATGTAATGAATTAGAAGTGAATGTAACATGATAATAATGATCGTAAATGAAATGACTAGTGGTGATGCATCAACAGAAGAGACAAGGAAGTCAATAGGCCCTGATGAAGGAGGGGAAACAACTCAATATATATGATTAATAGAAGAATCAAGAGCTTGTGTGTCATGCTTAGGGAAAGATTCATTAAATATTATTTGTTTAGTATCATCATTGATTGGATTAAAAGTAGATGGCTCGGGAAGAGTGAGTGAATTATTTTCAATAATATCTTGAATGAGATTCCTAAGTTTGAAGCAACGATCAGTAGAATGCCCAATACATTGGTGATAGTCACATTTATCATTTTCATCATAATTATTGAGTGGTGGTGGAAGGGTGACTAGATTGCTTTCGATGAGATGAGACAATAGAAACCGAGGTGCATAGGGTAATTTGGTGAAAGTATGTTTTGGAGGTTTCGTTGAAGATTTTAGGTGGAGAGAGCGACATTAGCAGTTGATTTTTCTTGATTGGGATTAAGAGATGGATTAAACGTAAATTTATCTTGAAACCTATTAGAAGACGATGAAGGCATATTTTGATATCTAAGTTTTCCCATAGATATAAGTTTTATTTCACAAAATACAATTCAATAAAGTTTTGACTAGGTTGTAGGGTGTCTAAGACCAATTATAAAAATAAGAGACAAATAATAGAGGCCAAAGGTAGGTATCAATTACTAGTTTTCTTTCTTAGGAATCATGTAAATTCTAGCATGCTTTTAAAACCTAGAAATGTACCTGTTAGTGAGATAATTAGTTGTGTGGAAAAACTTGTAAATTTCTTGCCAATGCTCTAGGAATCTAAGTCCCTTTACTTAAATGGTGTAGCTACCATATATGCATGCGTGAGAAAATGTTGATTTCTGTGGTTTCCTTCGATTTGGGGATCAAGAAGGGCACTCCATTGACCCTGCGGAAAAGCTAATAATCTCTTGCTAGAGAGGAATTTTTCAAGGAAGTGGGAAAGGGAGTGAGAATATGAGGTAGGATAACTAATGTTACGGGTAGAAAATCAGATTCCTGCACACACTAGTCGAAATATCAACACATGCATTCATGAGAAGAAATAAGTATACAAATAACAAGAAGACCAAATAGAATTTATTGATCATAACGTATCAAGAATCCCCTTAGTCAAAGAAAGATATAAATTCCTTTTTGTATTTATTTCTTAAACAAAAGTTGTACATAGTGTGGGAATAAAAGAATTTTGAGAGATGAGGAAATTAGAAGAAAATGGCTATCTCCTTTGCTTTCTCTAAGTATAATACACTCTTGAGTATACAAGATCAATTTCCAACCCTTTGAAATGGGAATGGATTTAAAAATTAATATAATGAGAGGTGAATTATCATCTTCTTCATGACCCTCCATATGCCTTACTTGTAACTTTAGACTATTTATATTCCTAGAAAATATTTAAGTCCCTTTTATAAAATCAAGGTGACTTAATTTACATTATGTTTCTAAAGTCACTTTTAGGTGACTTAAAGGCATATCAAAATGCACAAACCCTAAAAAGAATTAGAACATTTGAAGGGAGAGAAAATTGGGGGAGAGGGAAGAGAGAGAAGAGGAGAAGATGTTGCCCCTAATGAAGTTCGATGATCCTCATTCATGGAAATATTTGATTCGAGGAAGTTTTGAATGTCCCATTGTGCCAAAACAACTTTTTGATTGTGACTTACTATTGTTAGTAAATGCCTAGATGAGAGACTTACTATTTTTAGTAAAAGGTGATTCTTGCTTCTTCATGATCATTTTGAGGTGATGAAAATATTCATTCAATCCTACACACTTTGCCTTTTCTTTAACCACTTCTTGAGGTGACTTACTATTTTTAGTAAGCACCCATACAAGGGACTTACTATTTTTCTAAGTGTTTATTTTCACCATTTTCTGCTCCAGGATAATCATTACGGATTCTTGGAGATCTTGATGCATAATGCCTTTTCCATAACCACTTTTAATGAATACTTACCAAAAATAGCAAACATGTGAAGGAAATGTTGCTATTTTTGGAAAGTTTCTTTTCGATGCACAATTTGCCACGAGTATATTTTTTTGGATTTGGCTCATCGTCATAGTCATATCCTTTGAATTTCACTTGATTTTCCCGCTAGAATGATTGGAACTAATTTTTGAAATTTTAACTTTGTGGTGGCTTTAGGAACAGAGTTTCCATAGCGGCCATTAATGGATCTTGAAATTTTTAGGTTTGATTTTTGTCTCTGTTTTGCGGACGAAAAAAACTCCATTTTGATATTTTTCATTGAAGCTTGTGTGTAAGTTTATAGCTCATTTCTATTGATGGAATGATGGGAAATATGATGAATGTGAGTAGTTGCACAAAGTGGGGATTTTGTTAGAAAAAATAATTATGGGCATCATTTGACCTCTCATTTCTTACATCTTGATTGATTTGAAAAATGAGGAAGACTAAAAATTATAGCATCTCGATCCAACTTGTATCTTGTAAGCTACAAATATTTTTTGATTGGGTGACTTCGTGGTTATCGGTAAAAATATTCATATTCTCTCATTTCTTCATTGTTTGATCCACTTTTCTCCGATATTTCGTGTTTTCATGGATTAGAGTATTTTTAGGCCATAGTAGAGCTGGTTTGGAATAATAATTATGGATGAGTGTACGAACAAACAAGAACAATGCCATGGCATGGTGAGGAGCTGCGAAGGAGAAATGGGGAAATAACAACTAAGTCTTTGGATTTAAATCATTCAAAAACTACATAGCAAGGGGTTGGGAATTTTTTTGTCCTTGAAATAATTCACCTCAAAGGGACATGAGGGACATCAATTTCCATGGTGGTCAAGTTGATGCCATGTGTCCTCGATATGACGATAGGGGATTTGCTTCAAAAGGAATTAGAAGCATTTGGGGCTCAAAGTCGGTCATGTGGATGACCAAAGGAATCCCCATAGGGGCTAGGAAATTTTTTCCATGTCTGATTTTGTTGACCTTAGGGATGTGAGGGACATCATTTTCCATGGTGGTCCTAGAGATGATACGTGGCACTCGATCTAACGATAGGGAATTCGAGTTCCAAAATGCACTTGGGAGCTAAATTATTGAATTTGAAGGTCACATGAGGGTCCCAGAGGTCACATGGGGGTTGGGAACATTTTTCCAAGGTTTATGTACCTAACCTTAGGGATTTTGGGGACATAAAATCCCTATGGATATGTTTCCTCCCAAAATTTGACTAACTCCTGAACTGTCTCCAAGAGGGTAACTTGGAACGATCATAAATTGAGATCCCCGTAGAATTTATTGGTGAAATTTTATATGATCCTAACTGAAAATGTAATTTTTAATCCAATGGTGGGGTTATTATGTCTTTATTCTTCCATATGATCCCTAAAAAAACATATTTTTTATTTGGTACTCCACCTGTGCTTGAGAAAAACTACCTGCAAACCCTATGCGCCAAGGTGTTGTGAAAAATATTATTTCATCATCTTGTAGGGATTGGAATTATCTTTCCATAGATGTTTTTTTTTTTACTCCTAACTCCATCTAGAGATCCCAAAATGTTCTTTTGAAGCTCAACATTTGTTTTAGGCCTATGCACTACCTAGGCCTGTGAATCTCCAACTTTTATGAAACTTCCCCAACTACTTCAAATCTTCCCTAAACCTTGAAAAATCACCTTCACGATGTTTCTATTCCTTTTAGTCACTTCCACATCTGTTTTGGATTTTCTTCTCTGCTCCATGGAGTTGTTCTAGTCTTGAAGGCGGTGATAGCCCTTCCCACGACTTCTGTTGCTTGGAACTTTTGATGAACTCCTAAAATCACCTAGGGGTGATTTGAATTTACTAAATCACTTAGGTGAATTAATTAACACCGATCGAGAGGTTACTAGACTAAGCTGGATAGAATTGGGGTGCCTAGGAATGATAAGACATGAAAATTTTGGCATAGGGGTATAATTTTCATGCTCAGAATTGTTAATTTCTTTTTGCACATTTGCACATAAAAAACTAGCTCTAGCTTGGGACATAACATGGAATGAGTGTAGTAAATACATGGTGTGAAGAATCCTAGAATCTCAAAAATTTTATACAAAGACCAATGCCTTATCCATTGGGCCTCATGGAGTCATGTATAATTTACGAGAGAGAAATATAATGAAGAACTGAAAAAACACACACAAAACGATGAAAAGGAAACACACGACACACAATATAAAGGGAAACACTCCAAGGAAAGGAAATTATATGCAAGGGGAGGTAAATTTACCGAGGTGGGAAAATGATATACACATACCTGAAAAAGGTTGAGAAAAGTACATGCCATCATGAAATAACGGAGTTGAAGTATGACCATTGAAGCACAAAAACTATTATTTGATCAAAACATGATCTAGTGATGTCTTTGCATGGCTTGATAAGGATAATACTGACCATAATTCCATCCTTTTACTCATATTTTATTGAGAATGTTTCTTCGTCCATTGAAAATTTGGTTAACCTCTTCAAACTTTTGCATTTTGAAGATTCCTCTTAATATCTTGCAAAACATGAGACACCATCCCTCCATGTCTTTAAGAGTGGGAAAATTGCTTCTGTCCTTAAAAAGTTCATCTTATTTGAATTACAAGTTCAAATTGTCTCTTATATCAGCAAAAAACTTAGGAGTTAGATCAATATGATTTTCTTTCCATTCAAGAACTTCCCTAAACATCCCACTTTGTTTCTCTAAGAAAGTGTTTTCAGACATGGAGGTTAAATCATTAAGCTGGACATCTTCATCATCCTTGAGATATTGTTACAGCATGGGAACATGTTCAAGGTGAATTTGAGCTTGGAGGATGGTGAGTGCGGTCTGATTTTTGGTCATTTGGAAAGAATCATGCATACTCCTGCTTTGTTGTCTAGATAAATGGTTGCCAATATGCATCTGTTTGGAGTGAATCTTGATATCATTTTCAAAATTTCAACTTTTGGTTTGGTTATATAAGCATTCTTCACCCTCCATTGGATTTTTCCATATGAAATTTTGCTTTTCATTGATGGAGCATTCTGAAATGGTGGAAGCGAGTTGGTTTTGATTATACTCCAAACATTACTACAAATTTTTACCATGTTCTAAACAACTTTCTTCAATGTAAATCAGCTCCATGTTTTCCCTGTTATCTTCTTCCATGGTAGAGGTTTTATATTCAAAATTGGATATGTCAAAGGATATGCATGAAATTTTCTTATTATGTACTCATGAACTTCTTTGCACAATGTGGAAAAAAGACATGTTTTCATGTTTATTCTCATCAACCAAAGTATTAGAGAAGTCATCAAGATTATCCAACTCCTCCATAAAAAAATTAAAAATTGGTGCAAAAAAATAGGAAGCACTAATTAACTCATTCTTTTCTTTTATCTCCATGGCACGGGTTAAGATTTCAAGTCTGAGTTGAGGATCCTCAGTTTCTTCTGTAACCTTCAAGATATCTTGTACGGATAGTTATTTTGAAATTTCCATAGGCTTGTTTTTCTCTTCATTGGAGGAATATTTTTGTTGTGCCTCTAGGAGATTATTAAAAATATGATCCATATGGGCCAATGATTCATTCAAAACATTCTCGTTCACCTCTTTCATGATTTTGTTGCCAAAGATTCACTTTCTTGGAAACACGGGTATACTTGATTCATGACACCTCTTGACAAATAGAAGATGTCCAAGCTTTGTGGGAAGGGCACTCCTTAAAGCTCAAAATCCATATCATCTTCTTCTTGGTAAGAGAAAAGAGCCATGTGGGGGCAACAAGTATGAGAATAATTTTCAGCTACGTATTGACCATCCATTATTGAATCTTGTTTCTCAAGTGAAATATGAAAGGCTATGTTTTGAATGTGATGATGACTATGCTCCTGAGTGAGTAGAGGTGTTTAATTTTTTTCTCCTCATATTTGAAAAGAGAGTGGGATTCATCCATTTTTTCATACATATTTCATCGAGAAGATATTTTTATTCTTTGAATTCCTCTAGTTCTTCATACAACATTTCTACATCACTTAAAGAATCAAAATAAGAGGAAAGATTATCTATGACCATATTGAATTCATCATCTTTAGACCATGATGTTAGATGAATTTCTTGCAGTTCTTCACATCTCTCCATTTCATCATCAATTGAAAGATAAAAACTTGAAAATAAATCATCCATGCTTACTTTGAATTGGCCATCTTCTTCATCATTGGAGGAGTCTTCAGAGAGCATTGGATCATCCATTGTGCAGCAAGGATCTCCCTTTATTGAATATGTTATTCCCCATGGTCTGTGACTCATGATAAATGGAATTTTTGAATGGTGATTCTATATTTGTCTCTTCTAATTCTTCCTCCATGATGTTGCTTTGGATTTCATCGGAAGGTTCCATGATAATATCTTCTTCAGGAGCATCCAAGAATATTTTAGGAATGAAAGCATCATAATATGGGAAGAAATTGGTCTTCTTCCATAGAGCATATCTCGTATTTTTCAACACCTCTGGAATACTCAAAAATAAGATTTTTCTATCGTTCTCAAGTTCATTGATCTCCGGGAAGTTTCCACCTTCACTTTATTGTTTAATCTCTTCTTCATTTTCTTGAAATGTGAAATTTACGTTCACGAGTGGGGCCTCTAAGGAAATCCTTTGGAGTGATCTTGTAATTTGATTTGTGTTGCTTCTTTAAGAAGAAACTCATTCAAATATTTCCCTCCTCAATGATGCCATTTCATTCACAATTTTTGCAACGATGGATTGGTTCTCTCATCTCTAGGATGTTGGATCTTTCCCTTTGATGGATTCTTGATCTTTCCAGAGAGGAAGAGATCATCATCAAGTTCAACGGACATCATTTTTTCTTATACAATGTTCCTTGGTTGAACTCTTCATAGGAGAAATCCTACCTCTAGTGATTGAGCATTTATGAAGAATCTCTTGATATTTTTTTGGGACGACGAATATTCTTTCGGTATCCTATGAAGAAACCATTAAAAATGAGCCATGAAGTATCTCATAGTTTCACTTTCTCCTTTCTTCATTTGAGAAAATTACACCAGGAGGTCTGACAGTATTCGAGTTGATTTAAATATTTCCTCAAAGGTAGTCTTGATGTATTTCCAACCCGTGCTTTGGACCGGGAAGGCAAGAGGTGAAATCATTCTACTAATTTTTCTTGAGGGAATCCATAAATGCAGTATCACAACAACACATTCATGTTGGACACCAAGAATTCCACATGATGTTGTGAAATCAAGTGATGTGTTCTTTAGGATGTTGTGTGTTGTCACCTTTGAACTTTGGAAATTTCTTGCGGAACCCATTGGTAGATTGTGAAGAGGGGGTTCAAGAGAAAGTGGGCTTGTATTCCTTCCCCATGGAACAATGGGTTGAGGTATTTCTTCTTCATCCACCATTGTTTCTTCTTCTTCTATTTCAGATCTTTCTTCGGAAAATCCTTTTTCAAATTCTAACACTAAAAAAATTTACAATGGGAATATGAAAAGACACTGTGGAATGTGAAAGGTCACATGATGGAATTTGTGATGTATTGATGAGGCCATAAATTGGCCATAAATTACCATTATTTTGTCCTTCCAAGTTACCTTTGAAAGTAGATTTAAATGTAATCTAGGAACTTATAGTTTTCTTAAGATAGAATATAGGATATATATCTTTTTCATTCTTTATAAATCCTTTTTATCTATTTTTTTACTAATCCTATTGATTATTTGGGAAAAGATGCAAAGTCTTGTGTATGTAGGCCATAAAGGAAAGATAATGCTAGTATTGGGAAAAGTGGAATTGATCATGGATGGTATATCTAAACTCAAATATAATTTCATATTCAGATTCCTCTCAAAAAATTATGCAAGTTCAAAACAATAATCATCTCAATCCGAGATCATATGCAAAAGTTATAGTTGTTTTAAGTTAGCTCTGGAACTCATAGACTTAGTTCCGAAACTCACAAAGTTAGTTCCGGAACTCACAGGCTTAGTTCTAGAAATCACATAGTTAGTTCTTGAACTCATAGGCTTAGTTCGGAACTTTGAGGCTTAGTTCTGGAACTCACATAGTTAGTTCTGGAATTCACAGGCTTAGTTCTGAAACTCACAGGCTTAGTTCTAGAACTCGCAGATTTTGATAGTTTTTGAGGAATTGTGAAAGATCAGAGAATCCAATGGAAAATATTAGAGATATTTTTGTTTATAGTAATGTGATTAACAAAAACGTCATTCAGATTTGCTACAGGTTTTACCAATGAAGAGAGATCTAACTTTTAGTGAGCTGTAGTCCAAGGAATAGTGTATCAGACGAGTGATAAAAGTTCCATAAACAGAAATAGAAAAGTCAAATGGAAAATATGAGAGATTTTTTTGTTCATAGAAATGTGTTTATTAAAAACCTCATTGATATTTGTGACACGTTTTACCAATGAAGATAAATATAACTTTTAGTAAAGCGTAGTCCAAGGAAAAAGCGTATCAGACAAGCATCAAAAGTTCCACAGTAAAAAACAACAAAGTCAAATGGAAAATCTGAGAAAGGTATTTAGTAAAAATCATATTTTGAGGAAAATCCTCCTTCCAATAATGTAGAGGAATAAAATCATTATGATTCTTGTTACCAAAAATCAAGGAGAAGATTTGGGAGCAAATCTTCCTAAAATAAGTGAGATAAGACTTTGACTCCAATAATATATCTCTCTCCATATTTTGTGGAGATGGAGATCTTAGTTGTTAGGATTAGAATAAAGATAAGATCAGATTGTATCTCCCAAAATAAGGATTTGGTTGGATGCATAAATTATAAATGCAACCTTCCACACTTAGATATGTAATTTCTTTCTCCCAAGAAATAAAGATATGTTCTTTCTTTCCAATCTTTTAAAGTAAATTTATTCTACAAGTTCTGAATTAAAAGTATGAATTAAGTCCTCTTCCAAGGAATGAGTTGGCCACTCATTCCAAGGAAGATGGATCAATGTGTTAATTTTTGTTTCTTTATTTCTGTAGTTTTTCTTTTGTTGTAAACTTCTGATTTCATGTTATGTGATCCTTCTTCAGTACAATTTTTGTTGTGAACCTATAGGTGTCTTTTTATCTTTTCGTTATTTATAATTCAGCAATTTAATTTATGTAAGTTTCATTTCTTTCATGCAACATTTATTTTGTAAGTATGATTTCATTTATGCAAGCATGCCTTTATATTCCTACAAGTGTGATTTCCTTTATGCAAGTGTGTTTACATTTATGTAAGTGTGCTTTTAAATTTTTGCATGTATGATTTAAATTATGCAAGTTTGGATTGTTTTTAAGGGAGTTGTTTTCCAAGATATTCTTCTCTTAATGCATACAACCTTTAGACACCAACCCAGATTGAAATTATTAATGGTGAGGATTGTGACCCTCATCATGTATCTTTCTTTCAATGGATTTTCATGAACTCTTTTTTTAGTTTTTTCAATATTTTTTAAAAAAATAATTCGGACCTTGTGGTCATATTTTATGTGTAGATGCTACTAAATCTATCCCATGGTGGGCACCAAAAAATTTTGGTGAGAAAATTTTTCAGTGGAAAAATTTGTAGATTTATTTCCAACACTATGGGAATCTAAGTCCCTCTACTTAACCGGTGCAACTACTGTATATGCATGCATGATAAAATGTGTATTTCCATGGTTTCCTTTTGAATGTGGATCCAACAAATGCACACCAATGACCCTGTGGAAAAGCAAGTAATCTCTTTCTAGAGAGGAATTTATCTGGGAAGTGGGAAAGGGAGTGAGAATATGAGGTAGGAGAACTAATGTTGTAGGTAGAAAATCATATTTCTATACACACTAGTCAGAAATTTCAACACATGCATTCATGAGAAGAAACAACTCTACAAATAACAACAAGACCAAATAGAATTTATTGATCACAAAGTATCAAGAAACCCCTTAGTCAAAGAAAGATAGAAACTCCTTCTTCTTGTATTGATTTCTTAAAAAAGTTTTACATAGTGTGGGAATGGAAGAAATTTGAGAGTGGAGGAAATTAGAAGAAAATGGCTATCTCCTTTGCTTTCTCTAAGTACAATGCACTCTTGAGTTTACAAGATCAATTACTAACCCTTTGAAATGGGAATGGATTTACAATTTATAGAATGAGAGGTGACTTATCGTCTTCTTCATGTCCCTCCATATGCATTATTTGTAACTTTATACTATTTATATTCCTACAAAATATTTAAGTCCCTTTTATAAAATCAAGGTGAATTAATATACATTATGTTTCTAAAGTCACTTTTAGGTGACTTAAAGTCATATCAAAACTTACAAACCCCAATGAATAATTAGAACATTTTAAGGGAGAGAAAATTGGGGGAGAGGGAAGAGAGAGAAGTGGAGAAGATGTTTCCCCTCATGAAGTCCAATGATCCTAATTCATGGAAATATTTGATGCGATGAAGTTTTGAATGTCCCATTGTGCCAAAACAACTTTTTGATTGTGACTTACTATTTTTAGTAAATGCCCAGATGGGAGACTTACTATTTTTTAGTAAAAGGTGATTCTTGCTTTTTCTTAATCATCTTGAGGTGATGAAAATATTCATTCAATTCTACGCACACTACCTTTTCTTTGACCACTTCTTGGGGTGAATTACTATTTTTAATAAGCACTCATACAAGGGACTTACTATTTTTAGTAAGTGGTCATTTTCACTATTTTCTGCTTTGGATAATCATTCTAGCTTCTTGGAGATCTTCAGTGCCTAATGCCTTTTACATAGCCACTTTTGATGAAGACTTACCAAAAATAACAACCATGTGTAGGAAAGCTTACTATTTTTGGAAAGTTTCTTTTCGATGCTCGATTTTCCATATAGTGTATTTTTCTTGATTCAGCTCATTATCACGGTCATGTCTCTGAATTTCACTTGATTTTTCCCGCTAGAATGATTGGAAATAGATTTTGAAATTTTAACCTGCTAGTGGCTTGAGCACGAGTTGCCGTGGCAGCCATTAATGGAGCTTGAAATTTTTAGGTCTGAGTTTTGTCTATGTTTATAATGAAAAAAACTCCATTGCAATAGGTTTTTCATTTGAATCTCATGTACAAGTTTATAGCTCGGTTCTGTTGCCAGAATTATGAGAAATATGATGAATGTGATCTTGTGCACGAAGTGGAGATTTTGTTGGAAAAAATAATTATGGGCATCATTTGACCTCTCCTTTTTTTCATCTTGATCACCTAGAAAAATGAGGAAGTATACAAAATACAACATCTCGATATGACTTGTATTTTGTAAGATACAAAGATTTTTGATTGGGTGACTTCATGGTTATCTGGGGAAAAATATTTGTCTTCTCTCATTTCTTCATCATTTTGATCCACTTTTATCTGATATTGCTGTGTTTTCATGGAGTAGAGTATTTTTGGGCCATGGTGGAGCTATTTTGGAGCAGAAATGGTGGACCGGGTGTCTGAACAAGCAAGAACAAGGCCATGGCATGGTGAGGAGTTGTGAAGGAGAAATGGGGAAATAACGGCTAAGTGCCAGATTTAAATCATTCAAAAAATGCATAGCAAGGGATTGGGTGCATTTTTTTGTCCCTGATGTCCCTCACCTTAAAGGGATGTGAGGAACATTAATATGCATGGTGGTCAAGGTGATGCCACATATCCTCGATCCGACTGACAGATGATTTTCTTGAAAAATCACTAGAAGTCTTGGGGATAAAATTTGGTCATGAGGATGACCAAAGGACTCCCCATAGGGGATGGGAATATTTTTTCATGTATTATTTCATTGAACTCAAGGATTTGAGGGAAATCATTTTCCATGGTGGTCTTAGAGTGACACATGGCGCTTGATCCAATGACAGAGAATTTGAGCTCCAAAATTCACTTAGGGGATTAACTATCAAATTTGAAGGTCGCATGAGGGTCCCAGAGGTTGCATGGGATGTGGGAAAATTTTTATAAGGTTTATGTACTTGATGTTAGGGATTTCGGGGACATAAAATATTGCTAGGATCCCTGGTGTTGACATGTGTCCTCCCGAAAATTGAAGAACTCCCGAAATGTCTCCAAGAGGGTAACTTGGAACGATGATAACTTGAGATCCCAGTGGAATGTATTGGTATAATGTTATATAATCCTAACTGAAAATGGAATTTTCAATCCAATAGTGGGGGTCTCATGTATTGATTGATTCTTCCATCTGATCCGTGAAAAAATGGATTTCTTATTTAGTACTCCACATGTGCCTGAGAAAAACTTCCTACAAACCCTATGCACCAAGGTGTTGTGAAAAATATGATTTCATCATCTTATAGGGCTTGGAATTATATTTCCCACTTAATTTTTTTTTACTCCTAACTCCATCTTGAGCTCCCAAAATCTTCTTCTAAAGCTCAATAATTGTTTTAGGAATGTGCACTACCTAGGCCTGTGAATCTCTAACTTTGATGAAACTTCCCCAACTACTCCAAATATTCCCTGAACCTTCCAAAATCACCTGCATGATGTTGTTATTCTTTTTAGTCACTTCCACGTCCATTTTATATTTTTTTCTCCGGTCCATGGAGTTTCTCTAGTCCTTAGAAGGCCAATGATATCCCTTCCCACATTTCCTGTAGCTTGCAACTTTTGATGAACTCCTAAAATCACCTAGGGGAGATTTGAATTTCCTAAATCACCTAGGGGAATTAATTAACACTTATTAGGAGGTTACTGGATAGATTGAACAGACTTGGGGTGCCTAGGAATGATAAGACATGAAAATTTTGGCATAGGGGTATAGTTGTCATGCTAAAAAATTGTCAATTTCCTTGTTGCACATTTTAAGGACAACGATACCCAAGTGCATGATTTTGTGTCTACAATATTTTTAAAATTCTTCACTACACATCATACAATATAAATTCATTATAAACATTTATCTTCATTCTTCTTATTAGTCACATAGGGTGCATAAATTATTCATGAGTAGTTATCAAATAAATATGGTGGAGATATTATCAATGAAATAACTAGCATAAATGATAGTGATTAAATGATATTTAATGCTAATATCCCTATAACTACCCTAAATGAAAATGAGACCAGTATTCCACTTGATAATTATCTCATTATCCCTTAACTAACTTAGACACCCTAACCTTACTCCTAAAATTAAAATAAATATCCTAATAATGTCTCATAAAATGACCATCTTGTCCATACATTAACCTAATACCTTGAAGGAAGTTATCGTAAATGAATTGAGTTTCTATTATAATTGAGCTCAAATATCACTAAATACAAGTCTTATATAATTTCCATATGTAGATAGATCCTCTATTCGGTGTTGTTTTGATGTGGGTTTTTAAAGTTAGGATTTTTGTATAGATTTTATATTGATGTAGCTTGGTTGAATTTCAACTCATTTTTACTTGTACATCTTAACTATTACATATGGATTTGAAAAATTGGAGATGAACATCTAGTAGAATATTATGTAGCAAATGAAATAAAATGTTGATGCTCAAGGTGTTGAATTCTTCATTTTAAGTCATAGCATTCATTTTCATGGTGCCCATTAAGTACGTGATAATTACAACCTGGGAGACCTATGTATTTGGAAAGCTGATAAGGAGGGTAATAACAAGTAGTTGGAAAGTTGATCAACTAGTGATTGAGGA
Organism: Taxus wallichiana var. yunnanensis; assembly: GCA_018340775.1. Classification (NCBI taxonomy): domain Eukaryota; kingdom Viridiplantae; phylum Streptophyta; class Pinopsida; order Cupressales; family Taxaceae; genus Taxus; species Taxus wallichiana. Next base: position 608,350,320 of record CM031240.1, read on the forward strand.
GCTCAAGAAGAATATCATAGTGTTGAGCATTAAGGTACAACTTGAAAGGTGTTGATAGAGGTGATACTTGGACTTCACTTATATGAGCACATGTAGTAGACATAGGTTTATGATGAGGTGTAGAAAAAAAACTAGCATCGGCATGAGAAGAGTCCTTTAGATGTTGAATTTAACCTATGAGAGATATAATCTTGGTTTCCATAGCTTCAAATTTACGTTTAAATAAATGGTGTAAATCTTAAATTGACATGAAGATGGGCTGATCAGGTATGCTATCATGAAGGCTAGGGTCATCAGAGAGATGATTTAAAATGGAACTTCTTGGTCCATGTGGAATATTTCAAAGGAGGTACGTAATATCTAGGTATTTTTGGAGAACATATTTGTAAGGTGGGTGCATTCAAATTAAGTCATACAAGTAGATTTGAAGAATTTTAGAATCCATGAAATAATATTAGATAGAATAGGAAAAATAAGGATCCAAGTGTTTGATCATGAGTGGGGTTCACAAAAATATTTAACATAAATTAAATTAAATTTACATTGTAGAGTAACTACTATAGTGTATGATATACAAATGCTAATGTACAGTAAAGACGCAAGAAAAAAACATGTACAAAATTGAAATTGTAAGTAAGAGGGGAGATAGAGAGACTTGGCGGATTTCCCAACAATGTGGAAGTGATATGGGAAGGTGAATAATTGAAAAGAATGAGAATAGTGTCATCAATTATCACTAGAGGTTTTGAAATTTAGGAATGTGTCAAATAGGAGTGCCGGGGGAGGAAAGGAGTGCATGGGAACTATAGTCTATTCTAGGTGCTACTATCTATTTGATTGATCAAGATCTAGTCTCTTTGATGTAGGAAGAGCTTTGTTATTTGTCTCTATTAGTCATGGGTAAGTGCAGGAAGTTGATGGACAAATATAGGGTCATCCGTGGACGTCATATTGCAAAAAATAGTGAAATCTCAACTTGTAGGGATTATTAGCAATACGCGCACTCAAAATTAGAAAAATTATATAAATATGAATCGTAGAATTCGGAATCTAGTTTCTAAAATACTAATTTTTTTTAAAAATGGACAAGTTTAGCTATATTAAACACTTAAAATTATATGACTTGGTATTTTTTTTTTTGAAAAAACTTATAAGATTGTAGTCCATTTTCCCGCATTTTGGATGACCAAATCTTGTTATTTTTTTTTTCCTTTGGTGAAATGTTAGATGTAGTTGTCTATCTTGGGATGGATTTTATTTTGTATTTTTTTGAGCAATATTTTTTTAATGATTTTTTCCGTGAAAGTGGTCTAAAAATATTTAGAAAACGGAGCACTTTCTGTTTGCCCGCCATAACTATATAAAAAATATCAAAATCAAATTATTATTTTTAACATGTATAGAATTTTTCCACGCTTGGGATGGTATAAGTTTTATCACATTTTGATAAGTGAAACAAAAGTTACAGTCTTAAACATAGACATGAACATTCACGAGAAAAAATGTCTTAAAGACCTATTGTTAGTAAAAAATTATAAAATGATATTTATCTTATTCTATTCACTTTAAAATCAATATTTCTATGAAGCTAACAGTATCCCCTACATGATAGCACCATTTTTTGAAATGTTTTCAATTTTTCAGCATGGTTCAAGTCTTTGGAAGAGTAAATTTGAGGTTTTTTTACCTTTTACACTTCATAATGACCTTCTATAGCTTTGGTTGGGGAAAAACAAAGATTTCCCGAGCCTTAGGTTCGGTAGATAGATCCGCGCTCGTTTATAAAGTGCGATCATGGATTTTTTAACACAAACCACGAGCGCACTTTATAAACCATGATCGCGGTTTATAAAGCACGCTCACGGTTCATAAATCATATTTACACACATCCCAATGTCTGAATTACCATGTGATTTTTACTCTCTGACCTTACCATACGAATTACTACAAAATTCTATCTTTTTCTACACATTTTTCTTATCATCAGAAGCAAAACATCATGGGAGACAAGAAACAAAGTCAAAAAAGGAAGTCATTAAGTAGAAAACACCAAAAAAAGTAGAGGTCAACAAAATTCAAAATTCCGAGTGAATGCGAGAATCTTCGTGAATCAAGAAGAGGCTCATCTTCAACCCCAACTCTGTAAGAAATGAAGAACGAGGTAATGTTTCTCATCAATGTTGAAGTTGAATTAAATATTCATGATGAAGATGTTTTTACTATCAATGTTGAAGATGAATTAATAACTCATGATGTAGCAAATGTTGAAATTGAAGGAGACAATGAAAATGTGAGTAAGGAAATTAATGTTGAAGCTGTAGATAGATAAAATTTGACAAAAACACCTCCTAGGATTTTACGTAAGAAACCTAATTTTTTTATTGAAATTGATGAAAACATTTTGAAGCGATATATCGACAAAATTTACGATGACAAATCAGAAGAAAAACAACTAAAATTTGGGATAATCATTTTGAAATTTTAAATGATTCCCAAAGATGTCAACTATTGGTTAGTTTGATGAAATTGATTAAAATGAGACCTACATTAAACACCTTAGGATTGAAAACATCTAATATACATGGTCAAACCTCTACAATTTTGAAAACCTTCATGATGCATATCACTGCTTTGTTGGTGTCAAGAGATGCACTTGGGATAGTAATATTGTGCGGCGTGTACTTGCTACTAGTGTTGTAAGTGAATCAATAAAAAAAATGTTTGATTACGCAAACAAGTTGAATTTTGCAAGTTAATCAAAAACTATAATGAAAGCAATTGAAAGATGTAATATCCTTAAATCACTCAATAACGTCGATTGTTGGGAATTTTTGCTAGAGCACCGCGTAAGGACAAAAATAATTCTAATGCTATAAGAGAAGTTATTAAATTTTGGCATGATAACACTAGAGTTTCACCTACTACAAGAGATGTTATAAAATAGAGAGTTGGTTCTACTAATTGTGAACCACATCCAAAGCATTTCTTAGATATGACTCAAACTCAATTTTTCGTAAGTTTGAACAAGAGAATCTAGAAATTAAAATTAGTCAACGTTTTTTTGAAATGTTGAAACCATTCTATGTGAAAATCAACCACGCTCACACCACTTATTGTTGTAGGCAACATGTTGAATTTGTGATGCATTATACTAAATTTTTACGTATTCATTCTATTTTCATTCTAAAACTATGTTATCGGAATGTGGTGTTCAATTTCCACCAATATCTTCCGGGATTTCATTCCTACTATATTTTGTGAAAAGAAGTTGGACAATCTTTTTATAGTCGGGATTGTTTAAATAGAAGTTGTAGTACATGTGACAGATTACCTAAATTGGAAAGTTGCATCCATGAGAAAATTGAAGGAACAATAGGCCATAATTTAGTTGAGTTTGATAAATATAAATCAGTTGCATACTAGTTGAAAGATGGAAAAGAGTCTAAACGGTGTGAGCTAGTTATAGAACAAACGTCTCTTTTCAATTTTGAGAAAATTTGAGGAAATTATTTATGAGTATGTTAGGCATACACATAGATCTCGATGGTTAGATGAATATTTCAAGCTATGTAAGGAAACATTTCCTATTGGTACTATTGTTTCGGTGGTCAATTTTGTAGAGAATTACACATTACTGACCAAAAATGGAGGTCAATCGCAATATTACAACTTAGTACAAGTTACCATTTTTGTGCATATAGCATTTCTACATCCTCCGATAGTATAGAGAATGATCAATTTTTTTAAGAGATTACCACTTTTATATCGGTGACGATCATACTCATTTCTATCGAATTTGTACAAGGGTGTTTCCGGTTATTTTATGGAAACTTATCGATAGAGACATCCAGTTCAAACAACATTATATATGGTTAGATAATTACACGTCTCAGTTTAAGAATGCATGAATGTTTTATTGGATGAGCAGAATACACGTCAAGATGGGTGTGTAACATATTTGGAGTTTCACTAAGGCTAGACATGGAAAAGGAGAGCATGATGGTGTAGGGGCATGTGTGAAAAGAGCTCTTGCAAGAGAAGAGTTAAAGTACAAATATGGTGCTAAATTAAAAGATGCAAAGAACATAGTGGAATGGTGTATTGACAACATGGCCCAAGGTTCTCAAGAAAATTCCACAGTTCGCAAATATTTTTGGTTGATAGAGGAACAAAAAATTGCTAACTACGAGGATTGTATGACACTCACTGGGTCCAGTGATATGCACTCATTTTGTAGCTTAGACGCTACTTCGTGGGCCATATGGACAAGAAATTTGACATATTTTTGTGCATCTTGTATTGAATTTTTCACTACTAAGTGTGATTCACAAGAATGGGTAGATGGATGGATTTGTAGGCCTCTAACTCCACTTCCTAGTTATCAACCTCCACAAGCATTACGACTTGTTTCTACAGATGAAGTTACAACATCCAAGGAATTTGATGAAATTTTTATTTTGGTGCGACAAGGTATTTATGGTTATTTATTTAATTTTTGTATTGAGTTATGTCCATTGAAATTTTAATATGTAATTTAAATTTGAGTTGTTCAACCTTTATTTTTTTGTAGGACATGTGTTTGCAGTTATTGCGACAAAAGATAATGAAGAAGGAATAGATTATTTCTTATGTCGTTGCATCAAGGAAAGAAAGAAGTTGACTTCTCCTATTATAGATGGTGAAGATATTGAGTATCCTACAGGGTCAGTGGTAGTTCTTTGGAACTTGGCTTGACGGTATCCATTAAAAAAAATTCTGTTTGGGTGCTTGAAGACTTTGAGACACATAAGAAAATACTATTATATTTGCATCTAGTTCTAGCAATAAATATTCAGCTGTATAGATATCAAGGAAGGCCTAATAACAAGATTCTTTGGAAGGTTCGAGAGTGGATCATGAAGAAATCTTGTTTGCTATTCGAGTAGATCTGATCACGATGGTTCATTGGAATGAATTTACAATGCTCATGTATGGTATATATAATTTCTTTGATATATATAAATTTGTTAGTTAGATGTAGATTTAAGTTCATATATTTTATTTTAAATTTGCGTATTTTGTATATATCTAGTATGGTTTTGATTTGAAACTTAAATTTCTTTGAATAACACTTTTATGTTCAGGTTAGTGGTGCAAGAAAAGCTTCCACATTCACATGGTTGGCACTATTAGTAGAGAATTTTAAATTCTTGAAGCTAAGAGAAGCTTTCATTGTCTGAAAAAGTTGTAAACTTTGAAAAATTCGTAAATTTTGAAAATTTGTAAATTTTGAAAATGACTCCTCCCAAGTGTTTACAAGACCATATCTATACATGTGCACAATTGGTTTGGTGCCACGACCCACCGTTTACAAAATATAGCATTTGAGAACCTTACACTGGCTCAAACTACACTATTTCACGCATTTACAAACAATAGGGCAGCGAGAGCACCGATCTGGGAAGGAAAAAACTAAGAGAGGCTATTGTAGAGGGTCTCTACACTAAGGTCTCAGATTAGGCGAGATGTCTCTAGGTGCCACTTGAGTCAGAGTAGTCACCGTCAAATTTTAACGATATTTTGGTCTCAGGGCTCTTAAGGGACTATGCCTGAACGAAGTAGCCCGCAAGCAATGACCTTATCCCACATTGAAACACCACCTCCTCTAGTGTTAACCTAGCCACCCAGGTATTTTGGTGTAGTCATTTCAGTGCCACAACCCACCGTTTACAAAATATAGCGTTTGATAACCTTACACTGGCTCAAACTACACTATTTCACGCATTTGCAAACAATAGGGAAGGGAGAGCACCGATATGAGAAGGAAAAAACTGAGAGATGACATTGTAGAGGGTCCTTACACTAAGGTTTTGGATAAGATGAGATGTCTCTAGGTGTGCTTGAGTCTGAGTAGTCACCTATCGAAGTTGAATGATATTTTGGTCTCGGGGCTATTAAGGGACTACGCTGAATGAAGTATCCCGAAGTAATGACCTTATCACGCACTAAAAACCACCTCCTCTAGCATTCACATGGCCACTCGGATGTTTTGGGATAGTTGGTTTGGAGGAATGACCCATCATTTGCAAAATATAGTGTTTGACAACCTTACACTGGCTCGAAGCCCTGCACTATTTCACGTGTTTGCAAACAACGGGGCAACGAGAGCACCGATCTGGGAAGGAAAAAAATGAGAGAATCTATTATAGAGGGTCCTATGCTTTGAGGTGTCGAGATAAGACAAGGCATCTCTAGGTGCCACGGAGTGCAGTAGTCACTGTCAAAGTTGAATGATATTTTTGTCTCGGGGATCTTAAGGGACTATGCTCGAGCGAAGTAGCCTAGAAGCAACGACCATGTCATGCACCAAAACACCACCTCTATAACATTCACTGGCCACCTAGATGTGTCGGCAAAGTTAGTTTGTTGCCTGACCCACTTTATTTTGCAAAATATAGCATTTGATAACCTTCTGTTGGCTCGAAGCGCATTATTTCACACGTTTACAAATAATAGGATAGCAAGAGCACCACTTTGGGAAGGAATAAACCAAAAGAGGCTATTGTAGAGGGTCCCTACACCTTTGAGGTGTCAAATTAGATGAGGTGTATCTAGGTGCCACAGAGTCTGAGTAGTCACCCATTGAAGTTGAATGATATTTTGGTCTCGGGGCTCTTAAGGGACTACGCTTGAACAAAGTAGCGGAAGCAACGACCTTGTTGCTTGACCACCGAAACACCACCTCCTCTAGCTCTTTAGAGTAGGTATTTACCTTACCTCATGTTCACCTAGGTATTTTATTTACCTTTACTATATTTATCCTCACCCACTTATGTGTGTGGATATTTCTTTTATCTTATTTAGATATTAGGAGACATTATCTAGTTGTTAGGTATAGTTCTTTCCTTGATCTATGATATTGACTAGTTCTTTCCTTGATCTATGGTATTGACTAGATCATTGATGTATAGTTCTCTCCTAAATCTATGGTCTTGACTAGTTCTTTGATGATTAGTTATTTCCTTGATTTATGGCTTGATCTATGACCTTGGTGCTTGGTTCTTAGATTGTTATTCCTTGCTTATTTAAGAAAAGCCCATTCTCAATGTATTGCATTGAGTGCCATAATAATATATGATATTCCTGCTCATTTGTTTGCAAAGGTTTTATGTAAAGCTATTCTGGTGAATTTCTTTCATCTTATTGATCATGGTGTTTGATTATCATCTGTGTTCTTGGCTTGGTACGATTTGGTTATCGTTCCTTTCATGGTATCAGAGCTACATGACTTGCCATCACACCAAAATCTTGAACTTGTGGTGGAGAGGTATCTCATTGTGTTAATCGGTTGCTACACCAATACCCTCCCACACAATGAAGCTGGATGCAACCACGTGAGCTCGGGCCCACCATGTATATAACTAATTAAGCCTAATGGCATTAGGAGGTAGTGACACCAGAAATTTTACGGGAGGTAACCCATCCCGAGATCTACTCTGGGGGTGGCGCACTTAATTCACTTTGGTATCGGGCTGCACGACTTCTTGTCACACCAAAATAGAGGCTTCCATTGGATCCTTAGCTTTTGGTCATATGGTATGGTCATATGAGGGCTTAAAGCTTGTGATTCCTACTAGTAGGTTCTTAACTTGAGTCGCTTTGTGTGGTGAAGGCAACAACAATTTATTTTGTTTGAGTGGTGACTAAAATAAATAATGAGCAAAATATTAAAAAGCTTGTATTGGTAACTTGGTTTTGAGTCTTTGTTTTTACAAAAGTTCTTGTTTTTTCGTGCTCTTTCCATTGGAGTTATTTATTTTGTGACTTGCACTATAATTATAAAGTGCCAAATATGGAGGAGTGTTGTAATCAATTGTGGATGCAATTTCGGTTGAGCTCGACGTCCTAAATTTTTGGGAGTTGTAGTTTGTATATTTTTCATGGATTCTGAGAATGATATGTTTTTCTCTGAAGTATGTGGACTTCAAGAGGATATTGTAAAATTTGTGGAAGAAAATAGATCACTCAAGAAGCGAAATTATCTTTTACAATCACTCATTCACGATAAGGATATAATAATACACTCCTGCAAAACAAACTTGTTAGCCTACTGACATCACCATCATATTGTGGACAACCATATCCATGCTCCTAGTCCACTTGTAGATGTTTCTCTTGTACCCATGACATTGATACTGCCACTTTTTGAGCACGAACCTACTTTTGATGCTTCTAAACACCTGTGAGGCTTGTTACTACATGTTCTTCCACATCTGTGCCTATTACTGATACCACATGTTGTGTATTCTACTTCTCCTCAAGTTGCATGGATTTTTAAGGAAGCATACCACGCATTCAATTCTCGCATTCTCCATTCTATGGGTCTCACTAGTAGAGTCATTGATAGACATTCACGGGGTGGTATTTCCTCTATTCCACATGTTAAGTGAAATTCTCATCATGACATTGGTTTTCAAGCGAGATACTTCATTTTGATCACACATTGAAAGAGCTCCTTTTTTGTTCACTTGACTCTTTACGAGGATCATGAGCAACACATGAGTTATGCACCTTCACTCAGGATTGAGAAACCTAAGATTTCAGCTATCATACATGATCAACTTGACACACATTATGATGTTCTTTTGTATGCATTTTATGCCAAGTCATATGCGAGTATCTTCTTCATTCATCGGGGTTGATTTGGGGTGGATATCGATCACTCATGGCAGCGATATAGACATTCATTGAGAGGACTCTACTGAGGCATGGCTTCTCCACCATTTGGCCTCTTGCTTGATTTTTATACCTTGAATTGTGATGTTTCTTGTTTTGAGTACTTTTATTTAGCTTGGTGTAGTGTATCTCTCTTGTTTGTTGAGAGATTTCGTATCGTATTTTCGACACTTTTGCCATGTTGACAATATCTCTTATGGGGAATCTATTCTAGTGCATTCCGGTGTTAGTTTTCGGTGTTCGAGTAGTTGTTGGGCAACTCATACAAATTTGTAGCATCACTCCACCCATTCAAAAGTATAAGAGGGTGTGGTGTTGATCCTTCTTCTTTAGGTTTCATGTCCTTGCCTTGTTTCCTTGGATTTTCTTGGATCGTGACACTCTATATTTTGTGTCCTTACCTTGTTGCTTTGGATTTTGTTGTTGGATCATGGCACACCTATTTGTAGTAGTTGATCGAATTATGTTTGGTGTTTCTTTTTTACACTTTTGACATCACTCTGTTGACAATCTCCTTGTATGGAGCTATTCTGGTGGAGCCTAGTGTCAGTTGTTTTTGAGTTTTGTGATCGAGTAGTGGATTTAGACCACAATGCACACCAAACTTCTTTAGCATTGTACGAGTTTTTGAGATGAGCTTCTTGGGATGCCTTGTAGCGGGTTTTACTCTCTTTACTTTGTTATTATTGGTTTTGGGTACCTTGCGGTGTCCCTTTTTTCCTAGTTATTGTACATGAGTACCTCATCAAGCCTAGTTATCGGGACTCATACTATGGACATGCCACTTCTATTTTGGCCCCTAGTTTCACTTGAGGGGGTTCAAGTAGGTATTTACCTTAGCTCATGTTCACCTAGGTATTTTATTTACCTTTATTGTATTTATCCTCACTCACTTATGTGTGTGGATATTTCTTTTATCTTATTTAGATATTAGAAGATATTATCTAGTTGTTAGGTATAATTTTTTCTTTGATCTATGCTATTGACTAGTTCTTTCCTTGATCTATGGTATTGACTAGATCATTGATGTCTAGTTCTCTCCTAAATCTATGGTCTTGACTAGTCATTGATGACTAGTTATTTCCTTGATTTATGGCTTGATCTATGACCTTGACTAGTTCTTAGATTGTTATTCTTTGCTTATTTAAGAAAATCCCATTCTTAATGTATTGCATTGAGTTCCATAATAATATATGATATTCTTGCTCATTTGTTTGTAAAGGTTTTATGTAAAGCTATTATGGTGAATTGCTTTCATCTTATTAATTGTGGTGTTTGATTAGCATCATGTGTTCTTGGCTTGATACGATCTAGTTATTGTTCATTTCACTAGTGTTCACCTAGTCACCCAGACATGTCAGCGTAGTCGGTTCATTGCCATGACCCACCATTTGCAAAATATAGCATTTGACAACCTTATCTTTGGGTCCAACAGAACTATTTCACACATTTTCAAACAATATGGTAGTAAGAGCACTTCGATATGGGAAGGAAAGAACCAAGAGAGGCTATTATATAGGGTCCCTATGCCAAGGTTTTATATCGGACAAGGTGTCTCTAGGTGCCACGGAGTCCAAGTAGTCACTAGTCGAAGTTGAATGATATTTTGGTCTCAGGGCTCTTAAGGGACTATGTTCGAATGAAGTATCCGAAAGCAACAACCTTTTTGTGCACCAAAATACCACATCCTCTAGCATTCACACAGCCACCCAGACATGTCGACATAGTTGGTTTGGTGCCATGACCCACCGTTTGTAAAATATAGTGTTTGACAACCTTACACTGGCTCCAACTGCACTATTTCATGCGTTTGCAAACAATAGGGCAGCAAGAGCACCAATATGGGAAGGAAAAAACTAAGAGAAGCTATTGTAGAGGATCCCTACGCTAAGGTGTCAGATTAGACAAGGCATTTATAGGTGCCACAAAGTCGAGTAGTCACCGTCGAAGTTGAGCGATATTTTGGTGTCGGGGCTCTTAAGGGACTACACCCCGACGAAGTATCGTGGAAGCAATGAACTTGTCACACACCAAAACACCACCTTTTCTAGTGTTCACCTAGCCACCCAGACATGTTGGCATAGTTAGTTTGGTGCCATGACCCACCATTTGCAAAATATAGCATTTGACAACCTTGCGGCTCTAACTAAACTATTTAGATGCGTTTGCAAACAATAGGGTAGCGAGAGAACTGATATGGGAAGAAAAAAATTGAGAGAGGCTATTATAAGGAGTCCCTACTACGGCGAGGTGTTAGATCGGACAAGGTGTCTCTAGGTGCCATGCAGTCACGAGTAGTCACCCGTCGAAGTTGAGCGATATTTTGGTCTCGGGGCTCTTGGGGACTACGCCCGAGCGAAGTAGCCGAAATCAATGACCTTTTCGTGCACCAAAAGCGTAGATCAAGAATTTTGCGCATTACTGTCAAGTTAATGCACCAAACTAAACACAAAAACCACGAAAAACCTCAATGAAATTGATACATGAAGATGTAGATGGATGAGGAAGCCGATGTAGATAAGGCGGCGCACACGAGCAATTCGCACAATAGATCCGAATAAACACTGTAAAACACCGATGCTTGTGAGAAAAAGACCACGTTAAAAGATATTTTAGTGGGTGCCCAGAAGCGGGTCGAGAAGCGATAAGCTTCCTCGGCGGATGTCGATCCACGTTTTAATTAAGAAAAGAAGCATACATGATAAAAGATGTAAATAAAGACTAGATTTTACGATTGTAGTAATAAAGACAAGAATCTAAGCATGAGGCAGAAATACGAGAAAATAGGGAACTATGAAATAAATCTTTGGATTTGTGTTACTGTATCCTTTTACCTATCTATGAGATAAATCGGCGTCGGCCCAGGTAGAATCGGCGTCGATTGAGAGTGAGTGGCGTCGATTGAGTGGGATCGGCGTCATTGGATAAGATCGGCGTCGGCCCAGAGACAAATCAGTCAATCGAGGCGTGCGACAAGATTTGGGAATTGGAAGGTGAATGTAGTCTGCTTTGGATGTGCGAAGTTGGCGAGACACTGGAGCAGAGTCACCGAGATGATAGATGGTGGTGTATGATGTTGATATGATACGAGGGGCGAGTACTTGGTGCTCCTCTTAGGGATTGATTAGGACAGGATCTGCCCTAACTGAGACAATTGATGCTAAAAAAGATCTCTCCTTCTTGCAACCTGTATCTTTCTCGCTCTCTGTTCGTGCGTAAGTGCTTTCTTTCGCTCGTTAGTCTCTTTTTTCGGTCTCTTCGCTCTCTTCCGTCCCTAGAACTGAGTTCTGGGCTTGCTTTTATAATCGGCGCCGCTCCTAGAAAATCGGCGCCGACCATATGGGTCGGCGCCGATCGCGGAAAAGACTCCCGAGGTGCCTAAAATGATTGATTCGAGAAAAATAAGACTTATCCCGACTACGGGAAAATATCCCGCTTAGGGAAGATTAAAAATAGATGTGATACATGGGTAGAATAAATTTGGGGTGGATAAGTGATTAAGATGCATGGGAAGAAGCGAAATTAAATATTTAATATTTAATCACTCATGGGTAAGATGTGATGTGATGAATTAAATTTAGAATAGGTGATTAAATCACAAATTGGATAATATCCCAAGGGGATAGTTGGTGATGTGAACGTGCCCCAGGTTACCTAGGCAAGTAAATGGATGAGAAGGGACACTAAATTGGGTAACCAATTTTAAGTGTCTACATTTTGCCCCTTTTTGTCAAGTAACTTGCGATAATCAAGGTTATGAGACAAAAACAAAGGGATGAAAGAAGAGAAGAATTTGTGGTGATGTGATCCCCCTCAAACTAGGGATGAGATGGATGATAGAGCAGGCGATCCCGAGTTTGAAAGAGGTAGATAAAAAAATGCGGGATGCCCGGTCGGATAGCTGGAGTAGAACCGATCATTGAGGACGCATAAAAATAAACACAAGGCGGAACCTAAGGAACTCACATTGGTAGGGAAAACTAGCCGGTCTCCTCATGAGGCAGCGTTAGTGCCTACGAGACCCATGAGTGTAAGGAGAACTGCAAAATAGCCAACATCTAAAGAGAGACACATTGGTAGGGACAACTAGGCGGTCTATAAGTGAGGCAGCGTTAGTGCCTACTGAGACCGCGTAACTCTAAGCGGCTAAACAAAAAGCGAGTGCTCCACAAAGGGAACAAACTCGAAATAGATGGTGATATCAAAAATATGTGCGAAAGACAACATGTAGCGCACAATAATGATCGAGATAGACCAGCCAAGCATCAACACTATGGCAAAGAGATTAGCGAGATGGAAGCAAAGCAGCGTGAGAAGCGATACCGCAATCCACGGGCAAAAATGAGTATAAATCGATAGGTGATAGATGATGATATAGACATAGGCCCGATAGATGATGAATAGGCGTGATTGGATAGATATGGTGATAGAGGATAGAAATAGATGTGATTAGATAGATTGAAATGTGGATAAAATAGATGTGATTGGATAGATATAAGCTGATAGATGATAGATGTGATGTGGATAGAATTTTGATTGATATGTGGATAAAATTTTGATGAAAAAGAGAGATAGATAGATGTAATGTAACTTGGATGCACAAGTTTTTAGATGTTTTGATGGATAGATGGATAGATGTAGCGTAATTGTGATGGATAAAGATATAGGTGATAGAGGATAAAATAGATGTGATTGGATAGATATAGGTGATAGATGATAGAAATAGATGTGATTAGATAGATCGATATGTGGATATAACTTTGATAGATGGATGTGATGCAACTTGGATGCACATGTGTTGGATGTTTGGATTAGATATGGATAGATATAATGTACCTTGGATGTACATTGTGATGGATAGATTTAGATATAGATAGATGATGTACCTTGGATGTACATTTTGATGGATAGATAGATGGATGTGTTTGATATATGGATGAGATATAGGTAGATGCAATGAGAAATGAATACGAGATAGAATGTTTGGATAGATAAGATGAATTTAGATAGAAGATAAATTGTGATTGAATTAACATGCGAAATGTCAATTTAACGAGGATCACGAGAGCAAAGATGAAAGCGGAAACAACCGTGACTTAGAAGAGAAGATACTCGGAGAAGAAGAAAAATGATAAGTTGGACTTCCAACCGACCATAGATAGAATCCAGAAAGGAAACCAAAAGACCAAGCATATAAGGCCCTATATAAGATTAAAATAAATCTGACACTAACTAGTCGCAAACCAGATCTAGGATAGAAACGGAAAGAAAAGTAAGTAAGTATCTTGTCGGAACCTACAAGGGACAGAATACATGTCCATAGTGGGGAAATAGGATTCTCCATATGATCGACAAAAGGTCCTAAATCTCAGCTTCATGATTTTGACAGAAAAGCAAACTGATCAATGCGGGAAGTTTGCTTGATATGGAAAGACTGATCGATGCGGGAAGTCTTTCGGTGATCTTATAAAGTGTATAAAGCTAAATTTGGAAGGCGATTAATTACAAGAAGCCTTGAATTTTCTTTGAGAAGCAGCCGTCCTTGAGGAGCGATGCTGTATTGTGTATTTGAATGATAGCCATCCTTCGAGGTATGGTCTATTTTCTTTTTGATTCACTTGATAATGTATGGATATTTGTCCTTGAGGATCAGTCTATCTTTTTGGATAGCATCTTTTTCTTTTCTCGTTTTTTTTTTTTTTTTTTTTTTTTTTTTTTTTGACACTTTTTGGAAGAAGTGAGTTTAGACCTAGATAGATCGGATGGAGGGAAGAGAACATAGAAGAACATGCACTCATGACCGAGTAGATCCGATGAAGATAAGTACTTGGGACGGATGAAGTGGTGATTAAGGTATTCCTACCATGAGGAGGAACATATCCAAAAGCGTGCGATGAGTAGAGCCGCGATACTCATATTTAAGGTAGACGAGGCAATAGGCGGAGAACCACACAATTTCAAATCACCACGAAAGTAGATGGTGGTTATTAGGACGGATGGAAGATGCGAGTTGCGACTAGATTTGTATAAGATAGATTTTAACAGTAGAAGGGCCGTAAATGCAAAGCATTAAGAGGTTCGCTTGAGGATACCATCCATGGAAGATAAGCGATAAGCCCAGACCCATATTTATGAGTGATAATGTAGGGGCCCATCGATTGGGAGCAAACTTACCACGTTGACTCCTTTCGAGTGTAGTGACATTTTGATTTTCCTTAAGAACAAGATCACCAATTTTGAAGTCACGATGTTGCAAGTGCTTGTTATAAGCACGTTTGACACGCTTCGAGATAGACCGATGATGCTCAAGAAGCGTTAAGGCGTCGCTCATCTAATAATTCAAGTTGTCTAGGCGATTTTGCGATAATCCTCATCGGAGACAAATTCTCACGAGAGAAACACGGAGAGATGGGATTTGGAATTCCAAAGGAAGGACAGCCTCGAGACCCATAGACGAGAGAGAAGGGAGTAGCACCAGTAGGAGTACGAATGCTAGTCCGATAAGCCCAGAGAGCAAAAGGGATATGTAGATGCCAATCCCTACCAGCTCGACTAGTTACCTTTGCGAGGATATTACGCAAAGTTTTATTGGAAGCTTCGGCTTGACCATTAGCTTGAGGGTAGTATGGAGAAGAAAAACTGAGCTTGATATTGAAAGCATTGCAGAGATTCTGCAAATCAGCGTTCTTGAAAGACTTACCATTATCTGTGATTAGCTTGTGTGGAACGCCAAAGCGACAAATGATGTGTTGATAGACAAAATCAACTATGGGTTTAGCCTTTGTTGAAGAAAGGGGGATAGCTTCTACCCACTTAGTAAAGTACTCAGTGGCGGTAATGATAGAATGATGACGTTGTGAAGAACGAGGATTGATGAGACCAATAAGATCAAGACCCCACTGTGAAAAAGGCCACAAATCCGCCGCGAGGTTGCAAATCGACTAGGGATGTGCGTGAGATTGGAATATTGCTTGACACTTGATGCACTTCTTGGTGTATTCACAACAATCTTGATTAAGAGAAGGCGATAATATCCCAAAGCGTAAGATGCGCAGCTACTGGCTAAACCACTAAAATGTCCACCACAGAATCTTGTCATGGACCTCTGAATAGCTTTAGATGATTCATGGGTTTTGAGGCATCGAAGCAAAATACCATCAAAGTCACGTTTGTAAAGAAGGCCACCTAGGATAGTATAGCGGTTGGCGCGTTGGACAAAAGACCTTCTACCATTGGGAGTCGGATCGGAGGAAGGACCGAATAAGATAGATAATCAACTATCTCTGTTGATACCACTCATCTGAGTATGGGTTGTGGCGGCATTGATTGGCGTTAGTTGCCCAAGATGAGATGGTTGATCTAATCGTTGCTGACCACATAAAGGCGAGTCTTGGTAAAAGCGGGATAAGGGAGGCAAAGAGGCCATGGTATCTGCGAATCGATTTGCGATACGAGGAATGGCTTGGATAGTGAAGTTATCGAAAGATTGGAGTTGGGCAAAACGATGTCGCGATATTTTGAAGGATATCATTCTTGCATTAATAGACACCCGTGACACAGTTAACGATGAGTTCAGAATCACCAAAGATGTCAATATGGCGAGCGCCGAGATTAATGGCATTTTGAAGACCTAAGACAAGAGCTTCGTACTCAGCCATATTATTGGTGCACTCAAAGTTTAATTTGTGTGCGACTGGGATGGGCGTACCCCAAGGAGGAATCATCACAAAACCCGCACCTCCCCCTTGCTGGCATTTGGATCCATCAAAGAAGAGTTTTACTTTAAATGGAGATAGACCAAAATCAATTTGTTGGATGAACTCATCGGGAAATTGAGCAAGGGGGTCTTGAGTGTCCGGAAGAGGAGCATCAGCTAATTGATCTGCAATAACCTGACCCTTGATAGCCTTTTGCGGGATAAACTCGAGGTCAAACTCAGTCATGAGCATAAGCCAACGAGTGATGCGATCATTGTGATAAGGTTTTGCATGGATTGTCTTGAGGGGATTGACACTTGTGACAATGTAAGTTTTGTGATTAAGGAGATAATGACGAAGCTTAGAAGTTGCGAAGAAGAGAGCACAACATAGTTTTTCAGCTTCGGAGTAACGTGTTTCATACTCATGGAGGGTGCGACTGATGTAATAGACAGCTTGTTCTTTACCACAAGTGTCCCGATGCGAAATCATGGCTCCCGAGCATGGTCGATCACGAGAGATATAAAGATAGAAAGGCTCCCCCTCGCGTGGAGGTGTAAGCACAGGTGGAGAAAGAAGATAAGCTTTGAGATCATCAAAGGCCTTTTGGCAATGCTCATCCCACTCAAAATGAACATTCTTACGGAGGAGATGGTGAAAAGGTTGACAACGGTCCGACAATTGGGAGATAAAAGCGACACCTTGGCGAAAGCGTCCTTGGAGGCTGCGGAGTTGCTTTAAGTTAGGCGGGGAGGCATCTCAAGGATAGCTTTTATTTTGCGGGTCGACTTCAATACCCACGATGGAAATGATAAAACCTAAAAGTTTACGGTGAGAACGCCAAACACGCACTTAGCTGGATTTAGACGAAGACAGAAGCGGATAAGCCTCTCAAAGAGAGGTGCAAGGATAAAAAGATGATCTTGACGACGCTTGGACTTGCCGAGGAGATCGTCAACATAATCCTCCACAGTTTTGTGTAAGAGATCATGGAAGATGTATGTCATTGCTCGTTGATAGGTTGCCCTGCGTTCTTAAGGCCAAAAGGCATGACACGATAGCAAAAGGTCCCCCAAGGGGTTATGAAGGAGGTCTTATGTTGGTCTTACA
Organism: Taxus wallichiana var. yunnanensis; assembly: GCA_018340775.1. Lineage (NCBI taxonomy): Eukaryota > Viridiplantae > Streptophyta > Pinopsida > Cupressales > Taxaceae > Taxus > Taxus wallichiana. The sequence goes on from CM031240.1 coordinate 608,367,842, forward strand.
GTGTGATGAGGATTTGATTATATCGAGAGAAACCATCCATAAGAGAAAGCATCTCGATGACCCTTGATTAAATCTACGAGTTGGTCGATATTAGGAAGAGGAAAATCATCCTTTGGACAGGCAAGATTAAGATCCCGGAAGTCGGTACAAATTCGAATTTTCCCAGTAGCCTTAGTTACTGGTACTACATTAGACACCCATTGCGGATAATCGATGGGTTGGATGAAGCTAGCCGAGAGCAAGCGTTGTAATTCTTCTTTAACAAGAAGGGCTACTCTAGGGTGCATTTTACGCAATTTTTGCTTAACCGGTTTGATGTTGGGAAGGGTAACGATATTGTGGACCACAATATCGGGATCGAGTCCTGGCATATCTTCATATGACCAAGCAAAGGCTTGACGATGTTTGGAAAGAAAAGCGGTAAAGTCCCCTAATTCCTGTGGATTAAGGGATTGGCCGACCTTGATGATGCGAGGGTCTTCAGAAGTCCCTATATTAAGGTCGATAGTGGCTTCGTTGAGAAGGGTAGACGTGTCAGAAGGGATAGTCTTGGGAAGGTATGAATCCTCTGCCCCTAGATAGGTGAGGACAGAATCATCATCCACACAGTGGATAGTGTTGATAGTAGGAGAGTCGTCTCCAACTATTTCAGGGAAGATTAATGGTATAGAAGCGGACCGATTGTTAGTCTCATAGACCAACGGCCCTAAGGAAATGGTATTGATCAAAAAAAAAAGTTAGGTGGGATGGAAATGTCATCGTCCACATCGAGTGATGCTTTTGACTTGGTGGGGGAAGATGGTTCTTCAGTAGGAAGAGGCTCATCAAGAATAGTGACGGTGGCCTCTGAAAGGGGTTTGAACCCTAACCCAAATTTTTGATGTGGCATGAGAGTAGGAATGGATTTGAGGTCATGTATACCTTGTTCATATTTTCCAAGGCCAAAACCTTTCCACGCGCATCGATGTAGATAAGTCTTTGCAAACGTGGGATTCTGTAGGTGATCAAACCCTGTTAGGTAAGGTTTGGCCCTAGGAGGAGAATCAGGCGATGATGAGGCGTATCAAGACCACCGTAGATGAAATTGGTCTATTGATTGGGCAGACCAATGGTGACGATGCGACCGAGACCTGGTTGATATTCAGGTTGCTTGTCTGGTCTACCATACTCATTAGGTTTGAGATGGGCATCGAAAGAAAAGAGAGGAAGCTCTCCTAGTGAGAAACGCTGCAATGTCTCTTCCAGATTTTGTAAATCCGGTAGTTTGGTTGCAGGTATGGAAGAAGATGAGGCCCCATCTGGAGAAGATGTATTTTCTTTTAAAGGGGCGGACCTAATGGTCATGTCGCATTGTGCGGAAGGAAAAGGATCTCCTGGATGAGTATATATTTTGCCCTCATATTGATATTTTAGGCATCGATGGAGGGTGGATGGGACACAATGCATTGCGCGAATCCAGGAGCGTCCGAGGATCATGTTATAGTGGAATTTTCCTTCGACAATATAGAAGAGTTCATGGAGCAGCTTCTTACCTACTCGAATGGGTAAGACCACAGTTCCTAGAGTGACTGCTAGCTGATCGTTAAATGATCGAAGGGCGAAGGGTGGAGGTGACACCACATTCTTTGGTAACTTAAGTTGTTCGAATGTGTGCGAGGAGATGACGTTGAGTGCAGCTCCACTATCGATCATAACACGTTTTAAGGTAGTGTTATTGATTTGGACTGTGATGAAGAGGGGAGCCTCCATATCTTCGGAAGAAAGAGAAGGAATTTCCGAATCCTCGAAAGAAATGGTAGTTGATGGTCCATTCAGTCCAACAACCAACTCGAAGGGTTGGGGCTCATCGGAATTTACTGCGATGCGACGCAGATTATCAATCAAAGCTTGGCGATGTTGTGGAGAGGATTGGATGAGGTCAAAAAGAGACATTTTGACCGGAGCTTGGGTGAGTTGCTTCATAACACTCTCCTCAACAGACACGGGAACTTGAGCCCGAGGTGCAGCACGAATAGAGACCCTGGGTCGTGGGGCTGATGAGGAAGGAGAAATGTCTTTAGGGGCTGCAGAAATGACAACCCGTGGTCGAGATGCTGAAGATGAAGATGGGTTATCATAGTGTTGGGTTCTAGTGGCGATATGGATTGTGTCAATTTGGGAAGGTGGAAGATCAAGTGGGATGGAACCACTAGAGGTCTGAGTGGATGGTTGAGGTTTGGATGGGGCTAAGATGACAGGAGGTAATTGTTCCTCCTCCAGCAAAAGGTCACTTTCTTCCAGAAGGTTCTTGATAACGGCTTGGAGAGCTTTACATCCCTCAGTATCATGACCCGGAGTACGGTGGTAAGCACAAATCAGATCAGAGTTAAACCAAGTAGGTTTCACTCCTTTAGGATTATAAGGTTTAATCGGAGGAAGGGTTATGGATGAAGATTGGATGAGTTGATGAAGGATTTCGGTATAGAATCCGGTAGACGAAGAGGAGGATAGAGATGATGAAGATGGTTCTTTTACCTTAATCGACTGCCGAGGTAAGAGAACTTGCATGTTAGGTTTAACGGTCTCTTTAGGGATCCTCTTGTTTGTTTGGACATTTGGAGGAGCAGTCTTGGGTGCTTGGGATGGGAGTAAATGAGACATGATTGACTTTGGTGGAGGGGGAGCCCCTAAGATAGATTTTGAAGATGAGGGATATGTGACAGATTTTGTGGTCTTTGGAGACAAAGGGGATTGCTTAGTCGGATTTACGGATGATTTAGATAATATTGATTTAGATGAGGAAGAAGTCCTCAAGGTAGGTGTAATAGGAGGAATATAGGGTGCTTTGGTTTTTGGTAACGAAGATGAGGATCTTGATAGAAGAGGTGGCATCTTTTTGGTAGGTAAGTCTATTTTTAGGGGTATTGATGAAGAATGTGTTGTGGAAGAAGATGATGGCTTTGATGGATGTGTAGAAGAAGACGCCTTCTCACGGGCAAATCCAATCGTTTATGAGGCGTGGAGAGAGATTTTTGTGGAAGAGCACCAAGAGTTTTGATGGTCCGAAATATGGGCTTTCCTTTTTCAGGGATGGTGACAACTTCCACGGCATAAGGTGACTGTAACCTTTTCGGGGGAAGCAAGTGGGGAGGTACTGATGGTATAATGTTAGATTTTGGTTGTCGCGGTTTAGGTTGAGGAATCGAGTGTATAGGTGTTGGTGCTACTTCTTTTGATTTTTCCTTAATAGGTGAAGTAACATTGGTGATGGAAGAAGGGGGTGATGACGAAGCAGTTCCTAGCGAAGGGACTACTTCTGATGCAGTAATCATGGGTGAAACTACTGTAGGAAAAGAGATAGGAAGGGTCAAAATTGAAGACGCTTCCGTTGAAGTTGGCACAATGATAGGTACGTTCACCAAGGGCATAGTTGCAGCGGGAATGGGAGCAACAGAAGTGGATGTGTCCGTAGTGGAAACTCGGAGGGATGTGATTGCTTGAGCATTGAAAGAATGTCTGATGATGAGACAGATGAGGATGACACTGTCTCGGGTATAGATGGAAGGTCAGACAAAGGAGCGGAGAGAGATAACTCCGTGCTTGGTAATGTAGGGATATTCAAAGATGGACTATCTGAAGATATTGGAACTCCCGTGATTGATGAAGAGGAAGGAGGATCTGATTCGATTGATGTGTTTGCAGATGGATTGGTTTCAGAAGAAGAGTCCTCGGTAGAGATGAAATTAATAGTGTGGGTGTTTGGTTTTTGAGATTCCGAAGAATTATGATTTGGGGCATGATTGGGGAAAGGTTGTTTAAAAACGTCCAGTGCTTGATTTGGGGGAGCATTTGGGTTATCCAGAATGAGCTCGCCTTTATCAATGAATTTTTGGACAAGATTTTTGAAAGTCTGACATCGTTCGATGTCATGACCTTTGGTTCTGTGATAATGACAGAAATCGTTTTCCCTATACCAGAATGGGCGTTCTCGACTTTCATCAATATCCCTAATGGGTGGAAGTTCGATCATGCGAACTTCCAACATTTTTTCTAAGATAGAGGAATATGATTCCCCCAATGGAGCGAAGGATCGAGAAGATGAAGGCCCTTTTCGAGTATATGAAGGGTCTCTTCGTGATGGTTGATTAGGAGTACTATCGGTTCTTGGTGTTTTTAATACGATAGCATTTGTGGACCCTTGATTCTTATCTTTAGGAGGAAAGAATTTGGTTTGGTGAACCGAGAAAAATCTGGTTTAGATTTGGAGCGAAGTTTTAACTTTCCTTGTTCAATGGCGCGAGATTCAAGTTTGCGTGCCATCGTAAAGGCCTCTTCAAAGGTATGAAAAGTTTGGATCCTTAGAGTGGAAGAAATGTGATTAGCACAAGATCGGGTGAACAACTCGATTTGTTGGGATTGAGGAAGGGAGAAAGACAATTGGTTAATTATCCCTCTCCAACGAGCGACAAAGTCTGCTATAGACTCATCGTCGAATTGGCGAATGTTATAAAGATCTGTGATTGAGATCTTATGCGCGATATTTATTGAGAAGTTTTCAACAAACATCTGGGCCAATTGAGAGAAGGAAAACAAAGAATGTTGAGGGATGTTATTGTACCAGTCCAAAGCGGGACCCGCTAGAGACATAGGAAAGGTACGGAGCATGAGTTCACGATCTGGGCGATAAGGTAGCAAGCATGTTTGAATGCTCGCAGATGTTGTTGGGGGTCTTCCCGGCTATGAAATTTTGAGAATTTGGGAAGTTCCCATTGGGGAGGATAAGGCTTAAAAGCCACCGAAGGATGAATGGGTTCATTGCACACTTCTTCAAAGGAGTATGAAGGACGGGTTCCTTTTGTGGAGGCTTCCAAGTCTGCAATTTTCTTGAAGAGAATTTGAACTACGTCGGATTGGGGAGGAGGTACATTGGTATGTCCTACATAAGAAGCAAGTGGTGGATGTTGTTGAGATGTCAATGGGGGATTCATCTGTTGTTGGATAGGATGATAAGAGGAATAACCAGGTGTTCTGGGTGACACCGGGTGGGGTATTTGCTGTGAGGCAGCTTGCGTATAGGCAGGCTGTGAGATAATAAGTGGTTGAGAAAATATAGGTTGGGTGACGGATGGAACCTGTGATTGGTGGACTCCTATGTTTGTTGATTGAATAGGGACAGATTGAGGAACATGGGTGTTGGTTAGATTGGACATGTTGGGGAACAAGACCTGAAAGGGACCTTCTACCGCCGGATTTGGTACCAAGGGTGCCGATACTAGGGGATGGGCGAAGGTCGCAGTTGCTGGAATATTGGAAGAAAGATTCACTGGAGGACGAGAAGTAGGAACCAACTGACTATTCGGAGGGGGTTGGCTCATGAAGAGGTACTGACCTTGAGACACAATGGAGGGCATAGACGAATTGACGGCAATGTGCGGGTGTGCAGACGCATTCATTATAGCCAGGGCAGAAGACCTCTCAGAAATGGGTTGTGGAATATTCGAGGTAACTGCAGTGTTAGGGATAGGTAAGACTAATTGAGAACTAGTCGACATGGTAGGTGGAAGAGAAAAGGGAGGCATAGGGGCCTCGCACTTCTCCGTGGCTCGAGGCAAGAGAGATGGTGCAAACTGCTCTAAAAAGGCCTGGGATGATCCACGAGGATAATCGTACACTTGTCGGATTGGTGGGTCTTGGTCAGATATTTGGATCGACTTGTGTACTAGGTAGTCCATGAGGGCTACCGGATTGCGATCAAGGAGAGCCTGAAATTCAGGATCCCCGCGAGGAATAGACTCCGAGTCAGAAGATATTTCTGATGGACTAGGAGAAGCTGGACGTGATGGGATTGTTTTGGCTTGATGGAAAGGATTATACGACCATGAGGGGGAACCAACTAACAGCGGTCCCGAGGAAGATTGGAGGGGTGCCGAAACATCCACGGCTGGTGGTGATTTCGGAGGAAGAAGGAACTGTTGGGCCATTTTCCTAGATTGTGACCGGGTGATAACCGTCATAAACAAGCAAGAAAGAAGATTGTCTAACTAATGCACAAACAATTCAAGCGTAGCAAGTGATTATCTCCTTTAAATTTTGATGCTTTTAAGAAAAGAAAATGTTAGGGAAGGCTTTTTAGAATAGGAACTACTCAGATAGCCAAACTAAGGATGGTTTGGGTAATGTTTGGTGAGGAGTCGAAGGCACTTCAGTAAAAGACCAGTACGTGGCTTGATAGGGGCCTACCCCGCACTTCACACACCGCTGCGATAAGGAGTCGGGTGCTTTGCCAATATATACCAAAATCTTCCGTGAATTTATAGCGCGGCCGAGTACCGCGTAGGCTCTTCCTCTTGGATATCACTTCCAAGTAGGCGAGGCCAAGGGAAGGAGTTTTGTTTAAATGCTTTATACCTAGTGATTTTGGCTTTGTGTGCAAGGGTGAAAAATAAAAATCAAATAGTGTCACTACCGATTTTGATCAATTCTCAACCTAATTAAAACTAGATGAAAAAGCATGCGTGAATGACAAAGGAAAGGTTCTTTTTAAGCACTTAAAAGCGATATATGTTTGATTTCGATGAAGACAAGTCAAACAAGTTCTTTCCCAAATGCGATTAAGTTCCTTTTAAGCACCAAAAACTGAAGTGTTTGGATGTGATAGACAACCAACAAAGAAATCCTAAAAAGGAGAAAACACCGAAAAAGAGGAATACCTGTAGATTTAGCTCTCCAAGGTGTGTGGACTTCAAAAAGCGCGTTGTTGAGCTCTTCCCCTCGAACAATCCCACGAACAAGCAAAGTGCTCCGCAAGAAAAGATCAAGCAAACAACAAACAAGATCCGGAAAGATACATCCAGATAGTGGTGAAACGAAAAATTTCTATTTTAAGGAAATAGAAAAATTTCAAGATAATGAATTCGCCTAAAAGCAAGATTGAAATGATGAACAGAAATGCTCAAATAGGACTGATAGAAATCAGTGAAGAAAAGGAACAAAGTTCAAAACTAGAAAAGAAATGAACTTACCAATAAGGGACTTTGGTTGGGTCCCACCGGGCGTGCCAGAATGTAGATCAAGAATTTTGCGCTTGTTACCTGTCCAAGTTAATGCACCAAACTAAACACAAAAACCCTGAAAAACCTCAATGAAATTGATACCTGATGAAGATGTAGACGGATGAGGAAGCCGATGTAGATAAGACGGGCGCACACGAGCAATTCGCACAATAGATCCGAATAACCTGTAAAACACCGATGCTTGACAGAAAAAGACCACGTTAAAAGATATTTTAGTGGACTGGTCCGAGAAGCGATAAGCTTCCTCGGCGGATGTCAGTCCACGTTTTCAATTAAGAAAAGAAGCATACATGATAAAAGATGTAAATAAAGACTAGATTTTCTGATTGCAGTAATAAGACAGAATCTAAACAGCAGACAGAAAGTACAGAAAACAGGGAACTATGAAATAAATGCTGGATTTGTGTTACCTGTATCCTTTTACCTATCTGCAGATAAATCGGCGTCGACTGGGTAGAATCGGCGTCGATTGAGACTGGTCGGCGTCGATTGAGGGGGATCGGCGTCGACTGGATAAGATCGGCGTCGACTGGAGACAGATCAGTCAATCAGGGACTGTGCGACAAGATTCGGGAATTGGAAGGTGAATGTGGTCTGCTGGATGTGCCGAAGTTGGCGAGACACTGGAACAGAGTCACCAGATGATAGATGGTGGTGTATGATGTTGATATGATACGGGCAGAGTAACGGTGCTCCTCTCAGGGATTGATTAGGACAGGATCTGCCCTAACTGAGACAATTGATGCTAAAAAGATCTCTCCTTCTTGTAACTTTGTATCTTTCTCTCTCTGTTGTGCGTAAGTGCTTTCTTTCGCTCGTTGGTCTCTTTTTTGGTCTCTTCGCTCTCTTCCGTCCCTAGGCGAGTTGCAGGCTTGCTTTATAATCGGCGCCGCTCTAGAAAATCGGCGCCGACCATATGGGTCGGCGCCGATCGCGGAAAAGACTCCCGAGGTGCCTAAAATGATTGATTCGAGAAAAATAAGACTTATCCCGACTACGGGAAAATATCCCGCTTAGGGAAGATTAAAAATAGATGTGATACATGGGTAGAATAAATTTGGGGTGGATAAGTGATTAAGATGCATGGGAAGAAGCGAAATTAAATATTTAATATTTAATCACTCATGGGTAAGATGTGATGTGATGAATTAAATTTAGAATAGGTGATTAAATCACAAATTGGATAATATCCCAAGGGGATAGTTGTGTATAAACGTGCCCCGGGTTACCTAGGCAAGTAAACGGATGAGAAGGGACACTAAATTGGGTAACCAATTTTAAGTGTCTACAAAAACACCACCTCCTATAGCATTCACATAGCCACCTAGATGTGTTAGCACAGTTGGTTTGGTGCCACAACCCACCGTTTGTAAAATGCAGCGTTTAAAAACCTTATACTGTCTCTAATTGCACTATTTCGCGTGTTTGCAAACAATAAGGCAGCGAGAGCACCAATCTAGGAAGGAAAAAACTGAGAGAGGCTATTGTAGAGGGTCTCTACATTGATTTTTTGGATTAGATGAGGCATCTTTAGGTGCCATGGAGTCTAAGTAGTCACTAGTCGAAGTTAAACGATATTTTGGTCTCAAGGCTCTTAAGGGACTACGCCCAAACGAAGTAGCCCGGAAGCTACTACCTTGTCGCCCACTGAAACACCACCTCCTCTAGCATTCACCTAACCACCTAGACATGTAAACATAGTCGGTTTGGTGCCATGACCCACCGTTTGCAAAATATAGTGTTTGACAACCTTACACTAGCTCAACTACACTATTTCGTGCGTTTGCAAACAATAGGGCAGCGAGAGCACCGATATGAGAAAGAAAAAACTAAGAGAGGATATTGTAGAGGGTCCCTACATAGAGGTATTTTATCATACAAGGAATTTCTAGGTGCCATGGAGTCCAAGTAGTCACCTGTCGAAGTTGAATGATATTTTGGTCTCAGGGCTCTTAAGGGACTATGCCCGAACAAAGTATCCCATAAGCAACGACCTTGTCGCGCACCAAAACAACGCCTCCTCTAGCATTCACCTGGCCACCTAGATGTGTCAACACATTTTTTTGTGCCATGACATCCTGAGGCATGACTTCTCACTCCTCACCTCCGTTCATTTCCTAGGACTCAAAACATTCAATGTCACTTGTTTACCTTCCATCTCTCTTGTTCTCTTTGGACTTGCCTCTATCCTCTTAGGTGCTTCATCACTGACCTTGCTTTCCTCTCTTGAGCTATGTTTTTGTGGTGCTCTCTCTTCATCCTCTACTACCCTAGCTATGTGCTTACGTGATCATTATGTTTGCATGTTAATATGGTCATGCTCGTGGCTACCTTGAAACTTTTACATACTTTTCATCCCTTAAAGGGTATCTAGTACCCTAATTATCATGCTTTGAAGATTCACAAGAATAAAGCCTTTCCTTGTTATTCTAATAGTGGATTAAGTATTTGAATATAGGTCAAGAATACTAAATGGAGTTTAAATTAAATGATCCATAATTGCTAGTGAAGCAAGAACTAGTGAAAAGTGGTGAGTAAAGGTAAGTCATGTTAAAGGAATGAAATGCATTTATTCATTGTTTCTAATAGTATTTTGAGAATGTGAACATATGAATAAGATTATCAATAAAATGCTAAGGAATGTAGCTTCAAGTTTGCATATTTGGATGGAATTTTAGAAGGAGAGTGAAGTGGCCAATCAAGTCACTTATGAAGCATGCTAAAAGAAGTGAAGGAAACACATAAGTGAGAACCTATGAAGGAATAAGAGGAAAATAGTTTCCATGCATGAAAAATATGAAGAAGTGATTTAAGAATTCTCATAATGGAGAACATAACACGAAAGAAGAATAATGGAGGAGAAACCTGAAGTGCAAAATGAAATTCTTAGAGAATAATTAGGTACGAGATTCTTGTACAAAATTTAGGTTCTTCATTGAGGCTTTCACATTTCAGTTTGTAGAGGTTTCCCTTTCATCTTTAAAGGTCATCAATCATGTGGAGGAAATGACACCCAATGAATATGAAATGACAAGAGTCTCTCTATGGCAAGCCTCTTATGAGGGTGATGCTCACCTTTTCAAGGATTCTTCATCACGAGATCACTACACAAAATTAGGAGTATAAGTAAATCCTCAAAGAATTAAGGGAACATCTTAGGACCTTTTATTCATAAGTGTAATCATTTATTGCATGAGAGTAATCATCTCGCCTCAAATTGAAGCAATTTCTCCCATCGAAACTTCAACCCCGAGTCCATCAAGCATGATCAAACATTCATAATGCAAAGAAGGACATGTGACCATTGGGTGAGCATGATCCTTGAAAAAGGGAATGATCTATTTCCTGAGATTATCTCTTTCTTTAGATTGTTCTTGGTCATATATTTGAAAATCAATAGGAATAGAGTTGAGATCAAGAAAGAGAAATTCCATTGGGAAAATAATCTCCCATTTGCGAGTGAGATGAATAATTTTGATTATCATTCCTTGGTGAGCTCAGGTGTGTTTTCATCTGACTCAAAGAACTTGTATGACATTTTGTCCCATACCATCACCTAGAGGTTTGATGCTTTAAATGAGCCATTTCTGATTTTGAATCCCATGAGGAGAATGTATTGAAATTTTTGGAAGATCTTAGCACAAGAATGTATGAGCTTGGTACTCCTCTCAGGGAGAATAATTCCATGAAGAATCTTCAAGATTTATTTCAAGAATTGGTTCAGGAAAATATTTGTGACCCTTTCCTTCAATAGTGATACTTTAGAAGCCCTTGTAGAGATCATAGGTTATATCTCTAATCCTATGAAGAGTTATGAAAAATATTTTAGTCAATGTGGAAATATCAATGCCATTCCTGAGAATTGACTCAACACATTAGAGCATGTGAACATCTTGGAAGATGAGAAAGTTTCATTTGTAGTTTCTAGATTCAACAAGATGGTCTATGGAAAAGCCTCATCATTCAAGATCTTCAGTGGAGGAAGACATGAGTTGATTCTTCATTAGAGGAGGATTCTTCATGATGGGTGGAACCTAAGAATACTAATAAGGGCTTACTTTGTCAAATTTTTACCCTTTTCAAAGGGACATGGGGGACATCAAAATGCACCACCACATGAAATCTCTCCCTTTCGTCACTTAAGGCTTGTAACATTCTCACTAGGTATGATTCCTCAGCACCCCAACTTGATTATGTTGCCCCCTCTCATGAATACTTAACCCCTTCACACATTATCACCCCTTTAAGTCCCTTTTTCCCTTAATAAATGTGGTAAGGGAAATGGGGAAAACCAAAACCCATTTAGAAACTTTTAACCCTACCCTGTCATGCCATGTAACCCGGGTTAATCCAAAATGGTCAAGGATGAGTTAGAAGGTGAGTTAGCTAGGTTAATGTTAATAGGAGAGTATAAACAAAAACTTAGCCATTTTTAATCCCTTTTAATATTTCCTTTTCATTCATTGCTGCTAGTATTTATTTATGCTACTAAATTTTCAAGAAACCCTATTGCAAAAATCACATTTTTGCTCATATCTCCTTCATTTTGCTCCATTTCCCTGTAATTTTCCCTAACTTCTACTCATGAACTCCTTGAAGATGATATAAAAATATTTTCCATTGGTACCCTAAAATTTTTATAGCATCCCATTTAAAATTTTAGAGAAAAACTTTCCTTTTAGATCTTTGCAATTCTAGAGATCAAAAACACTTGAAATTTGAAGTAGGAAACCATATGAAAATACCTAATCTAATGAAAAAATTCCATATCAATCCAGATACAAGAAGACATCATTATATTTATTATTAAATTGGCATATGAGCCTTACTAAAAATAGTAAGTTTTGATAACAAAGAAAAAAATTTGAAACCTCTGTGTAATCTTCAATTCTAGAAATATGAAAATTGTAAAATCTTCAATGTTACACCATAAGTAACATTATATTCATATAGTTCAAGATTAAATCTACCTCGATTATTTCTATCAATGTTCACATTAGTTGATATGCAATAGATGAGTGTTATCTTTAAAAAAAAATTAATTGTACATATTTCCCTTTTGTAGTTCACGTAGCATGGTTTTACTTAATGGAATAGGTTTGCTTAACAATTGTACCATGTAGTGCTTCGGGACATGGTTTTTTAATTTTAAATCAAACATACATATCTAGAACTAATAAATGGTTATGAAAACATACATAGAAGGATATCATACATGCAATGAAATCGAATCAAACATATAGTTTAGTAATATCGTTATGAAAACCAACACACATGGATATATAAGAATCAAACAAAGTGTGCTCCAGATGCACGTCTCTAAAAATATGTAAGTTCATAACATGTGTACATCTCAAACTAAGTGTGTCATAATGTATATAGGACCACATGCGGTCGCAAAATGCTATATATATACAATGGACTATATGAAGAAACATGTTCACTAGGACCAGATAGCCCATATATATATCTATGTACATCTAGGTGGACTATGAATCTACTCATGAACATATTCCCTCTCTTCACCCTACTAGAAGTAGCACATCCATGACACGGGAATGTAGTGGAGGGAGATGCCACTACGAATTTCATTTGTATGGTCCTAGGTGTCTCTAAGCGAGCCTACAACCTAACCTACACATTCATAAACAAAAAGTTTTTAACACCCAAAATTTTAAAATACATTCAAAATTTAGAAACTTGTACAATTTAGTTAAAATGCATGTGAAATATTACTGCAATGTCATGGTCCCTATCATTTTATTGTTGACGCATCGCAAGGACAAATAGAATAGACTCACGAGGGTAAGATACATACAAATAATTAATTTTCAAATTAAATATTTCACATACATACAAAATTTGATATTGTAGATTTAAGTAATAATAAATAATGAACCTCCAAAATTTAACAAATTTAAAAATTTGTACCTCAGTTAGTGGATCTTTAGATGCTATGGCAGTATCTACAGTAGCCTCCACAGTCTATATATATGGAGGAGTCTCTCTGGAAGTCATAAGCTATACAAAAACATGTACAAATAAATATTAAAATATACATGACTCGCACCACATAACGAGAGGTCCAAAGCATGTAATCTATGTGAACTTCCAACATTAGAAACAAAGTGTAAAGAGAAACTAACATGTGTAAAACTCATGTGAGGCATGCCCGAGTAGCCTCGGTTCCCGGTGTGTCAATCTCCACAACCTCCTTCACTGTAGGAGGGATAAATAAAGGTAGTGGGGGTTTTGGGGCATGGGGGATCCTTGGTTGACCTATGCGTGCACTAGGTCTACTCTGTGCAGAGCCACCTCCTTGACCAAAAAAGTCAGAAAAGTCAAAATAATTCGGGACCTCATTAAGCACGAACTCACAATATAATTTCTTCAAAAAATAAAGAGGAACCTCATTGTTGTTGCATTGTGGATGATAAAAAACCATCCACCATCAGTCCCAAATTTTTTTTTTATTCGGTCACCTTGGAACTAATGGATTGGGAACTATTTACAAGTAACTATGAGAGGGTCGAGTAAATAATGCACAAATGAGGTCTTTTCCAATTTTTTTATCTTTACGACCGCATGAGATAATTCATCCACATACCACTACCTACAATAACCTCTAAAGGTATTCCATCTATGTATTTGGTTGGTTGCAGAGTCAAATTTTCCAATCAATGTTTGCAATGTGTTGGCTAAATTCATGTAGGATGGATTTGTGGCATGATTTTGTCTTATACTCGAATAAGATTCTTAATGAAAATTTTATTTTCTCATATTCTTCCAATGATATTACCTTGTGTTCTGTTGATTCGGTGGGGATAGAAGGAGCAACAGGAGGTGGATCTATGTTTGGAGGATGGTTTTGAGGAATGTTCGGAGGGTTTGCATGATTTTGAGCTTTCGACCAACCTGAAAAAACAAGAAAATTGTATACATAAACAAACATTTCAAAAAACCCATGAAAATGCTAAAATGCAAAAAAAACCTAAAATGCAAAAAAATGATTAAAATCAGGGGCTTACCTCCTCATCTTGGTGGCATGGTTAAATCTATCATGATCCAGAAGTCCAATGAGAAATTTTGAGGTGGTATTCAAAGCTCGAGTGAAAAACATCTAGGAGAAATCATGGTTTGAAATGAAAAATGGGGAAAATAAGGACTCGCGGGACTGCTTATTTTTGTCTCAGAGTTCCGTGATCACGGTTTTAGGTTTGGTAATTACCGAACCTGAAATTCAGGAACCATGATCGTGGTATATAAACCATAATTATGGTTCTGAATTTCAATTTTTATGTCCACATAATTTTCCACCAAATTAGTGCACTTACCCTCACTCTAATTTCACTCCTTGATTGTCGAATGTATATGTAACTTGAAAAATAAGTTGACTACCTACACATGTCCACAAACCACATCAAATATAATAAAAAAGATGCATAATGTGGATTCAAACTAACCCCGATAGTCACCCGAAGAGTGAACTTAGTACCAAGTATTGCACTACATTTCAGACTCCATGTAGTTTTGTGTGAGAGTGTGTGTAATTATTTGCTAGGATGCCCTTGTACAAGTTGCACTATGATTATGGGATATATCTAGAATTATCCTAATGTAAATGTGTGTAAAATAATATAGTAGACTTCCCATCCTATGTTATGTATGAAGAAGTGATGTAACCCTTTTCCCTTAAGTGAGTACGCTAGATAGATGCTTTGAAGTTATTTTTTACCTTTGGATGCAAGCTCAAGCGATAATAGATAAAGATACTGATTGATCCTTTATTTTGGAGAAGTAACTAAGTATAGATATGATTCCCTTGTTTAAATTTCATAATTGACAAGTGGAAGGATGACCCATAAGTGAAAAATATTCCCAAAAGATAAAAGAGACCCAAAATCGAGAAAAGATGAGAAAGGGTCAAGAGCACCCAATAGGGATAGGAGATCTTGGGCATTAGTGTCTTAGGTCATAAAATATAAATTGGTCAAGTTTCAATAGGGCTGTAAGGTGTGTATGACCAAAAGGGTACAAAAGATAAAGAAAAGAGGCCAAAAAGAGTTTACAAACATTAGTCTTTTTGCCTAGGAATCATATATACATTAGTATAATTTAGGACCAATAAATGTACCCAATTGTGTTTTTTTATGTGTTCATTTTCCCCCACTTTATGTTGTTGAGTGAATACTTGATAAAATAAAGTAGATATAATATGCAAACCTTATGATCTTGTATAGAACAATGTTACCAAGTGGAAAAGTGAAGAGTGAAGTTATTGTAAAGTGAAGCATGGAGACAAAAATGCAAGGGAAGAGTGAGAAAGTATACAAAGTTTCATATATGAAAAATCAGAGTAATGCATGTATAAGTAAGTAAAGAGTGTAAAAGTGTGTAAAAGGAAAGTGTGCACCTGATATGTAAGAGATTATGAGATAGAAATTTATCTTGTTTGCATACGAGTTTCTGATTTAAATGTTGATGGCAATATCATGCAAAGAGCAAGTTTTTTGGTCAATCTCATGCCAAGAGTGATTTTGGGTGATCTCATGCCAAGAGTGATTTTTTTGGGAAATCTCATGTGAAGTACAATTTGATTGGGTGATCTCATACTAAGAGAAGAGTGTTGGGTGATAGGTATGTTGAATTGTGGAGATCAATTACTTCATTTTAGCATGCTATATTAAACTTGTAGGAAAATATAGTAACCAATATTGTTTATAAAGGGACCAACATCAGTCACCTATGATCGACATTGGTCACACAAGTAGGAACCAACATCGGTTAGGCCTAACTAACATCAGTTACATGTGTGTGAGATTTTTATTTAACTCACGGGAATTAGATATAATTTAACTATTAAAGAAGATTTATTGATTGTAATTGCATGGCTAATCTCCCTAAGTTTGTATATACCTATATAAGCATGAAATCTAGGGTTTAGAAGTAAGGATTGAAAGTATTGATGATTAGTGTGAAGATAATTATGAGAGAGAATTCTTGGAAAATAAGGTGAAGATTGAGAGAAAGAAAGTCGTACATCGTGAGATGTGTGGAAGATTTTAAATATTCATTGTATATCTTTTGAAATATTTTGATAATAGATTGGATTGTTTCTTTATGGATGTGTCCGACATTGGGTGAACCACATTAAATTTGGTGTTGATTTATATCTCTTGTTTTGTATATTTCTTCTGGTAGAATATTTGATTTTATTGCATGTATGCTTAGATATGATATATTATTTGTACAACCTTATGCTAACCCTAACAACTGGTATCAGAGATTTGTTTGAGGGTTTTATGTGTTGAAAAATTTACTCACAGAGGGTTTTCTGATTGAGTGGGAGCTACAACAATGGTAGAAGAAAAAAATACAAGGTAGAAAAGTTTGACAACCAAAATTATCAATTATGGAAGATGCAAATTGAAGATTATTTGTATCAAAGATATTTTTACTTACCATTAGATGAAAATTCTAGACCTACAAAGATGACTAATAAAGAATGGAATATTATTGACAGAAAGGCTTTGGGATCTATAAGATTGAGCTTGACAACATCTCGCAACTTCCAATATTAGAGAAGTGACATCTACGATATATTAAATGAAATCTCTTGCTAATTTATATGAAAAACGTAGTGCTTCAAAAAAAAAAAATTATTTGATGAAGAAACTATTTATTTCTAAGATGCATGAAGGTGGATCGTATCTAGTCATTTGAATGATTTCGATCCATTGTAAATCAGTTAAAATTGGTTGATATTCCGCTTGATGATGAAGTGAAAAGAACTTTTATTTTTATGTTATTTGCCTAATAGTTGGGATAACTTGGTAATTGATGTTAGTAATACATCATATACTAATAATATTTTGAATTTTGATGATGTGGTTACATTCACATAAGATTATTGGAAAGTCACCATGGGTTCCTTTGTTGTGGCAAGAGGAAAGAAGGTAGGAAGATTATATTTATCTACCTGTATTACTTGATTTCTTTCTGTTTTATCTCATTTAGATTCACATGCATGCATGTGGCATAATTTGTTGGGCCATATGAGTCAAAAAGGAATGCAGATCTTAAAGGTTAAGAGTAAGTTATCAAATTTGAAATATTTAGATATTGGTTTCTATGAGTATTGTGTCTTTAGAAAGAAAAAGAGATTGATATTCCTCAAAGTTAGGGCAACTAATAAGGAGAAGAAATTGGATCTTGTACACTTATATGTGTGGGGACCATCCCGGGTAGCTTCTCATGGAGGATCGCAGTATTATGTTACTTTTATTGATGATGCTACAAGAAAGGTATGGGTTTATTATATTAAACATAAATGTGATGTTTTTGAGACTTTTAAAAGATGGAAATCCATTGTTTAGAATGAATCAAATTCAAAGTGAAAGTGTTTTAGATATGACAATGGTGGTGAATATTATAGCATGGATTTCAATGATTATAGTTCGGTGAATAGAATACGTAGAGAAAGAAGCAGTTCTAATAACACCACAAGAGAATGGTGTTGTATAAAGAATGAACATGACAATCATGGAACGTGCTTTAGAAGTATGAGGATATATGATCTAAAAATAATCAAGTTTTAATCTACCTCATCTCGGACCCTTGTAGGATTTAAATATTTGTTGATAATTTTCTCCTTTTAAATAATCAATTTAAAATTAATGCAAGCCAATAAAGACAATTGCACAATGATAGATTAAAGAGTTCAGAAATTTCCTACATCTCTGGGTTCTTTCAGACCATTCCACTAGTCAAAAATTGTAAGTTATAATAGTACTTTCACAAGAAAACCTAATGGAAACTATTTAGAACCTACTTAGAAGAATAACTAGACCTTTAGATGACAAGGGTGAAAAATAGCACCCGACTTCCCCTTTCCTAGCGTATTCGGCAAGCTCTATGGCACCAACTCCACTATTTGGAATCCTTTGGTTCTTGATCAGCCTTCTAGATGCTTTGTAACACCCTATGGCACTCCAGTCGATATTCCAGGCTTCACAATAATTTGGTGTGGTGCTATGGGCCGAATAGGTAGTATTAATAACTCCTAGTCACAATAATTTTAATTTACTATTGCCTAAAAAATAATAGGTTAATAATAAATAAAATAATAATTCCTAAATAAATTACGACTTCACACAACTATGTCGTTGACATAATATCTAACTCTCCTCTTAGCTTGATCTTCACCTTTTCGAGCTCTAGGAATGAGCTTCCAAGTTGTGTGTTCGTGTCCAATACAAAGAAATGGGTTCCCTATTTATACTAAAATAGGGCCCTTAAAATAATGTATTAACAATTATCTAAGGCTATTATTAGCCTAGCCCGTAGCAAAATAAATGGGATAATTTCTCATAGTGGCGGATTGCATTATTTAATGGGATAAAATCCCAAATTGGGTGGCATGTTTGAATGAGGGGATAAAATCCCATTTTGGCAGCTAAGGGTTAGTGGGTTATATCCCACATTTGGGGGAGAAGATAAATTCTTAGGCTTTAATAAGCCTTTTCCCACGCAAGTGAAGTGGTCAAAGGACCACTTGAGGCTTAACCACCCCACCTCCTTCTCCTCTCCACGTGGAAGCTTCCATGCATGACCTTGCATGCCCCCACCACTCCATCACCACGTGGTCTTAGCATGTCATTGGGTTGGCGGATTATGTGGGTAAGTGGAGGTTGCTAATTTTAATACTTACCACTTCGCATTAATACATGGCTGTAAAAATTAATACCTTCCCACTTAGACATGTGGCATACAAATTTGGTTGTGCATGGACTCACCAAGATAATAGAAATTCAACCCATACAATGTGGTATAGAAAATAATTTAGTCAATATTGTATAGTCCACTTCTCGTCTCTCAATAGGAAAATCAAGCAAATTTGATTCATGTTGGTAAGCCATGTGGTGGCTTGTGGACCCACCACCTCGGTGATAATACCATAGTCCACACCTTTGTGGTCGGACTCCCCTTCATAACAAAATTTGAGCCTCTTGTTCTAATGAGCTATCTTTTCAAGACCGTCAAAGACCGAGGTTGAAAACCAACAAATGAATCCTTTTTCCTTTTTTCCATGTGTCTTAGTGTCATTGGTCCAATATTGACTAGTTGACTAGAGTTGACTTTCCCATTGACCAAACTTTGACCGGACATAACTAAAGCTCCCGATGTCCATTTTTTTACGTTCTCATAGTCGATGGAAAGATCTTGCAACAATATTCTACACTTGTCATAGTTTAGGGATGTTTAGGGAAATTTTGATATAAAAAATGATCCCCTGATCACACCTCCCCATTGAGAAAGGATTTTTGTCCCAAAAAGCTTATATTGGAACATTTTGCCATCCCATCTTGAATCTGGAAAATATGATTCCACCTCGAGATGTTCTACTATAGTAGACCATTGGGTCTCTTCCTTTCAACCTAATCACATCAACAACTTTTCTCGATTACGGCCCTATGGGCTATGGGCCTATGATGCTTCCACTTTGCCACTTTGATATTTAAAGAAAACCTCATGCCTGCCTCTGCTGCATAGTGCTAAGTATCTTATAGACCTCAACGCTCCTACCGTATGTATGGAACTAAGCTTCCAGATATCTTAAAACAAGGATCTTCTTTTACTCTATAACACAACTCTTATCTCCGAGTTGATTCCATAAAATCCAAACTGGTTTCTAAGAACTCCATGTTACTTAGAGCTATGATTGATCCGATGTCATTTATAGAAAATGAATTGTCCCTTTCTAGACCTCAATGCCTCCACTACATAGTACTAAGTCTCTTGCAGACCTCAACGCCTCCACTGTGCAGTGCTAAGTTTCTTGTAGACCTCAATGCCTCTGCTGTGTAGTGCCAAGTCTCTTATAGACCTCAATTCCTCCATTGTGTAGTGCTAAGTCTCTTGCATACCTCAATGCCTCTAGTGTGCAGTGCTAAGTCTCTTAGACACCTCAATACCTCCACTGTGAAGTGCTAAGTCTCTTATAGACCTCAACACCTCCGTTTTGTAGTGCTAAGTATCTTGTAGACCTCAACACCTTTGCTTCACGATGCTAATTCTGATGATCAACTACCATTTGAATGTGTGGTCACAATTCCTTGACTCCAAATGAAGTTCGAAATAATATTTTGAGAGCTCCTTTTGTTGAAAAAATATATTAGGTACCATTCTACTAGATGCCCATGACGAATTCTCAATAAAACAAAGTTCCGACCCAATGTCAATGCCAATGGTGATTCAACTACAATTTTGCAGCACATTCATAATGCCTCTACATAGAATGAAGTTCTGAGTTGACTCTTGTGAACTCTATTGTCTACAGAAATGGCAGATCAATCTCCAAGCTTTATATGAGTCAAATCTTGTATCCAAGTTGTAACAGGTACTCACAAGCTGATTAGGAGATATGTTTGGAGTATTAATCAAATTTTCTAAGTAAGAAAATCCATTGAGTATGGTAAACCTTTCTCTCAGCATTTTCTCATAGAATTTGATCTCCAAACAAATACTACATACTATTCATCAATCTGAATTATGCAATATATAATTGATTTTTTTTTACTTACCCATTTTAAAGACCTTTCAATTTCAGGTATTACCTATTCTGGCTTGAATTTTCAACTGGTGGTGGAGTAGAAACTTCCTTTTCCTCGCATGATAGGCCTCCATACCATATTTGTCTTGCCATTATTCCGATGGCGAGATGGATGCAGTTTCCAACAATTTTCCACTCGGTGCCCATTCCTCTAGCAATGAGCACAAAAATTCCTCTTAATCTCCTTCTTCTAGGATGAGGAACTCTTTCTACCACTTCTTGACTATGCATGACGAGATTGGTATTTCTGATTTTCCTTGTTCTGACGAATGACATCAAATTCTTCATAATTGTCCTTCTCTTCTAGCATTTGGTCACAAAATGATTATGCAATCCACAAAAAGTACATGGAAATAAATTCCACATCTTATAAAAATCATAACCATACCTGCTTAAGCTAAAATAGTGGATAAGAAGTTTTATGGTGCTTATGATTATGGTAAGAAACTGGAGGTGGAATCTAATTACCTCTTCACTAATGTATCTTACCACATCCTTTCGGTGATGATGAAGCACAATTTTCCTTCTCAAAATCTTCTTGCAAGACTAGTGGGGTATTCACTTTTCTTTCCAAAGCTTGTCTCCGTCAGTGTTCTTGGAGCATTCTCCAATATCCATTCCCACACTAGAAAAACCTAAACCTACAAAATGAGGATGATCCTCAACCTGTATTGGGTTAGCAATGCCTTAGCCATTTTTACCAAGGCCTCTTCCATTAAATTCCATTTTATCTAGTAACTTGGATCTAATGACTCTAGAATGCTTGTCAAAAAAACCAAAGACTTCATTACTTGAATCCAAAACTAAATGGGAGGAAGAAGAATATTCCAATGGTGAACAACTTACAATGCATTCATCTACAATGGTCACTACATCTGAAGTTGAAGGCATTTCCTTTCTCTGATCACCACACTACAACCTTATTAAGAGCTCATCATTGGTTTGTAATTCTGATTTCAAGCAAGTGTTCTACTCTTCCAAGAAGTAATTCATTGATCATAGGAGAGATTTCTCTTCCTAGATTTGGTGATTATAAGCTTCAATTTCCTCAAGCTTTTCTGTTTAAACATCTTGCCCATAGTACACTTATTCCATGTTCACACAAATTGAACCAACTATACCAATCTTGAAGCAATCACTCTATTAATCAAATTTACTGAAGAAAAAATGGAGCTAAACTAGCTCTGATACCAAACTTGATCCGAAAATAATCAATTTTTTATCTACCTGATTTCAGACCCTTGTAGGATTTAAATATTTGCTGATAATTTTCTCCTTTTAAGTAATCAATTTAAAATTAATGCAAGACAATAAAGACAATTGCACAATGATTGATTACAGAGTTCAGAAATTTCCTACATCTCTAGGTTCTTTCAAACCATTCCACTAGTCAAAACTTGTAAGTTACAATAGTACTTTCACAAGAAAACCTAATGGAAACTATTTAGAACCTGCTTATAAGAATAACCAGACCTTCAGATGACAAGGGTGAAAAATAACACCCAACTTCCCCTTTCTGGCATATTCGGAAAGGTTGATGGCACTAGATCCACTATTTGGAATCCTCTGATTCTTGATCGTCCTTCCAGATGCTTTGTAATGCCCTATGGCACTCGGCCAATGTTTCGGAGCTTCACAATAATTTGGTGTGGTCTTTGTGGGCTGACTAGGTAGTATTAATAACTCCTATTCACAAAAATATTAATTTAATATTGCCAAAAAATAATAGGTCAATAATAAATAAATTAATAATGACTAAATAAATTAGGAATTCACACAACTATCTCATTGACATAATATCTAACTCTCCTCTTAGCTCGATCTCCACCTTTCTAAGATCTAGGAATGAGCTTCCAAGTTGTGTGTCCATGTCCAATACAAATAAATGGGTTCCATATTTATACTAAAATAGGGCCCTTAACATAATGGAAGAACAAGTATATAAGGCTATTATTAGCCTATCCCATAGCAAAATAAATGGGATAATTTCTCATGGTATGCTTGCATTATTTAATGGGATAAAATCCCATTTTGGTGGCTAAGGGTTAGTGGGTTATATCCATCATTTGGGGGAGAAGATAAATGCTTAGGCTTTAATAAGTCTTTTCCAATGCAAGTGAAGTGGTCAAAGGACCACTTGAGGTTAATTGACCCACCTCCTTCTCCTCCCGTGGAATCTTTCATGCATGACCTTGCATGCCCCCACCGCTTCATCGCCATGTGGTCTTAGCATGTCATTGGCTTGACAGATTATGTGAGTAAGTGGAGGTTGCTAAGTTTAATACATACATGGATTTAAAAATAAAACCCGCCGACTTAGACATGTGGCATGTAAATTCGGTTGTAAGTGGACTCACCAAGATAATATAAATTTGACCCATACAATGTGGTATAGAAAATAATTAACTCGATCAATAGCATATAGTCCACTTGTCATATGTCAATAAGAAAATCAAGAAAATTAGATTCATGGTGCCAAGCCACATAGTGGCTTGTAGACCCACCACGTCAGTGATAATATCATAGTCCACACAGTGGTCAGGCTCCCCTCCATAACAAAAGTTGAGCCTCTTGTTCTAACAAGCTATCTTTTTATATTATCGAAGACCGTGAGAGGTAGAAAACTAACAAACCAATCCCTTTTCCTTTTCACCATGTGTCATAGTGCCATTGGTCCAATATTGATTAGTTGATCAGATTTGACATTCCCGTTGACAAAAATTTGACTGGACATAACTAGAGCTCCTGATGTCTATTTTTCATTCTCGCAATCGATGGAAAGATCTTACAATGATATTCTGAACTATCATAGTTTAGGGATGTTTATGGATATTTTGATATAAAAAATGATCCCCTGATCAATACATGTTAGATTGCCCTTATAGTTTTGGGTAGAAGTAGTTGATACAAAAATTGATTTGATTAATTATGGGCCTTCAAGTTCACTATATGGAGGAATACCAGAGGTATATATTTATTTTCTTAAATTTTTTGGTTTAAAATATTTTGTGTATATTGACAAAGAAAATAGGAAAAAGTAGGATGCAAAATCCAAGAGATGAACATTCATTGGTTATGGATCTGGTGATTTCAAATTCCGTTTTTGGGATTTAGAGAATTCTTAAATTACTAGGAGTCGCGACATTGAATGGAGTGAAAAGAGAATGTACAAGGATTAAATTTTGGTACCCAAGGATGAATCGGTTGAGAATTTTGTGAATGAAAATTAACTCTTAGATTTAAAATTCATACCTACATGGTTACAAAGTAACCAGTGTTGGTTGACACATGAATGACATCGGTCACCTGAGTGGTATTAGTTATAGGAGAGCCAAAATGGTATTAGTTAGTATAACCGACATCACCTACAGTGACTAGCATCAGTCACTATCATAATTGGAAACAAATGTCTAGGAGGTCCAGAATGAGCCTTTGGTACCCCAAACTTATGTGAGAAGGTCACAAAGGGTAAGTAAACCTCTAGAAATATTTACACCTTCTCTATCTTATTTATTATTGACTGATAATGGTGAACCAAATTTTTTTGAAGAAGCAATATAGGATAAGACTCACGTGCAATGGGAGCATGGCATGGATGAGGAGATGGAATCCTTGAAACAAAATAAGACTTGGTATTTGGTTAAGTTGACAACATGTAAGAGGACATTGCTGAACAAATGGGTTCATAGGATCAAGGAGGAAGAGGGTGGATAGAAAAGGTACAAGGTAAGGCTTGTAGTAAAAGGATTTGCATAGAAATTAGGTATTTACTTTGGTGAAATATATTCTCATGTTGTTAAAATGACTTCCATACGTACTATATTGAGTATAGTTGCAGTAAATGAACTACATTTAGAGCAACTAGATGTGAAGACAATTTCCTTCTTGGTGATTTTGATGAAGATATTTATATGTAACAGATCATTTGGGTATGAAGTAGAGGGTAAGGATAAATTAGTGTGGAGGTTAAAAATATCCTATATGATCTCAAGAAAGATCCAAGGAAATGGTAAATGAGGTTTGATAGTTTTAGGTTTGAGGTTTGAGATGTGAGTATGATCATTTTATTTATTTCAAGAAGCTTGAAAATGGGATCTATATTATTTTGCTACTGTATTTGGATGATATGCTTATCACAAGATCTAGTATACATGACATTGATGAGATTAATGGAAAGCTATCTCACACATTTTTCTATGAAGTATTTAGGAGATACTAAAATAATACTTGACATGCAAATGCACAGAGACATGAAGAATAAGAAATTGTATTTTTCTCGGGAGGATTATATCTATAAGGTGTTAAAAAGGTTTAACATGCAAGATTCAAAACCTATAAGTACATGTATGGAAAGACACTTCAAATTGATCAAAGATTAGTTTCCATCATAAGAGGATGTCAAATACATGACACGAGTACCATATGCTTCAGCGAGTTAGGAGTCTTATGTATGCTATGGTTTGTACAGACCAAACATTACGGGAAGTGGGAGTTGTGAGTAGATATATGGTCAATCTAGGTAAAGATAATTAGAATTTAGTCCAATGGATTACTCAAGTATTTAAGAGGGACATCTAACATGAAATTATGTTATGGAGGTTTGGATATTTCTTTATGTGGCTATGTTGATTCAAATATGTCCTGGAGATCTAGATGGTAGAAGGAGTAGTCTTGGATATATTTTCACGGTAGGTGGGATGACAGTTAGATGGATTTCAAAATTACGAGAAGGTTATGGGTTTGTCTACTACAGAGGTAGATTATGTTGTAGCTACAAAGGCTAACAAAGAGATGATATGGATGAGCAAGTTAATGTAAGAGTTAGGAAAAGAGCAAGAAGATTACAAATTATTCAAAGTGATAATCAAAGTGAAATTAATTTCATAAAGAACTCTGTGTTTCATTCTAGAATGAAAGAAATTCAATTGAGGTATCACTTCATATGGCAGGTATTGGAGGATGAGAAGCTGGCTGAAGAAGATTCATAGGAGTGAAAACCCTACAGATATATTAATGAAGCCATTAGCAAAATAGAAGTTGGAGCTACAATCCACTTGTTGGTCTTCAAGTTTGAGGCTTGAAGAGGAAGAAAAAAATCTAAGGAAAGGATCCAAGAATGACATTGTACATGTATAGTGCATTAATTTATCTCCAAGTGGGAGATTTTTGAGTTGTGGACCTGAATTACTTCAATTTATCATGCTATATTAAACTTGTAGGAAAACAAAGCAACTAACATCGGTTATGAAGGGACCAACATCGGTCACCTATGGTGACATCGATCGAGCAAGTAGGAACCAACATAAGTTAGGACTAAGCTGTCATTGGTTACTGTGTGTGATTTTTTTATTTAATTCATGGGAATTAGATCTAATTTTAGTATTAAAGAAGATCTATTGATTGTAATTACATGGCTAAGATCCCTAAGTTTCTATATGCCTAAATAAGCATGAAATCCAAGGTTTATAAGTAAGGATTGAAAGTATTGATGATTATTGTGAAGATAATTATGAGAGAGAGAATTCTTGGAGAAGAAGGAGAAGCTTGAGAGAAATATAGTACTTGTACATAATGAGAGGTGTGGAAGATTTTAAATATTTGGATAATAGATTGGCTTGTTTCTTGGTGGATGTATCCTACACTTTGGGTGAAACACATTAAATATGGTGTTGATTTATATCTGTTGTTTTGTATATTTCTTACGGTAGAATATCTACTTTTATTACATGTATGCTTAGATATGATATATTATATGTACAACCTTGTGGAAAAGGAAGTGGACCCTAGGGTGAAACATATGTGTAGTAGTGTGTCTTTCGAGTTGTTTCTCGTTTCGTATTAAGGATAAACCTGCAAGAGAAGAGTGATAAAGTAGTCAAATTTTCGTATATGAAAAATCGAGTAATGCATGTATAAGTAAGTAAAGAGTGTAAAAGTGTGTAAAAGGAAAGTGTGCACCTAATATGTAAGAGAGTATGAGATAGAAAATTTTCATGTTTACATAGCATTGCTGATTTAAATATTGATGGTGAGGTTTTTTCGTGATATCATGCAAAGAGAAAGTTTTTGGTCAATCTCACTCCAAGAATGATTTTTTTGGGTGATCTCACACCAAGAGTGATTTTTTCGGGAAATCTCACGTCGAGTACGATTTTATTGGGTGATCTCATGCTAATAGAAGAGTGTTAGGGTGAGAGGTATATCTTTTCTCTCCTTCCATGATGATTCCTTAATAAGCACCACTATAGATGGTACATCCTAATTGCGTTCCAATTATTTCAATTTATCCCAATATCAACTAATTATAACCGATAGACTATATTTTGTAGTTGGAGTCTAGTTCTTGATATAAGAGAAATGATATGAAAACTACTCTAAACTATGCTGGAGTGATAAAATGACTATTTTCCCCTAGGACATTAGTGCCCAGGGGAAAAAAGTAACCAATGCTATTATCTAGGTCTAAGTGCTAGTGTATACTATCTGTTGTGGATACAAGTCTATTTTTGTGCCAATGTGTGACAGTGTGCTTTTATTGTTCCTTTTCTATGCTACATTGAAATATAGCTCAGATTTGTTATAGGGCTCACTTGTTTACACAATAGATGCCCCCTCGTATAGGGTGCATGCAACGATTGGCAAAGAATATAGTATAATAGAGAGGACCTTGAATCTGATATGTATATATGAGAAGAGATACCTACAAGGGGTAGGGGATGTGCATGGTAGAATCCAAGGAACATGAAAAAAGATGGACTAGTAACAAGTGTTAGTATAAAATCTAGCAAGAAATAAAAGATAATGTAACAAGAAACTAGTTTAACAAGATGGGCCATGAAAAGTGGGTTTCAAACATAGGACATTGCTCATAATGTCATAATACAATAAGGATCAAGCAGTAGAAAACATATAATGATCAAACAAGACATAGGGAAAAGCTTGTAAATAGTGACAAAAAATAGTAAGAAAAAGGTGGCGAGATAACCATGGTTGTATTGATCCTACAAGACAAATGCTACACATCAAGGACTCATTAGTATGTTAGAAATATAGATAGTATGTCAAAACATGTATAAATTAGTGACAAGTATAGTGATAGTTACTAGAAATAGTAATTATCAAGTGATAGTACTTGTGATGTGTAACATATGATAGTAGCGAAAGTGGATACCACCAAGAGCCTTAGTGGGATTTGGTAAAGAGTTGTGCTTGATCACCTGCATCATGTGTGAATATGTGATAGGTCCTATGTTCACCTCAAGATACCAAGTGAATGTGCATGGGTATATAAAAAAGATAATGACACATTAAGAACTTGTCTAACATAGGAGATAAAATGTAACACATAAGTAGAATAAGGTGACAAGAGTAAATACAATGAAGATATGTACATGTTGTGAAAGTGTGATGATGTGATATGTAATGTGTGAAGATGGTAGGAGTATCATTTCTCCCGGTGGATGTGCATGAGATGAGGTTCATTTATAAATTTTCCCTCAATAGTCAAGAATGAACCATAAAACAAGAGTGTGTCATCGGGAAATGAATGTATTGCATGTGATTGAGCATCGATGCTACGAAATATGTATTTTGAATCACGTATCATGAAACATCTGTGATGATAATGTCATTTAAGGCTTGGACCCTCAATAGTTGAGTATGAACCATGGAACTAGAGTGTGTCATTAGGAAATGGTTGTGTTGTATGAGAGTAGATGCCGGAAAAGATATATCATGAAGTTAAAATTATCAAGTGTGTATGTTGTGAGGTTCATGAATGAAGTGTTTCCTCAATGGTATGAACCATATCCCTTGAGTGTATCATCGGGTAATGATGGTATAATGTGTGTACCAAAGATGTAGGAAGTGCGAGAAGGATTAGTCATGAATCCAAGCGTGAAGTGTAGAAGTACATACAACTGATAGTGATGGAAGGGGGAGAGAAATTGAAATGCACCCTAAGTGTGTGAGTGATGGAGATCTATGTGATGATGTGAGAGATACCATGCCATTGTGGGAGAGTGTTAGATGTGTCATGAGAAGAGATAGAGTCATCACAATGGTAGGTATGAGCAATAATAGGCCAAGGGTTGTATTTTGGGTTGAGAGAGGGAAGTTTAGAGAGGTTCGATATCACGGGGTGAATTGGTTGGTATTTCTTAGTTTGTGGTTAGTGATTTGGAATTGTTAATGTTGTGACAGAGTTGATAGGAGGAGGTGATGGGGTACAAATTTTGAGAGGTGGTTTCTTAGTTGGAATTGGTAATGTTGTAGAAGACTTGATAGGAGTGGGCGATGGGGTACATTGTTTGAGAGGTTCTTTCTTAGTTGGAATTTATAATAATGTAGATGAATTGATAGGATGAGGTCTTTGGGGTATGGATTTTGAGAGGTCGTATGAAACCGAGTTGGATAAGTGGAGATTGAATGACTAGAGGAGGAATATTAATAACTATTGCATGATTATCATTAGACATGGAAGGATCATATTTGAGAGCCTAATGATGTTGAGCAATTAGAGATGAACATTTTACTAGAAGAATATTGTGTAGAAAATGAAATAAACCCCTGATGCTTAAGGTGCTTAATTATATGTTTTAAAGTATATTATTCATTATCATGGTGTCTATTAAGTCTATGATAATTGCAAAATGGGAGACCTATGTATTTAGAAAGTCAATAAGGAGGGTATCAATGAGTATTTGGAAATTTAATCAACTCGGTGATTGAGGAGCTGAGGAATAATATCATGGTGCATAACATTAAGGTCAAACTTTATAGGTGTTGACAATGGTAAGAATTGGGCTTCACTTATATGAGCACATATAGTATACATAGGTTTAGGATGAGGTGTAGAATAATAACTAGCATGGAAATGAGAAGCTTCCTTGAGATGTTGGATTTCAATTATGAGAGATGTAATCGTGGTTTCCATAGCTTGAAATTTATATTGAAATAAATGGTGTAAAGCTTGAATTGACTTGAATATGGACTGAATGGGTATGCGGTGAAGGAACATCCTCCTTGATTATGCAAATAGGGATTTTAGCATCAATTTTAGTATGAAATATTGTGATTTTAGAAGGTACTAGAGATTCATTTAGGAGGGTTTGTGTGTGTTTGTTCATTTAAAAATTTTCATTCTATACCTTCCCTCCAAAACATCGGATTTGTATTTGAAGGCTATTTTTGACATGAATTAGGCTTTTCAAGGTGTCATGTAGGTATTTATGGTTTTAATCATAAAAATATGTTCTCAAGGGGTTTATAATTCATTGTGAGTGTGTTGAGTAGTCTAACTCTTGGAGTCCTAGTTAACTATAGAGTTGCCATAAGGGTTATCTATAACTCTAGGGAAGTTGAAGAGTCACAATCTGAATAGTAATTTCCTTGTTACAATTATAAACATTATTCTTGTAAATGAGGAGGTTATCATTCAAATGGTTCAGGAAATTGGGATTTGGAGCTCTAAAGGATTTGGGTAATATGGTTTTGTTGTGATAGTTTGAAAAAATTGGTCTATGAATGTTGCATGCAAAGGTGTATGAATCGAGTAAGAGATGAATTTATTTGTAATCACTAGAGGAAGTCATCTTGTAAATTCTCATGATCTTGCAAGAAAAAAGTGTTGAAGGGTGATGCTAATCTAAAAAAAGAGATAGTTATTTTTGGGTATTTTGTGAAAGAGTATTTCGGGTTGCATGTGTGTGAAATAAGAAAGATAAGTGTAATTGATATTTTAATAAATATTTTCCTTTTATATTAAGTGATGATTCAAATTTTGATTGCATTTTCATAATCAAGAGGGTGAGTTTTGAGGACCTTAATTAGATAATTTGTAACAAAGAGGTCTGAAATTTCTAAAAACTATAAATCCAGACTATAGGTGACTTGTAGAGGTCATTCAAGAAGTATTTCATAGTTGGAGAGATTATACGGGGAGTTTCATTGTTTAAAAACCTTAAGATTTGAAAAAGGATAAAAAGCGAGCCCAAACCTTTCAAAAACTAGCTCTTGAGTCTACACAATCTAAGACACTCTATAGATAAGGTTTTTAGAGTGGAAAATTGTGAAAATTGAGTTTCAACTAGTGAAAAATTGCAAAAATTAGAAGAAACATCTATACTGATGTTGGAAACATGTTAAAAAATTAATTAATCCATTTCCTTTCTAATCTTGTGATATTTTGTTGAAAGTTGCATGTGACATGACTAGGTAAGGTTGGTAATAATAGTTCCCAACTAAAGAAAAGTAATTTTCATTAATTTTCTAACCTTGGGAAATTCAACACAACTAGAGGGGGTAATATAAGGAAAGGAGAAACTATTATTTGGTGGAGGTAAATTTTACAAGTCACACTATCCTTAACATTGTTTAAACAGAATCCTAATTAAACTTATGTGAAACTAAGATGGGGTTGTTGAGTAACTAGCTTGTCGATTGAGTTAATTCATTTGATCTAATGTCCTTAAGAAGTTCATAAATAAATTTGTGAAGATATTGGAAACTTTGTGATTGGAAATAGTTTGAATTAACTACTAAGACTGATAGAGGAGTATTTTTGTCTATAAGGAATATAACCAACGTAATGGGAAATAAGGAAGAGTTGAAAGTTACTAAGATATAAGAGGAAGTAAAAATGTTACTTGAGGGACTTGGATGAGTGAGTGACCTCAAATTGAAAGAAAAAATAAAAACTATAAGACTACATGCAAGGACCAGTCTGACATAGCATTAAGTTTAGCAATGGAGAAAAAGGATGATTTAGGGAGAAGTATTGAGTTTTAAAACTTGAAATTTGGAACAAAATTTTTGGGAGAAAGAATGAATTTATGGATACTCTCAATTGGTTTTTACATTTTATAAATACTCATAATATTAAAACCACCTAGGTAATGCTCTTGAGAAGCTCTTATGGCAGTTTGATAAAGTTGAATTATTTGGTTAATTCCTTTTTCTTTGAATCTATTGTAGGGTTTGATTAGAAATTGATTGAGGTCCAAGAAAAAGGTTTTATAGGTTAGGAGCCTAAATTTTCATTTAAAGACTGATTTGACTAAGAAAGGAAGAATCCTAAGCCTAGTAAAGTGAGTTCTTCATTTGGAAAAAAATTTGCTTTGATATTTTGATCTAAATTTTTAGGTAAATGGTTGATGAATGAAGATATCTGTAATCATTTTAGTATTAGAGTGGGAAAGATCCTTAGGATGTTTTATAATATCATTTTTAAAGTATATTTGAAGTGTTTATCATAGGTTGATTATTGAAAAGCTTGTGGAGTTTTAATATGAAGCAATGGAGTGGAAAATGCCAATAGGCTTTAGTAGATAGGATGCTAGAGAAGATAAAAGAGATTATGACACCATTACATGCAAGAATGGATGTTTTAGAATAAATTATCATAGAAAGGAAGTAGGGTTCAATGCCAAGAATCCAAGAGGAACAAAAGATCCCTTGTGATGGGAAGGCATGTAATGAAGAATATCGGTATGAGTTTTGTGATGATAGTAAGAATTGTCATGAAAATGCATGTCATATGTATTTTTATTGCCAAAGAAATGATGTTAAGAACCTAAAAAAGAATGTTGAGAAGGTGGAACATGCTCATGATTCATTCTTAATGAGGATATTTCTATGCAAGAATGGAGGAAAGACTAAAGAGTCAATGGAAAGAATAAGTTTATTCAGTACAAGGTGTAAAACCAAAGGTAATTTATGTTAAGTTGTGATTGATGATGTCAATACCGATAACATAGTGTCAGAGGATATGGTTACTAAGTTGGAATTAAGAATATTGATTCATCCTACACCCTATAAGGTAGCATGGATACAAAAAGGTCATCAAGTTTTTATCAATGAACAATGTAGAGTTCCTTTCAAGATTGGAAGTCTTCATGATGAAGTATTGTGTGATATCATGCCAATGGATGTTTTTTATCTCTTGTTGGGAGACCACGATAATATGAAAAGGAGTGATATATGATGGAATAAAAAAATACATGTACGTCGATGAAATATGGTAAAGGGCATACTTTGTTGCCTTTGAAAGATGAAGATTAATAAGTTGACAAAAGGATTATGGCATTTGGCCTCAAGGAATATGTGAACATGACTAAGAGTGGATGGAGAAACACCATTGCAAGGGAAACCCAACCTCAATATTTTTATCTAACATTTGTCTTTGAGTGTGTGAATATAGGCACATGAGTGAAGAATGATAATCGGTCCTATGATGGAAAATAATATGGGAAAAGAAAATTCCAAGATGAAGAACGCATGAAATTTGTTGATGGAAAGGAAGAAATAAAAAAGGATATGCAGTAAAAAGAAGATGGACAATCATATAGAGAAGTTCTAAAAGAGGTTGTTGATATGTTCTTAAAAGAGGAAAAGTGTAAAAGTCCTATGAAGGTATTTAATGAAGAAAATAAGAAGAGTTTACAAGTTGATACAAGTATGGATGGAAAATTAGATGACAAAGCACTTGATATAGATTATGAAGAGAAAAAAACCCATGAAATAATTGCAAGAGTCACAAATGAAGAAGAGGATAGAGTACTACAATAAGATAATGTATCTACATACCTCTATAAGATCAGTCATGATATAAGGTAGAATGAAGAATGTAAGGAGACCCTTTAAGGTTTCTATACCATGGGGAAAATAACATAATGCAAGGAACATTATATGAGGATAATAAAGAAAATAAGATGGAAAGTCTCAAAGAAGATTTTTGGAAGTGAAATACTTCAAGGAGATGAAACAAGAAAACATACTAAGATTAAAAATTAATGAATTTCAAAATTTTCATGTTGATTCTATGTTGATGAGTGTGGTTGTACAACACGATGATATGAAATGTAGGTTAAAAAAAAAAATTTATTTGAATTAAGAAGTAAAATTTCTCTTGTGGAAGCAAGGAAGGTGACAGTGGAGCAAAAAAGGAAAATGAAGATATAATTAGGTATCAAGAATAAGTGCATGTTATATAGGTTAAATATAATGTAGGAGAACAACTACTTGACCTTGTTAGGAAATAAGGGATAAAATATGTGGAATAATACCTCACGAGAATCGCAATGCAGGTAGAAACTAATATGCGAAATTATTACAGATCTCAAATAAATTTATAGAATAAAATAACACACCACAAAGAGACGAGTATTTAACGTGGTTCACCCAATTTGAGCTACCTCCACCAAGAATCACTTGCTCAGATTTTATTACAAGCCACCGCTCTCTCAATATAATACCCGGATCCATTTGGAGCTATGCTAAACAAAATCTACTGAGAATTCATAGCCGAATTCAAAGCAAATCTGCAATGTTTTTCATATGTCTCTATCATATGCATAAAACCATATAAGTAGAAAACTACTTAAGTAGTTTTACAAAACCATGGGTATCAAAACCATGGGTAAAAACCATCCCATAAACCTATGGGTGAAATCCTGCCCATATGAGAAAATCATGTTTCCCGATATATCGGGCACGTTTTAAGGCCCAAATTTGTTTTTTTCGGGGGTGCGCCCCCAAACCCTGGCGAGGATACATGAAAAGTGTATAGTAATCTTAGTGTATAGTATTCAAAACTTTCACACATGAAAATAGGCTCCACAACCTAACAATATCCCACTTGGAGACTAGTTTTCCTTTGAGCAAGCTTCTCAACCCTTCACTAGTTTCTATGAAGACCAACCAAAGTTGAACACAGCTTCAGTTTTTCCCTTGTGACCACCTTGGTCATCATGTCTGTAGGATTCTGATTGGTATGAATCTTCTCCAGATTTAAATTCTCTTCCTCCAAATCATGTCCTAATGAAATGGTACCTTAACTGTATATGCTTTGTCCTAGAGTGGAAAGCAGAGTTCTTAGCTAGGTGTATAACACTCGACTATCAACTTTCCTTCCTCCCGATTATGCCCTAACTCCTAAAGTAATTGATGTAACCAAATCATTTCCTTGCTTGCCTCTATGGCATCAACATACTCGGCCTTCGTGGTTGACAAAGCAACCAACTTCGTAGCCATGAAATCCACTTACTTGTTGTTCCACCTACAATGTAAACATAACCTATTGTGCTCCTCCTACCGTCTACATCTCCATCCATATCGAATCTACATAATCACACAAAGTGGTGTGTAATCCACTATAGCACAAAAATGTCCCCATGGTCCCTCTCAAATACCAAAGGATCCAATTTATCGCTTGCCAATGATCTCTACGGATCACTTATAAATCTACTCACTACTCCCACTACATGGGCAATATTAGGCCTAGTACACACCATGAAATACATCAAACTACCAACCGAT
Organism: Taxus wallichiana var. yunnanensis; assembly: GCA_018340775.1. Classification (NCBI taxonomy): domain Eukaryota; kingdom Viridiplantae; phylum Streptophyta; class Pinopsida; order Cupressales; family Taxaceae; genus Taxus; species Taxus wallichiana. The sequence goes on from CM031240.1 coordinate 608,402,822, forward strand.
GAGTAAGGTACCTTGGACATCTGGTTTCTCTCCTACTTTTTCTTAGGACACTGTTCCTTTGATAAATTTGAATTGGCTTGCCAAACGAGTCCCAACCGGTTTACGATCCTGCATATTAAACCTCTCCAAGAACTTCTTAATGTACTCTTCCGAGATAAAGTCGGCTTACGTCGCTTCCTATCCCGAGATATCTGTGTTCCTACAAAATTGTCAAGGGAAATTTGTAGGTAACCATACCGAATTTTTTTTTTGGCCCCAAGGAAGTTTGACAACGTTCGAAGAAGCCCAAATTCCCTTCCGAAAATCAAGTTTTAAGGACTTAGCCATTTTTCAGTCTTTTCGAGTTGGGCACAAAAATTGTTGTGGAAACATCAAGAAAAGTATGCCCAAGGCGTTGAGAAGTTCCTGTCGACATGCTGAAAAGTGTGCCCAAGGCACTGAGAAGTTCCTGTCGACATGCAGAAAAGTGCACCCAAGGCACTGAGAAGTTCTTGTCGACATGCTGAAAAGTGCACAAAGGCGCTGAGAAGTTCCTGTCAACATGCTTTGAAAAATGCGTCCTTTTACACCGATGAGTAGTTTCATCCTTGGATCCATTGATCATTTTTGTAAAATATTTAAAAATCATGTTGGCATACATGATGACATCATCATGTTGCACCATGGGATGTTGCCATCCAAATACTTTCCCAAGTCAACTGTTGAATTTTTAGATATTTTCTAGATATTTTGTAAGTTGTTTGTTTCTTTTTCCTTCTCTCTTCTCCTCCTTCTATAAATACTTGAATACTTGTTGTATTCAAGGGTGGACACTTTTAGATGAAAAATAGAAGTGAGAAGAAAAGGCTTTTTACTTTTGTCACAGAAGAAAACATTAATACAAATATTAAGACTTTGTGCTGAATATGTGTGTTATGGGCATCTGATCTTTCTTATGTTAGATCTATGTGTTTATTCTGTTGGATCTATCTCTACTTTTTTGTCATTTGTTCATCAGTATTTCTTTGTTCATCTATGCAAGTAGGTTCGGCTCTGTTTACTACCAGCCCAAAACATAGACCCTCTGACCTTTCTACTTTAGAATTCATTTCTTTTCTCCCTTCAGATCCATCTTCCTTCCTTTCCTTCATTCCTTTCTGTTCTTCATTGAAACTACCTCTACTGGGATGAGATCCCCAACCCCCTGAAGGTAGAATACTGTAATACTTGCATAGGTTCCTGCTGGTAGAATAGCAATAAACCAGTTTCACTTTGTTGTCTCAAAGAGGGGCTATGCCCCACACACTGTTGGCTCGTCTATCCATAGATCTACTCTCACGATAGGTTTTCAGACTAACAGTTTTTGGTGACTCTACTGGGGATCGAATGGATCTATGGTTGTGGTATGTTAGAAAATCGGTAAAACCGTAGAAACCACTGCCTAGTTGCAAATCATAACTTTTGCTTAAAATCCAAATTTTTGCAAAAGTGCTCCAAACTGAAAATTTTCTTTAGAGTTCCATAAATCTGGGCTAGTTAGAGATCTTTAGTTCGCTGAGTTTTTACAAAAACCTATATTTTTCCATAGATATGAGAATCTGACAGTTTACAAAAATTTCAAAACCCTTGCAAAAAGTCAACTCTAAGATCTGAAAATCAGCTTGCTAAGTTGACCGTCATTTTATCCTTGCTAATCTTTGTCATTAAACCGCAATCAGTTTTCACAAGAAGGATAAAATTAAATATTTAGAAAAGTACATACTGCTGATTTTTGCTTGAAAAGTTAGAAAATCAGCAAGTACAACCAAAAAGAGTTTTTAATCTACTCCAAAATATTGTAGATCTAAAAGATACACTGGTGGGTGAACCATTTACTCATAGTAGGAGAGCTCGTGGAGAAGTTGATCCTACTTTCGATCTACTTCAAAGGCACAACTTCAGTATTACACCAACACGCTTCTCATCGCTAAGTTCAGCTGATCGGTCAGCCAGAAGTGTCTCACCTCCACGAAGGAATCATTCTTCACAAGGAGCATCCACATCTCTTTATAGTGCTTTGTTGCTCAGTGGAACCACCCTTCCGGCTCACGTCCTTTTTCTAGCTTTTCAAATGGCAGTACCATGGGGAAATGCTATGGGCCCTCTTGCTTTGCCACATCCTATTCATGTGCTCCCTCATGGGAACCGAAAGAATTTCCCCAAATTTGATGGAAGTGGAAACCAAAGCACGGATTCACACATATCTACATTCATCATGTCATGCAGTATCTTGGATGTGACCCATATCTACATTCATCATGTCATGCAGTATCCTGGATGTGACCCATGAAGATGTGTCAGTTCACCTCTTTCTAGAGACCTTGCAAGGACCCGCAGCAGAATGGTTTCAACATTTGCCAGCCGGATCTATCACTAGTTGGGCCACATTATGAACTGCATTTGAAGAAAGATATAAACCTTCCGAAGACACGTTCGCGTTACTATCAAAGATCACTCACCGAAGAAGGAAGTCAATGAAACCATGCGTGATTTCATCACTGTTTCAACTCACTCATTAAGCGTGTGTGCCACCGCCATGTTGCCAATGCCGAGAAAATCAGAAGTGTTTCTTTGTGAACACCATGAGCTCGAAAGTAAGTTTTTACTCTTGCAAGAACAAGTCACTACTCTGGTTCTCGCCCAAGCTGCTGCCATTTGGATTGAAGATAACTTGCTAATATCTGGTGAATTAAAGTGAGAACTGTCCAAGCCTAAAGCTTCAACTCCTTCTCCCACCACTTCGTCAAAATCGGCATTCCAAAAGATGGTGAATGATTTTCTCATCTTATAGAAGTAGCTAGCTCAAGCTTCCCTCGAGTTCCTCATACCAGGATATCCACGAAGAAATTTTACTTTCAACAATGTTCCACAAAGGCCGCATTTACCTCTAACTACTCCACGGTTGGTGCTCAAGGCCCCTTCGGTCAATTCTCTAGCCGAAATCAAAAAAGAGGAGCAAAATTATGAAGAACCTTCATCTCAAGGTGAAGATGACCAAGATGTCGGTAAACTAACTAATGACTCTACTATTGGGTATATGGAATTTGATGAGGAGAAATCGATGAAGAAGAGGGTACCCAAGGATATGCAAGTGGGAAATTATATGCTATTTTCACCCGCTCGTAAGAAAAATAAGCGAGAAGATGTTGTCAAGATACAAAACGAGAAGATTGTGTTGAACACACATCCAACCATTGCAAAAAGAGGTAATCCCCTTCTGCTCAACCCCTTATTAAGTCTTTTTGAAGAATTTTTTCCCTATCTCCCCTTCGAATCAACCCTCTCATATTCCTATTAAGACTGGTAATCTAACCCCACAATCGTGAAATGAGGGACTCATTCCTTAATCAACGCAACCCTTGGCGCTTGACATAATTGATCATGCTAAAAAGACCAAGGTCCAAATGTCCAAGTGAGTACCTTTAGTCAAACCCCGAGAAGCTTGTAAGATTGATTGAATATATCCAAAGCCAAGCTGTCATAACTTCTTAGACCTCCCGAAAGGAATTCTTTCTACTCCTCCTACATATCACATAAATGGTGCCTCGAATTCTGCATCAGGCAAAATAGAACCTTTCTATCTCTCCCTCCTAATCAATGGTCACAAGCTAAGCAACTGCATAATAGATTCTAGGGATTCCAATAATGTCATTCCGGAAAAAGTCACCCATGCTCTGGGCCTCACACTTACCAAGCCTTTCGGCAGATGCTACTCCTTGGAAACAAAACAGGTTCCGTTGGTCGGTCAAATCAAAGACACGTAGGTTACATTTGCAGCGTTCCCAGAGAAAAGAGTAAAGATGACCGTCCTCATTGTCGATATTCCGGTAGCATATGGAATTCTACTAGGGAGGAGCTTTTGTAGTGAAGTTGGTGGAGAGATTCATATGGACTGGTCTAAGGCTAGAATCCCCGTCAAAGGTGTAATGCAAACATTGGAGTTGGAATCACAAAAGAAGTACTTGGTTACTAACTCCGAAGACACCAAAGTCCAAATTCTCTTGAATCATCGGGATGAGAAATTATTTCTTATCTACTGAGTCTGATAAAATGAACATTCTCATCCAAGAAAAGGATCTTAACAAGATATGGACGTTGCAGTTTGATGGCAGCTGTGCAACTAGCGGATGAGGTGCCGGAGGTGTGTTAATTTCCCTGAGGAAGATATTTTTCCTCTCTCTTTCAAGTTACAGTTTTTCAACATGAATAATACTGCTGAGTATGAATCTTTTCTACTTGGCATGCAAGCCGCAAAAGAAAGGGGAATCAAGAACCTAAAAGTACAAGGTGATGTAGAGCTAGTCGTAAATCAAGTGAAAAGGATATACCAAGTAAAAAATGAAAGGCTCAGGCATTACCATAATGTGGTATGGGAAGACATTGAGGAATTTGATGCCTTTTCAATAAAATCCATTCCGAGAGCTCAGAACGACATGGCCGATTCATTAGTTGTCTCAGCATCCCTCATGCTCCCCACCCAGGGTTGAAAACAGACACATATACCATTGAGGTAGTTTTCCACCCAAGCATGCCAGACAATTCTCAGCACTGGTAGGTATTCAACGATGACAATCAACTTATTTCCTTCCTGGAAAAGGTAGAAAATTTCAGTGAGCTTCATTTTGAAGGATCCACTTCTACATGCCGTGAATCTATTACTGATCAAGATGATGAATCAAAAGGAAGTGATGGCATATGTCAGCTCAAAGGAAATAAAATTCCAAAAGGTTTGGTCTCTCTGGAACGTTTGTTCGATAGACATGATTGCTTTATTAGGAAGAAAAGGCAAGATAATCCTAACTCCTCTCTAGAGACCGAGCCGGTCAATCTAGGTTCTGTGGAGTGTCCGCAGTTTGTGAACATCGAGAAAATGTTGCACACCGAAGAAAAGTAGAAGTTTGTCAAATTTCGAAGAAATACATGGATGTATTGGCATGGTCCTATGCCGATCTAAAGTATTTCAAGCCAACGGACATCCAACATAACATCCCGTTGAAGGAAGATGTCAAACCCTTTCACCAGAAATAGAGGCACTATAATCCCAAGATCTCGGGTACCATCTAGGCTGAAATAAAGAAGATGTTGGATGCAAGGATCATTTTCCTATCCATCACAGTCTGGGTCACGAAAATTGTGCCAGTATGCAAGAAAAATGGTGAGATATGCATATGCATAGATTTTCACAACTTGAATCAGGTGTCCTTGAAGGACAACTACCCACTTCCTATAATGGATCAGTTCTCGTAGGGTAGTATGGCCGAATCGAGAAATGTTTTCCATGCTTGATGGTTTTTCAGGCTATAATTGGATTGAAGTCACACCTGAAGACAAATTCAAAATAACATTCACTACCCCTTGGGGCACATTTGCCTATAGCAGAATGCCTTTTGGTTTGACCAACGTTGGTGCCACCTTTCAGCGAGCAATGGACTTCGCATTCAAAGGTATGATGGGAAAGGTTATCGTAGTCTATTTAGATGACTTAACTATGTTCTCTAAATAGTGAAGTGATCATTATGATCATTTGGAACAAGTATTGACTAGATGCTGAGAGCACGGGATCTCCCTGAATCCAAAAATTCTATTTTTAGGGTCACAGAAGGAAAGTTTCTGGGACACGTTGTTAGCAAAGAAGGGACAAAAATAGATGCCGAAAGGGTTAGGGCTATTTAGGGCCTTACTTTACCCACAAGCAAGACTGACGTTCACTCTTTCTTTAGAAAAGTAAAATTTCTCAAACGCTTTGTTCCTGAATTTGCTGAAAAGACTCGCCACATATCAAACATGATGAAAGGGTCGTAAATTTTAAGGTGGAGTGAGGAAGGAAAGACATCATTCGAGAATATAAAATCCTTTGTTGCTCATGCACCGGTCTGGTATGTCCCGAATTCTCCAAGGATTTTATCACATACGATTATGCATCCGAGCATACTATATCAGCCATCTTAATGCAAAATAATCTGAAAATGTTGAATCTCCCATCACATTCATGATCTCTCCTCAAGCCTCATGAGTCAAAGATGTCTCAATTGGAAAAACACGCCTTCATTTGTTGTCAAAGCAGTTAATAAATTCTTGTATTACATTCTAAACTCTCATATAGTAGTGCTTTGGTCCACGACATGGTAGTCAAGTCAATCTTAACTTAACGGGAGTTAGGGAGCTTGTGAGGGAATTGAATCGCAAAGGTCCGGGAGTATGATCTAGACATAAAACCAACCAAGCTGGTAAGAGGCAAGGGCCTATGCCAAGTTATGGCTGAAAAAAAAGATTAAGAAAAACTTGAAGAAAAGGATGATTGAATTAATGGAACACAAGGCCAGCTGGAGAAAGTTGATTCTCTACCCATGGTTCTATTTGTTACAACTAGCGATGAGTGGTATTCTAATATTGCCTTCTTTCTCACTTACGGTGACTGCCCAGCTCATCTAAACTCAAAAGAGAAGTGTACTATAAAGCTCAGATCAGCCAGATATGTCATATGGGATGACGGTTTATACAAACATGGAATTGATGGCATCTTCTTGTAATGTGTTGCCAAGCCACAGTAGGTAAAGTTACTCAAAAGTTTTCATGATTCAGCATGTGGTATTTTTCCTCTCCTATGACAGCACACAAGATCATCCGAGCTAGGTACTATTGGCCAACGCTATTTTGGGATACAGCCACCTGGGTACTAAAATGTGAGCTTTGCCAACAGTTTTTTGGCAAACCAAAATTGGCTGATTTTCCCCTCAGGCCAGTCATTATTGACGAACCATTCAGGAAATGGGGAATTTACTTTATCGTAGCACTACATCCACAATCAAGTGCTGAACATAGTTATGTCCTAACAACAATAGATTACTTCACCGAATGGGTGGAGGCCATACCTGTCAAACATGCCACTTCTGAAGTTTTTTGCAACTTCATCAAGGAAAATATCATCATGAGATTTGACATTCCACACAAAATCATTACTGATAATGCTTCCAACTTATCCTCACGGGAAGTTATTAGTTTTTGCTATGAATACGGGATAACCTTGGCCCACACCTCAGATTATTACCCCCAGGGAAATGGTCAGGAAGAATCTAGTAATAAGAACCTAGTAAACATCATACGGAAGCTGGTTGACAAGAATCAGTGGTCATGGCACAAGTCATTATATGATGCTTTGTGGGCAGATTGTATTACTCTGAAGAGATCTCTCGGTATGTCACCTTTTCAAGTGTTATATGGAATCAATGCAGAGCTCCCCATTTCCACAGAACTCCCTGCTCTGCGCTTGGCATGAGCGATTGAAGATGAAACTTTCCAAAGTTATCTTGAAAAGAGGATCATGTATCTAGCATAGCTTGAAGTAAAAAGAGTAAGAGTGGTCGACGGGATCACCGAACATCGAGAATCAAATCAAGAGACTTTTTAATAAAAAGGACAAGCGAGAGGGATTTCTAGGTGGGAGATCTTTTCCTTATATGGGATAAGCGAAGAGAGCCAAAAGGCATGCATGGAAAATTTGATTCTCTATGGAGAGGTCCTTTCAAGATCAAGTTACTCGGCGAGAGAGAATAGCTTCTATCTCTCATATCTGGATGGAACCAAGCTCCCTCTTCCCTATAGCGGCAAAGCATCTCGAAGATCTTCAAGAAGTATAGCTTTCTCTCTTCTTTGTACAGTTTTCTTTCATTGTGTGTTTGCTTTCTGTTTTTGTGTGTTCCCTTTCTTTGTTCCTTTTTGTTCGCCCTCCGGTCGCCCTTGTTTTTGACTCTCCAACCCAATGGATAGGCACATGAAAATTTGGGATTCTCTACCCTTAAGTTTCACTCAAAGATAGTCCCTAGAAAGAGCCATTTGTTATCCTACAAAATTGTCAAGGGAAATTTGTAGGTAACCATACCGAATTTTTTTTTTGCCCCAAGGAAGTTTGAAAATGTTTGAAGAAGCCCAAATTCCCTTCCGAAAATCAAGTTTTAAGGACTTAGCCATTTTTCAGTCTTTTTGAGTTGGGCGTAAAATTGTTGTGGCAACATCAAGAAAAGTGCGCCCAAGGTGCTGAGAAGTTCCTATCGACATGCTGAAAAGTGCACCCAAGGCACTGAGAAGTTCTTGTTGACATGTAGAAAAGTGCACCCAAGGCGCTGAGAAGTTCTGTCGACATGCTGAAAAGTGTGCCAAGGCACTGAGAAGTTCCTGTCGACATGCTAAAAAGTGTGCCCTTTTACACTGAAGAGTAGTTTCTTCCTGGGATCCATTGATCATTTTTGTAAAATATTTAAAAGCATGTTGGCATACACGATGACATCATCCATGTTGCACCATGGGATGTTGCCATCCAAAAACTTGCCCAAGTCAATTGTTGACTTTTTAGATATTTTCTAGATATTTTGTAAGTTGTTGGTTTCTTTTTGCCTTCTCTCTTCTCCTCCTTCTATAAATACTTGAATACTTGTTGTATTTAAGGGTGGACACTTTTAGATGAAAATAGAAGTAAGAAGAAAAGGCTTTGTACTTTTGTAATAGAAGAAAACATTAATACAAATATTAAGACTTTTTTACGAATATGTGTTTTATGGGCATCTAATCTTTCTTATGTCAAATCTGTGTGTGTATTATGTTGGATCTATCTCTAATTTTTGTCATTTGTTCATCAAGTATTGCTTTGTTTCATCTATGCAAGTAGGTTCAGCTCTGTTTAGTACAAGCCGAAAACATAGACCCTTTGACCTTTCTACTTTGGAATTCATTTATTTTCTCCCTTGATTTGTCTTCCTTCCTTTCCTTCCTTCATTCCTTTCTATTCTTCATCGAAACTACCTCTCTTGGGATGAGATTTGAAACCCCAAAGCGAGAATCTTGTAAGACTTGCATCGGTTCCTCCTTGGTAGAATAGCAATAAACCGTTTCGCTTTTCTATCTCAAAGAGGGGCTATACCCTACACACAAATTAGCTCGTCTATCCATAGATTTGCTATCATGACAGATTTTTAGACTAACAATATCCTCATACCAAGGATATTTTTGGCTTCCCCAAATCCTTCATAGCTAAGGATTCACTTAGTTACTTCTTGAGTACTTTTATTTCCTGCATGTCTTTACCTGCCACCAACATGTCATGCACATACAAACAAAGGATAATATAACTACCATCCTCAAATTTCTTTGTATACATATAATGGTCAGAATGACATCTAATATAACCTTGCTCCATCATGAAGCTATCAAATTTCTTATACCATTGACGTGGATCTTGTTTCAAGCCATACAAGCTCTTCTTTAGTTTTCACACCATCTCCTCTTTACCTTTAACCTCATAGCCCTTTGGTTGCTGCATATATAGTTCCTCCTCCAAATCACCATAGAGAAATGTAGTCTTTACATCAAGCTGTTCTAAGTGCAAGTCTTCTGCTGCAACTATTCCTAGAAAAATTCTAATAGAAGTCATTTTTGCTGGGGAGAAAAATCTCATCAAAATCTATACCTTTTTTCTGTGCAAACCCCTTGACCACCAACCGGGACTTGTATAGTTTCTTGCCTCCTTCTTCCTCTTTGACTCGAATACCCACTTATTCGTAATGCTCTTTTTCCTTCGAGGTAGCTTTACCAAATCCCATGTCCGGTTCTCCATGAGAGCCCGATGCTCCTCATCCATGGCTTGCTCCCACTTCTTCCCGACATCTACCCGCGCATTGCTTCATCAAAGCTCTCTGGTTCTCCACTATCAGTGAGTAATAAATAATAAAGAGAAGGAGAAAAATGTTTAGGTTCTCTTCTTACCCTAGAAGACCTTATTAATATAGGAGTTTGGGATTCTGTTGAGGAGGTTCTTAAATTGATTCATGTGTCACTTTTCTATCTTGAAGAACCTCTCTGCTACATATTCTTTCTTGGATTCTTCCCTGTTTTCCTGTAATCTTGCTGCTTATACATGACTTTCTCATTAAAGACCACATCTCTAGATCGAATGATTTTCTTGTCCTCAATACTCCAACATTTATATCCAAATTCATCACCACTATAACCAATGAAAGTGAATTTTTCTCGACTTAGCCTCTAGCTTGGTCCTATCATCCTTGTCTATATGAACAAAAACATCACATCCAAAGACTCTAAGAAATGTATAATCAAATTTCTTACCATACCAAGCCTCCTCGGGTATGCCTCCATCCAAGGCACTTGAGGGTCCTCTTTTATCAAGTACATAGTTTGTACTCATTGCTTCTACCCAAAAAGAAAGAGGTAGTCCTGCATGTAACCTCATGCTACTAGAATGTTCCATTATTGTTCTATTCATCCTTTCTGACACCCCATTCTACTACGAAGTTCCTAGAACTATCTTTTCCTGCGGATTCCATTCTTAGAACAATTAATCATCAAATTTATTACTGCAATACTCCCTTCCATTATCCGACTGAGACATTTTAGCTTAAGACCCGTTTCATTCTCTACCAAGGCTTTCCATTTAACAAAAGTGTCAAAAACATCAGATTTGTTTCTAATACAATAAACCCAAACTTTCCTTGTTGCATCATCAATAAAAGTAACATAATAACTTGAACCCCCAAGAGATGATACCTGAGTGACCCCCACACATCATAATGCACCAACTCTAACTTACTCTCTTTCTTTGTAGGTCCAACCTTGAGAAACCTTACTCACTTTTATTTCCCATATATGTAGTCCTCACAGAACTCCAAACCTATTTCTGTATATCCGGAAAAATCTTTCTTTATGATCTCCATGCCCTTATGGCTCATATGACCGAGCCTATAGTGCCACAATGTTGTATCTACTTCTGAAGCCACAAGATTACAAACATTAATATTATAAGTGGTTAAATACAAGGTTCCAACCTTCTTACCTCTTGCCACCACAAGAGCACCCTTGGTAACCTTCCAAGATTCATCTGTACATATCACAGTACAACCGTCACTTCCCAACTACCTTGCCAATATCAAATTTCATCTTAATGTAGCCACATTTCTGACATCCTTCAATAGCCAAGTATTCCCATTCTGCATCTTAACCTAAATAGAATCTTTTCCAACTATTCTACAAGGCTCATCATCACCAAGAAAAACATGCCCAAAATCTCCTTGAACATAATCAATGAAATAATTCCTATGTGGAGAAGCATGGAAAGAAGCCCCCGAATCTAAAACCCAAGATTCAGTAATATTGTGCAAAGAAAGAATCAAAGCATCCTGACATACATTACAAGTTGCTACATTTGCCTCCTTGTTTTTTTCCTATTGTTTATTCTTGTTCCGAAGCTCCCAATAGTCCTTTGCATGCCCAGACTTTCCACAATGCCAACATACTATCTTTCTTTTGGATTTTTACCTTGCCCAATCCTTTTATTTTCCACGGCTTCCTATATTCTTCTATCTCCCTCTAGTTTCCATTGTCAAAGAATTCCCTGAAGTAGAAGATTCACCAGAGCTTTTTCTTCACATTTCCTCACTTAGAATCACCCCTACAACATCCTCAAACTTCAACTTTGAGTTAGCTGGAACCGAGTTGCTTACCACCATTACCAAGCTATTCCAACTCTCAGGTAAAGAGCACAAAACTAATAAATCCCTAACTTCTTCATCAAATTCTATTAGTAACTGAAGCTAGCATATTTACAACCATATTAAAATCATTTAGATGATCTACTACTGAACCATTCTTAGACATCTTCATATTAAACAAATTTTTCATTAAAAATATCTTATTAGAGGTAGAGGGTTTTTCATACAACTTCCCTAATGCATCCATCAGTTCTTTTGTAGTCTTTTCCTTTGAAACATTAAATAATACCGAAGATGCAAGACACATCCAGATTATCCCAAGTGCCTTCCTATCCAAAAATCCCATTCCACATCTATCATGCTTGAGGGTTTGTTCACCTTCTTAGACAACAGAGTATAAATATCCTTCTGATAAAGGTAATCTTCCATCTACATCTTCCAAAGACTAAAATTCTACCCATTGAATTTATCAACCCTAGATCTTCCATCATCTGCCATATCTCCCACTCAAGATAAAACTTTCCCTACGATTCAACACTTTAGCAAACCAAACCAGGATCTGATACCAATTGTTAGGAAATAAGGGATAAAATATGTGGAATAATCCCTCACATAATCACAATGTTGTATAAATTAATATGAAAAAATTATTATAGATCTCAAATAAAATTGTAGAGTAAAATAACACAACACAAAGAGACAAGTATTTAACATGGTTCACCCAATTTGGGCTACATCCACCAATAATAACTTCCTCAGATTTTATTACAAGCCACCACTCTCTCAATACAATACCCAGATCCGTTTGGAGCTATGCTTAACAAACTCTATAGAATTCACAGCCGAATTCAAAGCACATCTACAATGTTTTTCATATGTCTCTATCATATGCATAAAACCATATAAATAGACAACTACTTAAGTAGTTTTACAAAACTATGGGTATCAAAACCATGGGAAAAAACCATCCCATAAACCTATGGGTCAAAATCCCACCCATATGAGAAAATCATGTTTCCCGATATATCGGGCACATTTTAAGGCCCAATTTTTTTTTGGGGGTTGCGCCCCGAACCCTTACTCGGGGCCCAACCCGGCCCCTGAACCCCGGTGAGGATACATGAAAAGTGTACAATACTCTTAGTGTATAGTCTTCAACACTTTCACACATGAAAACAGGCTCCACAACCTAACAAACCTACCATATTAGTTTGAGTAAGGTGTTATGACTAAAACAATCTTAAGAAGACAAATCCAAGACAAGGTCTCGAGAAAATGAAGTAACATGTCAAGGTGTTAATAAGAACATAAAATTCATTAGATTCATGATGCATCACAAGAACCTAATTGATATAACAACTGTTGAAAAGGATGACGTAAAGAGAAGCAACTTGTATGTGATTCTTTTGCATTCAGAATCAAGCTTTTCATTCAATTTTCTCAATATATTTGATGAAAGGAATGTACTTAAAACATTAATGTTGAACTTAGAAAAAGGAATTTGGGGTTAAGAACATAGAGTTATAAGTAAATAAGACTCTTTTATGACACTAATAGAGTAATATGAATAGTAAGATTACAATTGAAAATGATTTTTCTAAGAATGGTGATAGATGTATAAAGATGTTTATACAAGTTGAAAATGAGTATTTTACTATAAGCTTTCAAAAACTTAGTTTGATGAAGAAGAGAGACAACTCAAATGGAACAAGGATACTCTCAAGAAGCATATATGGAGAAATTACTCATCCAAATGTCTTTTGGCATGTATAAACAAATGCAAATACCAATAAAATGTGTTGTTTAAGATATCATTCATAGTCATTTCCATTGATGCTCAATTGTTTAAAAATTTGGGTAAATAAGAAGGCCAAACAAAGGTAAAAATGTGGTACTCATAAACATGTACACATCTATGAGTAGGTTGAAGAGAAAGGAAAGATCTTGAGGGCACAAATTTCAAACAAATTTTAGTAAGGAATAGATCATGAAGTGGTAGGAGAAAGTCGGACCTATAAAGTGGTGAAAAAAACTTGAGTAACATGGAAACATAGGCCAAGAAGATAAAATAGATCAAATACATGGAGGAATAAACTATGTAATATAAATGGAGACAAAGGAGGTGAATGGAAATCATTGGTTTCAATATTATTTTACCTTTAATCAGATGTATAAAGATATGGAAATTGAGGTGGAAAAAGAACAATCAAGAAAAGATTAAATTTTCAAGTCAAAAACAATATATTCTAATTGTGAAGGAAATGAAACAATCATAAGTGAAGAAATTTAATTTCATATGAAAAATGAACATGTACATGATCTCAAGTATAATAATGATGAGACTCAAGATAGTCGTAAGATCAGTTTCTTGGGAAAGTACATGATCAATGCAAGGATGAAGAAGTTTGTGTGTGACATAGAGGAGTTCATGAAGATGTGTGAAGTTTGGCATGCAATGAAGATACCTCTAAAGTGGAGCATCATCAGTTGGAAGAAAAGGAAGAAAAGAGAAGCAAGTTTACAAATACAAGTTTTGGGAAAACTTAGTCTTTTCACCAGGAGTATGATGCAAGAACATCCTTCTGATTATGTAAATAGGGATTTTAGAATCAATTTTAGTATAAAATCTTGTGTGTGAGTTTATAAGGTCATAGGGAGTCATTTAAGAGGGTTTGTGTGTGTTTGGTCCTTTACAAATTCAAAATCTAGACTTTCCCTCCAAAACTGTGGATTTTAATTTGAAGGTTATGTTGGACATGAATTAGGAGTTTCAAGGTGTCATATAGGTATTTAGGGGTTTAAATCATGAAAATAAGTTCGGATGGGTCTATAGGTCATGGTGATCATGCTTTGAGAAGTATAACTCTTGGAGTCTTAGTTAACTATAGTGTTGTCTTAAGGGTTATCCATAAGTCTAGGGAAGTTGAAAGGTCACAAGACCAAGGAAGTTGAAGAGTCACAATTTGAATAGTAATTGCATTGTAAGAAGTATTAACATTATTCTTGTACCTAAGGAGGCTATCATTTAAATGTTCTAGGAAATTGGGATTTGTGTAAGGTGTATGAATTTCCCATGAATTTGAGTAAGAGATCAATTTATTTATAATCGCTAGAGGAAGTCATATTTTACATTGTCATGATCATGTAAGAACAAAGTGTTGAATGGTGATCTTAATCAAGAAAGGGAGATAATGCTTTTCGGCTATTGTGTAATAGGTTATTTCAGGTTCCATGTGTGTGAACTAAGAAAGATAACTGTAATTTATATTTTAATAAAGATTTCCCAATTATATTCCATGATGATTAAACTTTTAATTGCATAGTAATGAGAGAGGGGGTGAGTTTTGAGGACTTTGATAGATAGTTTGTAATGAGAGAGGTGTGAAAATTCTAAACACTATTAATTTGAACTATAGGTTACTTGTGGAGGTAATTAAATAAGTATTTCTTGGTTAGAGATATTCTACGGGGAGTGTGCATTTTAAAAAAAAATTAAGATTCAAAAAAGCATAAAAATTTGAGCCCAAACCTTTCAAAAACCACCTTTGAGTGCAGTATAGTCTTAGACACTCTGCAACTAGGGTTTTTAGAATTGAAAATTTTCAAACTCAAGTTTCAACCAAGAATGATTATTTCAATAGATTAAGACTTATTCCAGTTCTAACAACTAAAAAATATACTCAATAACAGAATCCAATACTTTTATTTTTGGATTCTAAAATGTCAAATATTGGAATTATCTAAACTCCAAAATCACATATATCAGATTCCAAAATCACACATATTGGATTCCAATATCACATATATTGGAATCCAAAATAACATATATTGGAATCCAAAATCAGCTATATTGAATCGTATGTACTCTAAATTCCCATATATTAGAATCTAGATAATCAAACATTGGAATCCATTATATGGGCTAGCAGTCACTGGCCATTATTTATGCTATGTTATGTACAAAACATGTTTCTATTTTATAAGGGCTAATAGACGTTGGCCATTATTTATGCTATGTTATATACAGAAAATTGTTATGTTTTAAATGGGCTACTGTCGCTAAGCATTATTTATGCTTTTTCTTAGTGAAGCTCCAAAAATAAGTTCCCTCAAATTTGGTTTTTGATCAAATATCATCCTAAACATCTTCTCTTGTCCTTTAATGGTTGCAACAAAGGCCACAACGTGGTGTTAAATTTGATGCCCATTTAGACATTTTTAATCTTTTTATTCGTAAAATAGTTACAAATCTTTGAAATAATTGTTACATATGACTTGCATATTTTAGATATGATGTTAATTTTTATAGATTATATATATATATATATATATATTATAGTTAACAATATATTTTAAAAATTAAGTATATAGTATAATTTTATATTTTTTTATGAACAGTGCAAAAAAACACTATTTTATAAAATTTTTAGGGCAATTTTTTCTCGATAATTCACGAAAGAAGTTATTCAATCATATTTGTCATCTTATAATTAGTGAAAATATAAATCCTCCCAACTTATATTTCGAAAATATCAACATAATAGAATAGAGTTATGCAGTACATTCATAATAACATATGAATGTATATATTATTGGCAATGTTAAGTAGTACAATCATAACAACATTCTAAAAAGATAAATAGTTATTTAGCATTTTCTTGCTCCAAGTATTTGATGCCCTCTACCACATTCAATTCCTGAGACACTATTTGTGATATATTTTTGTACAAATCAGCCATCAACCATTTATCTTTTGTACAATATTTGTGTCTTCTTTTCATACCCACCATAAAATTTTCAAGAGGGTTTCCCTTTGCACCTAATGTAATACACAAAGTGTTTTTCAAATTGTATGAAAAATCATTTCTACTCCAAACCTTGTCTAGTTCTCTTATTGTTATTCCCTCGACTATATTGCAATGTTCCTTTCACCAAGTTAGTATTGGATTCAATACAATCAATAATTTTTATTGAATCCTGTTGATATCTTTTTAATATCAACGAAATGAAAGTTTTAGATAGGAATCCCAGTTCACAGTATGGTGATAGTAATTTTATAAATTCTGACAGGCCATCTCGCAGGTTGAAAACTTTCATATCGAACCTAAATGACATCTTCCTATTGTATGTTTTATTTATTCCATATAACATGTCCTCTATATCCAAAATGAGTAAATAAATCTGATCGCTACGTGCAGGGAAGTTAAAAAAATATTTTTGTGAGCCACATATCAATTACAACCAATTGAAATAAACAACATTCTAGCTTAAGGCTAATAGTTCCCGATTGATATTGTGGCTTAGATTACATTTCTGTACACTCTACTTGATTCATTGATGCAAGAGATATTTCAAATAAAAATCATAAATTCATAATGTCTTTCTCCCTATTGAAAATGCAAGCATAATGTATTTGAAATAAACTTTAATTGATTTCATGATGTGGTAAACCTCAATGGATAAACATAATGCTTTCTACACCGATATGATAAGTACAATATCAATTATTCTCTGTATTATAATTCAAATTTAGCAGCTATTAAGCTACGCTTATATTCATTGAACCACCCTTTGGCGAAGAACAATCCTCGGCCTATTGATGAGGAATTATGACTCTAGGCTATGCCATCATTGGCTGAACTACACTTAGCTATAAAACCTTTAATGAGGCTAGCAAAGTGCTTATTTACATACAAACAAGATTGATCAAACCATATGTAGTTTTGTTTATGATGATGTCGAAGCCAAAAAATGTTAATGATATATAAGTAGTCAATATGTAGTGGTGAATCAATGAAACACTTGTAGAGAAAGTATATAGTTGTAAATCAATGAGATATTGATGACTCTGTAAGGTTTTTAGTCAAACCATTTCTGTATTGAACGTGGATGCATAGAGTCCGCTAAGATCTATATAGTTCATTTTAAATTGTTATCGTAGCTTACAAATGGATTTCCTTAAACAATTTCTTCGACCCTAAGCCAAGCATATAAACTAATGTCTATTAGTTATTGTTTCCTATAAATTTGTGGGCCTTATAAATAATTTTGTTGTAAAATACACATGGATATCATATCGTTTCCTATAAATTTGTGGGCCTTATTGGTTTTCTTGCATAATCATTTATTGTATTATAAATTTATGGGGCTTATTAGTGGTTTTATTTGTAAATTCACACGATTAACATACCTAGATCTGATGGCATATTCTTGGCCGATGTTCCCGCATCCTCCACACATCATCATCCGAATCAAAAAACATGAGTTTGTAAAAAAAATTTAAAACCATGGAAATTGAAGATAGAGCTCATTAAACATATTTATAAAATGATTGAAAGTAAATCACCATGTTAAATTAGTTGTGTAGCATCACGGTGAAATGGTTTTACATCAAATTTTATAGCTTTGTGGTTATCTGTATAAATAATAATTGAATATGTAGCATATTTAGGTTAAAATACATTAAACAAAATCACTTGTTTAGTTATTTTTAGAGACGAACCATTCTTCATATGATAATAGTAATGTTTCAAAAACATCACTTAACTATGTGTCTCAACAATAAAAATGACATATATTTTGGAATCCACTATTGCACAAAATATGACTCTATCACCATAAAACACTAGTACTTGAGTATTTATAGAACAATATCGAGTGGACATCTCTTCCCGAAATCATACGATCTTTTGCAAAGAAAAGGATGGATGTTTCCTTGTAGTCCGATTTCACTTCTAGTTACCAATATTTGTGGTAGTTTCTCCATCCAATTCATAGTGACCTCTTCTCCATAATCATCGTTATTTTCATGTTTGTACACACAAGATATTGTGTACATAAGACAATAAATTTTAAATATCTTGTTCATATCTTAGAGTCAATAACATCCATCCAAAATTAATACTCGATGTCTTTAATCTTTTCCATGTATCTTTGTCTTTGTCTTGCTTATCATTTTTGATTATCCGGTTGGTATTAGAACAATAATAATACAATCCAGCACATTGGTTCCGATAATTGTTAGAAGCTCCATTATGACATTGGAAGAAAGTGGAGGAATTGCAAAAAATCAATGATCACACATTCAACATTGAAAGGATTAGTTGAAGGAATAGATGATAAAGTTGATGGAAGCTAGAATGGTGATGCACATTTATAACAAAATTGTCTATGACTTTCACCCTTGTTGGTATATTTACTTCCCTTGACATCACATAGTTATCTAATATTGTCTCGAACCGCAACAAGAAGAACTTCTACCTCATGATATTATTTATGTTTTGCCTTTTTTTCCCCAATATGGGAATTAGATTTTATTTTTCCATTTCTCTATTCACCCAACGATACAAACAATTGGTGATAATGTGATTCATGTAATTTAAATTTTTGATTACATTTGATTCACTTTGTAGGATGTCAATACTATATTATCCAGATGCTTATTTCTCAAATAATGTAGAAAATTTTCTCTCATTTTGTTGTCTCTTTTATTCTCTCGGTAGCAAAATCAAATGGATCTGCTTATTACACTAGTGTCAAAAGACCTAGTTGATTTAGTATTCCTTTTCAACCCATGCAATTTTTATTTAGATGGATCTATCTCCAATTTAGTAAAATATGTTCACCTCAACATAGTAAACAACTTGGCATATTTTATTGGTGAAAGAAAGACTTTTCTATGCAAACAATGACAAAGAGAAGATGTTTTCTTATTTCTAAACAATTTTACGAATACCTTAAATATACCATTTTGAATTACTTCTACATTTAAATAACCAGCTTTTTTAATAATATGTCAGAATCCCCAAGTTCCAACCATATTATGTCCAAGAATATGGTCCACTATTTATGGCAGCATGCATTTCCCATTTCCTAAACAAAAAAACATCCAAATCCATATCAAGAATATAACACTTATTTTTTTCAAAGTCAAAGAGTTACACTGGACACGTAGTGTCCTCAAATCAATAACTTCGATGATAGAACACTACCAAATTCCTCATGATCATCATCTATAACAAAAACAACCTTTGGTCAACATAGTAGTTTTCGGGGGAATTAAGTTGCACAAACCATTCCTCATCTCTTTTATTCCAAAAAATACCACATGCGATGAATGTAATTGTTATGAATGAGGTGCAAACAATGGAAGACATTTTACCTTTATTTAGAGAAAAATACATTAAAAATTAGGTCATTTCCAAAATTTAAAGTGTTTTTCTTGCATTTTTGTTAAGGAATGTAAATAGTACCTAACAGACAATAAATTTTAGAGTTATTTACTATGTATCATAATAGAGTAATTAACTTAATGGTTAGTGACCACTAGGATTCAATAAGACATATTATGTATCATTCAAATGGTATTAATAATTCATATTTTTTTTATCAAATCTATAATAACATAATTTTTCTAAAATTTTGAAATCAAATTATGATGCATTGAAAGATATGAAACCATTTTCACCTTTTGAAAGTATTACATATGATCCAAAAAAACCATAACATTATATAGATGGCATGATAGTAACGTTAAAAATGCACACTTTATTGGCGTAAAGACTTCTAGTTAACATATAAAAGAACAAAATTTTTTTTAAGCCATTTACACCTTTTTAATGATAAACCGTAGAGGACATTAAGATGTAATATTTGGTATTTGAAGAGATTTTGCGGTAGCTTGGGATTTTTTTACAAGACTATGTGATTTATGTGTATATCGGTCATACTGTAGTAGTGAGGATTAGATGCTTGTAACAAGACTAATGAACATGTTTAAAGGATAACGGTCAAAAGATCTAATGTTTGGTATTTTGAGGAGAGTATTTGAACAAAAAATCACATTAACAAAGTGTTGGTTGGATATTTTTTAGGTCAAAATATGAAGTTCAACCACGGTAGATGGCATCAGATCCTCCTCAAAGACAAGTGAGTCCACCTGTTTATTACGGATCTAAAACACAAGAGAAATAATATGTACAATATTCACGATATTCTAACCATTGGGGTTGGAATACAATCCGAAATCCATATCAACATGAGATGGAGATGTTGAAGTTTTATAAATAGAATGGATTAGAAAGGAAACTATTATAGATGAAACAAAACAAGAAGGGACTGAGAGGAACGTATTTTCTTTCAAGAAAACATAGATCAAGAAATACTTATACGAGTTTTAGATAATGGATGTAATATTTGAAATGATTAAAATAATCAAGAACACTAAACAAATAATAGCTTAAGATTTTGTACGTAAGAACAATCTCTCAAGATAGATGAATCCCACAACACAAAGTTTACAAAATAACACATGTTTCTATTCCTCAATGATTAAAAGAAAATACATTTTTTTCTTCTTCTTCACAATAGCTCTCAATATTCTAAAAATATCCCCCTCTTTTGGAATGCACAAGCATCCCTTATTTATAATAGAAAGAGTAGAGATAAAATAGGATAAATCCTAGAAAATAGTCATTTAATAAGAATCCTATTTTGCTTGACTCTCACACAGGAGAACAAGTCAAAATTTGCTTCCTATGTGACAAAATGAAAATGAAAAAGACATGTCAATCTCTGGATGGAAATGACATGAAACATTATTCTTATTATGTTTCATCATCCTTGTCTTCCTCCAAAGAAAGCCTGCTTGTCTCAAAATTCCTAGAACTTTCAGATTATGCACTACATCTCAACTTCATCTGGCACACTGGAATGGTCACTCAGAACCTCACAAGTTTCCTAAGTGTCGCTTGCATTACCAAGAAGTTTCTTTAATCTCTTATTGAGTTTCCTTAATGATTCCAAAACATTCTCAATCCTTATGAACTTATCAATGGTTGTCAGATTGAAGATGGAAGATGGTTTATGCTAGATTGATTCTTGGATTTTTTTATAGAAATCATCAGCAGGTAGAATATTCAAGCTTTCATCCAACACCTTGGAAAAGATCTTGGACAACTCCTCTTCTATGTCATTTGTGGCATCAACCAACTGATCTCTAGATTCCCTCAACTTGGTGCAAGCTTCACTGAGAATCTTTATCCTGAATCTGATGGCTTTGGTTAGCTAGAAATGCTTATCCCCATGCGGAATTATTCCTTCTTCCATCAAGATATGGTATAGAGCCTATTTCAGTGCATTGAGAACCTTAAAATTTAACTCGAGGTTCTTGAATTCCTGTGAAAATTCATAATCCATTTTATCGCCATTTTTCTTTATCTCCTCCAAGGATTTATAAACCTCCACTGTGTCATCAATGACCTCTCTTCCTTCTAGGAGTAGCCTCTGAATCCATTCATCAACAATTCTCCCCTTCTCATTGATCTTTTCAATAATAGGTACTGATGAGAAATCGAAACGATAGGAGTAAGGGTAGGAAATGACAAAGTGTTTGATCGAGAAGGATTTGAGCGCTTGAGTAGTACCTATGTCAACTATTCAACTTTCTCTCGTAGACACCTATAGTTTGATCAATACACTATTATTTCTAATAGTGCACTAACTATTCTTCCCTTTGCAAATTGACGGCACACCGCCAGTTAAACCTATCTAACTCCCTTCTCATGACACCTTTTTGGTCATTTTTCCTCTTATAAACCATTTAAATAGGCTGTTATAGCCTCATTCTAACTACATTAGCTTCTTATTCCCTTCTAGCTTGCTTCTATTAGCTCCTGGAATATCAATCCACTTTGCTGGATTGATTGAGCCCTTCAGAAACCCTTCCAGAACCCTAATTACTCTCTAAGAGAGATTAATTAGTCTAGCCTAGGTTAAATACCCTAAAACATAGTCAAATCACACTTTGACTTTCTATAATTTCTTTTTTACTTTAGCCTTTGTCCCACATGCACCCAAATCTCCCATTTCCCTAAACCAAAAACTATAAATAGGGCTATACCCCCTCCCTCATTTCCTAAGAATTCTCTCTTCTTCCTAGCATAGATTATAGTATTTTGTTTAGGCTTTAGATTGCATTTCACTTTCTTCCATTGAGCTAAATAGCATTTACTTTTTTATTTCATTGCACTAACATGGATTAAAAGAGAATATCCATTGGCATTGAAGCCATTAATGGGGAGATCTCTTTGTCTTAAACACAATCCTGAATGCTTAGATCCTCTTAGGTTCATTATTTCAAGCTATCAATGAATAGAGGTTAACTTCATTTGTTTAGTTTGCATGTTTATTTCAAATTAATGTATGCAAAGAAGAAATCCTTGCTCATTTCTTATCACATCGTCCATTGATTAGATTGTTAAAATCCTTTGGGGTTTCAGAGAGATTCTTACCCCAAATCCATGGCTTTACAACTTTTCATCAAACACATTTGGCACATCCGGTGGGACACTTATGTCCATCCTCCATTAATGGAGGTCTTTTAGGTTTTTCAAGGTTCATTTTCAAGTTTTTGGGTCAAATCACTTGTTATTTCCTCATTTTTATTTCTAACCCTAGATAAATGACCTTCATTTGCATGTATTTTGTGGGTTTGATATAGAAATAGGACACTTTGACTAATAACTAACCTGTTTGCTCTTGAAATTTTGAAAATCTATGTTTTTTGCAGGTTTTTCACAGGGTGCGTGTAGGTGTAAAACAAGGGGTGTGTACACGTTGAAACCCCAACATACCCATCGGATCAGGCATGTACCTATTAGGAGGACTTCATCATTTGCACATTTTCTCTCTATAGAGATGCGCACATGTATCCGCCTCTCTAGCCACACATGCGTAAATGGTCTGACTGTGTAAAAAAATTTACAATTTCCTATTTCAGGCTTGGGTGCATACACGTCAAAACCTGAGCGTCCATGTCAATATGGGTGTGTCTCTATCATGTTGTAAGTGTCTGTGTTTTACTACATTAGGTTTCATTAATTTTTAACTATAGGCATACTCGTTAAGTAGGGTGCGTATCCATCGGTTGGGAAGCACTGGTGTCAGTATAGGTGCGTAGGTGTCTATATTAAAATTGGAAATTTTTACAGTCTGCAAAATCTTTTCTTCTGACCCATTACTACAGGTTTTAGAACTAACAATTCAAAAAACAATGTTTTTCCTTAAACATTTCAGTTTGCATAGTTAAAGTGTTTTGTTCTTGGCTTAAAATTAACTTTGTAGAAGTGTGTATGCTCTCTCCTCACGTCTTCAAAGGAAATCTTGGAGATCAAAAACACTTATACAAAACTCATATTAATTGTTCAAAAACACTTGTTTTATAAAGGATGAAGTAAAAATTTCATGTGATTTTAGTAGGATTTTTCACATTGCGTATGCTCTTCCTTCATGCCTTTTGGTGATCTTAGGAATCAAAAGCAAAGTGTAAAATTCTCTTTCTTGACATCAACCTACAAACTAGAAAATTACTAAAAACTTGTTGTCTACAGGACCTAACGATTGTCAAAGAAAGGTGTTAAAAACAAAAACAAAAATTACTAATACATGTGTTCTTACAGGTTGCCAAATGGTGTGCCACTTAAAACCACATTAAGATAAGCAAGATAAAAAACACACCATATTCAAAACATTGTATTGTAGGTTTTAGAAAAGGGTACATCCCTATCCACTCAACTAGAACATAACCCCTTTGGCATAATGCCTTAAGCTACAACAATGGGGGTGGTTCTAGGAACCCTAAAGTAATCCATTGCTGAGTAACCTCATGGATGAAACAGGAAGCGCTCCACTTACCCACTTGACTAGTATGCCTTATGAGATAGAGTTACCGGTTTTTCGTATGGCGACCCCAGGGAGAGCACACGTGGATGCACTAGTTTCCCTTTGTGCTCGAAGGGGGTAAAGTAAAGCCGAGATACTCCCAAACTAGTCATTACGACTTTTTGGGTAAATCACGCTCACTTAAGACAACTTTGTAGCACCTAGGTGAGAGAACTTATTAAGGAGGCCATTCTATCTTGGAGCCCACTTTACTAGTCCATTGTTGCATCAAGCCATCACAAAGTGACAACTCATCTGGAATCTAAACCTTGTTTGTTGAACAAGGAAAAGAACCCTTGTGAGTTTTATCTGAGTGTCTTTCATCATGAAACTAAACTACATCCCACCTTTTCTTAGTTTTATTCTTGTCTTTAGATGAGGCAAAGCTCTACCTAGGTGGCTCTTGGTTTATTTCCATCTTTTGATCAAATACCCTTGTGTTCTCACTGCCCATTGTTTGGGGTGAGAAAGGTGCATACATTGTGTGTTTTTATCAGAGATAGTGCTCATCACTTTTTTGTCATTTACGCCCATCCATGTTTGTGGTTGGGTTGTTAAATTTCTAAAGTGTGAAGGTATGCTTTTCGTATCTTTGATAAAATTCCTTTCATCTTGATTTCAAGATCATATTCATCGCTGTGTGTCCGGTTTATCTTTTATCTCTTCTTGAGTTGATAGTTTTGTTCACATCCTAGATGCACAATCTTGGTACTTACATCATATTCTCATTTTGTGAGAAGATGGTATAAGTCCCCTTATTACATGGTTACACTACTCACATGATTAAAAACTCCTTGTTATACTTATCACTTAGTTTTAGTTTTGACATCATCTGAGTCTTCTTAAAAAGTGTCAATAACGCCTTATATATATCATAATAAAGTTTTCATGGTACTAACACCTTTCTTTCTCGTTAATGTATCACGGTGACGTTATTACACTATATCTATTCACGACTTCCATTTTTTAGAAGGTTTGGATTTCATCGGCATTCAAACTAGTTTTAGGTATACCTTGTCGAGGGACTGCGACAACATCACGTCAGTGCTTAGGCCTTGTTGGGGTTCTAACTTGACCTATATATTGATACATCATTGTAGCTATCTATTTTTAGGGCATAGACTTGGTAACAACAAATTGAGTGATCATAACATTTAGGTGTGCATATGAGTGTTCCTTGATAAAGACGACTACATAACACTACATCTAGGATACACTGTAGTATAGTTCCAACATCACCTTGAACGGATTACAAAAAACCATACACTTAGGGGTTATGCTAGCTACATACAAACGTCTTGCTAGTAATGCCTAAAATCATAAAAATGGCAGCCAAATCAAATGAGCATGATATAGGAGAAAACCCTTTCGACACCTTCCCATTTAGTGGTCACAATTTAGGACCACTCTTTTCTCAAGTCAAAGATATGGAGACGTTAATTGATCATAGTGGAGAAGAGTCAGACTCTTCCGGAGAACAACAAAGGTTAGACCTAAATAGATTTGATGAACTCCTATATTATAATAAAGATCAGGTACGTGCAAGAGTCTTAGCATCAGGAGCTAAACTCCAAAGCATGAGTGCAAAGAAGAAACAAAGGTCATTAACCCTAATTTAGGAGAATGAATATTTTTCTTAGATACAGATAACCCTTTTGATGTGGGATACGCTTCTTCACTTCGGGCACCATAAGACATTGGCACAAAGGTGAACCATCACGAAAACCTCACTATAAAGCTTCGCGTAAAGTGAAAACTGAGCGAAAATCTTCTCCTCCTCTGAAATTTGATGAAGAAGAGGACCCCCTAGTTGAGGAGGAGATCCTCCAAAAATAGATCTTGAAGTTGAGTTAGAAAATAGCAAACCTAGGCTCTTGAAGAAACATATACAAAGAAAAACAAAAAAACTTAACAAGTTGCAATTTGATTCGCATACAGACTATACCTTTAAGGAAAATATGGCTCAAAGGCCAATCTTACCTATTAAAGAGCAACTCATTCAGCCGGAATTGAAATCTATGAAAGATACGCTTATTACACTATAATAGGGAAATGTAGGCCAAAATAGAAAATATTCATACGAAGAGCTATGTCCTTACCCCTTTGATAAGGACATGTTACAAATACCTTTCATAAAACACTTTACCATTCCCAAGTTTGATAAATATAGGTGTAAAAGTGACCCTTGTAATCATATAAAATTCTTTTACATGGCTTTCTAAGAGGTCGCATATAGCGATAATTTCTTGATACAACTCTTTCCTTGCAGCCTTGGAGCAGTAGGATTGGAATGGTTCTATAGCATACCCAAGGGCTCCATTACAATGTGGCCCGTGTTGGTAGAGAAATTTTTAAGGCATTACTCCTATAATATGGAGAGCGACATCACAATGAACGATCTATGTAACACAAAACAAAAACCCAATGAGACATTTTTAGGATTTTTACAACAATGGCATGGGTTAGCTAGTCGCTTTCCTTGTACCTTACCAAAAAAATAGTTAGTGAGTATATTTGTTCCTAACTTAAACCCAAAAATATCCTTTCACTTGTAAATGCATTGTGGCTCAAACTTCAAAGAAGCCGTAGAGAAAGGAAGTCAAATTGAGAAAGTTGTAATTGCCAAGGGAATGCTTAAACATGTCATGAATAACAAAAATGAAATCAAATCCACAGACAAACCTAAATTCTTCAATAAGAATAAACATGTTGTTGGTGATGGCATTACAGACTCCAAGAGAGTCCAAGCAGTATAAACAGGCCCACTCTTAAAGATTTTGCAAGGACCTCATCCTAAAGTGCCTACCAAATGTACATTCACGTCCTTAACAGAATCCTTATCTACCATCCTAAAACAATTAGATGACATAAAAATGGTAGAATATCCAACTACAATAGTACCATATCCGGAAGATGCTCCAAAACTGGTTTGGTTCAAAGATCATGAATATTGTGACTTCCATTGTGTTAAAGGACACAAAATAGATAGATGTTTATGATTGCACCATTATATCCAAGACCTCATAGAGGAAGGGAAGATTGTTGTGGATTCTCCCCCTGAGACCGGTAAAAGTTCAAATGAAAAAATGGGTATTTACAAGGAACCTTTTCCTAACCATGCTAATAGAAAGAAAATAAAACCAGATCAAGGGCAAACCTCCAATGACTATAGGAATTTGTTGTGTATGTGTACCCTATAAATGATAGTCCTTATGATTCCCTCATTAGATATATTAGCTCATCTAATGAATAGACCAACACCATTTGGATTTTAGAAAAGATTCACGCAATCGGGATGAGACATGCCCACTTGGCCATACTAGATCCCTGTGCCTATCCCTCGGAAGGCAAGTATAATATAATGGAGCAAAGTTAGAGAAAACCCTGCTAGGATATGTATTCTCAATCTCCTCAAGATATCTAATGCCCATAAGAACATACTGTACAAAAATTTGTAGAATTCAAGGGTTTCCACAGAGGTAGACCCCACGAACCTTCAAGCCATGATTGCACGCTTAGACACCAATGATCATATTACTTTTGATCATACTGTAATCCCGCATAACAACCCAGAACATAACTTACCATTGTATCTCGAAGTGGTGGTTACCCATTGTAAAATCAAAAGAGTAATTGTAAATGGGGATCTGATCTAAATATTTGCACTTTGAAACTATTTAAGAAGCTAGTCCATTCGCATACGTATCCGGGAGCTAAGACTATCACGATCATGGCTTATGACAATGAAGAAAGAGAGTCAACAGGGACTATAGTTGTTCCCATGGAGGTAGGACCAACGTGTCACGACAAAATGTTTCATGTCCATGACTTGGACCTTCCATACAAAATGCTCTTAGGATGCCCATAGATCCATGTCATGCAAGCTATTCCATCAAATTTTCATCAGTGCATCAAGTTATGTCATGAAGGGCAGGTGGTTACCATTTTGGGTGACCCGGAACCATTCACACATTGTAGGGAATTGCATATTTTTTCTCGTGTAGCTTATGAATGTCCTTCTACGGATGTTGTTGTCCCTATACAAATGGAGGCTATAAAAAAAAAAGATTTAGAATCCTTCACACCTTTCAATCAATATTTTCCCTCATTGGTCAACCCATTTTCTTCATGGGATACAACATCAACAAAATATGGCCCAGATAAGCCATTCACTCTTGTGTAGGCACTGTTGATATC
This sequence comes from Taxus wallichiana var. yunnanensis, assembly GCA_018340775.1. Classification (NCBI taxonomy): domain Eukaryota; kingdom Viridiplantae; phylum Streptophyta; class Pinopsida; order Cupressales; family Taxaceae; genus Taxus; species Taxus wallichiana. The sequence continues at coordinate 608,431,252 of CM031240.1, forward strand.
AAACTTATCAGTATCCCCCAGGATAAGGGGTAAGCCTTATTTTCAGTTCAAGAGAACTCATGAGCAATGTCCTAAACTGTTGGAAAATTTTTTCCATAGTGGTCTCCTATCTGATGAGAAAATTTTAGAAGACCCTACCAGCAGAGTGCCAGAAATCACCATGGCTTCATGCAATCAATCACCTCAGTACATCAAAGGTCCCCACATGATGTTTTTCATGGGATATAGTGGGTTTGGATGTGGCATCAATGCATAAGGCTGGTTGGAGCCTATCCCTATCCCTCATTTTAAAACTAATAAACATGGCCTTGGAATAAGGCCCCATGATGCTCTACCTTCTAAGAATGACGCCACCTCTTCTAAACATGGGGATGTTTCATCTCATTCTAATAGTGATGTAGATTCCCAATGTATCCTTTATGAGGATATTTCCTCCACGAACCTATTCCCATTCGTCATTCCTTACCTTATCTGAATCCATCCCCTAGATAAATATATAATAGCCCTTGTATATCCTGAACTTATAGATTAGGATCAACAAATTCACATGCCCTTGGATTTCTTTGAAAATGATGAGGCATTTACAGAGTTCATGGGACTCAGGGACTTTATTCCAGCTGGAGACCACAAGAAAGGATTTAGGATTCAACTAGACACTTGTGCCTACTTTGGGGAAGAAGTAGAGATGTGTGGATGGTTAAATAAGAAGACTGTAAATAAAGCTACACCTACTTCTGAAAAACCAAGCAAGAAGGCTCAACAAAGATCCCATAGTGAAAAACTCTTTGATAAACTCATAGACAAACAAAATGAAGAGTCTAAAGATGAAGTGATTTTTCCGTTTAAATATGATCATCAGCTACCACAGGAAGTTGATATTACTCTTCCCCCTGATCCTACATGGATGGAATATGCTTCTAAAATGCTTATGGAGGAAACAATCAACATCAACATTGGCTTAGAGGAGCAACCTAGAATAATAAAGTTGGGAGATTCACTCTCAGCTCAGGAACAAAAGACCTTTGTAGAGCTCTTAAAAGAATACATGGACATATTCACGTGGACATATGCAGATATGTCTGGTTTAGAACCAGAGCTAGTTGTGCACAACCTCGTTGTTCACCCCAGATGCGATTAATTAAATAAAAGTTGAGAAAGATGCATCCTAAGGTTCCACTCTTAGTCAAAGAAGAATTAGAAAATTTGTTAGCTGTTGATTTCATTAAACCTATTGATTATTCAAAATGGATCTCTAACATAGTCCCAAAGATAGAAAAATCTTGTGGGCATCAAAATCTACATTGATTTCGTGACATTAACAAAGCATGTCCAAAGGATGATTTTACCCTACCTAACATTGACATGATAGTCGATTCAACAACTGGTTATGAAATGTTGTCCTTGATGGATGGTTTTTAAGTTATAACCAGATACGAATTACAAAAGAAGATCAACATAAGACAACATTCATCACCCCTTGGGGAATGTTTTACTACAAAGTCATGCCCTTTGGGCTTAAGAATGCTAGGGCTACTTATTAGCGGGCCATGACAATTATTTTCCATGATATGATAAGTGACATCATGGAGGACTATGTTGATGATATCCTAGAAAAATCCAAAAGTAGAAAAGAACACCCTAAAGTATTGAGGTGTATCTTTCAACATCTAAGAGACTATAAGGTTTACTTGAACCCTAACAAATGTGTCTTCAGTGTTTTATCAAGATAACTCCTAGGCTTCATGTTTTCACAAAGAGGGATTGAAGTAGAACCTACAAAGGTTACGGTTATCATAAGAAATGCCACCACCTACCACTCTTAAGAAAATAAGGAGTCTACAAGGGAAAATTTAGGCAATCCGTCACTTTATTTCACAACTTGCGGATAAGTGCCACCCTTTTACTCATTTTCTCAAGAAAGATGTCACATTTAATTGAGGACCTGACTTTCGAGAAAGCCTTTATGCTACTCAAATAGTACTTGAACATCACACGTGTACTAATGCAAAATACCCCTGGTGAACCTCTCCTCTTATACATTTCCGCTACCCAGTTTTCCATTGGTGCATTACTTGCCCAATATAACTTAGCCCATAAAGAGAGAGCAATTTACTATCTTAGCCACACCTTGATCGCATACAAGTTGAATTATCCCCAAATAGAAAAGGCCTGCTTAGCAGTTGTCTTCACATTCCAAAAGCTTTGCCATTATCTCCTGAATAATAAAACCAAGCTCATATCCAAAGTTGACCCTCTCAAGTACCTTTTATCCAAACCCACCCTCATAGGCTGAATGGCTAATTGGATCATTCTCCTGAGTGAATTTGATATCGATTTTGTGAATCAGAAGTCTTTAAAAGGACAGGTACTAGCTGATCAATTGGCAAAATCTCCTCTCCCAGGAATGGAACCTTTATGCTTAGATTTACCAGATGCATCTATGATGTATATTGAGGAATCCGTAGAATGGCAGGTTCATTTTGATGGATCTTTTACCTTCCATGGATCTAGAGCAGGAGTGGTGCTCATCACTCCAATAGGTGATGTCATACCATGAGCATTCCGGTTGGGATTCCCATGCACAAATAACATTACAGAGTACGAAGCACTCATTGTTGGCCTCAAGCTAGCTATTACATGGAACATCAGACAACTGCGAGTCATTGGGACTCTCAAATTATCATAAAATAGGTTAATGATGAGTACAAGGTTAAAGATGAGAAGCTTATTTTGTATAAGAAAATGGTTGAAAATTTGAAGGAATTTTTCACACAATTCATATTTAAACAAAAACCAAGGTTACATAATAGATCTTCGAGATGCTATGGCTACTATTAGGTCTCTCTTACACATAGCACCTAAAGAAAGCAATATTCCTTTCTTCATGGAACATTTATAGGTACCTACATATGATATGCCGAATTCATGTTTGGCATGTGAAGTTACCGGTCCTTTATCCCCTAGCGGGACCCTATCTTCCAATACTTACAATATGGTACTCTTCCCCTCACATCACCCATTCTTGAAAAGAAATCCCTTATTCACCGCATATCCCATTATACCCTCCTAAGAGGCACCCTTTATCGTCATGGCTACGACAGAATCTACTTCATTGTTTGGATGTTTCTAATTCTATCCACACAATTAAAGAAGTACATGGTGGTATTTGTGGAGCACACACTAGTGGCATGGTCTTAGCTAAAAAGATATTGAGAGTAGGCTATTATTGGCCTACCATGGAATCTGATTGTTGTAACTTCATAAAGAAGTGTGAACTATGCCAAAAATATGGAAATTTAATACATGCGCTAGCACAAGCCTTATAACCTATTGCAATGCCTTGGCCATTCTCTAAATGGGGCCTGGATCTCATAGGGAAGCTCCATCCTTCTTCATCGAGGCAGTCATACTCACATCATCATCGCCACCAAATAATTTACCAAATGGGTATAGGTTTTCCTCTTACCTATTTCACTGGGTGCAAAAATTTCAAAATTCATCATGAACCATCTTATATGCCATCATGGGAATCCCTCACCATTGTCACCGATAATGGTAAATCCTTCAAAAATAAAATAGATAAAACATTGTGTCAATGATTCCATATCCAACTTAAGTGGTCTACCCCTTATTACCCTTAAGGTAATGGACAGGAAGAAGCCACCAATAAGACCCTTGTATGGATTATGGACAAAATGGTTAGTAAAACTGGTTGTAATTGGCATCTACATATACATCCCACCCTCTGGGCCTATTGTACCTCCATCCGCACTCCTACTGGTGTCGACCCCATATTCACTTGTCTATGGCATTGAAGCCATCATACCTTTGGAAGTGGAGCTTCCCTCCTTGAGAATATCTCTCAGAGACTATCTTGATAAAGACGAGGACTACAGGGTTGCTCGCCTAGCAGAGTTAGAACTATTAGATGAAAGGTGTATCAAAGCACTCAATCACCTAAAAGTTTATCAGAATAGAGTGTCTAGAGGATATAACAAATGCATCATTCATTAGGAATTTGATGTAGGAGATCTAGTTCTCAAAGAAAATTAGAAGAACACCGTCAAAGACAGAGAAAAGAAAGGAAAGTTTGAGGCTAATTGGTTAGGTCCTTATGTTGTAATTGCAAAATATGGATCAGAAGCATACAAACTTGCATATTCGTGACGGTGAAGAGCTTCAAGAACCTATGAATTCCATGCACCTATAGTGTTTATACACTTACACATGACAAGAATATCAAATAAGAACTAAAAATTAGAAGAAAAAAATAAAAAAGAAAATTTAAAAAAAAAATTAGAAAGATATTTAAAAACAACAAAAACATTGCAATTCCTCGAGAATGGCTTTAAAATTGGTAAAACCAATCATCTACGGCTGAAATCTGTGTCTATTGCATGGCACTCATCCCAGATCTTGCTGACATTTTCAAATGTTTTGAAACAACGACTCACGCATCACCAAAATCTTCAATCACCTACACAAGCTATGTTGCTTACTTCGTCTGTACTCTGGGGCACTATCAATTGCCTAGTACTATTTTTGTCATGCACATTACTTTTTCGTGGGACCCAAGTGTCCTCCATCTTCCCCCTTGCATAGTACACCTTGCTTGGGGAATCATTCTTCACCCTTGTCATTTATCAGAACATTTGGGACTTCATCTCGATAACAAAATATTTTTGCAACTATCTTAAAAGTTGTTGGTTTAAGTGTGTATGGTTGTACTTATTTCCCTGTTAGGTGAATTTGTTTATTTCTCATATTGTATTGCATTTGTATATGTTGTATGGAGTTGGTCATTTTTAGCACAAGATGGTTGTTTATATCTTGGCTTTTCATATCATTTTATGCTTCATCACATGCTCACATTTTAATAAGGACCCATGAGGAGGATTATTAACATTATGATGATTAAGTATTGTTAGCAATTGATTTGATCATGGCTCAATATCATTTTTTAAAAAAATTCTCATCTTCTCTGTCCACTTCCCTCTCTATTGTTTTCTTTTTTGATCATCGATCAAGTTTCTTCGTAACCCCATTGACACTCGAGGGGGCATTTGTCATCCTCCATCCTATTAATTTTTCATCTACCCCTTCAATTTATTTTTTCTACTTGTTTGTGTTTGTCTACTTTATTTGAAGTGATGTAGCTTACGTCATCTCAAGGAGGGGAAAATGTAGACACATTTAGTTTGATCAATACACTATTATTTATAATAGTGTACTAACTATTCTTCCCTTTGCAAATTGATGGTGTAATGCCCATTTAAACAACCACTTGACACCCAAGAAACAACCTAGGGTAAGCTAGAAAAATTAGGGGATAATTTTTTTTCTTTGAAGTGTTTACAACCAAGTTGCAAGACATCAGTTTTCACTAACAGGTTCTGGAACAAGACCAAACTACTACAACCTATGTTTCCCTTCATTAACAATTTTCAAGTTCACAAGGTTCAAATTTTAGGGTTATATGCTTTAGCTAGGTTCAAGGAGTAATTTACCCCATGCCCACTCTCTAACAAGTCTCGAGAGATTCAACTAGATTTTTCTCCTACTTAACACTTTGTTGGTCCGAAAATCACACTGGATAGATCTATGGATAGGACGAGCCAACGGTGTGTGTGGCTTAGCCCCTCTTTGAGTCAGCAAAGCGAAACTAGTTTATTGCTATTCTACCTGCAGGAATCTATGCAAGTCTCATGATTCTACCTTCGGGGTTTGGGATCTCATCCCAGTAGAGTGTTTCAGGCTGCGAAAAGAAAGGAATGAAAGAGGGAAAAGAGAAAGAACAGATCGAAGGAAGAAAAGAAATGAATTCCAAAGCAGAAAGGTCAGAAGATTTATGTTTTTGGGTTGGTAGTAAACAGAGCCAAACCTACTTGCATAAATAAACAAAGCAATACTCATGAGAAAATGACAGAAAAGTAGATATGAATCCAACAGATTAAACACATACAGATCTAACATAAGGAAGATCTAATGCATAACACAGCTATTGAGCACAAAGTCTTAATATTTGTATTATTGTTTTCTTCTGTTACAAGAAAGCTCAAAGTCTTTCTCTCCTCACTTCTATTTTCATCTAAAAAATGTTCACCCGAATACAACAAGTATTCCAGTATTTATAGAAGAGAGGAGAAGGAAAGAAGGCAAAAAGGAGCCAACCACCTATTTACAAAGATATTTACAAAATATCTAAAAGTCATGTTGACTTTTGACAACTTGATGGATGACATCATCCCATGATGCAACATGGATGATGTCATCATTTGTGCCAACACACTTTAGACATTTCAACAAGAAAGTCGGAGAATAGAGAGAAGAAGAAGAAGAAGAAGAAGAAGAAAAAGCAGCTACTCGTCATTGTCATCCTACGGCTAAAAGGGGGTTGCCTGCTTTTGATGCTGCTCAGGAGATGATATGTGGAACTGAGTGCGGTATTCCAAAAACTTGTTAATCATGGGCCCAAATTGATCCCGTGATGGATCCTTGTGCCGTTTCGCTAATTGCTTCGCAAGTCTCCCGCCGCATCTACGAGCTTTTCTAGGAGTTTAGAATAATCTTTCTCCGCCTCAATGAGGAACCCGATGAAGTCCCTACAGCCAAGCAGTTGTTGATAGATTCAGTGTCAAATGTGACCTCTGGCCCCGTTCCTTGAGAAGCGATCTCCTTGAAGATCCGGATAGTTTCATCAGCTGATCTCATGGTAAAGGAAGGAGTGAGCAGCCCTGGAGACATGTTAAGAACAATTCACTCCATTTGATGCATCGCATCCAGGGCCTCTTCCTTCACCTTGTCTATTTTTTCTAGAACAAATTCCAGCTGATCTATCCGATAGTCCAGAGTGGACATGGTTTTGTTGAGGGCCCTTGGATGGCCGAAAACTCGAACTTGACTAGATCTTCGACTGAACAGTCGAACATTTGTTGAAAGGTCTCATGTTGGAGTCTAGCATGTTCTAGCTCTTCTGATATGGGACCCGCTAATGCTTGGAGTTCCTTGTTCACCTTTCTGATGTTTAGATATGAATTGACATACTCGGCGATCACTCTTTCACTGTCCTTGAGGATCTGGCTCCTCCAAGCAGAAACGGCCATACCCTGCTCACCGATCTTTGAATATTCATTGATTTTCTCCTAGCTGAGAAGCTCAGAAGTCTCGACGACAGTCGTGGGAGGTGCACTACCCATCTTCTGTAAGGCTTGAAGCAGATATTTGTTCTGCTCCTTCAGTAGCCTTTTCTCTTCTTTTATTTCTTGAAGCTTTTTGCAGAGGGCATCGACTGCGGAAAGAGCTTCCCCCTGGAGACTTTCAGAAGACGTCCCCATTGTGACTTGAGTCACAGTAAAATCTGTCGGAGATAGATCTTTTTCTCCTCGAGGGATCTGGGGTATGCTATTTCCATAACTCTCTCACACCGCAAAGCACTTTGAGAGAAGCGTGTTACGTGCTTTTACTTCTTTGCCCCTTTGCTGGAATTATGAAAAGTCCATCGGAGTGATGGGAACTTTCCTCTTTTGTTGGCTCACCTTTGAGAGATCGAGGATGGTCCCATAGAAGAAGGACAGAGAGAGGAGGAGGGAGCAACAAGTAGAAGAGGGGAAAACGTGGAGACACGCGGCGGGCGACATTGAAAGCATAGCCGAAGAAGTGTCCACGGGAGGAAGGGAAACTGCAGCTGTGGAAGACATAGGAAGGGAAGGGAGCTCGGAGATGAGGGAAGAAATGGAGGAGGAAAGATACGTGAGGGAAGAGAAGATAGACGAAGAAGCAGGGGAAAGAGTAGAAGAAGGGGAAGAGGACACGACCAAAGGGATGGTCGCTTGAGACACTTGAGGAGGGGAAGGAAGAGAAGAAGAAGGGATAGAAGGGACCTCTGTTATGGTAGCAATGCCGACATCCTGAGTGGATGGGCCAATTGGACTATCCCCTGCTGCTCTTTCTCTGGTGAATCCAGAGTTATTACTTGTTCTGGCGCTGTGGAAAGAGGACTCTCGGGGGCTTCTTCTTGAATGGTGCTGGATTCACCTTCCACACCTTTGCCTTTTAGCTGCTTCTTGGACCTTGGAGGTGCATTGCCCAATGGGGAGGTTGTGAAATCTACCCCGAGGTAGATCAGCCCGTTCATGCGGCACCAGTGCTCTGTTCTGCGCATAGTCTCCTTGACCCTCTCCTCAATTGTTTGAGGAGCCTTGCTTCTGTCAATGGCCGGGAAGGGCCAATCATCCCCTTCCGTGTCATTATACACCTTGTCTACTTCATCTTCCGTAGTTTGGAAGCCTTTGGGGACAATGGCCACTCCGTATTGGATAATTTCCGCCAATGCTAAGCGAGAATGATCCTTTCTTCTGAGTTCCACCTCGTGGATGACGTCAATGTAAATATCCTCAATTTGAGGGACATGGATTGGATCAAGCTTAGCTCTTGGCAGGCAGCCCCTTGGGTCAAAGGTAGGCCTGGCTGGGAAGTCATGTTTCAAATTGAGCAACTCCAGCTCTGCGAACATTTCCTTCACCTTGTGATGGGTGGAGCATGTGTATCACCACTGTGAGGGGGAAAGGAGTTCTTCCCTTCTTTACTTTGAGGCATTTCTCATGGTATGTGACCAGCTGCCTTGATAGCTCTAGTAGAATCAGCTTAGGTCCAGCATACCTCGGTAGCCTGGTTGGCTTGCCCAAGAAGTTGACCGCCCTCAGATAGGTAAATGTGGGAAACTGGGTGAACAGGGCCCCCCACTTCTCCACGATTGACACAATGTTTTTATTCGTGCGACCATGAGTTAGATTTGGCCTCAACAGGCAAATGATGTGATAGAAGAAAGCATCATTAATTTTGGCGAATTGAGGGATGTTATTCTCTCCACCTCGATTGGATAATATTCATATATTTTGACCGAGGCCAAATTCCACTTCAGTTTAGCCCCGGATAATCCCTCTCCGATGCCGTAGCGTAGACTACGTAGGAGTTCATATGGAACACTCCCGTTATGACGAATTGTGTAGCTACTCGGAGATGGTGCCGCTTATTATTTTCCCCAAAGAAAAGCACCGATCGGGCAAATTTTTATTCATTGTCTCCAAGTACCTCAAAGATCCATTTATGGAAGTAAAGTGGGCATCGAAAGCCCCAAGACCCCGCTCAGAAGGTAATGGTATTCTTGAGCTCTTTCGAGAAGTCACTGCGGTGGATGATTTGGGGCCACCGGTTACCACCTTCTTGTTTTTCAAGTAGACTTTGTTCATTAGTTGCATGCATTGGTCTTCATTATCTTCCTGTGCCTTGATGCACTCTTTCGGGCCGACGGCCACAAAGTGCCGGTGGTGAGGGATGCCGAGCATTATCTCAAAATGACGGGCAGTGAGGTTTATGACTACCTCGCCCTTGCTATTTTCGACACATCTTGTGTCCTTGTTGTAAGATTGTGCAATCACCATCATGAATTCATTGTTGACGGCACCGACGGGATTCCTCCAAATAAGTGCAAGGCACTCGCCTATTAATTTGTCCATCCACGGACTTCTTCAGAACCTTCGAGTTCTAACCTGAATTCTTCCATGTCAATGTGACCCACCCCGAGTCTCTCGACATCCATACCGCATTCACTCGTGATTCGGGCATCCTGACCCTTTGATATTTGTACTTCATCTCTTCCTCTATAAGCTTAGCCTTTCCTCTTGGTTTGGTGGGTCTCTTGCTGGATGTAGACATATGTTCTTTCGAACTCGCCTGCTGATCTCGCATGAAAAGAAGCGAGACCCAATCCAAAAAGGTTGAATTAGCCATTTGATCTTCCATTGGAATGTCAGCAGAAGAAAGAGTTAGAGATTTTAAGGCTCAGGGCGCAGGGCGCATGAAAATCGCAACTTGCAGCCAAATAGATAAGGCGTATGGCGCATGGATGTTGTAGATTGCATTTTATAAAGGGCGCATGGAATTTTCATGTTGCATTGGGATTTGGTGCGCCCTTCAGTGCATGGATGGATCGTGTAACATTGACTTTTCGTGCACCAAAGGGATATGGCGCGGCGCACGAAGAGTTTACACAACATAATGTTATTGCAATCGGGGATGCGCCTGCGCCTTTATAGCTTCATACTTGCAGATAAAGCTTGTGTTGCATGGAAGCTGGGTGTGCCAAGGGCGCATGGAAACGTGATGCAGCACAAAAGGATGGCGCGCCAAAGGGGCGCGAGATTTGACACTTGTAGCATGTGAAAGAGGCGCGCCAAAGGGCGCAGAGGTTAATGATGCAACAAGCAGGCTGGGTGCGCCTCTGGCGCAGGGATGTTGCAGATTACAAGGCGGTCAGATGCGCCAAAGGGGCGCAAATGTTCATGATGTTGCAGGGGTGACAGATGCGCCAAGGAGGAAAACAGAGAACTAAACTCTCAAAGGGGGTTTTACATGATGTAGGTTCCTTCTACTCCTTCGTTCCTATTTGAAAGGCTCAGTGGGGTAGATAAAATGATCTAGATCAGGAGGGCCACAACCACTGTTTCAAGAAAACGTCCTTCTCCAGCAGATCTGGAAAGAGGAAGGATAGCATGGGGGGCAGATACAGCAAACGGAGGAGGCTAGGCCAACACATTTACATTTCAAAACCAACTAGCAAGCTAAAACCAGACAAAGAACACACCAAGAACTGAAAACACAAATGCACGAGAGAGAAAGATACCTCATACCTGGATAAATAGCAAAAGCTCTAAGGAACGGGTCCACAAGGTGATGAAAATGACGAGGCGAGGGCCGATGTGCTCGTAAAAATCACGTGCTCAGCGAAAAGTGAAAATGACATTTGGGCGCGCAAAACACATATATATAGGCAAGCTGGTCATAAATGCGCCACCCACTTTTTTAAAAGGTGCATGAGAGTATTTGACAACAGGAGACAAAGCACGCCTTTGGCGCACCAAAATCGTGTCGACATAAAGTTATGTGCGCCTTTGGCGCACCAAATTTTTTTTTGCACTAAGATTATGTGCGCCCTTCTGGCGCACCAAAGAGTGGTGCAAAAAAAGTTGTACCAACACAAGCGCATGCGCTTCGCGCATGCAGGAAGGTTCAACATTATTTGGCGCATCAAAAGTTAGTGTTGACATTGAAAACCATGCGCCAAAGGCTTTTAAGGGGGCGCACCAAAAGTTAGTGTTGCAAAGCAATTTCATGCGCCCATCCAAAAAAGGCTCAAAAAGACTAAGTTCAAAAACTAGATTTCCCAGGAAGGGATTTTACAACATTTCGAACACAACGGATCCCTAACGAGGAATCGAACAAGATTTTCGGTATGGTCATCGGTAAAATTGCCCTTGTCAATTTTACGGGATAACACACTTCCAAAATTTCCCTAAACCATTCCCAATGGATAGGAAATTTTCTCACCTTTCCGGTGATATAAATAAGTCCTCCTAACTCCTTGTAGAACTCAAGATATAAGCGGGCGGAGTTCCTAGGGAAAATTTTTCCCTAGGTGGGACACGTGTCAAGAGGAGGAGAAAGCGCCTTGAACGGGTTGGCGGGTCACGGGGCGGCTTAGGGAAATTTTCCCATAGCACGGGCTCAAAGTCACAAAACATCTCATGCACCTCCACGGGTCCTCTAGGGAACACGTGTCACCTCCCAATTGGTTGGGAGAAGTGATGGGCCAATGGAGTGGGTTGAGACTTTAAGTCTCTTTGCCAAAATTCACAAAGGGACCGAATTGGTCTATGCCTCCACCGATGCGATAAGGTTGAAACGTGTCACACACTGGTTGAGCAAAGGGAAAATGGGGTGGCAGAAGAAATTAGTACCTTGCGCCCGAGGGGGAGGAAAAAGGAAAGAAAGGACGATAGGTCCGCATGCCTATGGAAGAGGAGAATCGAGGGAGAAGGAAGATTTGCAGGCCACAGAGAATGTTTAGAAATTTTCCAAAGGCTGAAATCTTAAAAGAAACAGGGGGTCCACTCTCCATGCTACCACCCCAAGGTGCCACATGGCACCTTCCCATTGGCTACGGGCCGGCGGAGCCAAATGAAAATTTTTCCAAAAAAAATTCAAAGGGTTAAGTTCGAAAGGAAAACCGCACCTCCATCGTAGCCCCAAGAGGACATGTGGCACCCTCTGATTGGCTACGGGCCGGCGGAGGAAAAAGGAAAATTTTTCCCAAGTCAAAATTATCGAAAGGATAAGTACTAGTTCAGTCCGCCCCACCAATGTTCCATGTGGCAAGTCCTGATTGGTTGCGGGATGGCGGGGGCTACGGACCTTTTTGGGAAATTTTTCCAAAGTTAAATTTTAAATTTTTCCAACAGTTAGATATATTTATTTTTGAATGCCAATTTGAAGTTAAACTTCAAATGACCATAACTTGAGCTAGAGTGCTTGGTTTTGGGAAAACAAGGAATTTTCAGAAATCTCTTGATGCCCTCTTTACACAAGAGTCATCAATTTGGGAATTTGATGAAGTTTATGTGGTCAATTTTTTGAAATCGAACTACAAGATTTTAATTTACAAACTGCTAATTTTTAACTTTTCAATTTGATCAAATTCAATTTCCTCCTTCACTCAACATGTCAAAAAGACATGGAGTATTGATCTAGGAGGGTTTAGAGTGTTTTAGGGAAGTAGATTTGTTTAATTTAATCAAGATTGTATTTTTCCGACAATAGACAGAAAAAAATGACTGTGCAAGTTCCAAATTGGATTTTTTATAAAGTTTGAAAGTTCTTTCTTAAATGTTATGGTAAATTTGAGTTCCTTAGGACTTACCAAGTCTGAATTTCAATGTTTCATATCTTGTTTCTTGGTGCAAGTTTGAACTGCTCATTTTTATTAAAATATGAATTTCCAGAATGAAGTTTATAACAGTGAACTACTTCTTTTAAATTTGTATATCAATTTTGTCATTTAAATGTGTGTATAGCTTCTAAATTAGTCCAATACATTTTCTTGTTAAATCAACCATTCAATTCTAAGTTAAAGTGCAGTTTTGATTTCAATCCTAATATACATTTTAAGAGAAATCACAACATTGTCCTTCTTCATACACATTCTTCTTTTTTCAAACAACAATCTCATTCTTTGATAGCAAATCAATTCCAATACACAATACAATTTTGAAAACTAATGCAATCCTTTATTCATATTCCAATACAACTTTACAACTTATCACTTTTCCATTTGATTTCAATACAGTATATAAAATATACAACACTATTTCTTGTTCCTTTCCAAAATAGAAAATGGAAGATAGTTCTTTGCATTTCACCATTTAAGTTCAATCTTTCCTCTATCAATGCAAATGGTTTCACATTACAAATATTATACAACTCATCCACTCAAGGTGGGAAGGGTTATAATGAACTTGCTCAAAGGAATGGGACTTTCAAACTGTATATTCTTCTTGCTCCAAAACAACAACATGCTAGTTCTCCATCTTTTCATCTCTGATCACAACAAGGAAGGGGGAAAGGCAATGATCTCCACCCAAACAAGTCATCCAATGAGAAAGGATAATCCATCCTTTCTCATTGGTCCCTGAGCCCCAACCATATTGGAATAGGATATGATAATCAACACATGGCAATAATGGATTCCACAGCAACCAAGCAACATTCTTTCACATGCATGAACAATAAGAAAACATAGTCCAAGCAAAAACAACAGTTCACAACTACATTTGAAACCATTCACACAAAACTTAGGCTTGATCAAGCAAGCCAACAAGAGCAAGGAACTATGGGGAAACTACTTATGCCTCCCTATTTGGAATTGGGCATCCACTTAAAACATACCACCAATATCACATATCAATCCCATAAACCTTATGCCTCCTAACCCCTCCTTATGCCCCCCAAAGTTTCTCCCTTATACTATCCCCCCAAGAGTAAGAAATGCAAGCTATTTCTTTTCCAGGTGGATCCCAAACCAAATCTCCCTCCATAATAAAACAGATGCCATTGGCATTCCCTTATGCCCCCATTTGAAATATCCATAACCGTATCCTACACCATGTCTTAAGCAATCTACCCAACCAGCCAAGAACACATAACACATTTACCATTTCATACATGCATGCAAGAGAAAGAAAACATTCTAAAAAGGCTCAAGTTCCTACCTCTCCATAATGGAGTTTGTTCCAAGATCCACAAGCTTTCCAAATGTCAAAGTGCAGTCCAAGATCAGCAATTTCCAAGATCAACAATGTCCAAGCATGCAAAAAGGCTCTAACTCCTTCCACAACAATCTCCCAAAACAACAAGCAAAAATGTGCCCCCAAGAGGAATGAACAAAGTTTCAACAACCACAAAAAGAAAGGGGTTTTGAATTTAAAGGAGAGGGAAGAGAGAAGGAGGATATGGATCCATGTGGGATGCCACATCATTCTTCCTCAACCCCAAGAGGAAATTCAACATCAAGCACCTAAACACAATAAATAAAAATGAAAAATTCACTTACACACTCCAAAGGACTAAATTAAAAACATGTAAGAGAAGTGCAATAAAAACTTACAAATAATCATTTCAAAATGTAATAAAAAGGCCTAAATATAACCTCCAAACCATATGTATGGTTGGTGAATCATTTTAAGAGGTGTGGGACAAGCTTAACTTGTCCCACAAGCCTCCAAATTTAGCCTCCAAGGAAAAATTCGAATTCCTAAGAGGATGAAGTGTTTAACATTCCAAAATCTATCTTACATACTCTTACATATCCCTTACACCTTCTTACACATTTCTTACACACTCTTACAACATTAACATTTAAAATCAACAAATTCATTTATTACATTCTTATGACATATTGATTTATTTATTTTACACATGATTAACCACAATATTACACAGCACATAATAACTAAAGAAGAGGGTAACACATCACAAATAAACACTTACAACATTAATAAAGTAATAACATTAATAAATTGTACAAACCCATGGTCACATATAATGGAAATTCCCCATGGAAATCCCTAACAACATACAACACACACACACACACACACACACAACAGTTGCCATGGTGACCTTGTTGAATTCACCCAGAATTGTAATATGGTTAGTCTCCAGTACCTCGACATTATTGTGATATTTAACCTACAAAATGTAAATACCTCCTTCAGCCTTGTGACCATATCAGAACATCCAAAATGATATAAACAACATATCAATATCATCTAAACACATGAATCACAACAATATCAAGAATTCAACATTATCATTTTAAATTAATTAATCAACTATATCATCATCAATAATCTTCCATACTAGGTCTACTCAAAATATCCAATGTCACATATCCAAATCAACATCTATAATATGTCCATGTCAAACAGTATATCATCATCCACATATAAAATGTCTCTAATAACCATCATGCATAATAACTGAATCCAGATCAATAATAATCCATGATCTAACATCTAACCATCATACTAAAACAAAACATAATAGTGTCTATCATATGATCAATAGTATCAAGATCAGTATCTAAAAGTGTCAAAGGGAAGTGGGCCCTATAGACAGTACACCGCCGATTAAATCTATCTAACTCCTTCCTCACGACACATTTATGGTCATTTTTCCTCTTATAAACCATTTAAACAGGTTGTTATAGCCTCGTTCTAACTACATTATCTTCTTATTCCCTTCTATCTTTCTTCTATTAGCTCCTTGGAATATCAATCCACTTTGTTGGATTGATTGAGCCCTTCAGAAACCCTTCCAAAACCCTAATTACTCTCTAAGAGATATTAATTAGTCTAGCCTAGGTTAAATACCCTAAAACATAGTCAAATCACACTTTGACTTGCTAAAAGTGCTTTTTGGACTTTAGCCTTTGTCCCACATGCACCCAAATCTCCCATTTCCCCAAACCAAAAACTATAAATAGGGCTATACCCCCTCCCTCATTTCCTAAGAATTCTCTCTTCTTCCTAGCATAGATTATAGTATTTTGTTTAGGCTTTAGATTGCATTTCACTTTCTTCCATTGAGCTAAATAGCATTTGCTTTTGTATTTCATAGCACTAACATGGAGTAAAAGGGAAGATCCATTGGCCTTGAAGCCATTAATGGGGAGATATATTTCTCTTAAACACATAACTAAATTCTTAGATCCTCTTAGGTTCATTATTTCAAGCTTTCAAAGAATAGAGGTTAATTTCATTTGTTTAGTTTGCATGTTTATTTCAAATTAATGTATGCAAAGAAGAAAGTCTTGCTCATTTCTTATCACATGGTCCATTGATCATATTGTTAAAAGCCTTTGGGGTTTCTTTAGAGATTATTACCCCAAATCCATGGCTTTTACAACTTTTCATTGAACACATCTCCTTTAGTTCATCTCTGCTTACTTTTGTTTCCTTCACTTCTTGCATAGCATGTTCATGACATCCTGTACATCCTGTTGTACTCCTTCTATTGTTACCTTTCCTAGATCAACCCTTGTAATATGATAATCAAGTGACCATTATATCCTCCTTTGTTTTTTTAGCCACGGGAGTGGAAATATCTACAAACTTATGCCTTGAGGCATCCATTGAAACCCTTGAAACCATTTTGGGTTTCTTGGCAGATTTGGCAGGAGAGACCTTGAGTGAACTGAAGTCAAAGGCTGGTAGAGGAACTACCACCTTCCTCTTCCTTGGGGTCTGATCAACTAACCATTGAGGTACAATGGAATAAGTTTCTCCTATCGGAGGTGTTATGGTTACATCTGTAGGTGGAGGAAGGTTTACTTATGGAGTAGTGATGACTGCAAGTGTGGTGACTATGGGGATAGACTCAGTGAATGAAGGTGCAGAAGGAGGAGGCATATCTATGGCCATCTTAGGTCCAGCAGAGAGAGGTCAGAGGTCAAAGAATATGTTGGCCATGGCTGATGAAAGTGATGAAGAAATATGAGGTGAGGAAGATTAGGAGGGAGGAGGTAAAGATTATGAAGTTAAAGCTTGAGAACCAAGAGAGAGACTTACCTCTGATGAGAAATTAGAAAAAGGATAAATGAGAGGTTGACCAACCTCATCTTCTGAAGGAATTTTTTTCTTATGTTGGTGGAGGAGGTGAATCCAATACCTCAACTGTTTGTGAAGGGGTGGTAGATGATGCGGCTCCTTGCTCTTCTCCTTTCTCGACGAACTAAAATTTTATCTCGCCTCTTGGTGGGGATTTTATCCTCTTCCCTCTCTCCCTTGGAGGGCCCCACCTATAAAGTGGCTATTTTTGAAAAT
The DNA here is from genome assembly GCA_018340775.1 of Taxus wallichiana var. yunnanensis. Classification (NCBI taxonomy): domain Eukaryota; kingdom Viridiplantae; phylum Streptophyta; class Pinopsida; order Cupressales; family Taxaceae; genus Taxus; species Taxus wallichiana. The sequence goes on from CM031240.1 coordinate 608,448,468, forward strand.
ATCTTTTCCTTATAACTCATTCCCTAAGAAATGAGCCATGCCTTGGTATGGAAAAGAGTCTGAGTAGCTCTTTCAGCGATAGAATCTTTTTTAGCAATAGACCAATCAATGGCTGGGAATCCGTGTTGGTCTCCATCTCGACTATTTGTACCTAGTGTCTAGGACACTTTCATTGTCCATGATGCCTTCGGGGATATCAACTAGATCTAACATCTGAATTTATTCAAGCATCAGTCTATTTTTGTCTTTTCTTCGGATGGAAACTTCATCTCGAAGATCAACCTATATGTCTTCCACATTGGGCACATGCAGATATAAGGTTCCATATGACTTGAGGACTCCTCAAAATTCAAGTCCCTCCCTAAGATTCATATGTTTATTCAATTTTTCCTAAAGCTCGTGTACCACATTATTGGCCTTAACCAATGTAGAGCATGTATACCTTCCAATGGAAATAGGGAAGGAGATGGCGGCTTTGTGCCTACTTTGTTGGAATTTGTTAAAATACAAAAATGTCTGACTAACTCCATAAGGATCAGTTTTTCACCTGGGAACCTTGGAAAACAAAAATGGTTACCATGGAACCTTACCACCTAAAGATAAGTAAAATTCTTGAATTGTAAGAAGATGCAACCCCATTTTGACACTTCAGCCCATGCTTCATCATAAACCCTTATTTTCCTCAGATCAGAATCCAACCTGCAAATGTTTTCATAGAAGAAGGCATCGTTCACTCTTCTATATTGGTCTTCAGACCCTTTTATTATCAACTGAGGGAAGTATTGATATATGTGTTCCATTTCCTAGTTTCCCTTCGCATCTAGCCCTGGGTAGTTTCTCATGCCTGTTGTTGCATAGGTGACGTATGACATCATATAGAACTTGTTGGTAGACAAGACTGTTTTCATTTGGGAGTCTATCTCGTCACTTATTAGGCTACCCTAATCAATCCCTTGGTCATTCTTCTTTATGACGACCATGAACTGGTACATCCACCCTTGGAAATCTCTTGACTCTAGGAGTCCAAACAATCGACTCAAGCAGGTGATGATATCATTGATTTTGAGAATGAAATCACTTCTAGGGACCATCTTGGGAAACCTAGAAATGGCTGGCTTAGCCTTGATCAAGAACTTCTTGTTTACATGCTTGATGCAGTCTTCCTGATCTTTGTCCCAAGCTTTTTGTGCTTATTTAAGGTTTAAATCAACATATTCCACAAAGTCAGGAAACCTTAGGAGTTGATCAAAGTAACCTCTGTCCAGTTTCACTATAGATTCTCTCCGCTTGATTTCTTACTGAGAGAGAGGATGAGTTGTAGTTGGAAGCATATTCAGGATGAATTTAGGGCATTGAGTTGATATTGGAAATCCTACTGCAAGAGGGAGACTGCTGCCAACTATCAACTTCATCTAGGAATTCTAAGAAGAATCCTCAATTCTCTTCCATAAGTCCTCCATATCTATATTATCGAGCTCTGTGTCTCGAATGTCATAATTGCAGCTTATGTAAGAAGAAGACTCCATCTTCTAATACTTATACTTCATCTTTCCTGTCCTATCTGACTTATCCTTAGATTTTATGAGGTCCGACATGAGGAGTCTCGAAGAAGAAATGCCTTGATGATTTCTGGAAGAGCAATCGGGCTTGAAAGTTTTTTGGACAATTACATCAGACCCACCACATTGTTCGGATTTCGAGACATGCAAAACACCTTCGAAACTAAACACAATTGAGTGTATGTCGGAAGTTAGCACATGTTGAGCATTGATGAAAACCCGACACACTGTGGAAGTGAGGAGGTGTTGGACAAGTGGGAAACCCGACGCACACGGAGGAACCTAGAGGATGTCGAGTACCTAGAAAAACTTGAAACAAGGTAGAAGAAGTGAGATGTTAAACACCCTATGAAACCCGAAACAAATATATTAGGTTTCGACATATCCAGATATGATAAATTCCTTCCTCGTGATCACTTAGGATTTCAAACTTTTTTAAAAACTACAGGTACAACCTATGAAAAATAAGTAAATAACCTAGGGGTGAATTTCAAACAAGAACCCACATGGGAATAAGACAAGAATCAAGGAAAATGACCCAAAACCCTAAACCAAAAATGGGGGAGGAAATGAAATGGAAACCCCAAACAAACACTTCATAAATAACCCAAAAATATTCAAAAATAAAAAGAAGAGAAGAGTACCTTCAACTAGCTCGAAAAATGATCAAAGATGGATGGTGAAATTGATCGGGAAGCTCGATTGGGTTTGGAGGTAGAAGAAGCATAAATGAAAAATCCAACGCAGCAAAAATGATAAGGTAACAAATGACGTGGAAAACCAACTATTTATAATAACCTAGCATTAATTACACCTCACTTGACGCATGTGCCAACTGCCAAACAACTAGACATTAATGACATGTCATCATGCTTGGAGTGTTTGAAAACCCGATACAAAGGATTTGATTCAATTTGGGTTTCAGGTTTTGGGAAACAAGTGACATGAAACATGCATTTGGAAAAGCATGTTCCGATGCTTGGAAGTTCCAAAACTCGAAACAATGGACTTAGGCAATCGGGTTTCGGGTTTTGGGAACATGAGACATGAAACACACAAGGAACATGTTTTCATGCAATGAAAACCTGACAGCCCAAAAATCTCTTTCAAAAGGAATTTTAAGAGATTTTTCCAAAATTTCCTATGGTTATCTCAATTTTAGCTGAAATCACTAAAACAAGATAACACAGAGTTAGTGATAGCTCATCATTTTTTTATATAAGACAATGTGAAATATATGCATATCGGGCATAATTTATTCAGTATGTCTAAATGTCTATAACTACTATAGTTATGATATTTCAAGTGTAACAATAGGTGGGAAATTTTAAAAAAGGCTATCAAAAACAAACGTGAAGGATTACAATTTTCCTAAATGTAAGTATGGTCCTCTTTGTAATGTTTCATATCAGAAAAATTGTTTACCTAACACTTAGTTTCATTATTTATCGAAAGTAATAGCACTTTGGATGCTACTTTCAATCATTTCTTTTATTGAAAATTGTGATAAAATAATAAATCATGACCTAGCCGAGTGATCGCAAGATTCCTACCCTTACGGTAATTGTAAAGACTATCTATACAACTTTGTATTGCTAGTATTTTTCATTGATTATATTGATAGCATGTTGTCTAGAATGTACGTGGAAGAGACAATTTTTGCACTACATAATAGATAGAGGGATCAAGCCTTACATAGTTCCAAATAAGGTATATTATTTGAAACAAATAATTCACTTTGGATCTTGTGGGAAAAAATATTAGCAAACGCTAAGCATTTTTCCATATCGAAAGTAAGGATATAGTGGACGCTAGGTTGAACATTTTAATAATTTCAAAACAGTGATAAAATAAAATATCATGCTCTAGTTTAGTGGTCTCTGTAGCATGTCATCATGCTTTCTCAGTTCTGAAAACCCATCATCGATATTGTTTTTATAGTTCATCTGATTGTAGTGAATATCACTGGAATGGAATTGTAGATAGTCTTACATAAGCCTTAAACCTCAAAACTACATAATCATAGTTGACTCCTCTACATCAAATTCTAGTAGAACCCCCTTTTCCTAAACATAACCATCACAGATTTGGGCCATTTTCCAACTTTCCAAACCCCAACCTTGTTTTGGTCTTTGCACAACAACTTATGAGAATGTTTGTTAATGAGTTAAGCCTCATGCCCCAAATTCATACGAAATGAGCTTTGTATTTTAAAGTGAAAATAAATTATTACAAACCATAGCCAATAAATATTCTATTAAAAGTTACTTGTAATTTTGGCTTAATGCTTCCAGGTGATATTTATAGTCTAACATTACCAAAATAACTCAGTTTTATTCAAGAAATTAGGCCTACAAATACCGAGTACATTAAACAAATAAATGCACAACCATTAAATAAGCAACAAAACCAACTAAAACAAAATTTGTCGTGATCATTTTTATTCAATGAAAGACCCATAAATCTTTATGCCATTGTTCCCCAATAAAACCTTAAAAACAAAAAAATAATCAATAGACTAAAACTCAATAAATCATAACAAAAAAATCATTTCCTTCGATCAATCCTCTAGAATCTCAACCTCTCCTTTATCAAAATCCGATTGTAAATCCTTGGGATCCTTTAGGTTGATAGTAGAACCAAAAGAAACACATGTACCTAGAATATACTTCATGGATACCATAAGATTTTTTTCCATGGATTGGGTCTTCATGACCTTCACAATTTCAATAACATTGTCAATGAGATGTTCCCAGTATGTTTAATGTTTTTCATCTTTTTCCTGTCACGTTTAGGTTCCTTGAAGACTTTAATCACCAAGGGAGATGCACCGGGAACAATCAGTAACTTTTTCTTCATGATATTGTATAGTGAGCTTCATGGTAACCCTTAAACCCTTCCAATCTCTTATAGTCTCCTTTGCAATGTTTTCTTCGATTTTCTTTAGTGAAAGACCCAAAGGACCAATTTTAGGGGCCAATGAAGAGGTCACTCCAACTTCTCCTCCTGTCACATGGATGAACACCTCCACAACCTAAGATGGGTCTAAATTCGGTGACATTTTTCCTCAACCCTTCGAACCGTGCCTCTTCCACAAATCCTCTATAACTCCATGGCTCCTCTTGCTAAAAGGGAAGACTAGGAAAATTTCTACGTCTTTATCGTACTTGGACTTAGGGTTGTTTTATTTTATTTTACTTTTAAGTGATATTTTTATTATTTCTTAGAGTGATTAAGGTACAATACTAAAGATAGGTAAATATTTTTCCCTATTTTCGGGTCCTACAATATTAAAGGTAGGTAATTTTATTTTTCCTTTTTTTTCCTATGTTGTTATTTCGTAGAGTGATTAAGGTACATGAGGGATCAAGCCTTACATAATTCTTGTTATCCAAATAACTATCCGAGTTATTTGGAAAACTTACATACATATTCGCTCGTAGATATTCCTTACAAGTAGAACACACCTCGGTTGTCTCCTTGGCACATTCACTTGGTCACTGTTTCCTCACGTGTCCTTACACACTTCCCCCTTCTCCCCTTTCCATTTTAATTTTCCTCTTTGTTCCACCCTTACCTTGCGCGTATCTTCTCCGCATTCACCTTCTTCCTAGAAAATATTCATCCCGATAGTGTGCCTTGCAATCTTAGTGCCCTACACATTACCTTGTAATATTTGTGCATTGACCATGTGTTCTCCACTCATCAGTTTGACCTATTTTCTTCGCACGCATTGAGATTATGTGTAAGTTCCTTCTAACTTCATCCCACACCTCATTCTTCTACGCACATATCTTTGTGCCTTCCTCTTTATGAAATTTGTTCCATGTCATTCTAACATGTTTGAGTGTGCCATAAGCAACTTATCAAAGAATATAAATAGGGTGTTGAATCCTTCGCAAAAATCAGTGGGTGATATGTGGTAGAAATGAAAACTAGCATTTGCACATTTGTTCATCCTTTAATCTAATCTACATGTGCCATGTTTCTTGTGTGTGTAGATGACTTAAAAACTTCTAATAGCCATATATTTTTCTACGATTCTTCGATTAGCATGTGCCTACTCTTAATCGACAATTTGTTGATATAACATATAGTGCTAGATATTCAAATTCAAATTCTTGGCAGATCTGGTAGGTGAGAAATGGTAAAATTTATTTATGGGAATTAATGATCAAATATGATTGCTCCAACCACCCTATTTGATATGATCAACCATATTTCCTTATCCAAGACACAAAATAGACTTGGGAAATCATATTTGACATATTTGTAGGTGGATTTGGTGCATTGAATGATTCTTGTTGGTGGTTGTGTTTCAAATTCGGGTGTTCCCTCCTTCTTTTCTTCTTCCATGGATTCATCTATAAATGTAAGAGCTGGGCTCATTCATTACATTGGACATTTTGTATCCTTGCACATTTTGTAAAGGACTTCATATTTTATGTATTCTCGAGACATTGACCTCTAGAACTAGCTTGTGCATGTGGATATCGACCTCTTTCACCATTTTAATAGTTTTGTACATTTCTTGAAGTAATGGAAGCATTTTTTTACTATTCTCTATCCTAAGTGTGTTTGTATTATTTCTTCTTTCCTTTATTTTACATTGCATGCTTGTTGTGTCATTCTACATTCCTTGGAGTTCCCTTTCTAGTTGTGTTCCATGAAACTCATTTGGTAAATATGTTTAAGTTGTAATACATGTGCCTAGCCTTATTTCACACATTTCCCTTCATTTTTTGTCAGAACAAATAGTATTCATACCTCTTTCTCTGGTGCCATCACCTTTTAGTGTAGTTTCATTTCATGTTATCCTTTTATCCTTGGTCCCTTGGCATTGTTAGCTTAGCTTTCACTTTTAGCACTAGGAGTAGCGTGTAGCAAGTGGAAATAGAGAGAGGAACCTACCTTCTTCAAAGATCTATCTCAAGTGTGTAAGGTCCCAAAACTTGGAGACAATTCCATTGTTGTCTCAAATGTCTCGATCCTTCCAGATCCGAGACATGGGTGTAATTTCAGAGACCAACATTTTTTGGCATACATAGTGGAACAAATAATGAAAGCTTAAATTTCATATTGTTAAGTTCTAGTGTGTGAACTTAGCATTTCCAACCTTTGGAGGCTTATTTCAACACATTTGGTGACTCCTAACATTTCAATATCTCCTATTTTATAATCCTAAGTACCTTTTATGAGAAGAGTGCATATAAGATAGATTATGGTAGTTGAAGGATCCTTTGAAAACCTCAATATTTTTCTAAGAAACACACGCAACAAATATACCACATGTGCATCCCCATCTCCAGCATGTCACACTCTACTCCTCCAAAAATACATAAGTGCACCCTACCATGGTGCTTCAACCTCGTCATCCTCTAGGAAATTCACCAAATTCACTAGTGGAAACCTACTAAATCTCAATGGTAGGCATGATATTCCAATGACTCGCAATCAAAATTATTGCATACTTCATGGTAGAAAATCAAGTCACCCCTATTGAAATCATTCAAGATGTGGCCAATATAAGCTCTATATATTTGATTAAACATGATGATGTTGTTATCAGGTTGCTTTTAGCCTCTTTCAAGGGTAAAGCAATCCAATGGTACCATGGCCTAAGACCTATATCTATTACTACCAAGGATGAGCTCGGAAAAAAATATTTGTAATTACTTTGAAGATAAATCGATAATTTATCATTGGTGGAGCAAGTTGAGTACAACATAGCGTGCGCCCAAGGAGTAGATGACTAATTTCCAGATTAGATTCTAGAAGTGTTGGTCCAAAAATCTATCTTGAGAGTAGATCTATGGATAAACGAGGAAAGGAGAGAAGGGAAAGAATGAAGATAAGATAGATCCGAAAGGAGAAAAGAAATGAATTCCAAAGTAGAAAGATCAGAAGGTCTATGTTTTGGGATTGGTAATAAATGGAGCCAAACCTACTTGCATAGATGAACAAAGCAATACTGATGAACAAATGAAAAAGAAGTAGAAGTAGATTCAACAGAATAAACATGCAGATCTAACATAAGAAAGTTTTGATGCATAACACAGGTATTCAGCACAAAGTCTCAATATTGTATTAATATTTTCCTCTGTTACAAAAGTACAAAGCCTTTTATCCTTACTTCTATTTTTTATCTAAAAAGTGTCCACCTTGAATACAACAAGTATTCAAGTATATATAGAAGAAGGAGAAGAGAGAAGGAAAAAAGAAACCAACAACTAATTACAAAATATCTAAAAGTCAATGTTGACTTTGGGCAACTTGGTGGATGACAACATCCCATGGTGCAACATGGATGATGTCATCATTTGTGCCAACATACTCTTAGATATTTACAAAAAGGAAGCCAAGAGGAAGAAGGTTATTCATCATGTCGTCTCACGACTAAAAGGGGGTATCTTGCTTATGTTTTGCTCGGGAGAGGTGATGTGGAACTGGGTCCGATATTCCATGAATTTACTGACCATCGACTAAAGTTGATCCTGGGCAGGACCCTTTGTATGATCGCCGATGACCTCACAAGTCTCCCGCTCATCTCTGAGGTTTTCAGGGAGCTTGAAATATTCATTACCTTCCTCCATCAGGTACCCCACAAAATCATGGAAAGCAAAAGGTTATTGATGCATTCAGTGTCAAAAGTGACTTCTGGCCCTAGCCCTTGCGAGATGATCTCCTTGAAGATCTAAATAGTTTCATCTGCCTTCCTCAAGGCAAAAGAAGGAGTGAGCAAGCCCAAGACATTCTTAGAACAATTTTCTCCATTTGATGCATTGCATCTAGGGCTTCCTCCTTGACCTTGTCAATCTTCTCCAGGATGAATTCCATCTGATCGACCCGGTAGTCCAACGTAGCAAGGATTTTGCTGGGTACCCTGGGGTGATCGAAAATGCCAAATTTTACCAAATCATCAACTGAGCAGTCGAGCATTTTTTGGAACATCTCGTGTTGCAACCTAGCATGGTCCAACTCTTCAGAGATAGGTCCCACAATCACCTAGAGATCTTTGTTCACCCGACCAATGTTCTGATACAATTCGGTGAACTTGACAATTACCTCCTCGTTGTCTTTGAGGATCTGATCTCTCCAGGTGGAAACTGCCATACCTTGTTCACCAATTTTGGTGTATTCATTTATCTTATCCTGGCTTAGGACCTCAGGAGTTTCGGTGGTAGTTGTAGGAGGTGCACTGCCCATTTTCTACAAGGGCATGGAGAAGATGCTTGTTCTGCTCTTTTAATAGCCTCTTCTCTTCCTTTGCTTCTTGGAGCTTCTTGCAAAGGGCATCCACCACAGATAGGGCCTCTCCTTGAAGACTTTCAGAAGATGTTCCCATTGTGACCTATGTCACTGTATAATCTATAGGAGATAGATCCTTTTTATCCTTTGAAGGATCGGGATACGTAATCTCCATCACTCTTTCTCCCGATGCACTCTGAGAGAAGTGAGTTATCAGGATTTTTCTTCTTAGCCCCCTTTGCTGGGATGATGGAGAAGTCCATTGGTGCAATAGGGACTTTCCTCTTATGTTGGCTCAAGTGCTGAGAAAGCCATGCTGGACCTAAGGGAGTAGGACCAGTGGTGGAAGAGGGAGCAAGCTGCAGTGGATGAGGGGAAATGCGTAGAGACACTTGGTGGTGGCATCGAGAGAGAGGCCAAGAAAGTGCTCATGGGAGGGGGAGATACTGCAGGTGAGGTAGTCGTGGGAATGGAAGGGAGCTGAGAGATGAGAGAAGAAATAGTGGGGGACAGCTCCCATGAGAGAAGAGAAGATGGAGGATGAGGAAGGGGGAATAGTAGAAGATGGGGGAGAGGATACGACCAAAGGAATGGTCACTTGAGTCACATGAGAAGGGGGAGAAGGGACGGTGGGAACCTCCATGGTTGTTGTAGTGGCAACATCCTGAATGGATGTGCCCATTGGAACACTCTCCGCCACTTCTTTCTCAGGGACAAGAGTTACAACTTGTTCCTGTGTGGTGGAAGGAGGGCTCTCAGGAGCTTCTTCTTGAGCGGAGCTTGATTCTCCCTCTTTATCCTTTCCTTTTCCCTTTGGCAGATGTTTTAACCTGATAGGTGCATTTACCCAAAGGGGACGTGGTGAAATCTACTCCGAGGTAGATAAGGCCATTCATTCTGCACCAATGTTTTTTTGCCGTAATGTTTCTTTAACCCTTACCTCAATGGTATGAGGTGCCTTTGTTCTATCTATTTTGAAAAATGGCTAGCTGTCCCCATCCGTGTCTAGATACACCTGATCAACTTCTTGATCGGTAGTTTGATAACCTTTTAGAACAATGGCCCACCATACTTGAATAATCTCTCGCTAGGGATAGGCGAGAGTGATCCTTTCTTCCGAGTTCGACCTCGTGATACATGTCGATGTAGATATCCTCGATCTGTGGAATGTGGATCGGATCGAGTTTTTCCTTAGGGAGGTAATTTCTTGGATCAAAGGTGGGCCTTACCAGGAAATTGTGCTTAAGATTGAGTAGTTCTAGCTCTGTGAACATTTCTCATGCTTTGTGGTGGGAAATGTAGTGTACCTGCCCACTGTAAGGGGGAAAGGAGTTCCACCCTTCTTTCTCTTTAGACACTTCTCATGGTATGTTATGAGCTATTCTGGATAGCTCCAACAGGATCAGCTTAGGGCCAGCATACCTTGGCAATTTGGTGGGCTCCCCCAAGAAGTTGGCACTCTGAGATAGGTGAAGGTGGGGAATTGGGTAAATAGTGCTCCCCACTTCTCAGTCATTATGACTATGCTCTTGGTCATCCGACCATGAGTCATATTTGGCCTCAAAAGGCAGACGATGCCGTAGAAGAAAGCATCATTGATCTTGGTAAACTATGAGATGCTATTTTCTAGCTTCATCTCTAGGTAGTATTCATATATCTTTACCTGAGGCCAAACTCCACATCGGCTCAGTGTTGGATAATCCCTCTCGAGGCTGCAGCGTAGACTATGTAGGAGTTCATGTAGAACCTCCCATTGTGGTGAGTTGTTGGAGATACTCCGAGATGGTGCTGCTTATGATCTCCGCCCACTCAAAGCGCTTGATCAAGAACATTCTTATTCATGGTTTCTAGGTACCTGAGCATCCATTTGTGAAAGTAATGGGCATCAGAAAGCCCAAAAACTCTACTTAGGAATGTGATGGTATCACTCAGTTCCTCAGAGAAGTCGCTACGGTGAATAACCTGTGGCCACCTGGTTATCACCTTCTTATTCTTTAAGTACACTTTGTTCATCAGTTGCATGCACTTGTCCTTCATTATCCTCCCATGCCTTGATGCAGTCTTCTTGGCTTATAGCCACAAAATGTGGTGGTGGGGAATTCCTAGCATGATCTCAAAGTGTCGGGTAGTGAGGTTGATTATGACCTCACCCTTTTCATTTTCGACACACCTTGTGTCTTTGTTGTAACAGTGGGCCACCACCATCATAAACTCATTATTTACTGCACTGACGGGGATTCCCCCAGCAAAATGTAGACCACTACCCACCAGCTTGTCCATCCAAGGACTGCCTGTGACCCTCCTAGTTCTGGCCCAGAAATCCTCCATGTCGATGTGGCCGAGTTCAGAATCTCTAATGTCTAGGTCACATTCTGCCTAGGACTCGAGCATTCTGACCCTTTGATACTTGTATTTCATCTCTTCCTCTGTAAGCTTAGCCTTACCCTTTGACTTGGTTGGCCTTTTTCTTGATGTAGACATATGTGGATCTGAGTTTAGTTGCTGATCTGCAAGAAGGAGTGAAGTCCAACACAAAAGAGCCATGTTAGCCGTCAGATCTTCCATTAAAGCATCACAGAATGAGGAGTTAGCAATTTTAAGGCTCCCTGGGCATAGGTGCAGGGACACTACAGGCTGCAGGGTTAATAGTATGGCGCACTGAAGTAGAGTGTTACAAGGAATAAATCAGTGCCAAAGGGCAGTAGAGGCAAGGATTTTGCATATAACATCATTTTTATTGTAGATAGGGTGCGCCTGTGCCATTATATGTAGTTTTATACTAGGCGCAAATAAGTTTAGTGTTGCATGGGAGTAGGATGTGCCAATTGGCAATAAATTTTCATGTAACATGGAATTTTGGTGTCGCCGAAGGGCATAGATTAATGCATGTAGCACTAACTTTATGTGCGCAAAGGGGGACTTTGGCGCAGCGCAGGGAAAGCTTGCATGGCACTTTGTTGTTGTTAGCGGGATTGCACTGCTTGCACCGGGTTTAGGATTTACTTGGTTTATGCATGGCGTAGGGATCTTGTATGTTGCAATCAAGGTCAGTGTGCCCTCTTGGCATGACTGTGTTTTCTATAACAAGGGTGGTGATTGCACCCAGAGAAAAATGTGGCTCAGAAACAACTTTTAGGTTTTCTCTCCTTTCTTGATGGGTTTGTGAGTATTTTAGGCCTCTTCTTCATGGATTTAGATGGTGAAGGGGGCATAGCAAAGGGATCTAGGTTCATTTTTGAGGCAGAGCCCTCTTGGCCAGCAGATCTAGAAAGAGGGTGAAAATGGTTTGGGAGGGAAGATTTGCAAAATGGAAGGAGGGGTTAAAGCTTCTCAGATCTATTTCACCAACCCTCACAAACAACCAAAAAAAATGAAAACACAAGAGAAACAAGGACCACTTACCTAGAATATATAGAATGAGAAGAACGAAGCGGGGTCCACGAACATGACATGAGAATGACGGGCGTGCTGACAGGTGCAGAGAAATAAATATTATCACGTGTTTTGATTGTGAAAGTGACAGGGCAGATGCACCTATATATAGCCAAAAGTGTAATAAATGTGCCAACCACTTTTTAAAGGGGTGCACCAAAACACGTGTTGACATGGAAAACTTTGTGCCCTTTGGCGTGCGGATATGGTTTTGTCAACATGGAATTATCTATGCCTTTGCACAAATTTAGGACTTTCGACACTAGATTTTGAGCACCTTGGTGCACCAAAACATGGCGCAACATTTTTGTTGTTGACAGGAAGGCGCATGTGCCTTGGTGCATGCAAGAAAGGCACATCACGGGAAGGCACATCAATTGTTGTGTCAACACTTCAAAAGGGTGTGCCAAAGGAAATAAAGAGGGCACAAATTTGGTCTGTGTTGCATAGATAAAAGGTGCGCCCAGCCAAAAAAGGACCAAAATGACCAAGTTTGGAAAACTAGATTTCCTGGAAAGGGATTTTACAACATTCTCAAACGCTGAGGGACCCTAATGAGGAACTAGAACAAAATTTTGGTATGGTTACCTATAAAATTGCCCTTGTCAATTTTACAGGATAAAAGCTAGCTCTTTCTAGGGACTATCTTTGAGTGAAGCTCAAGGGTAGAGAACCCCAGATCAACATGTGCCTATCCATTGGGTTACAGAGTCAAAAACAAGGCGATGACAAAAGCAAACACACAACAAAATCAAACACAATGAAATAAAACACACAACATAAAGCAAAAGTACAAAAAAGAGAGTAAGCTCTACTTCCTGAATATTTTGAGATGTTACCCGCTATAGGGAAGTGGGAGATTAGTTCCATCTAGATACGAGAGATAGAAGCTATTCTCTCCATTGAGCTGCTTGATCTTGAAAGGCCCTCTCCATAGAGAATCAAATTTCCCATGCATGCCCTTTGGCTCTCTTCATTTGTCCCACAAAAGGACAGAGATCTCCCATCGGAAAAGTCTCTTTGCTTGGTTCTTTATCGAACAATATCTTAACTTGATTTCGATGTTCGGTGATCCTGTTGACCACTCTTACTCTTTTTTCTTCGAGCTCTGATAGATACATGATCCTCTTTTCAAGGGAATTTTGGAAAGTCTCATCTTTCAATGCCGTGCAAGCTTAGAGTAAGAAGTTTTGTAGAAATGGGAAGCTCGAGTGTCGTATTCCATATAACACTTGAAAAGGTGACATACCGAGAGACCTCTTGGGAGTAATGTGGTCCACCCATAAAGTGTCATATAATGACTTGTGCCACATTTGCTGACTCTCATCAACTAGCTTCCGTATGATGGTCACTAAGTTTTTATTACTGGATTCTACCTGACCATTTCCCTGGGGGTAATAATCCGAGGCGTGGGCCAAGATTATCCCATGTTCATAGCAAAAACCAACAACTTCTCGTGAGGAGAAGTTGGAAGTGTTATCAGCAATGATTTTGTGTGGAATGCCAAATCTCACGATGATATTCTCTTTGATGAAATTGCAAACAACTTCAGAGGTGGCATTCTTGACAGGAATGGCCTCCACCCATTTGGTGAAGTAATATATTGTTGTCAGGACATAACTATGTCGACACTCGATTGGGGATGGAGTGCTCTCGACAATATCAATTCCCCTCTCCGAATGGTCTCATTTCAATAATGTATGTACGAGGGGAAAGGATGTTGTTAAGTATAATTTTAGATCCGAACAAATGTTGGCAAAGCTCACATTTTTACCTAGGTGGCCAATAATCCTAAAACAACATCGGTAATAGTCAAACTTAGCCAATAGGAATGATCTTGTGGTAAAAGTAAACGGAAGAGGAGAAATGACCGGTAGTGTTAATCATGTCAAAAATGGGGTAATAGAGAAGTAGCTTTACATGATTATGGAATTAGAAATACACATCGTAAGAAGAGTGCCAGGTCATAAATATTTTGTGTAATTTATTTATAAAACGTCAAATGACATATGGAACCCATGTGAATGATTATTTATCTTCTCTTGATTAGATGAATGGGCACTACTATGAGTGATAAGAGAAAGCAATATGAATAATTCATTCATCTAGAGGGAAAAATATATCCATGGGTAAGAGATCGGTTCTATAAATAAAGAGGCCATGTGCTCCATCATTTAATCATAGAAGAAGTAGTGAGAAATATTGTATGAAGTGTGTAAAGGAAGCCATAGGCCTTAAAGGTGTGTTGAAGAAGCTATTAAGAGGTTTTATATATAGATCATACTCTTGAAGTTTGCAACAATTTCCCACAAAATCCCTAACTGGTTGAGTTCAATGACTTGACTACCATGGGTGATTGGACCAAAAATTCTGTTAATATTGAGAATTTACTTTGAATATAATAAATTTTTATCATTCCTTTGATGGTATTCAATGGCAAATGAATGCTTTTGTTTCGAGACATTACATAATTCATGAACTAAAGAGGAGCATTAGTCATGAATCAAGCACGAGGAGTTCAACATCTTCAAGGTTATTTTGAATTAGGATGGCCGATATAGTATGCTGATGATAGCTATACATGATAAAATCCTTGAAGAAATCGGGACCCACTACCCGGAATGGTTCATGAGTGATGAGGCTTTTATATCCTTGGGGAAATGCCTTTCCTTTTCACTTATTGGAAATTTGGTGACCCTTTCATCATGTTTGACCTATGTGGTGAGTCTACGAAACAAAGTTGGGAAAAAGAACCCGATGATCTTGTGTGTTTTCAAGAAGAGGAGAAGTGACCACATGGGTAAAGTGAATCATGAAACTCTCTAGTACCTTTATCTGCATGGTTTCTTCAATCATCGTAAGAAGATGCCATCTATTCTTCTTTGTATTCGTGATCATCCCAGATGACATAGACATTTTTGGATTTAGGGAGACCTTCTCTTTAAAGTTAGATCTAGTCACTACTTGTAAGTGAGAAAGAAATGATCACAATATCATTTTGTCATTTAGAGAAATAGAACCATGGGTAAAGAGACTACGATGACCTTCCCCATCATACCTTTGGCGTGAAGTCCATTCCATCGGAAGGTGGCATCCTTTTCCTCGTGGTCAAAAGGCATCAGCCATAGGAAAATGTGCCCTGTGGGGTAGTAAATGCTTTTTCTTGGTCTCTTGGTTGAGTTTTATATCTAGATCATAGTCTGAAAAACCATCAAGCATGGATAACATTTCCGAACAAACTCCCTAACTTCTGTTGAGTTAAGATTGACTTGATCCATTATGGGGAGTGGGTAGTTACCCTGTGAGAATTTAGAATATAATAAGAAATTCTTGAAAATTGACACATATGCATACTTTTCAACTAAGACATTTTTAATTCATGAGGCTTAGCTCATGAACGCACAATGGGGATTTGCATCCTCAAAATTATTTTACATTATGGATAGGAAAATGATATGCATCGAGATGTATAGCTATACATGATAAAATCTTGGAGAAGTTGAGACATACCGGGATGCGACGATGGAGGCTTTATATCCTTGAAAAGGGTTTAACTTCATTTCAACGGGATGTCATGTTGGATGTCCTTTGGCTTGAAAGACCCTTTAGATCATGTTTGCATAGGACCATCTTAATACATCCATGTATTTCGAGAAAGTTTTGATGAATTTGAACATTAGTCTTGGTGGGTAAACATTTTTTTGAATAGTTAACCCTTTGGCATCTATCTTTTCGAACCTTCTTTACCAACGTTCCCAACAATTTTCCTAGGGATGACTTAGAATCATCTTTTTTGGATTTAGGGAAAATGATCTTGTCATCTAGTCAATACTTGTTCCAAATGAAACAATGATCTTTTCAATTTAGATAACCAATTAAGTCATCCAAACAAATATGACCTTCCCCATCATACCTTTGAATGCAAAGTCCATTGCTCTAATCGAAAGTGGCACCAAGCGATTCACGTCATGCAAAAGGCATCCCGCTATAGGCAAATGAAGTTCCCTGAAATAGTAAACCTTTTTTGATTTGGTCTCCAAGTGATTTGTCATTGAATACCTGAAAAATCATGAGCATAAAAAAATTAGGTGGAAAACTACCTCAATGGTATAGGTGTTTGTTTCAATCTGGGTGAGGGAGTATGAGGGATGCGAGATCCTTAATGATCGCTTGATTTAAGTCGAGAAAATCTACACATATGCATATCTCACCATTTTTCTTCAAACTCTTCAATGTTTGTCCCATACCGCATGGATAGGAAAGATAATTCTGAGCCTTTCATTAGCATCTTGGTATTTCCTTTGGATGGTTTACGAGATCTTCGGATTATAGTGCCTCTATTTTTGGTGAAAGGGTTTAATCCCTCTTTTAACGGGATGTCATGTTGGACATCTTTTGGCTTGAAATACTTACAGATCAGCATAAAATTGCCAATACATCCATATATCTCTTTAACAGAGAAAGATTTAACTTTGGGAGTTCACCCAATTTCCGATGTTCACAAGAAGATGTTCGGATACCTAGATTACAAGCCTCACTCTCTCAAGGGAGGAGTTAGATTATCTTGCCTTTTCTTGCTAATAAAATGATCATGTCTCATCTAATAAATGTTCGAAAAAACTAAACCTTTTTGGAATTTTATTTCCTTGAGTGACATATGCCATCACTGCATGTAGACCTTATAAATATACTTGATTCACGGCATGTAGAAGTGGATCCTTCAAAATGAAGCTCAAAAATTTCCCATAAACCTTTGGGAAAGGCAATAAGTGGATTTTTCATCAATTACCGAAAAAATGGGCCCAAAAACAATCTTAACGGTTAACTGGCACCCTTGGGTTAAAAACCACCAATGGTATATGTTTCTGTTTTCAGGCTCGGGGTGGGGAGCATGAGGGATCGAGATGGCTAATGAGTCGGCCATGTCATTCGAGCTCTTGGGACCACCATTTTATTGAAAAAGCATCAAACTCCTCAATGTTGTCCCACACGCGTTGTGAAAATAGGCTTTCATTTTCACTTGGTATATCCTTTTAACTTACAACCAACTCTACATCACCTTGTACTTTTAGGTTCTTGATTCCCCTTTCCTTTGTGGCTTGCATACCAAGCAACAAAGATTCATAATCAGCAGTATTATTCGTATTGAAAAAATATAACTTGAAAGAGAGAGGAATAATCTCCTCCTTGGGAGATATTAGCACGGCCCAAGAGCCACACCCACTAGTCGCACGCAGCCTGCCATCAAATCGAAAAGTCCAGATCTTATTAAGATCCTCTTCTTGGACGGGAACATCCATTTTTTCAAACTGAGTAGATAAGAAATAGTTCCCCATCCCTGATGATTCGAAGATAATTTGGGCTTTGGGGTCATCGGAGTTAGTAACCAAGTACTTCTTTTGAGATTCTGGCTCCAATGTTTGCATTACACCTTTGACGGGGATTCTAGCCTTAGACCAGTCCATATGAATCTCTCCACCAACCTCACTACAAAAACTCCTTCCCAATAGAATTCCATATGCTGCCAGAATATCGGCAACGAGGACGGTCATCTTTACTCTTTTCTCTGGGAACGCCGCAAATGCAAACTGCACATCTTTGATTTGACTGATCAACGGAACCTGCTTGGTTTCCAAGGAATAACATCTACCAAAAGGCTTGGTAAGGGTGAGGCCTAGAGCATGGGTGACCTTTTCCGGCATGATGTTATCGGAAGCCCCAGAATCAATTATGCAGTTACTTAGTTTGTGGCCATTGATTAGGAGGGAGAGATAGAAAGGTTCTATTTTTCCTGATGTAGAAGTTGAGGAAACATTTATGTGAGATGTAGGAGGAGTAGAAAGGATTCCTTTTAGGGAAACCTGAGTAGTTATGATAGCTTGGCTTTGGATGTATTGATCAACCTTACAAGCTTGCTCAGGGTTAGACTGAAGATACTCGGCTTCAGACATTTGGATCTTGGTCTTTTTAGCATGATCAATTATGTCAAATGTGGCCAAGGGTTGCGTTGATGAAGGAATGAGTCCCTCATTTCATGATGGTAGGGTAGGATTATTGGTCTTGATAGGAATATGAGAGGGCTGATTCAGAGGGGAGATAGGGGAAAAATATTTCTTTGAAAAAGACTTAATAATAGGTTGAGCAGGAAGGGGACTACCTCTTTTAGCGATGGTTGGAGGCGTGTTTGACATGGCCTTCTCTTTCTGCATCTTGGCAGCAACTTCTGCTTCTTTTCCTTGCAAGTGGGTGAAAATAGCATATGACTATCCACTTGCATATCCTTGGGTACCCTCTTCTTCATCAGATTCCTCCTCATCAAATTCCATATACCCAATAGTAGAGTCGCCAGTCGGTTCACCGACATCTTGATCATCTTCACCTAGCGATGAAGGTTCTTCATAATTTTGCTCCTCTTCTTCGATTTTGGCTAAAGCATTGACCGGAGGGGCCTCAAGTGCCAAATCGTGGAGTAGCTGTAGGTAGGCGCGACCTTTTTGGGATGTTGTTTGAAGCAAAATTTCTCCGTGGGATATCCCAGTATGAAGAGTTGGGGAAGCTTGAGCTAGCTTCTTTTTTAACGCGAGCAAGTCATTCACCATCTTTTGAAATGCCGGTCAGATGAAGTGGTGGGAGAAAGAATCAAATTTAGGCTTGGATGGTTCTCTCTTTAATTTGCTAGATATTAGCAGGTTATCTTCAATCCATATGGTCAGCAGCTTGGGTGAGAACCAAAGTAGCGACCTGTTCTTGCAAGAGTAGAAACTTACTTTTGAGCTCATGGCATTTACGAAGAAACACTTCTGATTTTCTAGCATTGGCAGCATGGTAGGTGGAACTCGGTTGATTAGTGAATTGAAACGGGTGATGAAATCACGCATGGTTTCATTGACCTCCTTCTTCAGGTGAGTGATCTTGGATAGTAACATGAACGCGTCCTCTGAAGGCTTATACCTTTCTTCAAATGCAGTCTGTAAGGTGGCCCAACTAGTGATAGATCCAGCCGGCAAATGTTGAAACCATTCTGTTGTAGGTCCTTGCAAGGTCTCTAGAAAGAGGCGAACTGACACATCTTCATGGGTCACATCTAGGATACTGCATGACATGATGAATGCGAGATATGTGTGCATCCATACTTTGGTTTCCGCTCCCATCAAATTTGGGAAAATTCTTCGGTTTCTATGAGGGAGCGCATGAACAGGATGTGGCAAAGCGAGAGGGCCCATAGCATTTCCCCATGGCACCACCATTTGAACAACTAGAAAGAGTACGTGAGCCGGAAGCATGCGGTTCCACTGAGCAGCAAAGCACTGCAAAGTGATGTGGATGCTCCTGGTGAGAAATGCTTCCTTTGTGGAGGTGAGACACTTTTGGATGACCGGCCAGCTAAACTTAGTGATGAGAAGTGTGCTAGTGTAACACTGAAGTTGTGCCTTTGAAGAGATTCAAAAGTAGGATCGACTTCTCCACGATCTCTCTCCGCTGTGAGTAAATGGTTCACATACCAAAGTGTACCTCTCAGATTGTAATATTTTGGAGAAAATTTTAAAAACCTTTTTAGTTGTAATTGCTGATTTTTGATTTTTTGACAAAAAAAATCAGTAGCATGTACCTTTTCTAAATATTTAATTTTATCCCTCTTTTGGAAACCGATTGTGGTTTAATGACAAAGATCAATGAGGATAAAATAATGGCCAACTTAGTAGGCTGATTTTCGGATCTTAGAGTTGACTTTTGGTAAGGGTTTGAAATTTTACAAAATAGTCAAAACTCAGATCTACGGAAAATGCAGGTTTTTGTAAAAACTCAGCGAACTAAAGATCTCTAACTAGTCCCGATCTATGGATCCCTAAAGAAATTTTTAGTTTGGATCACTTTTGCAAAAAATTTGGATTTTGAACAAAAGTTAAAATTTGCAAACAGGTAGTGATTTTTTTATTTTTATTGATTTTCTAACATACCACTATCATAGATCTGTTAGATCTATTCGATCCCTAGTAGAGTCACCAAAAAATGTTGGTCGAAAAATTTTCAGGTGGATAGATCTATGGATAGATGAGCCAACAGTGTGCAGGGCATAGCCCCTCTTTGAGTCAAAGCAAAGTGAAACTGGTTTATTGCTATTCTACTAGCAGGAATCTGTGTAAGTCTCACAATATTCTACCTTCGGGGTTTGGGATCTCATCCCAGTAGAGGTGTTTCCAACTGTGAAAGGAAAGGAGAGAAGGGAAAGAATGAAGATAAGATAGATCCGAAAGGAGAAAAGAAATGAATTCCAAAGTAGAAAGATCAGAAGGTCTATGTTTTGGGATTGGTAATAAATGGAGCCAAACCTACTTGCATAGATGAACAAAGCAATACTGATGAACAAATGACAAAAGAAGTAGAAGTAGATTCAACAGAATAAACATGCAGATCTAACATAAGAAAGTTCTGATGCATAACACAGGTATTCAATGCAAAGTCTCAATATTGTATTAATATTTTCTTCTATTACAAAAAGTACAAAGCCTTTTATTCTTACTTCTATTTTTATCTAAAAAGTGTCCACCCTTGAATACAACAAGTATCCAGTATATATAGAAGAAGGAGAAGAGAGAAGGCAAAAAGAAACCAACAACTAATTACAAAATATCTACAAAATATCTAAAAGTCAATGTTGACTTTGGGCAACTTGGTGGATGACAACATCCCATGGTGCAACATGGATGATGTCATCATTTGTGCCAACATACTCTTAGATATTTACAAAAAGGAAGCAAGAGGAAGAAGGCTATTCATCATCGTCTCACGGCTGAAAGGGGGTATCTTGCTTCTGTTGCTGCTCGGGAGAGGTGATGTGGAACTGGGTCCGATATTCCATGAATTTATTGACCATCGGCTGAAGTTGATCCTAGGCAGGACCCTTTGTATGATCACCGATGACCTCACAAGTCTCCCGCTCATCTCTGAGTTTTTTAGGGAGCTTGAAATATTCATTACTTGCCTCCATCAGGTACCCCACAAAATCACGGCAAGCCAGAAGGTTATTGATGCATTCAATGTCAAAAGTGACTTCTAGCCCTAGCCCTTGCGAGATGATCTCCTTGAAGATCTGAATAGTTTCATCTTCCTTCCTCAAGGTGAAAGAAGGAGTGAGCAAGCCCGAAGACATTCTTAGAAAATTTTTCTCCATTTGATGCATTGCATCTAGGGCTTCCTCCTTGACCTTGTCAATCTTCTCCAGGATGAATTCCATCTGATCGACCCGGTAGTCAACACAACAAGGATTTTGCTGGGTACCATGGGGTGATCGAAAATGCTGAATTTTACCAAATCATCAACTGAGCAATGAGCATTTTCTAGAATGTCTCGTGTTGTAACCGAGCATGGTCCAACTCTTTAGAGATAGGTCCTATAATCACCTGGAGATCTTTATTTTCCTGACTAATGTTCTGATACAACTTGGTGAACTTGAAAATTAACTCTTCGCTATCTTTGAGGATTTGATCTCTCCAGGAAAAATGCCATACCTTGTTTTCTAATTTTGGCATATTCATTTATCTTATCCTAGCTTAGGACCTCAGGAGTTTTGGAGGTAGTTGAAGGAGGTGCACTGCCCATTTTCTGTAGGGCATGGAGAAGATGCTTGTTCTTCTCTTTTAATAGCCTCTTCTCTTCCTTTGCTTCTTGGAGCTTCTTGCAAAGGGCATCCACCACAAATAGGGCCTCTCCTTGAAGACTTTCAGAAGACGTTCCCATTGTGACCTACGTCACTATATAATCTATAGGAGACAGATCCTTTTTATCCTTTGAAGGATTGGGATACATAATCTCCATCACTCTTTCTCCCGATGCACTCTGAGAGAAGTGAGTTATCGGATTTTGCTTCTTAGCCCCCTTTGTTGGGATGACGGAGAAGTCCATTGGTGTAATAGGGACTTTCCTCTTATGTTGGCTCAGGTGCTGAGAAAGCCATGTTGGACCTAAGGGAGTGGGACCAGTGGTGGAAGAGGGAGCAAGCGTAGTGGATGAGGGGAAATGCGTAGAGACACGTGGTGGTGGCATCGAGAGAGAGGCAAAGAAAGTGCTCATGGGAGGGGGAGATACTACAGGTGAGGTAGTCATGGGAATGGAAGGGATTTGAGATATGAGATAAGAAATAGTGGGGGACAACTCCGTAGAGAGAAGAGAAGATGGAGGACAAGGAAGGGGGAATAGTAGAAGATGGGGGAGAGGATACAACCAAAGGAATGGTCACTTGAGTCACATGAGAAGGGGGAGAAGGGATGGTGGGAACCTCCATGGTTGTTGCAGTGGAAACATCCTGAATGGATGTGCCCATTGGAACACTCTCCACCGCTTCTTTCTCCGGGGATGCCAGAGTTACAACTTGTTCCTGTGTGGCAGAAGGAGGGCTCTCAGGAGCTTCTTCTTGAGTGGAGCTTGATTCTCCCTCTTTATCCTTGCCTTTTCCCTTTGGCAGATGTTTCAGCCTGATAGGTGCATTGCCCAAAGGGGACGTGGTGAAATCTACTCCGAGGTAGATAAGGCCATTCATTCTGCACCAGTGTTCTATCCGCCACAATGTTTCTTTAACCCTTACCTCAATGGTATGGGGTGCCTTTTTATTCTATCTATTTCGACAAATGGCCAGCTATCCCCATCCGTGTCTAGATACACCTGATCAACTTCTTGATTGGTATTTTGATAACCTTTTGGAACAATGGCCTCACCATACTGAATAATATCTACTAGGGTTAGGGGAGAGTGATCCTTTCTTCTAAGATCGACCTCGTGATACAGGTCGATGTAGATATCCTCGATCTGTGGAATGTGGATCAGATCAAGTTTTTCCTTAGGGAGGTAATTTCTTGGATCAAAGGTGGGCCTTGCTGGGAAATTGTGCTTAAGATTGAGCAGTTCTAGCTCTACGAACATTTCTCGGGCTTTGTGGTGGGAAATGTAGGTGTACCTACCCACTATAAGGGGGAAAGGAGTTCCATCCTTCTTTCTCTTTAGACACTTCTCATGGTATGTTATGAGCTATTTGGATAGCTCTAACAGGATCAGCTTAGGGCCAGCATACCTTGGCAATTTGGTGGGCTCCCCCAAGAAGTTGGCTGCTCTGAGATAGGTGAAGGTGGGGAATTGGGTAAATAGTGCTCCCCACTTCTCAGTCGCTGTGACTATGCTCTTGGTCATCTGACCATGAGTCATATTTGGCCTCAAAAGGTAGACGATGCCGTAGAAGAAAGCATCATTGATCTTAGTAAACCGTGAAGATGCTATTTTCTAGCTTCATCTCTAGGTAGTATTCATATATCTTTACCTAAGGCCAAACTCCACATCGGCTCAGTGCTGGATAATCCCTCTATAAGGTCTGCAGCTATGTAGACTACGTAGGAGTTCATGTAGAACCTCCCCATTATGGTGAGTTGTTGGAGCTACTTAGATATGGTGTTGCTTATGATCTCTACCCACTAAAAGTGCTAATTGGGCACATTCTTATTCATGGTTTCTAGGTACCTGAGCATCCATTTGTGAAAGTAATGGGCATCAGAAAGCCCAAAAACTCTACTTAGGAATGTGATGGTATCACTCAATTCCTCAGAGAAGTCATTACGGTGAATAACCTGTGGCCACCTAGTTATCACCTTCTTATTCTTTAAGTACACTTTGTTCATCAGCTGCATGTACTTCTCTTCATTATCTTCCCATGCCTTGATGCAGTCTTCTTGGCTTATAGCCACAAATAGTCAGTGGTGGGGAATGCCTAGAATGATCTCGAAGTGCCAGACAGTGAGGTTGATTATGGCTTCACCCTTTTCATTTCGACACACCTTGTGTCTTTGTTGTAATAACGGGCCACCACATCATAAACTCATTGTTTACACACTAACGGGATCCCCTAGCAAAATGCAGACCACTCCCCACCAGCTTGTCCATCTAGGGACTGCCTATGACCCTCCTGGTTCTGGCCCAGAAATCCTCCATGTTAATGTGGCTGAGTCCGGAATCTCTACTGTCTAGATCACATTCTGCTTGGGACTTGGGCATTCTGACCCTTTGATACTTGTATTTCATCTCTTCCTCTATAAGCTTAGCCTTACCCTTTGACTTGGTTGGCCTTTTGCTTGATGTAGACATATGTAGATCTGAGTTCAGTTGCTGATCTGCAAGAAGAAGGAGTGAAGTCCAATGCAAAAGAGCCATGTTAGCCATCAGATCTTCCATTAAAGCATCACAGAATGAGGAGTTAGCAATTTTAAGGCCCCTGGGTGCAGGGCGTAGGGACACTATAGGCTGTAGGGTTAATAGTATGGCACACTGAAGTAGAGTGTTACAAGGAATAAATCAGTGCAAAGGCACGAGGGCAAGGATTTTACATATAACATCATTGTTATTGTAGATAGGGGTGTGCTGCACCCTTATATATGCATGGTTTTAAACTAGCGAAAATAAGTTTAGTAGCGTTGAATGGGAACAGCATGCACTAATGGCGTAGGTAATTTTCATGTAACATGGAATTTTGGTGCACCGAAGGGCATAGGATTAATGCATGTAGCACTAAATTTATGTGCGAAAGGGGGACTTTGTGCAAGACAGGGAAAGCTTACATGGCACTTTGTTGTTTTTAACGGGATTGCGCCGTGTCAAGTTTAATATTTACTTAGTTTATGCATGGCGTAGGGATCTTGCGTGTTGCAATCAAGGTCAGTGTGCCCTCATGGCATGACTGTGTTTTTTGTAACAAGGGGTGATTGCGCCCAGAGAAAAATGTGGCTCAGAAACAACTATTAGGTTTTATCTCCTTTCTTGATGGGTTTGCGGGTAGTTTAGGCCCGCTTCTTCATGGATTTAGATGGTGAAGGGGGCACAAAAAAGTGATTTAGGTTCATTTTTGAGGTAGAGCCCTCTTGGCCAGCAGATCTAGAAAGAGGGTGAAAACGGTTTGGGAGGAAGATTTACAAAATGGTAGGAGGGGTTAAAGCTTCTCAGATCTATTTCACCAACCCTCACAAACAACCAACAAAAATGAAAACACAAGAGAAACAAGGACCACTTACCCAGAATATATAGAATGAGAAGAACGAAGTGGGGTCCATGAATGTGACACGAGAATGATGGGTGCGACTGACAGTGCAGAGAATAAAATATTATCATGTGTTTTTATTATGAAGTGATAGATAGGGAAGATGCGCCTATATATAGCCAAAATCACAATAAATGCACCAACCACTTTTTAAAGGGGCGCACCAAAATGCGTGTCGACATGGAAAACTTTGTGCCCTTTGGCACGGATATGGTTTTGTCAACATGGAATTATCTACGCCTTTGGCGCAAATTTAGGACTGTCGACACTAGATTTCGAGCGCCTTGGCACACCAAAACACGGTGCAACATTTTTGTTGTTAACAAGAAGGAACATGTGCCTTGGTGCATGCAAGAAAGTCGCAACACGGAAGGCACATCAATTGTTGTGTCAACACTTCAAAAGGTGTGCCAAAGGAAATAAAGAGGGCACAAATTTGGTCTATGTTGCATAGATAAAAGGTGCACCCAGCCAAAAAAGGACCAAAAAGACCAAGTTCGGAAAACTAGATTTCCCGGAAAGGGATTTTACAACATTTCGAATCTGAGGGACCTCTACGAGGAACCAGAACAAAATTGGTATGGTTACCTATAAAATTGCCCTTGTCAATTTTACAAGATAACAAGAAGACCTAGGAAAAAATTCCTCAAGTGTTAAGGCCTTTATCCTAGGATGCTTTCTTGTACTACCTAAGGGATTTAAATAGTGACATTTCAGGTCATGATTCAACTGTGGGAGGTAGAACCTTACCTATTGCATAAAAATTACAATAATAGTAGAAAACAATCGTATTCATGCTAGTAAGTTAGTGGCTAGGCCTCCTATGCCCATTATTCCCAGAGATGTATCTAGTGCCTCGGCCTTCAATTTCTCCGGTTCAAGTGCAGATCACGTAACTAGTTGCATCTACATCCTACTCTCCTACACAACAAAAAGAAGATGATGAATTGAAGGCCTTGATTAGAAACTTGTCCAATAAGGTCATATCATTGGAGAAGTGGTAGGCGTAATCCAATTGAGGTAGTTCCAACCAAGTGTAAGACCATAGAAATAACCTTTGGTGGAATCGGTATGGGAATCAAAGGTATAAACAAAACCAACGAGAATAGTAGATGACATAGTAAATAACACTTGACTTTGTAAGTTATTCGTCTTGTACAACCTCTTCTAGTACCCAACACAAGTCAATAACTTTTCCCTACCAAGAACAACATGGTGCAAGAGTTTGAATGGTGCTTTCCTTGGACTATGCCTCATAGCCAATATTACTACTCTAATGTTATGCATGCACAAGCCTACATGATTCAAAACACTTCCAGTTGTGAGCCTTCAAGATATGCGGTGAAACAGATAACTAATAAATGATAAAAGCTCCTCCATTGGAAAATTTGATATTATTTGACACTAAGGACTTCTATGTAAATAACCAAGTTGTAGAAGATATAAGCATACTATGGGCCTAAGTTCTAGCCAACATAAGACACAAGAAGAGAATGCTTGATTCAAACATAGGTCAAAATTCAAGCAACACAAGCAGACCCTCAAAAGAAAAAGGAATTAGCTAAGACATTTAGTAGTAAAAGTAATCAATTTTCCTCAACCGAGGCTCTGCGTAAAGCTCCTTCTAAGTGGTAGACATCCCTCCTTTGGTAGGTCAATCCTCCGAGCCCAACCATGGTTCTGCCTCTATACCCGAGAAACAAAGCAAGGATGTTTTTGTTCCTCAAATGCATAAGTAAATGGGTTTTCCATTCATCATTGTGGAAAAAATGAAAACTAAAAATATAAATGTTACAATGTGGGATGCCCCGAACATTCCTTCCCAAAGCATGACTTGTTACATAAATCCTCGGCACATCTCTCATGCATTGATCTAGCTATACAAAATATGCATGCTTCTATCAACATCTATAAAGAAGGAGAGGAAAAGCAAGTAAGTAAAGTTGTTAAAACCCCACCCTTTTATGTGTCCTTGATCATAGGTAGCCATCTTGTCCATAACTACATGATTGACTCAAGTGCCAGTACTTCTGTCATGTCCAAAAGGATTGCTGATGTCTTAGGACTTAAGTATAGCCCCTTGACAAAAGGAGTCCTACAAATCGATGGTTTAACTGTCACTACCCTAGGAATCATTAAGGATCTTGAGCTAACCCTTCATGCATGTCTAAGTCTAACAATAACTCAAGATGTGTCAATCATTGATCTACCCCCTCTATTTGCCTTATGTTTGTCAAGAGATTTTACTGCTAAAGTGGGTGGTTACTTGTCTTCTGATTGGACCCATATGTTACTCAAGACAAGGTATGGTACCCGGTTTACCATACAAGCTAAGCCAATATTTTCCTATCATGTAGATTCATATGTCCCATCCCCTCTCCAAGCTAATTATTTAATCTAAGAAGAACAAGATTCAATTCCTAAAGAGTATCCTCTTCCACCTTTTATTCTTGATCTAGTACTTGATGAGTGGGAGGAGAGGCACCATAAATTTGACCCATATGTTGAAGAACTAGAAGCTTATGAAACTAGGATTGGTACTTACTACATTCTTGAAGAAGAAATTATGTTTCGCATGTGCTCAAGCAAAGGGAAGAGAACCTTGGTCTATGGAAGTTATACTTTGATGGATCCATAAGAAGAAATGGCGTGGGAAGATGAGCCGTTCTCATTTCTCCTAAAGATGAGAAAATATTCTTCACTCACAAATTGCAATTTACATATTCTAACAATGTGATACAGATATGAAGCACTGGTATATGGTCTTCTTATTGCTGAAAAGAAGAATATTAAGGTGATACAGATCTTTGGGGATACTAAATTGGTTATCCACCAAGTCACCAACAAGTTCCAAGAAAATAATAAGCTTCTCAAAGCTTATAAATACAGAGTTTGGGACCTCCTTGAGAGATTTGATGCTCTAAATATGTAGTTGGTGTGGCAAAAAATGAATAAGGAGGCTGATCAAATGGCCACACTTGGTTTACAATTATCTCCTACTGAGGAATTTGACAAAGGAAAAAATCAACACATTAAGATGGTGATCAGACCATCCATCCCAGACAACAACACTAACTAGAAAGTGTTTGATAGTGATGCACAAATTGTCTAGTTCATTCAAAATGAAGTTGAGTTCTCATCAAGTATGCAAGCTAAATTACTTGACAACTATGGTCACAAAGTGATTCAACTGAAGTCAAATAAGATACCTAAAGGGATGGTCACCTTAGAGACATTTTTTAGCCCTGATGATGAACTTAAGGGTAAATAAAAGTATATACGCATCGCATAAGAATACTGCTCTCCATTCACTATTGCGCATTGTAAAGGAATTGTTTCTCAATAAAGCTTTAGCACAAAATGAAAAACATGCCTTCATCTCTCTCTATCAAAAATAAAGTTATATATTTTCATGGGAGTATGAATATCGCAAAGGTTTTGATCCAAGTGCTAATCAACACTCCATTTACCTTGATCCTAGTATCAAGCCCGTCGACAAAAATACCAACCAATCAATCCAAAGATAGAGCCCATATGAGAAAGGAATTATCAAAAATCATTGAGGAAAATATTATTTTTACCATCAAGTACTCTACCTCAGTCGTGAATCTAGTTCGGTGTGTAAGAAGAATAGTTAAATTAGACTATGTGTTGATTTCAAAGATTTGAATAAGGCATCTCTAAAGGATCCTTATACTTTGCCTTCAATGGAGAACATTTTGTAGACTATTTCCAACGTGTAAATCTTCTCAATGTTAAATTGATAATGTGGCTTCAATCAGATCCTGGTTAAGGAAGAGAATCAATTCAAAATGGAATTGACAACCAAGTGGTGAACATATGCATATCAAGAGATGCCCTTCGGTCATCAAATGCAGGAATAATGTTTCAATGTGCCATGGGAACTACCTTTAAAGGTTATATCAACGAGTTCATATTGGTTTACCTTGATGGCATTACAATCTTCTCAAAGAAAAGAATAGATCATATGGCGCACACTGGAAAAAGTATTTGAGAGATGAAGAAATTTCATGGTATCTCTTAACCTCAAGAATTGGAATTTTGTTATGGTGCAATAAAAGCTTTTGGCCATGTGGTTTTAAAGGATGGCATCACAATTGATCCTAAGTACATTTCATCCATCTTGGCTCTTGCCTTGCTAACGCACAAAAAGGCCTTATAGTCCTTCATTTGTAAGATTAATTTTTCTATGCATTTTATTTCAGATTTTATAGGAATGGTAAGGTCAATAACCTTGATGTTCTAGAAGGACATAGCTTTTAGATGGAAAACAAAGGGAAAGGAAAGATTCAAAAAAATCAAGTAAGAAATTAATTGCGCACTAAAACTCATCAACCTGAATTACTAAAAGGATTTTATCCTTTATGCTTATGGCATTGATATGAGTGTTGCTAATGTCCTAACATAAGAAAATAAAAAAGGGTTGGAACAACCAGTGGATTTCTTCAGCTAGATGTTGAAGGATTATGAATTGAAATACTATCACATGAAGAAGTGGGTCTCCACCATCATGCACACGCTCAAGAAAATAAAAATTATGCTCTCCAAAAATCATATCAAGGTGTTAGTATCCCACTCTTCTGTTAGAGAATTCATCATGGGAGAAAAAATTAGTGAAAAGAGAGCACGATGGGTGACAAAAATCATGGAATATGATGTGACTATCAAGGACCAAAAAATGGTAAGAGGTAACTCATTCTGCAAGAATCTTATTGAGGACACATACAATGAATATGAGACTTCATTATTTCTTTATGAATCTATCCCACATGCATAACTCAAACATAATACACACCCTAGCATGCGTGACTAGATGGAGGACATGATCACATTCCTTTCTGAGGGTGCATACCATCTTGGCTTAAACAAGGTAAAGACAAGACATCCGAGGTTACAATCTATCTCTTATGTCTTTATTAATGGACTTATCTTTAAGAAGAATCATGATGGTGTGTTGTTAAGGTGTGTCAATGACACACATACTAAAAAGGTGTTAACAAAATTTCACGATGGATTCTCTAGTGGACACTTTTCTTCCAAAAATACGTAAATGAAAATCATAATAGAATGTATCTGTTTTCCTACTCTATTTACTTATGCACACAAGTGGGTCACAAAATGAAAGGAATACACTTCTTTGCAAGAAAAAGATATTGATCAAGCTTCCCCTCTAGCCAATCCAAGTGGATCAACCTTTTATGCAATGGGGTATTAACTTCATAAGCATGATCAATCCACCTTCAAGCGCTAGATAAAAGTGGGTGTTGAGAGCTATAGACTACTTGACTAGATGGGCAGAAGTTGTCATGCTTAAGGAATCGACCAAGTCATTCATGCTTGAATTTCTCAAGGGTTTAGTAATAAGTTTTAGAATTCCTCAAACCATTATCTCTGATAATGCAAAATCCTTCCTTGGAACTAAAATCAATTATTGGGCTCTAAATATGGGAATCTATTTAAAGAATTCTTCCAATTATTACCCTCAAGGAAATGATCTTATAGAGTCAACAAATAAGAACCTGATCAAGATCATGAAGCACAAAATGAACATTAGCGAAAAAATGTGGCATACAAAGGTCTCATGTGCACCGTCGGTAGATAGAATCAAAGTTTAAAAAGTAATAGTAACTTTTTCTTACAAGTTTGTCTATGAAAAAGAGGTTACGCTTCCTTTGACACTAGAGTTTAACTCATTAGATCTTGCCGAATAGTTGGAGGTTGAAGGTGCGAAAAGAGAAAAATAGAATGGAAGAGTCGAGTTAATCTCGAAGAGTCAAGGAACTCTTCCATGATGAAGCTGGAACAAAATCAGCAAGCAACAAAGAAATGGTTTGACAGAAAGGCCAAACCCCAAAATTTCAAAGTTGGGGATTTGGTTTTGAAATGGGATGCTAACAAATCCAAACCAGGGTTCCATTCAATTTTTGATACAATTTGGAGTTGCCCATACATCATTAGTTCATGCAAGGAGGCTAACTCTTTTGAGTTAACTCATCTCGATGGAGGTGTATTGCAAATCCCAATAAATGGGATCTATCTCAAACCCTTCCATTAATTTTTCTACATCATTTTGTATATATTATATTAGTTTCAATTCCTCTAAGTGTGGTGCGCACACATTGTTTTTTTGTAAATATTTCTTTCTTCTTATGTTCTTCTTGGGTGTGCTCTTATTTTTCTTCTAGGGTGTCGGGCTTCTTTTAATAGTTTATAGGATCCACAATAGAGTTAAGAAATAATCCTTTAAGTGACTTCAAGGGCACTTATTCAAAGATGCAAACCAAAATTTCATGATTACATAGTAGAATCCATACCCAATTGACACTCCGGCTTCGATCTCCTTAACTTAGTAGGCATATGGCCCCGAAAGTTTCCAAAACTATTATCCAAATAACTCTCCTATTTATTTAGACAACTTACATACATATTTTGGCTCATAGATCTTCCTTAAAGTGGAACACACCTCGGTTATCTCCTTGGCACATTTACTTGGTCACTGTTTCCTCATGCATCCTTTAGAGATTCCCCCTTCTCCCCTTTTCATTTTTGTTTTCCTCTTTCTTCCACCCTTTTGTATACATCTTCTGCGCATTCACCTTCTTCCTAGAAGCTATTCATCATACGCGTGTTCCTTGCACTTACTTCAATTAGCTAAGTCACTGACCCTCTCCCTTTCCCCACACATTACCTTGTAATAGTTATATCTTGACCATATATTCTTCACTCATCATTTTTCCACATTTCCTCCGCATGCACCGATATTGTGTATGCCTTCCTTCTGCCTTAATTTCACACCTCATTCTTCTGAATGCATATTTTTTTTCCCTCCTCTACACAATTCCATTCCATATCAGTCTGACTTTCTTGAGTGTGCCACAATAAACTTAGTAAAGGGTGCCAACAGGGAACCGAATCCTTGCAACAAATCAGTGGGTGAAATTTGGCAGATACGATAAGAACATTTACATAGTTGGCCATATTTTAATCTAATCCTCATGTGCCATGTGTCTTGCATGTGTAGATGAGTCTAAAAAAATTCTGACAGCCATATATTTTTCTAAAGAGCTCTAATCAAGATGCGCCTACTCTCAATCGACAACTACTAATGACATAGGATATAGTCCTAGATATCCAAACTCAAATTCTTGGTAGATTTGGTAGGTGAAAAATGGGAAAATGTCTTTATAGGAATTAATGAGTAGATCTAATTGCTCCAACCACCCTATTTGATCTGATCCACCATCTTTTTTTCTCCAACATGTAAAAAAAACTTGGGAAAAATGTATTTTATAGATTTACAGGTGGATTTGCAAACATTGAATGATTTTTGTTGGTGGTTTTGTTTCAAATTCAGGTTTTTCCTCCTTCTCTTCTTCTTCCATGGATTCATCTATAAATTTTAGAGCTAGGATCATTTGTTATGTTGGACATTTTGGATCCTTACGAATTTTTCTAAGGACCTCATATTTTATGTATTATGAGTCACAGACCTCAAAATCTAGCTTGTGCATGTGGAAATCGGCCTCTTTTTCCATTATAAAAGTTTTTACATTTTGGAAGTAATGGAATCATTATTTTCTTACTATTCTTTTTCAAAAGTATTTTTGTATTCTTTCTTCTTGCCTTTTTTACATTGCATGCTTGTTGTGTCATTCTACATCCCTTGTAGTTCCCTTTCTAGTTATGTTCTATGAAACTGATATGGTAAATATGTTTTAGGTTTCTTACATGTACCTAGCCTTATTTCACGCATTTCCCTTCATTTTATCTTATAAAATATAGTTTTCATCCCTATTTTTTGGTTTCATCACCTTTTAGTGTATTTTCCTTTCATGTTGTCCTTCTATTGTTTGTCCCTTACCATTGTTAGCTTAGCTTTCCTTTTGAGCACTAGGAGTAGCAAGTAGTAGTAGAAATAGATAAAGGGCGGCCTTCTCTAGAGATCCGTCTCAAGTGCACGGGGCCCCAAAACTTAGAGACGGTTCCATTGTTATCTCAAACAACTCGATCCTTCTAGATCTAAGATACGATTTACAAGTTTGACGACCAACAGCTTCCCATAAGGTATATTGTTTGAAATACATAATTCATATCTGATCTTGTGGGAGAAAATGATTAGCGAACGCTAAACATTTTTTCCTTATCAAAAGTAATGGCATAGTGGACGCTAGGTTCAATAGATTAATAATTTGAAAATAATGGTAAAATAAAAGATCATGCTCTAGTTTAGCGGTCGCTAGGCTCTCATCATAATTGCTCCAAAGTAGTGAAAACTTGTCATCGATATTGTATTTATAGTTCATCCGATCAGTAGTGAAATCTCATTGGAATGGAATTGTATATGGTCTTACATCAACCTTAATTCTCAAAACTACATAATCCAAGTTGACTCCTCTTCATCAACTTCTAGCCGAACCCCCATTCTCACAACATAGCCATCACAGATTTGGTACATTCTCTAACTTGCCAAACCCTAACCTTGTTGCAGCCTTTGCACCTCTACCGATGAGAATGTTTGTTAATGAGTTAATCCTCATGCCCTAAATTCATAGGAAATAATATTTTTCTTGTAATGTGAAAACAAAATATTACAAATCTTAGCCAGTAAATATCTTACTAGACATTACTTCTTATTTTGGTTTATGATATTTATAGTGTAATATTACCAAAATAATTCAATTTAATTAAGGAAATTAGGCCTACAAATACATAGTACATTTAACAAGCAAATGCACAAACATTAAATAAGTAACGAAACCCACTATAACCAAATTTGGTGTGCTCCTTTTTATTTAATGAAATACCCATAAATATTTAAGCCATTGTTCCCCAATCAAACCTTAAAAACAAACAAATACCCAATACACTAAAACTCAATAAAACATACACAAAACAAAATTTCTTCCTTCCGATCAATCCTCTTGAATCTTGACCTCTCCTTCATTGATCTTTGATTGTAAATCCTTTGGATCCTTTCCATCATCAATGTGCCCAACAAAAACACACGTACCCAAAATATCCTTCACAGTTCTCGCAAGATGTTTATCCATGGATCAGGGCTTCATGACCTTTGCAATTTCAATAACATCATCTAACGAGACATTCCCAGTAAGTTTAATTTTCTTCAACTTTTTCCTATCATGTTTAGGTTATTTTGGGGATTTAATGAAAAGGTAGCTGAACTTGGAACAACAAGTAACTTTAGTATGCTATTTTTATAGTGAGCTTCATGGTAACCCTCAAACCCTTCCAATCTCTTGTAGTCTCCTTTGTAATGTCTTTTCTAATTTTCTTTGGTGAAAGACCCAAAGGACTAATTTTAAGGGCCAATATAGAGGCCGCTCAGAGTTATCCTCCTATCACATGGAAGAACACCTCTAACACATGAGATGGGTCCAAATTTGGTGGAATTTTTCCTCAACCCTTCGAACCATGCCTCTTCTACAAATCCTCTACAACTCTACAACCTCTTGCTAAAAGGGAAGACTAGGAAAAACCCTACGTCTTTATCTATACTTGGAATTAGTGTTGTTCTCTTTTGTTTACTTTTTTAATTAATCTATGTTGTTATTTATTAAAGTGATTAAGGTACAATATTAAAGGAATTTTTTTCCTATTATTTAGGTCCTACAATATGAAATCAGTTAAAAAAATTCATATTTTTTTTGTATGTTGTTATTTCATAGAGTGATTAAGCTACATGAGGGATCAAGACTTACTTAGTGCCCATAAGGTATATTTTTGAAAGACATAATTCACTATAGATCTTGTGGGAGAAAATACCTAATGAACACTAAGAATTTTTACCTTATTGAAAGTAAAGGCATAGTGGATGCTAGGTTCAATAGTTTAATAATTTGAAAACATCGATAAAATAAAAGATCATAATCAAGTTTATCGATGCTAGGCTCCCATCATATTTATTCCAGCATCGAAAACCCGTCATCGATATTTTTTTATAGTTCATTTGATTGTAGTGAAATCTCACTGGAATGGAATTGTAGATGGTCTTACATAAGCCTTATACCTTAAAACTATGTAATCCAAGGTGACTCCTCTTCATCAACTTCCAAGAACCCCCTTTCCCTCAACATAGCCATCACAAATTTGGGCCATTTTCCAACTTGCCAAACCCCAACATTGTTGCAGCCTTTGCACCACCACTTATGAGAATGTTTGTCAATGAGTTAAGCCTCATGCCCCAAATTCATAGCAAACGAGCTTTGTCTTGTATAATGAAAATATATTATTACAAACCTTAGCCTTAAACATTCTACTAAAATTTACTTTTTATTTTGGTTTAATGCTTTTGGCTGATATTACAGTCTAACATTATCAAAATAAATCAGTTTTATTAAGGAAATTTGGCCTACAAATACAAAGTACATTAAACATGTAAATAGACAAACATTAAATAAGCAAAGAAACCCACTATAACCAAATTTTTTGTGCTCCTTTTTTTCAATTAAAGACCCATAAATATTTAAGTTATTGTTCCCCAACAAAACCTTAAAAACAAACAAATATGCAATACACTAAAACTCAATAAAACATACCCAAAACAAAATCACTTCCTTCCAATCAATCCTCTAGAATCTCGACCTCTCCTTCATCGATCTCTAATTATAAATCCTTGGGATCCTTTCCATTAACAATGCACCCAATAGAAACACATGTACCCAAAATCTCCTTCAGTTCCTCGAGATGTTTTACCATGGATCGGGTCTTCGACCTTCGCAATTCAATAACGTTATCCACCAAGATGTTCCCGATATGTTTAATGCTTTCATATTTTTCCCGTCACCTTCAAGTTCCTTAAAGGATTTGGTA
Source organism: Taxus wallichiana var. yunnanensis (assembly GCA_018340775.1). Lineage (NCBI taxonomy): Eukaryota > Viridiplantae > Streptophyta > Pinopsida > Cupressales > Taxaceae > Taxus > Taxus wallichiana. The sequence goes on from CM031240.1 coordinate 608,484,630, forward strand.
TACAAGTCAACTACACTGGGAACAAATGTAACTTTTGCATGACGATTTTGTATAGTGAGCTTCATGGTAACCCTCAAACCCTTCCAATCTCTTGTAGTCTCCTTTGCAATGTCTTGTCAAAATTTGTTCGGTGAAAGATCCAAAGGACCAATTTTATGGGCCAATGAAGAGGCCTCTCTAACTTCTCCTCCTGTCACATGGATGAACACCTCTATAACTTGAGATGTGTCTAACATTGGCAGCATTTTCCTCAACCCTTTAAATCGTGCCTCTTCTCGCAAATCTTCTACAACTCTGCGACCTCTTGCTAAAAGTGAAGACTAGGAAAACCCTATGTCTTTATACGTACTTGGAATTAGGTTCTTTCCTTTTGCTTTATTTTTTAAGTAATATATGTTGTTATTTATTATAGTGATTAAGGTACAATATTAAAGGTAGGTAAAAAAATTGTATTTTTGGGCCCTACATTATTAAAGGTTGGTAATTTTATTTTCCTATTTTTTTCCCTATGTTGTTATTCCTTAGAGTGATTAAGGTACATGAGGTATCAAGCCTTACGTAGTTACCATAGGGTATATTGTTTGAAACACATAATTCACATCAAATATTGTGGGAGAAAATGTTGAACGAATGCTAAGTGAGCTTTTTCCATATCGAAAGTAAGGGCATAGTGGATGCTTTAGGTTAAAAAGTTTAATAAGATGAAAAAAATGATAAAATAAAAGATATTTCTCTAGTTTAATGGTCACTAGGCTCCCACCATTACTACCAGTCATTATAAATACCATACGTATATAGCTTTGGGTTGCTATTGTGTTTTCATATATTATGTAGTACTCACAAGACTTATTGTTTGTAACATATAATTCACATCTATTTTTACGAGAGAAAATGCTTAATGACTGCTAAGATTTTGTACATATTGAGTGGAACACCATAACCTATTGAATTGAATGGTATAGCTTAGTGGTCGCTAGGATCCTACCTTTACCTCTTATCAATATAAACACTATCTTTACAATTTTGGATCGTTAGCCTTAATATGTAGTTCCCATAAGAAACATAGTTTTAAACCCATATGTTATCTTGTTTACAATAAAAAAAATGTTTAACGTCCACTAAGCTCATTTAATTATTGACAGAAATGACATATCAAAATGCAAGTTCAAAAGTTTCTCATTTTTAAAGTAGACATAAAATAATAAATCATGATTTAGCTTAGTGGCCACTAGGCTCCTACCTTTACCTCCTCATTTTAAAAACTATCATTACAATTTTGGATCCCTGGCCTTGGTATGTAGTTCCAATGATATACATGTTTTTCAACACATACTTCACATCATTTCCTATCAAAGAAAATGCATAGCACCTGCTAAACTCCTTTACTTATTGACATAAATGACATATCAGACCCTAGGCTCAAAAGTTTCTTATTTTGAAAGTAGACATAAAATAATAAATCACATTTTAGCTTAGTGACTGCTAGGCTCCTACCTTTACCTCTTCTCATTTTAAACACTATCATTACAGTTTTGGATCCATGGCCTTGGTATGTAGTTCTAATGAGATACATGGTTTTCAACTCATACTTCACATCATTTCCTATCAAAGAAAATGTGTAGCACCCTGCTAAGCTCCTTTACTTATTGACAAAAATGGCATATCAGACCATAGGCTCAAAGTTTATTATTTTGAAAGTATACATAAAATAAAATATCATGGTTTAGCTTAACAGCCACTATGCTTCTACCTTTACCTTTTCTTATTTTAAACACTATATGTAAAGTTGTGGATCACTAGTCTTAGTATGTAGTTTCCATAAGATACATGATTTTAAGACATATTTCACATTGTTTCTTAACAAAGAAAATGATTAGCACCCACTAAGCTCCTTTACTTATTGACAAAAAAATATCAGACCTTGGACTCAAATGTTTCTTATTTTGAGAATAGCCGTACAATAACACTAACTATAAGTCTTGGATCGCTAGCCTTATTATGTATCTAAAATATCTTGTTCAAACTTGCCACATGGAAAATTTTTATTGGATAATTAATTTACATTAGCACACACTATATCTAACAATGTAGAAATTGATTTTAGTATAGAATAGAACGTAAATGTATGTATATATTATTCTAATAATCTTTAAAACTATGTTTAGGATTTATTTATTCTATTTATTTATTTTTTTTTTTCTATGCTTGGTTCAATTATATGTTGTATAATCTGTTTTTTTATTATATTTATATTATTATAGGCTATAGATAATGAAAAATGTTTAGTTATTAATTTTTAAACCATGGAAAAATAAAAATAGGGAAATTTGAATTCCCCCGCATTTTCAGATATTTTAAATTCAATAGCCCGCTCTTTTACTTTTAGAAGGGGAATTTTTTAGATATTCTAAATTTCAATAACCCACCCTTTTGATTTTAGGTGGGGAATTTTTTTGGATATTTTGAATTTTAATAGCTTGCCCTTTTTCTTTTGGAGGGGGTAAGTTTTCAGATATTTGAAAATTCAATAGCCCGCCCTTTTGCTTTTAAAGGAGGAAAGTGAAAATTTCAAATTTTCATATCCCACTCCTTTTCTATTTTTGAATTTTCTTTCTTGGAATATGCTAAAAAAATCATTAAATACCTCAGAGAAATATTGAGTAGGTTTTTGTATTTTTTCTGTCAATATAAAAAACATGTCTTAAAAAAATACGCATGGACCATAGATTGTAGGGTTGAGTGTTCGAATCCTAGTTTTTTTACATGTGATTATAATCTTGTTTGCAAAGAAAGGACCAAAAAAGAAGAAAATAAAGGATACACACAAAGGAAAAGAATGAAGGATGATAACAAAAAGGTTGCGAAAATAATCACAATGATTGTTTAAATGAGATACCAAATGGAGGTTTCACAGACAACCTAAAGCACGGAATCATTCTAGATATTACTAAAAAAGGTATTTATAGTAAAGATGTACCTTTTTTTTACTATGGAATATATTAGTTTCTCTGTAGTCAAGTGGTTCATGTGTTTTGCACGGCAGTCCAATCATGATCCACACAAGCCCTGCTTTGTCCTACTAAATCATGCTCCACAGTCAAGCCTTGCTTTCTAGTTGGTTTTGATCTCTGTGCCAAATTTCCTTGTTCTTCATGAAAACTCACTTTTTTTATTAATGAAATAATATTTAATCACTTTTTTCTCTAGTATTTATCTATGTTTAACGCTTTCCCATTTCCGCCATTCTATGTCTCTCTTTGGCTATTTTCATTTTGAATTTTTCGTTCTTGTTCCTACGATTTTATATTAGGATAATGATAGGTTCTCGACAAATTCACCTCTTTTTAATTTTATTTTGGTGGGGAGAATTAAAAATAGTGTAATGTTGTTCGTCAAGATGATATAAAGAAACCTTGCTAATTAATGCATATTAAATTTTTTACATGGTTTCTGCTTAGATATTTTAGGAAAATACATGAGTTTAAAAAATTAATACAAAACTATAAAAATATATTAAGAATTCAATTGTATGATAATTATTTCCAATTATGTACATGTTTCCATGTAGAATTAACTAGATGCAATGTATTCATCATTTTTATGGTATGTACATTGGAAGTTAAACACATTATATATGCAATAATATTATTAAATATAATTTTATTCAATATACATTTTATAATTAATATATTATTCCTTTTGAGCCTATTAATATATGCCAAAAATTAACATAGATTTGAGGCTTCCATGATATAATTGGTTGTTTTGACAACCTATTTACGAAACCCCAATTCTATTTCGAATTACATACATGATTCTACACGTATATTTATATATACATTATATAAATTCTGGATTTATTTGTTATCATTTGTATCTTTTCAATATGATTTTTTTCTATGAATAAACTCTACCATAGGAAAATTTGTCTACCCTAGTATCCGCTAGGCTATAATTATAATTTGGAAAAAGAATTCGTATTCCTTGGCCCCTTGCAGATCAGTTGTTTTATATAGGAAACACAACATTTTTTGGTCCTAGCAATCACTTTTGTTCTTCGTCAGCTATTATATTCACAAAGATTAACAATTTAGATTTATAAAACAACTTCATTATGAACATGATATATTTACCTTTAAGAATAGATTAGTGGCCACTAGGATGCAATGAGTAGATGGCATCATATGTGAAAACTTGCTTAATATATTCTCGAGACGTAATTCCATGTTTTCATATCATTTCATAAGCGTAAAATAATTCTTCCGGATTCTTGTAAGAACTAGATAAAACTATATTTTTACCTATATAACATATTAAAGATATGATTTTACACGTATATTTATGTATCCATTATATACATGCGATTTATTTGTTATCTTTTATAGATTTTCAATATGATTTCTAGAAAACATTAAGAATTTAGATGTATAACATTTATGAACATGATATATTTACCTTTAGGAATAGCTTAGTGGCCGCTAGGGTGCAATGAGTAGATCACGTTGTATTTAAAAACTTGTAGTATAAATTCTTGGTCACTAGTCTAGGTTTATTTTCTTGTCCTAAATGTAAAAATATTATGCCTTTAAGTATAGCTTAGCTGAGACACTAGGGTACAACGAGTCCAATTCTATACATATACTATTATATAAATTATAGATTTATTTTTTACCATTTATATAAACTCCTTTTTGAATATGATCTAAATGAAAAATGTTGCCTACTCTAGTGACCGTTAGGATATAATTATTATTTGGATGAAGTCTTTGTTTACCTTTACAAACTCAACCATAGGTGGATTTTGTTATAGGCAACACACGTTTTTGGGTCAAGGGATCACTTTCCTTACGACTAAGAATAACTTAGCAGTGGCTAGTCTTCATCGAGTATACCATGTTGTATAGCATTAAGACCTTACGGTGGGTTGGAATAAATAAAATAAAATAAAATATTTTCAGCTAAGTTAACGCTAGGTACTTCAACAATATAATATTTCGAGCTTAGTGGGCACTATAATCTATCCAGCTACCCAATTATATTTTGAGCTTAATGTATGCTAGCTTATGACACAACATAATATTTGGATCTTAGAAGTCTCTATGTTTCAGTAAAATAAAGTAAGATATTATAAGCATAGCGATGGGTAGGCTATGCAACATAATAATATGATCTTAGTGAATACTTGTATTAAGAGATTAATTTGTTGTTAGGTTATTCCACAACATATTATTTGGGTATTCAATTCACTAGGTTATGTATCACAAACATGATATGTTATTTTAAATTAAGATATTTCGAGCTTAGCACCCACTAGGTTATGCTACCATATAATCATTGGAACCTAGCGGTAGTTAGGATTTAAAACTAAATTGAAGTATTAAGAGATTAGCGTCCGCTAGGTTATGCCACAATCTAAACCAATTATATTTTGAGCTTTGCCTCCACTAGCTTATGACAAAAATAATATTTGAATCTTATAAGTATCTAGGTTTCAATAAAAGAAAGTAAGATATTATACATTAGCGGTGGGTAGGTTATGCAACATAATAATCTTGGTATTAAGAGCTTAGTGATCCCTAGGTTATTCCACAACATATTATTTGGGTATTTAACTCGCTAGGTTATGTATTACAAACATGATATGTTATTTTAAATTAAGATATAGTTGGCTTAGCACCCGCTCGAGTTATGGTACCACATAATTGTTGGAACTTAGCGGTAGTTAAGATTTAAAAACTAAATTGAGGTATTAAGAGCTTAGTGACCGCTAGGTTATGCCACAATATAGTATTTGGGTACTGAATTCACTAGATTATGTATCACAAACATTATATGTATCGCAAAGAAGATATATATATAAATTAGATGATTTCTTTCTATGATTTTAAGATTGTAAAATATGATATTTCGATAATAAGTATTGAAAAAAAGTACATGAAGAACCAGTCCATGACAATTCTTCCAACAATGGAATCCCATGATGATTACAAGAAAATTATCTTACTAAATATATGCCAAAATATGGGGAAGAGCTGTAATCAACTTCACTTCACCCACAAATACTTCCTATATCTAGACACTTCTTATAAAGACGACCATTCTAACCTTAATAAAAAAAAATACAAATTCATCCAAGAAAGATTAGGCCATTTGGCCTCTCCACTCCACCTCATTAATGATCTAGAAATCCACGTACAATTTACTCTTATCGGAGGAGGAGGAATAATCGACATTGCATTCCAACATTTTCACTTTAGCGCAAGTAGGGAGATTTATACCTTGATTTTCAACAACTACCTCTAGACCACTTGCGCAATCACCTGCATACCCCATATCATGGCATGGACGTGATACTAAAGGTTGACTAGCCACTATTTCAACTTCTTGTTCTCCTTATGCAAGATAAAACACCCCAAAGAGTTGGACAATATGTTTTCCGTGCTTAAGCCTTGAGCCATGTCAAAAACATTCCTTCACCCTTTGGACTGGTTTAGGTCAAGCATTAGCTTGCACATAATCTCACAAATATCACCATCATATTCTTATTCAAATCACTCTGTGACTTACAGACCTTCTTGAGCCAATTCTGCATAGCTACATTCTAAATTTTCCCATACATCCAAGAAGTAAATGATTCTCCGACGTCCTTTTCTCTCATAGATCTCTACTTCTTCCTCAAAATACCAAACTCCATGATACCCAAGAAACCACCAACACCCATATCACTATCACAGAGATACATGGAGCACAACGAAAAAATATGAAATGTTGAAAGGGGTAGTGAAATTTCCATCCAACCCAGAGATATAAAGCCACCAATGCACAACACATGAAAGGAGGTAAGTATGACAGTACCAAAGATCATCGATAAGATATTCTTATCATAAATATAACACTTCCCATTAATAATCTTCAATTTCCAACACTTGTCTTTCATGTTTCTTACGTATAACCCTTAATCGATTTTGTCTATCAAATGAATGCAAACTATCGATGTCATAAATGACTAGTAAAGCCGGAGATGCCATATCCTCTTGTAAGTCACTGTGTTTTAACAAATTAAAGTAAGTTGTTATGAGCTTATCGACCTCTAAGTTAATCAACCAAATTAACTTTGGATAAATATATAGAAATCAAGATCTATATAAATTAGATTACTTTATTGTGTGATTTTAAGATTTCAAATTAAGATATTTCGAGCATAGCACCCATTAGTTTATGCCAACACACAATATTTGTAGATTATCGGTGGTTAGGATTTGATAAACTAAATTAATATATTTTCAACATAACAGCCACTAGGTTATACTACAACGTAATATTAAGATCTTAGCAGTCTCTAGGTTTCAACAAAAGAAAGAGAGAACTTAAAAATATAAATATTTTGAGATACAAAATCAATAGTATTTAACAAACAAAAGAAAGACATTGAATTGGATATCCTTATAGAAATCAAGACCGATATAAATTAGTTGAATTTTTTGTATGCATTTAAGATTTGGAATTAATATATTTCAAGCTTAGCCTGTTAGGTTATGCTACCACATAATATTTGGATACTACCTTGGTGGTTTTCAGATACTTCAATCTTAGTAGCTAGTAGCCTTTTCGACAACATATTATTTGGAGATTAAACTCGCTAGGGTTCAATAATTCATAGTTACGATATTTTACAATAGTTGACAAATTACAGGAAGATATTTATAACTTAGCTAGTGCTAGTTTAAACCATGACATAATATATGGAGGTTATGATCGATAGGATTAAAAAATTAAATTAAATTTTTTGAACTAAGTGGAGACTAGGTAGTTCCATAATATATTATTTCAATCATAGTGGTTTCTGTCATTTAACATGTTATTGAATGATATTTTGAGCTTAGCATCCACTAGATTATGACACAACATAATATTTGGTTCTTAGTGCTCACTAGGTTTAAACAAAAGAAATAAGATATTATTAGCTTGATTCACTGCTTTGGTGGGTTCGTGAAACATAATATTCACATCTTAATGGTGACTAGGATTTAGTAAATTTGAAAATAAATAAGATATTATTAGCTTATTTGCCGGTGGGTTTCGCCAAAACATAATATTCACATCTTAATGGTGACTAGGATTTAGTAAATTTGAATCAACATAGTTTGAGCTTAGTGGTCATTAGGTACTTAAATAATGTATTATTTTGATCTTCGCAGCCCACTAGGTTTTCCACAACATGTTATTTGCTGATTTCATCACTAGGGTTTAATAATTCATAATTAAGATATTTTGCAGACAACCAAAAAATTAGAGGTAGATATGAATAACTTTTCGGTGATAAACCCATAATATAATATTTTGAGTATAGTTTTCTCTCAACCTAACTAGTAAGAAAATTATATTTTGATATTATAAAATGATACATTATGCCACACCATAAATTTTTGGATCTTGGCGGTTACTAGGTTTTGTCAAAATAAAGTAGGATAATCCCATCTGAGAAGTTGCTAAGTTATAACAAGACATAAAATTTTGAGCAGAGAGATCTTAAGGATGCAAGAAAAATCATTAACATATTAGGATCTTAGCCACGACTATGATATGTCAAAACATAAAACTATTTGGAATTAAAGTAAAAGGGGGTTTTCCCAAATGACCCACATACTTGCACAAAAAATCCCTCATGGCTAGGTATTATAGTGAAATAAGAAGAGAACAATCTCGTATGCAACAAAAAACCAAAAACCAAAAAGTCCCAAACTAGACAAAGCCAAATTACATTTTATGGATATTCATGAGAGTAGTTACTTCATCCTTAGCATCAATAGTAGGCCTTCATTGAACCAAAGCATGTCCACTAACTTAATGTGTTCCAGAAGTCTTCATTGATTTTCATCCATGTCATGACCATGTGAATTTTCCATTCCTTGATAGTAGATATTGAGTGTAACATAATCTTTGATGGCCTCGTGGATCAAGAGAGATCTTTTCTAAATTCTCCTTGTGTTCGAATGCAGTGGGGAGCCCATTTTATCTGAAAGAGGAGAATAATGGTAAACCAAGGAGAGATCCTGCAACACATCTAGAATTTCCAAGTCCATGCTAACTTCCACACAAAAGGTGGGAGGGAAGTCACACATGCTTCTATGATCAAGTGATTTGAGATGGTTGTATCCATTACAATGTCAGTGGAGATGAGAGGAGAAGGCATAGAAGCATAAAAAAGAGGTCGACAATAATTCGATGTTGGGTTCGAAATTAGTTCGAGACCTTAGGAGAGTTCTCTGAGGTGTCCATAGGGTTATGATCCACCAGAGAAGATGAGGGAGACCTAAGAGTGAAATAACGAGGGCTAATGATCATGATGTCTGAATCAGAGTTGGAAGGGAGACGAAGGTGGTGGTGATGACAAAAATATAAGGAGATAGTTACTGAAGAGGAGTGGGAAATGATGTTGCTTTCCGGCTTAGAGGGGAAGCATGAGATTTATTTTTGGGAATCTTCCATTTTAAAGAGAAAATACAAAAGGCCTTGGTGTAGGAAAGGATCTTCATCTTCTCTAGCCAGTTTAAGGGACCTCTCAAGTGATTGAAATAGAAAATCCGTAAATTTTACCTTCGATCATGTCGTAGATACACAAGAATAAAAATCTAAGCTCCATCGATCACTTTGTAGCATCTCCAAAGAATGAAGTACCTCCTCAATTTCTCAACAACCTTATCCCAAGGTTTTGGAAGCAAGTCCTATTTATAGCCCGAGTGATACATTTTCATATTTTCAACAAGATACAGGAAATAATCCATTTCCTCCTAAAGTGAGTGTTGAAAGAAAATGTCTCCCTCCGTGGGGAGATCCGTTGCAGCTCTGCAATGGACTTTGTCAAAATAAGAAATTTAGTCTTTACCAATTTTACTCTTCCTTTCTTCTAGGTTTCCAACACACTGCATGTTACTCAGACCGAGTGACCAGACAACATTTCCATAAACGACGTAATACCACCATCATGTAAAATATTACATTTTTTGGTGTTATCCATAGTGAACAGGGATTTTTTTACAGTGATTGCCAAAGGCCTGATATAGATGATGCTTAAATAGAGGTTTCAAGTACCTTCATTCCAATCTTCAACTCATGTCTCACCACTTTCTAATTGAATTCTATCCAAATTAGTAATAGTAATTAATTGATCCCATCCATCACATGAACGCAATCTATGAATTTCATAAATTCCCTAAAAATCCTCAAATGTCTTATCCTCGACCACCGCCAAAAGAGGTTAATATTCTTCAACATAACCTAACAATGTTTAATCTTAGTTAATTTTCAGCCAACCCCAACATTAGTTAGTTAATAGTCTTTCAATTAATGCATTTAGTGGAGGTTTAAATTTTGAATGTTCTTGAAATTAGATGTATTTAGTTAATATATATTATAAAGGAAGAATCTGTCAAAAAAAATGAAGTAAGGTGAAATAACTAACATTGTTAGACATGATTTCATATAGTATATATTATCAGAAAAAAATCATAAAGAAATATCTTATTAGAATTTTTTTATTGACACTTCTATTTGTTACATTTATGTTCTCCAAGGTTGTTCATTCTAGACATGGAAATGAAGTGGGTAAGCATAGAGATGTTACAGGGAGAAAAAACAACAATTTTGATGGGAATTCATTTGCGAGATTTGGTAAGATGATTTCACAAAACACTTTTTGACTGGAATAAGATGGGGACAGTGTTTTCTTGAAAAACAATGCATCCCCATGAGTCCTCCCCATCCCGGGGTCTGATTTTTTCAATGAAGAGCAACTTGTTTAGTTCAAACCAAGATAAAATTAAATGTAGATACAATTACATGTACATGGAAAGAATAATATACTTATTGGGTTTGTGTTCTCTTACGGTACAATTTCATTCACAATTACAGGTATAATTACATGTACATGACAAGAATAATATACTTTTTCATCTTTTAACTAGCCTCGTGGATGTTAAAATTTATTCCAATATTGAACCCTTATGTGATTTCAGAATAGTGTGGGTATATATGCTAACTTGAATCAATATATTTTTGTTGTAGGTACGGTAGGGAGTTGTTTATTTATATTACTTCAAGCGTAGTGGTCACTTTCATTTAAAAAGTTACTGAATGATATTTTAAACTTAACATCTACTAGCTTATGACACAACATAATATTTGGATCTTCGTGGTCTCAGGGTTTTGACAAAAGAAAGTGAGATATTATTATGATTTTAGTGGTCACTGGGATTTAACAAATTAAATCAACCTAGTTTGAGCTTAGCAAACAAATGTATTTGAAGAATATAATATTTCGAGCTAAAGAGTCACTATCATTTAACAAGCTAAAGAAAGACATATTGATTTTAGTTTTTGCTAGTATCTCTAGTGTTAATCTTGAAATTAACTTCCTCCTGGTTATAGGATTGAATTGATATAACAAAAAAGGTATAGTAGTTTGGGATTGAAGTGAAATTTGTAACCTTTTTAAAAAAATTTACTTCTTGAATCAAGTGCGACTAAAGCATCATGGATGTTAGAAGTTCTTATGATTGAAAGGATTGAAAGATTTATTAATTACTAAAAAAATCCTTTTATTTTGTACTTATAATATTTTTTTGTTTGAATGAAAAAGTATTGAACATGTTTCTAAAATAGGCGGGTGTGTTTTAAACGTCCTAGATAAATTGCTTTCACAAAAAACACTTTGCTTACTTGTTGGTCCGAAAATCATCGCGCGGACGTATCTATGGATAAACGGCGGCTTAGCCCTCTTTGAGACAAAGAAAGCGAAACTCGGTTTATTGCTACTTCTACTAGCAGAACCTATGCAAGTCTCACAGATTCTCGCCTTCGGGGTTGGGATCTCATCCCAAGAGAGTGTTTCTAGGTCGCAAGAGAAAGGAATAAAAGGAGAAGAGAAAGAACAGATCCGAAGGAAGAAAAGAAATGAGTTCCAAAGCGGAAGGGTCAGAAGATTTATGCTTTGGGCTTGGTAGTAAACAGAGCCAAACCTACTTGCATAAATAAACAAAACAATACTGATAAACAAATGACGGAAAAGTAGATATGAATCCAACAGATTAAACACATACAGATCTAACGTAAGAAAGATCTAATGCATAACACAGCTATTGAGCACAAAGTCTGAATAATTGTATTATCGCTTTTTTCTCACAAGAAAGCTCAAAGTCTTTCTCTCCTCACTTCTATTTCTATCTGAAAAATGTTCACCCGAATACAACAAGTATTCTTGTATTTATAGAAGATGAGAGAGAGAGAAGGCAAAATGGAGCCAACCACTTATCTACAAGATATTTACAAAATATCTAAAGTCATGTTGACTTTTACATTTTTGAGTGGATGACATCATCCCATGATGCAACATGGATGATGTCATCGTTGGCACCAACATACTTGAGATATTGCGAAAAGAAAGTCGGAGAATAGCGAGAGGAAGAAGAAGAAGAGGAAGAAGAAGAAGCTAGTCATCATCATCGTCCTGCGGCCGAAAAGGGGTCGCCTGCTTCTGATGCTGCTCAGGAGATGAGATGTGGAACTGAGCGCGGTATTCCAAGAACTTGCTGATCATTGACCCGAACCGATCTCGTGATGGATCCTCGTGCCGATCACCGACATTTCGCAAGTTTCCCGCTTCTTCTACAAGCTTTTCGGGAAGTTTGGAATAATCTTTCTCCGCCTCAATCAGAAACCGATGAAGTCCCCGCAAGCCGCCAAGTTATTGATGGATTCGTATCAAACGTGACTTTCGCCCTGCTCTCGAGAAGCTAACTCCTGAAAATCCGGATAGTATCATCACCGCTTTTAAGGTGAGGGAAGGAGTGAGCAACCCGGATTCATGGATAAAACAATTTTCTCCATTTGATACATCGCATCCGTGGCCTCTTCCTTCACCTTATCTATTTTTTCTAACACAAACTCAAGCTGATCTATCCGATAGTCCAGAGTGGACATAGTCTTGCTGAGGGTCCTTGGGTGACCGAATACTCGAACTTGACCAAATCTTCGATCAACAAATAACATCCGTTGGAAGGCCTCGTGTTGGAGTCTAGCGTTTTCTAACTCTTCCGATATCGGGATCGCTAATGCTTGAGCTCCTTATTCGCCTTTTCAATGTTCAGGATAAGTTTCGATATATTCGGCGATTACCTTTTCGCTATCTTTGAGAATCGACTTCTCCAAGCAGTAAACAACCATGCCCCGCTCACCGATCTTTGAATATTCATTGATCTTGTCCCGACCGAGCAGCACTCAGAGTCTCGGCGGCAGCCAGGAGGTGCACTTCCCATCTTCTCGTAAGGCCCAAGTGTATTTATTCTGCTCTTTCAAAGCAGCCTTTTTCTTCTTTGGCTTCTTCAAGCTTTTCACAAAGTGCATCAATCGCGAACGAGCTTCCCCGGAGACTTTCGAGGACGCCCCCATCGTGACTTGGGTCACCGTGAAATCTGGCCGGAGACAGATCTCTTTTTTGGTGGGATCGGGGTAAGCTATTTCCAGACTCTCTCACCGCAGCGCTTTTTGAGAAGCGTGTAACCGGCTTGTGCTTCTTTGCTCCTTTAGCCGGAATAACCGAAAAGTCCATCGGAGCGATGGGGACTTTCCTCTTTGGCTGGCTCAGCTGCTGAGAGATCCAAGCTGGTCCTATTGAAGAAGGACCAGAGACAGAGGGGGAGGCAAAGCAAAAGAGAAGAGGGGAAGAACGTGGAGACACGCGCGGCGGTGGCATTGAAAGAATAGCCAGAGGTGTCCACGGGAGGAAGGGAAACCGGGGCTGCAGAAGACATAGGAAGGGAAGGGAGCCCGGAAAGGAGAGAAGAAATGGAAGGAGACAAATCAGCAAGAGAGGAGAAGATGGATGAAGAGGCAGGGGAAAGGGTAGAAGAAGGGGGAGAGGACACAACCAAAGGAGTGGTTGCTGACACCTTGGGAAGGAGAGGAAGAGAAGAAGAAGGGACTGAAGGAACCTCCGTAGTCGTGAAGCAACGCCGACATCCCGAGTGGATGGGCCTTCGAACGCCCTCCATGAACTCCTCTTCCAAAGTTATGACTTGTTCAGCTCCGAGGGAAGAGGACTTTCGTGGGCTTCCTCCCGATCGGTGCTTGATTCACCATCGCACCCTTGCCTTTAGCCGCTTCTTTGATCTGGAGGCGCATTACCCAAAGGAGAAGTTATAAAATCTACGCCGAGGTAGATCAATCCATTCATACGGCACCAGAGCTGCGTTCTCCGCATGTTTTTGACCTCTCTCCTCAATTGTCTGAGGAGCCTTGCTTCTATCAATGGCCGGGAAGGGCCAATTGTCCCCATCTGTGTTATTATACACCTTGTCTACTTCATCTTCCGAAGTTTGGAAGCCTTTGGGGACGATGGCCACTCCATACTGAATAATTTCTGCCAATGCTAAGCGGGAGTGATCCTGTCTCCTGAGTGCCACCTCATGGATGACGTCAATGTAAATGTCCTCAATTTGAGGGACATGGATAGGATCAAGCTTAGCCCTTGGCAAGCAGCCTCTTGGGTCGAATGTAGGCCTTGCTGGGAAATCATGCTTTAGATTGAGCAATTCTAGCTCGGCAAACATCTCCTTCGCCTTGTGATAGCTGGAACAAGTGTATCGGCCTACTGTGAGGGGGAAAGGAGTTCCACCCTTCTTTCTCTTCTGGCACTTCTCATGATATGTGACCAGCTGCCTTGACAATTCCAATAGAACCACTTTGGTCCAAAGATACCTTGGCAACCTAGTGGGCTCGCCAAGAAGTTAACCGCCTCGATAGGTGAATGTGGGAAATTGGGTGAACAAGGCCCCCACTTTTCCACAAAGCAGTAAACAAGATTCTTAATTGTGCGGCCATGAGTCAACTTTGGTCGCAGCATGCATATAATTTGGTAGAAGAAAGCATCATTGATTTTTGAAAAGTGTTGGATGCTATTCTCCAGCTTTAGCTCTGGGTAGTATTCATATATCTTGGCCTGAGGCCAAGTTCCACTTCGGTGCAGCCCTGGATAGTCCCTTTCAGACGCTGCAGCATACACTACGTAGGAGTTCATATGAAACACTCCTGTTGTGGCAAACCGTCAGAATGCCGTAAATGGCGCGCTTATTATTTCCCCCCACAGGCGCCGATCGGGCAAATTTTTGTTCATCGCTCTGTGTACCGCAAAGATCCATTTATGGAAGTAGTGGGGCTCAAAGCCCAAGACTCTCGTCAGAAAGTGATGGTGTCACTGAGTTCTTCGGAGAAGTCGCTTCGGTGGATAGTCTGGGGCCACCGGGTCACTACCTTCTTATTTTTGAGGTAGACTTCATTCATTAATTGCATGCATAGGTCCTCATTGCCCTCCCAGGTCTGACACATTCTTCTTGGGTAACGGCCACGAAGCTTTGGTGATGAGGGATGCCAAGAATCTTTTCAAAATGGCGAGTGGTGAGGTCAATGACCACTTCTCCTTACTATTTTCGACACACCGGTGTCCTTGTTGTAAGATGGGCAACCACCATTATGAACTCATTATTAATATACTGACTCGAATCCCACCGCGAAATGTAGAGCACTACCCATCAATTTATCCATCCAGGGCTTTTGTTACTTTCTCGAGTTCTCACCTGCACTGGCCCATGTCAATGTGGCCTGGGCCTGTAATCTCTCGACATCCATATTGCATTCCGCCCGAGATTCGGCATTCTAACCCTTTCGTACTTATACTTCATTTCTTCCTCTCGTTAGCTTAGCTTTTCCTCTGGTTTGGCGGGTCTCTGCTTGAGGTAGACATGTGTTCTTCAAGGCTTATCTCGATGATCTCGCACGTAGGAGGAGTGAAACCCAATCCAAGAAGCTTGAATTAGTCATTTGATTTTCAATGGGAACGCTAGCAGTAAGAAAGAGTTAGAACTTTTAAGGCCTGGGCGCAGGCGCATGGAAAATGTATATAACAGTCATTTGAAAAGACAAGGCGCACAGAAAAGGACGCAACAGAGGTAAAATTGCGCCAAAGGCGCATGGCGCATGGATGAAGCAGATCGCATTTTATAAGGGCGCACAGAAATGCATGCTACATTGATATTTGGTGCGCCTCTTTCGCGCATGGGCAGATTTTGCGACATGGGAAAAAGACGCGCCAAAGGGATGAAGGAGGCGCGGGTTTTGAGCGCGTTACAGGCCGAAAGGGTGCGCCTAAGAGCGCATGATTTTTAACTGCAGCAAGATGGGTAGACGCGCCGAGGGGCGCGACTGTCTTCATTGCAACATGACGCAACAGTGCGCCATGGAGAACACTTTAATCATTTAGTCGTTTTTCAACTCAATCTTCCACCCGAAAGGAGGCTTGGTATGACAAGGTTTTTATAAGGAGGATCCAGATGGCGCTGATGCGAAACCACCCCCCTTTTTCCAACAAATCCGGAAAGAGGAAAGGAGTAGGAAAAGAAGAAACCGACAGGACAGGGGAGAAACAAGCCCAACAAGGCCGGCTAGCCATTAAAGAGAGACTCATGCAAGCAACAAAAAACTCCGCTTAAAGAAATAAGCTCAACGAGAGAAAACATGTACTCAAGAACGTGAAAGCTTTCAAAAAAAACCAGAGAACCACCTACCTCGAATATATATCGAAAATTTGTGGCGAGTGGGTCCACAGAGCAATGACGGCGACAGGGCAGAGCTGACAAATCCAGAGCGATCACGTGCTTGTCAAAATGGAATGAAAATGACAGGGCGGGCACCGTTATATATAACAAAACTTTGTCATAAATGCGCCACCCACTATTTGAAAAGGCGCGCGAAAACGACTGTCGACAGAGGAAAGCATGCGCCCTTTGGCGCATGGAAGTAACTGACAACAGGAGAATGGGTGCGACTTTTGCGCATAAAACGAGTTGTCGACATGAATTTATGTGCGCCCTTGGGCGCACCAAAACGTGGTGTAACAAGGAAAATACATGCGCCTTTTGGCGCATGGAAAAGAGGCGCGACAAATGATATGTCAACATCGAGGCGCATGCGCCTCGGCGCACGCAAATAAGGCTTAACATGCTTTGGCGCACCGAAAGACGTGTTGACATGGGAAACCATGCGCCAAAGGCTTTTTAAAGGGGCGCACCAAAACGTGGTGTTACAGTGCAAATCCATGCGCCCAGCCAAAAAGGCTCAAAAAGACTAAGTTCGAAAGCTAGATTTCCCGAGAAGGAATTTTAAATCGTTTCGAACGCGAGGGATCCCTATCGAGGATCAAGACAAAATTTTCAGATGGTTATCGGTGTGAAATTGCCCTTGTCAATTTTACGGGATAACAAACTGCTCCTCCCGGGACTATCCTTGAGTAAACTCAGGGGTAGAGAATCCCAGATCACATGTGCCTATCCATTGGGTACGGAGTCAAAAACAAGGGGGACCGGAGGGAGAACAAAGGAAACACACAACAAACGAAAGCAAACACGCGATTTAAAGCAAACACACAACCAAAATAAATCAGACAAAGAAGAGAGCAAGCTCTACTTCCGAAGATCTTGAGATGTTGCCCGCTGTAGGGAAGCGGGAGTTCAGCTCCATCCAGATACGAGAGATAGAAACTATTCTCTCCATTGAGTTGTTTGATTTTGAAGGGCCCTCTCCACAAGGAGTCAAACTTTCCATGCATACCCTTTGGCTCTCTTCGCTTGTCCCAGAGAAGAACAAGATCTCCCACTTCAAAATCCTCTCGCTTGGCCTTCTTGTCGAAAAGCTTCTTCACGTGATTCTGATGTTCAGTGATCCTGTCGACCACCCTTACTCTCTTTTCTTCAAGTTCCGCAAGGTACATGATTCTCTTCTCTAGAGAACTTTGAAAAGTTTCATCTTCGATAGCTTGTGCAAGCGAAGAGCAGAAGTTCCACTGAAATGGGAAGCTCGGCATCGTTGCCATATAACACTTGAAAAGGTGACATGCCGAGAGATCTCTCGGGAGTAATACGGTCTGCCCACAAAGCGTCGTACAAAGCCTTGTGCCACATTCGCTGGTTTGATTCCACCAACTTCCGTATAATGGTCACTAGGTTCTTATTGCTGGATTCCGCCTGACCATTTCCTTGCGGGTAGTAATCCAAGCATGGGCTAAAGTTATTCCATATTCATAACAAAACTAATAACTTCTGGGAGGAGAAGTTAGAAGCATTATCAAGAACCCATTTTGTTTCGGGATGCCGAACTCGACAATGATATTTTCTTGATAAAACCGCAAACCACCTCTAAGTGGCATGCTTAATCGGTATGGCTTCCACCCACTTGGTGAAGTAATCGGGTCAAGGACATAGCTATGTCCGCACTCGATCGGGGATTGAGTGCGCCAATAAAATCGATTCCCCACCGCTTGAATGGCTCATTGATAATAACCGCCTTAGGGGAAAGGCAACAATTTGGGCTTACCAACAAACCGCCAAGCAAGGCTCGATTTCGCTACCTGTGTAATGATCTTGAAAGAGCGCCGCCAATAGTACCGGCTCGAATGATCTTATGTGCCGTCACTAAGAAGAAAATGGCCTCCACAGCCGAGTCAGAAAACTTTCCAAAGCAGTTTTACTTGCTGGGCTTGTCAACACATCGCAGTAAAGATACCATCTATCCCACGCTTATATAAACCGTCATCCCGATAACATACTTGGCCGCTTCCGAGCTTTATAAAGACGCTTCTCCTTTCGATTCAGTGCACCGGGCATTCGCCGTAGGTGAGGAAGAAAGCAATGTCGGAGTACCATTCGTCACAAGTTGCCACAAACAGAACCAGAGGTAGAGAAACAGGCCCTTCCAGAAGGCTTTGCGCTTCGTTGGTACGATTTTCTCTTTCATCAGGATTTTCTGAACCCTTGTTCTCAGCCATTAGCTGACACAGGCCTTTGCCCCTCACCAGCTTGGTGGGTTTAATATCTAGGTCATATTCCTGGACCTTTGCGATCCAATTCCCTCTCACACTTCCCAACTCTTGTTGAGTTAGAATTGATTTCACCGCTGTGTCGGGGACCAGCACCACCGTATGCGAGTTCAGAATGTAATACCTGAAACTCTTCACCGCTTTAACGACGGCAAAGGCGTGCTTTTCCAATTGAGTCATTTTCAACTCGTGAGGCTTGAGAGGAGAACTCATGAATGCGATTGGAGATTCAATATCCTCCGAGTTCTTTTGCATCAGGATTGCGTAAAACAAGATGTCTCGGAGGCGTAACTATACATAATGAAGTCTTTGGAGAAATCCGACATACCAGACCGTGCATGAGCAACAGAAGTTTTTATCTCCTCAAACGATCTTTTCCCTTCTTCACTCCATCTGAAAGTTGGTGTTCCCTTCATCATGTTCAAAATGTGGCGAGTCTTCTCAGCAAAGTCAGGGACAAAACGCCTAAGAAAATTCACCTTTCCGAAGAAAGAATGAACACCGGTCTTGCTTGTGGGCAGAGTAAGGCTCTGAATAGCCTTGACCCTTTCGGCATCAATCTTTGTTCCTTCTTTGCTAACCACATGGCCTAGCAATTTCCCTTCCGTGACCCCGAAAACAGACTTTTTTGGGTTAAGGGAAATTCCGTGTTCTCGGCATCTGGCCAATACCTGTTCCAAATGATCATAATGATCACTTCGTCGTTTGGAGAACACGGTTAAGTCATCTAGATAAACTACAATGACCTTTCCCATCATGCCTTTGAAAGCAAAGTCCATGGCTCGCTGAAAAGTGGCACCAGCGTTGGTTAGGCCGAAAGGCATCCTGCTATAGGCAAACGTACCCCACGGAGTAGTGAATGCTGTTTTGAATTGATCTTCAGGCGAGACTTCAATCTGATTATAGCCCGAAAACCATCAAGCATGACAAGATTTCGATCCAAACACCGCTGCGTAACTTGATCCATTATGGGAAGAGGGTAGTTGTCTTTCAAATAAGCTTGATTTAAGTTTCTAAATCTACGCAGATGCGTATTTCACCGCTTTTTTTTGTGATCGGCACAATGTTCGCCACCCAAGTGTGTGATGGATAGGGAAGATGATTCTCTTGGCCCAAGATCTTCCGAATTTCGGCTTGAATAGTGCCCGAAATCTTGGGATTATAATGCCTTTGCTTCGACTAAGGCTTTGGCATCTTCTTTTAGCGGTATATCATGCCGAACGCCCTTGGCTTCAAGGACTTTAAATCGGCATAGACCATGCCAATACATCCATATATTTCTTCAAAGAACTTGACAAACTTTCGCTTTTCTCCAAAGCGCAAAGATTTGCCAATGTTCACTTAATCATGGATGTGCCTCTCAACCCATATTGATCGGTTCACTCGGAGATGAGCCAGATCATCCCGCCTCTTCTTTTTACAAAACGGTCGTGCTCACAAACAAGCTGCCCAGAGAAACCAAGCCCTTCGGAATTTTATTTCCTTTGAGCTGACATATGCCATCGCTTCTCTTTTGATTCATGATTTTGGCCGTTGATTGATTCACGCACGTAGAGGTGGATCCTTCAAAATACAACTCATCAAAGTTTTTCGCTTTTTCTAGAAAGGCAATGAGATGATTATCATCGTTGAATACTTGCCAATGCCGAGAGTTGTTCCGCACGCTGGACGGAAAACCACTTCAATGGTGTATTTGTTCGTTTTCAAACCCGGGTAAAAGTGGAGCATGAGAGATGCCAAAACAAACCAACGAATCAGCCATGTCATTTTGGGCCCTCGAATGGCCTCTATTGAAAAAGCGCCAAATTCCTCAATGCTGTCCCATACCGCATTACAGTAGTGTCGAGCCTTTCATTTTTCACTTGGTAAATCCTTTTGACCTGATTTACAACTAGCTCGGCATCACCTTGACTTTCAGATTTTTTATTCCTCTTTCTTTTGCAGCTTGCATACCGAGAGTAATGTAGATTCGTATCAAGCAAAGATTATTAGTGTTGAAAACTGCAATTTGAAAGAAAGAGGAATTACCTCCTCCTCGGGAGATATCAAGACAACTCCAGCCGCCACATCCACTAGTCGCAAGCACTGCCATCAAATTGCAAGGTCCAGATCTTATTACAATCCTTTTCCCGAACAAAACGCCCTTTCAGTATCCGCCCGGTGGATAAGAAGTAATTCCCAACCCCGATGATTCGAAAAGAATTTGGGCTTTTGGGTCTTCGTGAGCTAGTGACCAAGTATTTCTTTGGGATTCCGGCCCAAAGTTTGCATTACGCCTTTGATCGGGATTCTAGCTTGGGACCACCCATGTGAATTTCTCCACCAACTTCGCCGCAAAAGCTCCTTCCCAACAGATTCCATAGGTGCCGGAATGTCGCCGACAAGGACGGTCATCTTTACTCTTTATCCGGGAAGGCCGCAAACGCAAATCGCGCGCTTTTGATTTGGCCAATCAATGGCACTTGCTTGGTCTCCAATGAATAAGATCCGCCGAATGGTTTGGTAAGAGTGAGGCCCAAAGCATGGGCGACTTTTTGCCGGCATGACGTTATCGGAAGCTCCGAATCAATTATACGCTTGCTCAACTTATGGCCATTGATTAGAGAGAGAGATAGAAAGGTTCTATTTTGCTCGATGCGGATGTCAAGCAACATTTATATGGGATTCAGGGGAGTGGAAAGGATTCCTTTGGGGAAACTCGTTTGGGATGAAACAACTTGACTGGATGTATTTGGTCAATCTTACAAGTTGTTCGGGGTTTGATCAAGGTACTCACTTTTCTGACATTTGGATCTTGGTCTTTTTTGCATGATCTATAATATCAAACACGGCCAAGGGTCATGCGTTGGTGAGGGAATGAGTCCTTCACTTCGCGGTGGTGGAATGGGATTACCGATCTTAGTAGGAACTCGAGGGGCCGACTTGGAGGAGAGATGGGCGGAAAAGACTTCTTAGCAAAAGACTTAACAGGAATTGAGTAGGAAGAGGATTACCTCTTCTAAAGAATGGTGGAGGTGCGTTTGACGCGACCTTCTCCTTCTCGACGTGGGTAGCAACTTCCGCCTCTTTTCCTCATGAGCGGGTGAAAAAGATATGATTGTCCGCTTGCGTAGCCCCGAGTACTCTCTTCTTCGCCGATTCATCCTCACAAACTCCATATATCCAATAGTAGAGTCGCCACCGGCTCACCGACATCTTGATCATCTTCGTCTTGAAACGAAGGTTCTTCATAATACTGCTCTTCTTCTTCAACTTCGGCCAAAGCATTGACCGGAGGAGCTTCAAGCGCCAACCGTGGAGCAGTCGCAGGTAGACGCGGCCTTTGTGAAGCATGGTTAGGAACAAAACTCCTTCTTGGAACATCCCGGTATGAGGAACTAGGAGCCTGGGCCAACTGCTTCTTCAATGCGAGCAAATCATTCGCCATTTTTTGGAATGCTGGGTCAGACGAAGTGGTGGGTGAAGGGCCCAAGGACTTAGGCTTTGATGATTCCTTTTTCAATTCGCCAGATATTATCAAATTGTCTTCTATCCGGATGGCAGCGGCCTGAGCGAGAGGTAGAGTAGCCACTCGCTCTTGAAGGAGCAAGAAGCTGACTTTTGAGCTCATGGCGTTCATGAAGAAACACTTCTGATTCTCCGGCGTTGGAAGCATGGCAGTAGGGACACGGTTGATTAGAGCATTGAACCGGGCGATAAAATCGCGCATGGTCTCGTTTGCCTCCTTCTTCAGATGAGTGATTCGTGATAATAAAGTGAACGCATCTTCTGAGGGCTTATACCTGTCTTCAAAAGCGTCCCGCAAAGTTGCCCAACTGGTGATAGATCCGGCCGGCAAATGCTGAAACCATTCAGCTGCAGGCCCTTGTAGGGTTTCCAGAAAAAGGCGAACTGACACATCTTCATGAGTCACGTCCAAGATACTGCATGACATAATGAAAGCAGATATGTGGGAATCCGTGCTTTGATTTCCGCTCCCGTCGAATTTAGGAAAATTCTTTCGATTTCCGTGAGGGAGTGCGTGAACTGGATGTGGCAGTGCGAGAGGGCCCATAGCATTTCCCCATGGTACCGCCATTTGAAAAGCTGGAAAAAGCACACGAGCTGGAAGGGTGGTTCCACTGAGCAGCAAGGCACTACAAAGGGATGTAGATGCTTCTGGTAACAGACCTTTTCTTTGTGAAGGTGAGACACTCCTGGATGACCGGCTAGCTGAGCTTAGCGCTGAAAAACGTGCCGGTGTTACGCTGAACAGGCTCTCCGGCGATCGAAAGTAGGATCAGCTTCTCCTCGGGCTCTCTCTCGCGCGTAAAAGGTTCACTCGCCAGTTGTACCTTTCAGATCTGCAATATTACAACACAGATTTAAACTTTATTTTTGGGTGTACTGCTGATTTTCTCGGTTTTTCCGACAAAACCAGCAAAGACGCACTTTTCTCGATATTAAAAATTATCCTCTTCGTAAACCGATCATGTTAAATGACAGATGATGAAAATGAGGATAAGATGGTGGGGAAGATAGTAAGCTGATTTTCGGATCTGATTTGGACTTTTTCGAGGGTTTCAAACTTTTTTAAAAAAACCAAAACTCGATCTACGGAAAAATAATGATTTCGTAAAAACTCAAATAACTAAAGATATGTAAAAAGCCCAGATCTATGACTCTCATAAGAAAAATTTTCGATTCGGGCACTTTTGCAAATTTTTTGGATTTTCAACAAAAAGCTCAGATTTGCAAACTGGCAGCAACCTGCTGATTTTTCCTGATTTTTTATCTTACTACCAAAGATAGATCCGACAGACCGTCTGCTCGCTCTCAGCCAAATGAGTCGCCAAAAAACTGTTGGTCCGAAAATCTGTCGCGCGGACAGATCTATGGATAAACGGGCCAACGGTGTTGCAGGGCTTAGCCCCTCTTTGAGACAAAAAGTTAAACCGGTTTATTGCTACTTCTACTAGCAGAACCTATGCAAGTCTCATGATTCTCGCCTTCGGGGTTGGGATCTCATCCCAAAGAGAGCGTTTTCTAGCCGCGAAGAGAAAGGAATAAAAGGAGAAGAGAAAGAACAGATCCGAAGGAAGAAAAGAAATGAGTTCCAAAGCGGAAGGGTCAGAAGATCTATGCTTTGGGCTTGGTAGTAAACAGAGCCAAACCTACTTGCATAAATAAACAAAACAATACTGATAAACAAATGACGGAAAAGTAGATATGAATCCAACAGATTAAACACATACGCATCTAACGTAAGAAAGATCTAATGCATAACACACAGCCTATTGAGCACAAAGTCCGAATAATTGTATTATGCGTTTTTTTCTCATACAAGAAAGCTCAAAGTCTTTCTCTCCTCACTTCTATTTCTATCTCAAAATGTTCACCGAATACAACAAGTATTCTTGTATTTATAGAAGATGAGAGAGAGAGAAGGCAAAATGGAGCCAACCACTTATCTACAAGATATTTACAAAATATCTAAAGTCATGTTGACTTTTACATTTTTGAGTGGATGACATCATCCCATGATGCAACATGGATGATGTCATCGCTGCACCAACATACTTGAGATATGCGAAAAGAAAGTCTGAGAATAGCGAGAGAGGAAGAAGAAGAAGAGGAAGAAGAAGCTAGTCATCATCATCGCCCCGCGGCCGAAAAGGGGTCGCCGCTTCGATGCCGCCAGAGATGAGATGTGGAATCGAGCGCAGTATTCCAAGAACTTGCCGATCATCGACCCGAACCGATCTCGTGATGGATCCTGTGCCGATCACCGACATTTCGCAAGTTTCCCGCTCTTCTACAAGCTTTTGGGAAGTTTGGAATAATCTTTCTCCGCCTCAATCAGAAACCGATGAAGTCCCCGCAAGCCAAGCAGGTTATTGATGGATTCGGTATCAAACGTGACTTCCGCCCTGCCTCGAGAAGCTAACTCCTCAAAATCCGGATAGTATCATCACTGTTTTAAGGTGAGGGAAGGAGTGAGCAACCCTGGATTCATGGATAAAACAATTTTCTCCATTTGATACATCGCATCCAGGGCCTCTTCCTTCACCTTATCTATTTTTTCTAACACAAACTCAAGCTGATCTATCCGATAGTCCAGAGTGGACATAGTCTTGCTGAGGGTCCTGGGTGACCGAATACTCGAACTTGACAAATCTTCGATCAACAATCGAACATCCGCTGGAAGGCCTCGTGTTGGAGTCTAGCGTTTTCTAACTCTTCCGATATCGGGACTGCTAATGCTTGGAGCTCCTTATTCGCCTTTTCAATGTTCAGTGGATAAGTCGATATATTCGGCGATTACCTTTTCGCTATCTTTGAGAATCGACTTCTCCAAGCGTAAACAACCATGCCCCCGCACCGATCTTTGAATATTCATTGATCTTGTCCCGACCGAGCACTCAGAGTCTCGGCGGTTGTGGGAGGTGCACTTCCCATCTTCTCGTAAGGCCCAAGTGTATTTATTCTGTTCTTTCAGCAGCCTTTTCTCTTCTTTGGCTTCTTGAAGCTTTTCACAAAGTGCATCAATCGCGGAACGAGCTTCCCCCTGGAGACTTTCAGAGGACGTCCCCATTGTGACTTGGGTCACTGTGAAATCTGCTGGAGACAGATCCTCTTTCTCTTTGGTGGGATCGGGGTAAGCTATTTCCAGGACTCTCTCACCTGCAGCGCTCTTTGAGAAGCGTGTAACCGGCTTGTGCTTCTTTGCTCCTTTAGCCGGAATAACCGAAAAGTCCATCGGAGCGATGGGGACTTTCCTCTTTGGCTGGCTCAGCTGCTGAGAGATCCAAGCTGGTCCTATTGAAGAAGGACCAGAGACAGAGGGGGAGGCAGCAACAGTAGAAGAGGGGAAGAACGTGGAGACACGCGGCGGTGGCATTGAAAGAATAGCCGCGGAGGTGTCCACGGGAGGAAGGGAAACCGGGGCTGCAGAAGACATAGGAAGGGAAGGGAGCCCGGAAAGGAGAGAAGAAATGGAAGGAGACAAATCAGCAAGAGAGGAGAAGATGGATGAAGAGGCAGGGGAAAGGGTAGAAGAAGGGGGAGAGGACACAACCAAAGGAGTGGTTGCTGACACCTGGGGAAGGAGAGGAAGAGAAGAAGAAGGGACAGAAGGAACCTCCGTAGTCGTAGCAACGCCGACATCCTGAGTGGATGGGCCTTCGGGAACGTCCTCCATGAACTCCTCTTCCAAAGTTATGACTTGTTCAGGCTCCGAGGGAAGAGGACTTTCAGGGGCTTCCTCCTGACTGGTGCTTGATTCACCTACTGCACCCTTGCCTTTTAGCTGCTTCTTTGATCTTGGAGGCGCATTACCCAAAGGAGAAGTTATAAAATCTACGCCGAGGTAGATCAATCCATTCATACGGCAGTGAGCTGCGTTCTCCGCATGGTTTTTTGACCCTCTCCTCAATTGTCTCGAGGAGCCTGCTTCTATCAATGGCCGGGAAGGGCCAATTGTCCCCATCTGTGTTATTATACACCTTGTCTACTTCATCTTCCGAAGTTTGGAAGCCTTTGGGGACGATGGCCACTCCATACTGAATAATTTCTGCCAATGCTAAGCGGGAGTGATCCTGTCTCCCGAGTGCCACCTCATGGATGACGCCAATGTAAATGTCCTCAATTTGAGGGACATGGATAGATCAAGCTTAGCCCTGGCAAGTTGCCTCTGGGTCGAATGTAGGCCTTGGCTGGGAAATCATGCTTTAGATTGAGCAATTCTAGCTCGGCAAACATCTCCTTCGCCTTGTGATAGCTGGAACAAGTGTATCGCCTCACTGTGAGGGGGAAAGGAGTTCCACCCTTCTTTTCTTCTCGCACTTCTCATGATATGTGACCACCGCCTTGACAATTCCAATAGAACCAGCTTTGGTCCAAAGATACCTTGGCAACCTAGTGGGCTCGCCAAGAAGTTAACCGCCTCGATAGGTGAATGTGGGAAATTGGGTGAACAAGGCCCCCACTTTTCCACAAAGCAGAAACAAGATTCTTAATTGTGCGGCCATGAGTCAACTTTGGTCGCAAAGATGCATATAATATGGTAGAAGAAAGCATCATTGATTTTTGAAAAGTGTTGATGCTATTCTCCAGCCTTTAGCTCGGGTAGTATTCATATATCTTGGCCTCGAGGCCAAGTTCCACTTCGGTGCAGCCCTCGGATAGTCCCTTTCGTGACGCCGCAAAGATACACTACGTAGGAGTTCATATGAAACACTCTGTTGTTGTGGCAAACCTGTCAGAAGCTGCCGTAAATGGCGCCGCTTATTATTTCCCCACAGGTTACCGATCGGGCAAATTTTTGTTCATCGCTCTGTGTACCGCAAAGATCCATTTATGGAAGTAGTGGGCGCTCAAAGCCCAAGACTCGCTCAGAAAGTGATGGTGTCACCGAAGTTCTTCGGAGAAGTCGCCTGTGGATAGTCCGGGGCCACCGGTCACTACCTTCTTATTTTTGAGGTAGACTTCATTCATTAATCGCATGCATAGGTCCTCATTGCCCTCCCAGGTCTTGGACACATTCTTCTTGGGTAACGGCCACGAAGCTTCGGTGATGAGGGATGCCAAGAATCTTTTCAAAATGGCGAGTGGTGAGGTCAATGACCACTTCTCCCTTACTATTTTCGACACACCTGGTGTCCTTGTTGTAAGATTGGGCAACCACCATTATGAACTCATTATTAATAGCTACTGATCGAATCCCACCGCGAAATGTAGAGCACTACCCATCAATTTATCCATCCAGTGGGCTTCTTGTTACTTTCTCGAGTTCTCACCTGCACTGGCCCATGTCAATGTGGCCCAGCCTGTAATCTCGACATCCATATTGCATTCCGCCTGAGATTCGGGCATTCTAACCCTTTGGTACTTATACTTCATTTCTTCCTCTGTTAGCTTAGCTTTTCCTCTTGGTTTGGCGGGTCTCTTGCTTGAGGTAGACATGTGTTCTTCAAGGCTTATCTGATGATCTGCACGTAGGAGGAGTGAAACCCAATCCAAGAAGCTTGAATTAGTCATTTGATTTTCAATGGGAACGCTAGCAGAAGAAAGAGTTAGAACTTTTAAGGCTCGGGGCGCAGGGCGCATGGAAAATGTATATAACAGGCTGAAAAGACAAGGCGCACAGGAAAAGGACGCAACAGAGGTAAAATTGGCGCCAAAGGCGCATGGCGCATGGATGAAGCAGACTGCATTTTATAGAAGGGCGCACAGGAAATGCATGCTACATTGATATTTGGTGCGCCCTTTGGCGCATGGGCAGATTTTGCGACATGGGAAAAAGACGCGCCAAAGGGATGAAGGAGGCGCGGGTTTTGAGCGCGTTACAGGCCGAAAGGGTGCGCCTAAGAGCGCATGATTTTTAACTGCAGCATGCTGGGTAGACGCGCCGAGGGGCGCGACTGTCTTCATTGCAACATGACGCAACAGTGCGCCATGGAGAACACTTTAATCATTTAGTCGTTTTTCAACTCAATCTTCCACCCGAAAGGAGGCTTGGTATGACAAGGTTTTTATAAGGAGGATCTCAGATGGCGCTGATGCGAAACCACCCCCCTTTTTCCAACAAATCCGGAAAGAGGAAAGGAGTAGGAAAAGAAGAAACCGACAGGACAGGGGAGAAACAAGCCCAACAAGGCCGGCTAGCCATTAAAGAGACATGACATGCAAGCAACAAAAATGCACTCCGCTTAAAGAAATAAGCTCGAACGAGAGAAAACACAGACCAAGAACGTGAAAGCTTTCAAAAACAAACCAGGAGAACCACCTACCTCGAATATATATCGAAAATTTGTGGCGAGTGGGTCCACAGAGCAATGACGGCGACAGGGCAGAGCTGACAAATCCAGAGCGATCACGTGCTTGTCAAAATGGAATGAAAATGACAGGGCGGGCACCGTTATATATAACAAAACTTTGTCATAAATGCGCCACCACTATTTGAAAAGGCGCGCGAAAACGACTGTCGACAGAGGAAAGCATGCGCCCTTTGGCGCATGGAAGTAACTGACAACAGGAGAATGGGTGCGACTTTTGCGCATAAAACGAGTTGTCGACATGAATTTATGTGCGCCCTTGGGCGCACCAAAACGTGGTGTAACAAGGAAAATACATGCGCCTTTTGGCGCATGGAAAAGAGGCGCGACAAATGATATGTCAACATCGAGGCGCATGCGCCTCGGCGCACGCAAATAAGGCTTAACATGCTTTGGCGCACCGAAAGACGTGTTGACATGGGAAACCATGCGCCAAAGGCTTTTTAAAGGGGCGCACCAAAACGTGGTGTTACAGTGCAAATCCATGCGCCTACCAAAAAGGCTCAAAAGACTAAGTTCGAAAGCTAGATTTCCGAGAAGGAATTTTAAATCGTTTAACGCGAGGATCCCTATCGAGGATCAAGACAAAAATTTTCTATAACACTTGACATATATGTTCTTGGACCAAACATATTCATTTTCTGAACATATGTTGTCTTGCAAAGGATTTGTAGAGGAAAATTTTGATTAAGGATTTACTCACCAATGTCAACATGTTTTTTAGTTAGTTGTTCAAAACAAGATTTTAACACTAGACAATGTGAGAAAGGATACAATTAATAATTGGACCATAAGAAATATCCTTAAAGATACTAAATAAAATTTTCTAAAAGATTTTGATAAATGTAATTAATTATTCATACCCCGAAAAAGGGTAATAAATGTGTGAATTATCTTGCCAAATTGGGGCTAAAGGTAGTAATTTTGAAGTGTGTTAGGGAGATGCTATCACCAATGTTATTAATATCATTAAGAAAATTAAGTAATGATATGTTGGTTGTTATTTTCCCTCATTGGGATGTCATCCTTGTACTTATGGTTAACAGGACCCTTCCCATGTGCAGGATATATGGTAGGATTTGTATTAATTTTTCTCTTGTAATTCATTTGGGCCATTTTTTCTTCCATTTTCAATCTCGATTGATTAAAACCATGTGAGGTGGTCATTTGAGAACCAATCTCATGAGATATGGTGGCATGAAGGAATACCCATCCATGTGGCACATTCAGAAAAATTGATGGGTTTAAGAATTTCATCTCAAAAATCACGGGGTCTGATCCTTATCTTGTGTTGGAGTTTGATCAAGCATGGAGCAATGACATCATGGTCATCCATGGAATGGAAACTCAGGTTTCGAGGATTTGATAGCATAGGATACTGGAATGAAGATGGAGGGATTAATAATATTAAAATATGTGCTTAGATGTAAGCACAAAATTGAGAATTTCTTCCGCATTAAAGAAATGGTTTACCTGTTGGTAGATGATATAGCTAGATTTTGCATCCTTGATATTTGGAATATGGTCTACCTCCACCTTATGAGGTACATTAATCTTGAAGTGAATTATAGAAAGATATTTACTCACCATCTCACTATGCTTAATATGTTTAGGAATAATATTGTTATGAGCCTTCCCTTTTTCTTGTTTATGTCACTCTCTGCATTGGTGAATGATTTTCAACAAGGAAAGATTGATACCCCGATACACCATGGACTAATTATTTTTCTTTTTAAGAATGGTAAACTGGTGGTGGAAAAGGAATTAGAGCCCAAATTTGGGGATTCAGATGAAAATTTTACTCTCATGAGACCATATGAAAAAACTAAGGATAAAGAAGAGTAACAAACATCGGGGAATGAAAATATTGGTATTGGACTCTGGAGCTCTCGATTGATATGAAATGGGAGTTGTCTAAAGGGAAAGATAGAGTGGAGCTAGGTTGGAATGTGGCTTTTGATAAAATTTCTCTCAGGCTGAGTCAACTGGAAATGGATATAGAGGCTTTAGTCAAAGTTGGAATGGATATGGGAAACAATTTCATGCATTGCATCGACGCCTCTAAGAGAATTTTCATCACCCAAAACTCTATTAGGGCTGATATGGTAGATATCAATTTTTTTTTGGAGTTATAAGGGTATGTGGTTAAGTTGGAGTAGGGACACAAAGCTCATAGGTATAATGTCCACCTCAGTAGCTCCAGATGAGGAAGAGTAGGTTCAAGACCACATCCCTATCACAAGTAAGAAATATGATAATATGAAAGGACAAGAGGAGTGCCAACCAGAGGAGTACAAATATTTGAATACTAACTAGTCCATTAGATCTTGGATATTTTATTTGACTTTTTGTGGACTATATCGTTTGGGATGTTTTCCCCTCCATGTTTTGTAATTTTTCCTTTTATTGATCTATTAGACTAGTTTGGGATAAGATGTTTTAGCCATTTTTTCCCTATTTCTTTTTTTTCACTCTTGATGATGCTCATGATGCATTCTATTGTAAGGTTTTTGGGTGCCTTAATCCTTTTATAAAGTATCCAATCATTATGTTCACATATATTTAATAAACCTTATTAATGGCAAGTTTTTTAATGACATTTTAAATTAAACAAGACAAAGCATTAAGTTCATCCCTCATGGATGGGATATGTACTAGTTGTGAAATCATGCTATATGTGCTAGTTGTATGATTATTTTCTTATAATTATGATTTTTATTAAATAGAATAAATCAATCTTGTAACAAGGCCGCATATTTGTCAAATCAATACTAACTAAAAATAAAGGAAAATATAAATAATTTTCATATTTTAAAAAATTATTTAAATAAATTACAAACATTATAAAGTTGAAAAGTTAATAGAAATTGATTATTTTGAGTGGTGGATTGAGGAGAAATTTTAAGTAAGATGTTTTGACCTTAGCGCCTGCAAAGGTAATCCAATACGTCCACAATATAAAATTTTGAGCTTATGGATTGCTAGCATTTAACAAGTCAAAGAATATTATTTTTATCTTAGTCTTTGCTAGTTTATGTGACACCATATTAGTTGGATATTATTGATTGATACGAATTAACAAAATAAATTAAGATATTGTCATCATAGAGCATACTAATTTATGCCACAAAAACATATTCCAATGTACAAAAACTATGTCCATTTTTTTGTATAAGGGTTAATATGGGGGTTTTGAAAGGACCCACATCCTTTTACAAAAAGTTCCTTAAGGCATAATATGACATTAAAGCATAGAAGAGAGAAATACCATATGTAGAAAAAGATAAATAGCTACATAGCCATGACATAAACAAAGAAAATTTACATTTTGTGAAATTTTTTGAGGATAGTTGTTGCTTCCATAGTAGCAACATCTTAAAGTTTCCTTGTTCCTCGAATTCTCCTTTCAGAAATCCATATTCATTCTTTTGTTCTCCAAAATCTGTTTGGTTCTTGTTCTCTTTCATTACCATTTTTTTTTCGCAAATAGGTCATTGTAATCCAACAATAACACATTCGATGGAAACTCATTCTTAACATGAATATCTTCTAAAATATTGTCATTAACAATGTCAACGATGTCGTAGCCATTGAGTTTTGTTGAGATAATGTGTAGCAGAGAGGGCTATTTGCGGATAACAATAAGGCCAAAAAAGAATATAAATTTTATAAAATACATCTTATCTTCTATTCATGCACACCACCATATCCATAAATTTATTCCAATATTCACTTTTTTATTGTGCAAATTGAGCCACCATCCACCCCAACAGGATTATTTTTCAAGACTCAACAAAACAATTTCTGGGAAGGTGTTTTTGGTTTTTAAATTTTTTGAAAATCTTCCTCTCATGTTATTATGTATTAAGTTGCACCATTTATCTGTCAAAATGTTCTCCATTCCATCATCTTTCACTGCTCTAACAAATGTTTACGATATTAAAAAATTATTTATTTGATAAACAAAACTACCTTTTACAAAATATTAAATAGAAAACTTTCTTTCATTTAATTATCTACAAAATCCCTACATGGATATAATCCCTAATAAGCTATGGAAAATTTTACATCGATATAATCCCTAATCAGCCATGGAAAATTTTACATGAATAAAATTTTGTAATTTTGGAGGGACTAAAGGTGAGAATGCATACCAATTTTTCACATGGAGAGGAAATTAAAATATTTCTAGAACTCGAGAACAAAATTTTGACACTTGCGATGATGAGATTTTTCTATTGATGAATAAGCTTATGCAATGACAAAGAGAATAGAAAGGAAAATGTTAAAAATATAAACTCAAAAACTATCTACTTATAGTGATATGTAAACAAATCCAACCACCAATTTTGTTGGCGTGTGAATTTAAGAGGGCACGCGTATGATTTTACATTTCTTTTCATTAAATGGCTGATTAATGGTTGACAACAATTACATGCTCCAAAAGGTGCACATATTTTGAATGACGCATGTACTTTTAAATGGCGAATTTTACATAGCTTGAATTAATGGATAATTAATGTTGAGGCAAACGACAACATTAATTATCATTTTTCCTTACAAAATGGTTATCATTAATACTACAAATAATTACTTATCTTTGTAATAAACGTCACATGTGGGTTGTATATTTAATATTTAACCATCAATTATTAATATAGATTTATATATAAATTATCAAAATTTACATCAATATATATTAAAAATAATGAAATTTATACAAAATAATTGGTATAAATAAACACTATTTTGTATTTTTAAAGGGAAGTGTTGAAAAATTACCATTACCCAAAAAATTATTTGATAGGTGATTTTTCGCACTTAACTGTGTGAATCAAGAGTCACACTTAGCGGTGCAAATCAAGACTCACACCTATAAGTGTGAGTTGATACTGACACTTAGAAGTGTGAGTCGATACTCATACTTAGCAATGTTAGTCGATACTTGCACCTAGAGTGCAATTCGATAGATGTGCGAATTTAGGCTCACACTTAGACGTGTGACCAATGACACTTAGATGTGTGAAAAATCACACTTGTAAGTGTGATCACTTGCACTCTCACACTACTTACAATATTTATAAATGACAATTCTAGATTTTTTAACTATGCTTAATATATCCAAATAAATTATTTATATAAATGTATATTAATATTGACAATCATCTTTTAAAAATATGAGTCACACATGCCAGTTCTATAAAATATTTGTGAATATGTTACATCTATAATCATGAAAAATTTCTAAACAATCATCAAATTTAATACCATTCAAGGAAATTTAGGGAAGGGATTTTTAATGTCAACATTTATTGATTTGAATAAGGTATGCATGAATAGTCATATATGTATGAAGACATATGTTTGTTTAAATGGAGAGATTGTAGAGTTGAGAGGAGCTTTGAATATTTTTGGGAGGGAAAGTGATGGAAGGGAAATCCCACCGAGATCGGTGTTTCAAGGTGGAAATCCTGAGGAAGGGGAAATAGTTGGGATTGTGGATCAAGGGGGAGGAACACCCTGCTAAACCTACCGAGTCATGGTCGAATAAAGTGAGAAATGATGGATTGGCCTCAAAATCCTAGAAGTTATTTCTCCAAGTGGTTAAGGAGGCTTCTGGATGCACCTTAGAAATTCCTGATACGCTTCTGCAACACACTACTGAAAAGCTAAACAATTCATTGGTAGGGAAGTTGGTTGGTGGTAGACCCAATATTGATGTTGTTAGAAGATGGGAAAAACTGAAATGGATTCCTTTAGGTCATTTAGAGGTAAGTTCTCTTTCTAATGGATTTTTTCTTTTTAGGTTCAATAACCATGAGGATATGTAGAAGGTACTGGAAGAAGGACCCTGGTTTTGGGGAAAATCTGGGTGGTATCTTAGGAAGTGGGAACCTACTTTCAATCTGGAAAAGGAAAATTTGAACCAATTCCCTATTTGGATACGCCTTCCCAACTTACCTTTGGAATTTTGGCACGAAGACATTGTCAAAGGCATAGCGAACTCCCTGGGCTCTTTGGTCATTATTGATAATGCTACCAGGAAAATGACTAGGCTTATCTATGCTCATTTTTGTATTTATATTGTCACGATAAGGATATTCCCAACAACATTAGACTAAATTCATGTCTTGGGACTTGGGAGAAAAATATTGAAATGGAAATCTCTCTTGTAAAATTCTCCAAGTGTAATGGATGGGGTCATACGACCCAGAACTACAAGTTCAAGGTATCTAAACTTTATATTCTGTGCCAGGAATGGAAGGTAAGGGGGAAAAAGGGAAAGGTCTGATGCAAAGTGTAGCAGATCACAAGAAAGATTTCTCTAAAGAATCTGAAAAAATTTCTACTCCTTTGAGAATAAAGGAGAAGGAAGTAAGTGAAACTCCTACTAAATCTGCCATGGAAAAGGAGGAGGATGGCTTCACCCTTGTGGTAAATAGAAGGAAATCAAATTTTTGTCTTGGTCAGACTCTAAGTTAGGGGAAAAATGGAAGCTCCTGTTAAGGACTTCATGAAGGGTAGGAAGATAGAGATTTTTTCCTCAAAAGTGAATGAGGAAGCTCTCATGGAACTGGCAAAGATTGATCACAAGTTAAAGGATGTTGGGAAGTTGGGGACTTAGGTTTGGAGGAACCTGTTAAGGAACAGAGTAAGGGGGAAGATCCTGAGGGGCAGAAGGTTAGTAGGGTCCCCCTTGCGGTGAGGAGTTGAATGGAAGTAATCTCGGTGATCTTTCAATGGAAGAAATGACGAATATCAATTTGTCCCCCTCAAATTGATGGAAGAAAAGAAAGAAGAAATTACGCCAGGAAACAAAGGATCTCCCAGGGAAAAAACCCCCTCATGGAAAAAGAAAGGCAGACTCAAAAGGAAAAAAGGGGAGAGTTATTTATCCTCTCCTAATTTTTAGGAGTTTGAGAATCCTATAAATGTGGAAGTGGCCACTAGCAAACAGGGTAGGCCTAGAAAATTTGAATCAAGGAAAAAAACCCAAAAGGAAATAGATTCAGGGAAACAGATGTGCCTAGACCAAAAGGTCTTTAAGAAAAACAAACCTAATCTACGGAAATGAATTGCATCTCATGGAATGGTAGAGGGATAAATAACCCAGTGAAATGGAGGATTCTAAAAGATATGATTGAAAGACAAAAAATAGATGTGTTAGTTATACAAGAGACTAAAATGAAAGAAGATCTTTTTTTAAGCTCCTACAAGTCTTTTTGGAATAATTCTAAAGTTTTTGTTGTTAGTTCAAAAGGTGCCTCTGGAGGCTTAGTTGTGATGTGGAATCCAACGCGCTATGAAGGAACTCTCCTGGTCAAAAGAGATAATCATATGGTGGTGATGATGCGGGATCTGGAAAATAGAAATATTTGGGTCCTATCTAATATTTATGCTCCCACCCTTCATAAGGAAAGGAAAATTCTTTGGCATCACTTGATGTCCTTTAATCATTCCATCAAAGGATCTAGATGGATTGTCTTAGGGGATTTCAATACCCCTTGGACCTCGAGGAAAAAAGGTGGTTCTAAGGATTTTACTATTGGAATGGAGGACTTCAATGACTTTATTGCTTCTTCACAGCTCCATGATATTGATCTTAAAGGAAGCAATTTTACTTGGTCTAATAGAAGAATTGGTTCCCATCTTATCCAAGTAAGATTAGATAGGGTTCTTGTTTTGGAGGAGTGGTTATCCTAGGATATCTCTCTCTTTTCTCTTCCCTGGATAGGATCTGATCATAATCCTATTCTCTTACAAATCAAGAATCCATCTAGAAGAAGAACGCCTTTCTATTTTGAGAAGATGTGGCTCCAAGAATGAAGACTTGTATGACCTCATTATGGAATGGTGGAAACTGAAGGTTAAAGGAACAACTATGTATAGACTCTCTAAAAAACTCCAGTATGTCAAAGGCCAACTAAAAGACTGGAATAAAAAAGTTTTGGAAATATCTTTCAGAAGAAAGTGGATATCCAAGTTGGTCTACAGAACTTTCAAAGACAGGAAGAGAGTCGAAATATGAGATGGATGTTGAGGATTATGAAAAGGAAAGGTCCCTGCTGGTGGAATACCATAACATTTTGAGCAAAGAGGAAATCTTCTGGAGGCAAAAATCTCGAAATTACCTGGCTCAAGGAAGGGGATAAAAACACAAGATTCTTTCACTTGTCCACCTTGAAACGTAGAGGGTTCAATAAAATAAATAAAATTAGAAATGAAGAGGGTGTTATGGTGGAAGAAAAAGAAGAAATATCTGAAGAAGCTATCTCCTTCCGTAACTCTTGACTAATAACAATATGCCAAATTTGAGTAAGGAGCAAGAATTTTTAAAGTGCATTCCCCACTGCTAGTTTTTGAGGAAGATAATCTGATGCTCTTAGTGATCCCTTCAATGGAGGAAGTGGAATTCACAGTCAAACATCTTAACCCTGACAAGGCTCCTGGTCTGGATGGCTTCCAAGCCTTTTTCTTTCAGCACTTTTGGGATATTATTAAAAAAGATGTTTTTGAGGTGGTGAAGGAATTTTTAGGAAGAGAGTTATGTTGAAAGACATGAACTACACCTTTCTTTCTCTGATTCTGAAATGTGGTAATGCTATGGAATTAAAAGATTTCAGACCTATAAGTCTCTGCAACACATCCTATAAAATATGCACCAAAATCTTGGCTCTTCGCCTGCAGTTGTTGCTCCCCTCTATCATTTCTGATCAACAAGGGGTTTCGTCATTGGTTGCTAGATTCAGGATGGAATTATAACAATCAAAGAGATGATCCATTCAGCTAAGCTCAAGCAAGAAGGCTGCTCTATTTTTAAAATTGGACATGGCCAAAGCTTATGATAGGGTTTCATGGTGCTTTCTGGATAAAATCCTTGATAGGTTTGGTTTTGATGCTTCCTTTAGGAATCTAGTCAAGGCTTGTATTTCTAATGTCTGGTTCTCTATTCTCATCAATGGATCTCCCTTTGGGTTTTTTCCTAGCTCTCAAGGCCTGAGGCAAGGGGATCCCATCTCCCCTTCCTCTTTATTATTCTAGTAGAAGCTTTAAGCTAGAAGATTAAATGTTGAAACTGAGAATGGTTCTCTCAAAGGGATCTCTCAGCAAGGGAGATGGAAATTTTTACATCAAAATTTCGTTGACAAAATATTTCTAGTGGGGAAGCTTCTATCCCTGAAGAAAGGCATATAAAATATCTCCTTGATGACTATATGGAAGTTTCGGGACAAATGGTAAATTTCAGAAAGAGCTCGCTCTTCTTCCTCAACACTACGGATAATCGTTGTAAGAAGATAGAAAAAATTTTGGGATGTGATTTCAAATCCTTCCCTACCTTTTACCTTGGTATCCCTCTTGGGGTTAAGAGACCGTCAAGTTCATATTAGAACTTCCTAATTGAAATATTTGAAAGAAAACTTGTTGGTTGGAAAGCTAATGTCTTATCCTAGGCTGACAAGATTACCCTGCTCATTAGTTCTCTTCAGAGTCTACCAGTGTATGCCATGTCCCTCTACCAACTTCCTGGTAGTGTTGGGGACAAACTAGAAAAAATTCAAAAATGATTCTTATGGAGTGGCACTGAAAGAAAAAGAGAATTCCCCTGGTGGCCTGGGACAAAGTTTGTAAACCTAAAAATCTTGGGGGACTTGGTCTTAGAGACTGGAAA
Source organism: Taxus wallichiana var. yunnanensis (assembly GCA_018340775.1). NCBI lineage: Eukaryota > Viridiplantae > Streptophyta > Pinopsida > Cupressales > Taxaceae > Taxus > Taxus wallichiana. Next base: position 608,523,037 of record CM031240.1, read on the forward strand.
AAATGAATAAAGCCCTTCTTGCAAAAATTGGATGGAGGTTAACTAAGGAAAATGGAGTATGGACCAGAATTCTAAAGAAAAAATACTGGATGGATATTAATGACAAGAGATGGATTTTCAAACCGGCATCCTTCAATGGCTCATGCATATGGAAAGCTATTAATTGGGAAAAAGAAATTGTGGCTTGGGGAAGTAGGTGGAAATTAGGAAATGGAAACGAGATAAGTTTCTGGAAAGATAAATGGGCTGGGAATTTTATTCTTAAAGATCAATTCTCCCAAATTGCTAGTTAGCTTGAAGATAAATATGGTGATAAAATCATTAACTATATGGCTGATGATGATAACTTTCAGACATGGAAAATATTGGAACTGGAAATATAGGAATTCAATGATCATTTGAGTAGGCTCAATGATTTCCTAAAAAATTATGTTTCTTCTAATAACAAGGACCAAGATAGAATAGTCTGGGACAAAGATCAAAGTGGTAATTTCTCTGTCAAATCTGCTTATTCCTTGTTTTTTGAGGAAGGGACTAGTGAAGAAGATTTAAATGCTGGTAAGATTTGGAATAAGAACATAACCCCAAAGGTTAATGTCTTCAAGTTGGCTTTCAGTTATGAATAAAATTCTCACTGTTGATAATCTAGCTAAAAGAGGTTTCCAGATGGCCAATAGATGTGTTCTGTGTGAAGCGAATATGGAAACTATGAATCATCTTCTCCTGGAATGCCCCATTTCCCATCTTATGCTTTCTTCTATTTTGGGTTGTTTCTCGGTCTTCTAGGTTATTCCTAAGGAGATCAAGGATGCTTGGATTCAATGGAGCTTCCCTTTCTTCAGTCGAGGACTTAAAAATCTTTGGGTTATGAGTTTGGGTCACCTATGGTGGGAATTGTGGAAAGAAAGAAATAGAAGGATTTTCAAGAACAAGAAACTTCCTATTAGGGTGAATATTAACAAACTCCTATAGGATGTTAGAAACAATTTCTCTATACTGAGGAAAAATGAAATGGAAATCCTTGACAATGAACTTCCTTTCTTTAAGAATTGGAACCTTATAGGTGACCCTAAATCCAAAAGAAGTAACCCTCATTTGGGATTAAATGGAATCCTCCTAAGGATGGCTTCTTTAAACTCAATTTTGATGGTGTAGAAAGGTAATCCTAGGAAAGCTAGGGGTGGAGGTGTTCTTCGGGACTCCCAAGGTAGGTTTATTCTTGCGTACTTCTTTGATCTTGGCCTCCAATCCAACAATGTTGCTGAGGCTACTGTAATGTTGGGGGTGAAGTTAGCTAAGGAGAAAGGCTTAACACTTCTGGAAGTGGAAGGGGACTCCCTTTATATTATTTCTTGTTTGAAAGGAATTTCTCAACCCTCTATATCTATTGAGGACTTCATAAATAAAACTAAACTTCTTACATCCACTTTTGAGACCATTTCCTTTAATCATGTGTACCATGAAGGAAATTCTCTCACAGATTACATGGAAAATTTGGGGGTGAATACTAGGGGTCTAAAGGTGGTGGAGGATCCCATCATGATGCATGCCAAATTTTTTGAAATAATGAAAAGGGAAGGTTTAACTTTTAACACTTCCACAAATGAGGAGGAAAATTTAATCAGACTCGTGACAATCTTCCATGATTACTGCACTCGTGCCAAATTTCTTTTCTTCTCTTTGAAGGGGCAGGCTGGAATTATTTGTTCTCTAGAAGTGTGAAGATAGGACTCAGAAGTTATCATTTTACAAAACAGAAGGAAGAATAGAACCAAAGTAGCATGGGGAGACTTAGTTTACACTGAACCCTGCAAGAGGCAGGAGATGTTTGTCGAGGTGGAAATTCTACTCGAAAAGGTGGGCATGCTACCCTTTTTCAATATTTTTGATGGCCACGATGAGAAGCTTAGTGAGGCGGTGGAAAAAATGTGGAAGGAGGGCCATGTCTGGGTTGAAATTTCTCTTTTCCATTTCACCTAAGCTTATTTCCAAGGTCTCGGGTTTATCTCTGGAAGGCAGATGTATCTACAAGCCAAAGTCAGATTACAGTCTAGAGATAGAGTGTTTCATGCAAGGTAAGGGTATGCCTGTCTCTCTTCACAATGGATATGCTCATGGAAATATGCCCACCCTTATGATGAAATTTCCTCAGCTATTTATGTCATACATCACCTTAGAAGGTAGGTATAAAGTGATTTATGGTTACCATTTTCCCATGTTGAATCATGTGTGTAATGCTAAGGCCTATAATTTCCCATTATTTATATATACCTCCTTGGCAAAATCTATTAGTATGGTCGAAAAAGGGACTTTCTTCCTTCCTCTACATCAGGGCCTCATTAAAGCCTTGTTTAGGCTGGGCACTCCCCTTTTGGGGAAAAATGACAAATTTGGGGCCTCCGCTGCTAAAGGATCAATGCCCAAGGAGGACAGTCTTAGTGAAGACCCACTTGGAAAACCTATGGCTAAGCATACTAGATCCAATATGAGCCATGGTGCTATCAAAAATGTAGCAGGGCTGAGGAGGATCCTAAACAGGTGGAGGAAGTGGAGATTTTAGATTTGGGGAAAACAATGAAGGGAATCTAAACTTTTCGGGTTCCAGTTTAGACAAGGCCATTGTTGATGGGGATAATAGTGATGAGGGGGAGAGCGAGAAAGCACCGGTTTTGGTTGATGATAAATTCTCCAAGAATTTGGAGGATGCCATAGAGAGATTGCATGCTCAAGAGGCGCCTGATCTAAAATGTTCACTGCTCAAGACTCAGCTATTAAGACCCATTCTTTCATGTGGGATTTCGAGCATTGTAGGCTTGATACCGACATTAACAGACATAGGATTAGTATGGTCTCCATGGATTTGAAATATTTAACTGATAAAGTGGAAAATCTTTCCTCGGTGGTCCTTAGTGAACAACTCAAGAATGCCAATGAGAGAAGCCTGGAAATGGCCAAGGACATGCTAAAAATGAAAGAAGTTGTGTTCAGATTCATGACATCCATCTTCTCAACATTAAGAGTACCATCCACCATCTCAAGCTTTTAGCTGAGATGATCCACTCCATGGATCTTGCTAAGGAAAGGGAAAAAGAGGGTAAAGGCCCCAAAGTGGAGGTCCCTGAGCCAAACTACAAGGTTTGGAAAGCCACCATTGAATCCCTCATCAAAGAATGGAATGGATGCATGAATTTAGTGGGGGACCTAATAAAAGAGTAACTGCTTATATGGGATGTTGTCTAGTTGCTATTAGTTCTAAGCTATTTTGCTGTTAGTCTCTTGGTTATGCTACTATTAGATAGTTTATTTGTTGTTTGGTTTCTTCCTTTTATGTTTGTATTTCCTTGTTGCTGGTCTTGTACTATTTTGGTTTTGTGGTAGGGATTCAATGGTTTATCCCTTGGCCTTTTGTAAGGAACTGGTAACATTATGTATGGGGTAGGGTCCCCTCAACCCTTTTTTACCTCTAATAAAAAAATGTGGCATAAATGACAAAATCACTTACACACTATCTTGAAGTTAGCAGCCACTTGGCATATGTAAGTTAGCTCCCACTTGGCATATGTAAGTTAACAGCCATTTTACTTATGTAATTTAGCATTCCTTTGGCTTATGTAAGTTCACAACTTCTTGGGTTATGTAAGTTAGCAACTGCTTGGGTTATATAAGATAGCAACCGCTAGGCTTATGTAAGTGGGTGGTATCGAGGATTATGTGGAAAAAGTGGTATTTAATAATAGCATTATTGAAATCTAGTAAAAGTGAAATAAGAGTTCAATAATAGGGAAATTTAAATCTAATATTAGTGAAATTAGAATTCAATAATAGAGAAATTGGAACTCGAAGACGTCGAGATAATGAATATATTGGAATCGATGTTAGTACTAATGGAATCCAATATTTCTAATAATGGAATCTAGTATAGCCAAAAATGGAATCCAATATACACAAAAATAGAGATGGATTTCTTCCAATACTTGAAATACTAGAGTCTCAATTCACTGGAATATGTCCCAATTTAGTGAAATAAGTGTTCGATGAAAATTACAAAAATTAGAAGAAATGTCTATAGGGAGGTTGAAAACATGTTGCAAAAGGAATTAATCCATTTCATTTGAATCCTTTGAGATTTTTTTGACACTTGCATGTGGCAGTTTGGTAAGGTTGGTAATAAAAGTTCCCGAGAAAGAAGAACATTTTTCATTAATTTTCTAATGTTGGTAAATTCAACAAAGTTAGAGGGGGTAATATAAGGAAAGGGGAATATCTTTATTGCTAGAGGTAAAGTTTACAAGTCACATTACCCTTGACAATGCTTAAACACAATCCTAATAAAACCTATGTAAAAATGAGATAGGGTTGTTGAGTAACCAGTTTATTTGATTGAGTAAAGTCATTTGATCTAGTGTCCTTAAGAATTCAAGAAATAAATTTTTGAATATATTGAGGTGTTGTGAAAAATATTTGGTTTGTTGGGAAATGGTTTGAATAAAATACTAATACTTTGGCGGAGGAACAATTTTGGTCCACAAGGAGGACTGTAACCAATGTAATGAGTAACAAGGAAGAGTTGAAGGTATAGTGAGGTTACTAGGATATAGGAGGAAGTAAGTAAGTTACTTGAGGGAATTAGATGAGTGAGTGAACTCAAATTGAAAGGAAAAATAAGAATTATAAGACTACAAGTAGCGACTAGTTTGACCTAGCATTAAGATTAGCCATGGAGAAAAAGGGTGATTTAGGGAGAAGTGTTTAGTTTTAAGACTTGAGATTTGGAACACACCCTTTGGGAGGTAAAATTAGATTGGGGAGGCTGTCATTTTTTTTTTAGGTTTTATAAATACTCTTAATCCTAAAACCATCTAGGTAATTCTCTTAAGAAGCTCTTAAGATAGTTTGATAAAGTTGAACTAATTGGGTAGTTCATTTTCTCCGAATCTAGTGGAGGGTTTGAATAGAAATTGGTTGAGGTCCATGAAAAGGGTTACAGAGATTAGGAGCCTAAATTTTCTTTTGAAGACTTGTTGGACTAAGGAAGGAAACTTATTAAGCCTAGTAAATTGAGCTCTAGGTTTGGAAAAGTGTTTCTTTGAGAGTTTGATCTAACTTATCTCGGTAAATGGTTGATGAATGAAGATACCTTTACATCAGTATGGTGTCACAAAGACTAGGGTAATTATAGGGACAATTGAAAATGAAACTTACTTGTGTAGATGACATATTGCAAGAGATGTATATAGTATATATGGATTTTTGAGAAGATATTTGTAAGATGGGTACAATTGAAGCAAGTCATGCAAGTATATTTGAGTAATTTTAGGATCCATGAAAGAAGATTTGATATAATAGGAGAAATAAGGATCCAAGTGTTCATGAATGGGGTTCACCAAATGATTTAATATAAATTAAATTAAATCTATATTATAGAGTAACTATTGTAGTGTATGATATATAAATGCTAACGTACACTAAAGACGCAAGAAAAAAACATGTACACATATGAAACCCTAAGAAAGAGATGGAGATAGAGAGACTTACCTGATTCTCAAGAAATATTAAAGTGATCTAGGTAGGTAAATAGATGAAGCATACTAAGAAGATGTTAGGGTAAATATATTTTACCTTAGGATAATGATGCATTGTATAGTTAGTTTATTTAATTAATAATTGTTATATGGTTTGTTAACCATATTTTTCATATTATCTCATATGTTATATTGTTACATAGTTGGAACAATTATCATTTGATTTATTTCACTTCCCATACATTCTTTTGGAAGCTTATGTAACTGGTTGATTTTTGCACCTATGCAACATCATTCTTTTCTTGTATATTGTTGTCAATATGTATAAATATTGCACCACAAACTATTGTACAAGTTGTGATTATTAATAAAATCACCTAGGCTTCCGTCCTTGTTTCACATTTGGTTTGAGTAGGTTGAAGGATATTATAGGATTGCAGTAGCGTTTAAGGTTCACTTTGGAGAAGCTTGTGCAAGAAAAGGAGATCCAAAGTTTCCTCTGTAACTTCCTAGTCCCATCCCATGCAATATCATCATCAAATTCCTCAAAAAACCTTTATTCATTGCAATTAGGGTTGAAAAGGATAGAATACACCAAGGAAGAGATTAAAAGCTCAAATGAAGGAAGAAAAATTGATCTAAGGCACTATAAATACCGAAAAATGCCTTCATTCTTGCCAAAGCTACTGTCATTTTTCTCTTTGTTAAATTTTTTATTCAAAAACACCTTTCCCAAACCATGGTTTTTTAAAGAGGTGTGCTTTTATTGTTTGTAAGTGTTTAATTACAATTTTCTCTTTATATATAGTTATTTAGCTTATCCACCTAAGTGACTATCATAACTTTTGTAAGACACTTCCCATCAAGAGAGGTCAAGGGGTCAAATCCCCCTCCCTCACCCACTACCATATTTGGTGGAAAATTTAGCGAAATTGCTAAATTTAGAGGAAAATTCAAATTTATATATAAGTAACTAAATTTAGCAAGAAAAAACCTAATACATGTATAAGTAAGTAAATAGTATAAAGGTGTGTAAAAGGAAAGTGTGCACATGATATGTAAGATATTATGATATAGAAAATTGTATTGTTTTCTTGTAGTTGCTGATTTGAATGTAGATGGTGAGTTTTTCGGGAGATCTCATGGAAAGAGACAATTTTTGGGCGATCTCACGCCAAGAGCCAGTTTATTAGGTGATCTCATGCCATGATAGATTTTTTTGGAGATCTCACGTAAAGTGTGAGTTTTTCAGGAGATATCACACAAAGAGAAGAGTGTTGGCGAGAGAGGTCTAGCTTTTCTGTCCTTCCATGACACTTCCTAAATAAACACCACTTTGCAGATGGCATGTCACAAATTTACACAAAATTAATAGAATGTTAGCTAATATGATATAAAGAAAGGATATATTAGTTTTGTTTGATAAAAATTTGGATGATGTTTGAATTATTGCCTAAATTCTCTAGGGGCTATTCAACTAAAATATTCAATATTCAAAAAAATTCCTTGATTGTTGAGAAACCCAACAATGGCATATCACGTAAAAAAATAAAATTTGAAAGTTATTTTATTAAATCTTTAAAAAAATACTTTCGTATATTATAATTCATGAGACTATGGGATTATACAACTTGTGAAAATAAATATAAGTAATTTTGGAAAGAAGGAATATGATTCTATCCGCACTAGCCCCTCCTAATTTTTAAAAAAATTTAACTAATATTATTCTAAATAAACCTTTTATTTCTAAACAGAAAAATCTAATTAGCCACATGGGTAAGTATTTCTATTTAAATCACAACCTTAAAAAAGTAGGAGTTTGAAATCCCTACTCAAAATCCTTTTCATTATTTTTTATACATTTTTTAAAACATAAATAAAACCAAATATAAAATATACTTGCTACACACACACACAGAGAGGTTTGTGTTTTTGTATGCATATATATATATATATATATATATATATATATATATGTATATGTATGTATGTAAGCATGTGTGTGTGTGTGTGTGTCTATTCGTCATAGAAAAATAAGTAAATTCATAAGTATTTAATATTTAAATAATGTTTAAATTATTTCTATGTTATACGAAAATCTTGTTTTTACAAAAATTGAACTTACATAAATTAACAAAATTATAAATCCTCAAATTTCTCTTGGGCTAGAATAAATTTTTGGACCTCATATTTTTTTGAAATTACTTCATCTTTCAAAAATATGTAATAATTGTATTTGTTATCCAAATAATTCTCCTAGTTATCTAGATAATTTATACTTTCATTTTGAATCAGATGTTTCACATTTGAGGTTCGACGCACTCAATATTGCTCCCTTGGCACAATTTTCCGGCTACAGTTCCTCTACACACCCTTACATGCCTTCCTGCTTTTCCTCTACATTTTGTTATCTCCTTCGATTTCCCCTTTACACATTATTTCTACATGCATAATTTCTTTCTTGTCGAGTCACACACTCCTTACGCATACCTCTATAAACTTTCCTTCTAAATCGGCTAAGTCCTTCACATGCCTTTGAGATTGCGTGTCTTGCACACCCTCTTTTCCTTGTGTTCCTTCATGCACCACCTTTTATTTCTACCACCGCACGCCCTTCCTCGGTTGAATTCTTGCACCCCCTCCCATATTTGTTTCCTACAAGTATTTTTTATTTCCTCCTATATGTGTACCTATGTGTGTGCCTTCCCTCTGTTTCCCTTTCACGTGCCTACCTTTTACTTCCATGACTTACACCTTCTTCTACACCAGGTCATAGTGCCACGTCATCTATCAGACTTGAGTGTGCTACATGCAACCTATCAAAGTGTACCAACATGGCCTTTAATCTGGACAAATAATCCATACATGAAAGGTGGCAAAAAAGACAAAAAAAATCAAGAGTTGGCTGATTTCCTCAGTCAATCAATGCACACCATGTTTCATTGCATGTTAGAGTGACATGTAGACTTCTGAAAACCATAACTTCTGCTGCAGTGATCAAATTGCCATGTTCCTAGTCTCATTTGAAAGCTATTGACATAAGGTGTACGTTGGAATTTTCAAAATCAGATTTAGGTGGGATTTGGTTAGCAAAAAATAGGGAAAAATCTTTTTGATCATCAATGCACACATCTAATCAACCTCAACCACCATATTTCAATCATATATTGCTTTCTTCCTTCTTCTACATGCCAAACAGACATGGGGAAGCACATCTGATAGCCTTGCAGGTGGATTTCCTAGAATTTATCACTTGTTGTTAGTGGTTGCAGATTTCAATCTAAGTTACCCTATCTTTCTCCTCCTCTTCTCTCCCTTTTCTTCTATCAATAACAAAGTTCTACTTTATAAAAAGGACCCCTCTCTGTTGTAATGGCACCATGCCAAAATGGTGGCTGACTTCCCATGGGTTTTAGACCTTGGCATGGTCTTGGTAATTTACTCTCACCTCCTACCATGAATGAAAATGATTTTGCATCCCTTAACTAATAAAATCATTTCATCGAACTATTGTCTTCCCTTTCTCAATTTTGTTGCATCTCACCTCTGTATTTGAATTTTATGGCATGTTGTGTGTATTCCCACTAATAGTCCCCATGTTCATGTGTTGTGTAAACTGAAAGGCCAATCCCGCATGTTGATCTGTGGTGCTATCTATCTTCCCTCTTCTCCCATGTGCTCTCTATTTCCTTCCCCACCCATGGAAAGAGATTGAGCCTTTCCCTAGAGATATTTCCTTTCATAGCTTAGGTTTTCCCCTTTTTGCACATTCTTCTATCCCTGGTCTCCTAACATGTTTATTCTAGGATATTCTTTCAAAAATAGGAGTAGCATTAGCATTAGAGGTAGGTAGAGAAACCTTCCTTCTCTGAGATCCATCCCAAGCACGCAAGTTCTGAAAAATTTGGGATAGTTCCATTGTGGTATCAAACATCTCGGATATTCTAAATCGAGATGCGGGTGCAACTTGAATGACCAACAATTTTTGGCATGCCCAGTGGGACCAGTTTGAAGAGCTATACATCTTCATCTTAGTAATTTTTGTGTATTATTGTTGAGATCTAGCCTTTGGAGGCATTTTTCAATACATCTGATGACTCCACTGATTCAAATGCACCCATTTTCTCATTCGCAGATCAGTCTCCCATTCTTTCATTCATTTTCCTTATTCCATTAGTCCACATTCTTATTCTGAAGTTATGCAATCATGAATTATATCCCTTCATGGAATTATCATTTTCATTAGTAGAGCTATTTTTATCCATCACCACTATTTGAAATCCTCCTCCAAATCAGTTTTATAAGCCCCATTATCTTGAAAATGCATACAACCCACTTATTTCTAACCAAAATGTTTATGAAGAAAATGTTTATGTAGATGATGGTGGAAAATCCATGGCTGAAGCTGATTTTAGGTGGTAGTTGCAAAAGATGGAGATGGACATGATGCAACTCAAAGTCATGTGCTCCATAAAGGTAGCTAATTTTTTCTACAAGGTTCGTTGTCCATTCATTCAGCCCTCGTACTAGGCTGGTTTAGCACCCAATAGAAGCTACACTTTATCACTAAGATGCTACCCTAGATTAAAAAGTGGGTGGAAGAAATGGAGGCTCAAAAATCTAGTGCATGGAAACCCTATCAATGGGGCAACCTTGCACTACCATCTTACAACCCTCCCACTCCTCCATGCCAACTTACATCATCTCAGCCCACTACGCCTATTCCAAACTTTCTCCATGCTTCCCCATTGATAATTCCCCTCCTTCATCCTCTCACCTATTTTCTCTGCCATCACCCCTCTTGATCTCGCTTCCACTCCTCTTACACACACACCTTTCATGCATTTTACACCCATCCTTCCACCTTCTTCCGAGTCCCCTTTGTTTAACTGTAGCATAAATGAATAGCCCCTACTAACGTGAATTTCCCAACCAATGTAATCATGTTTGAAAACTACATAATAGTTGAAGAATGGCATGACTCATACAACTCTGAATGGGAAGAGGAAATCATACAAGTTCCTATTTCAGAAGAAAATTAGTTAGTTCAGAAGGGTACAGTTCTGAATGAGACTGAGTTACTTGTAGAAGTAGAACCATGTGTGCCCTAACTCTACATGAATCAGCCTGCAAAAACTCCCCTTCAAGAGGAGATTCTGCATGAGGATCCCATATGTGGGATTGATCTCCAAAACAATGGGAAAATCATAAGGATCAGATCATGCCCAATCACATATCGACCGGTCTAGATCCAAAGACATAGTTTCCACCGGTCATGTTCTCTCCAAAACATGAGGATGAGCTTCAACATTCTAAATTTCAGTAGAAGTGCCTCCCAAATCCAAGTGAAGAACAACTTTAGAGGGTATAAATTCTATTTTTATACTTTAAGGAGAGTGAAACACCATCTGTAAGTCATTTTTTCACTCTTGTTTTAGACCATGTTTAACTCCAAATCAATTACATGGTTGTAATTTTTGAGGAAGGGAAGCTACTTATCCTTTCCTATTTTAGGTTTTACTTGAGTGCCCTTTGCCTCTCGGTTAGAGTAGGCTAGTTTATATTTTCTTTCGAAACAAAAGTGCTTGTGCACAATCTACATGTTCCCTTTGGGACATGTATGATTTTCACTTTTATACATAGTGTCATGCTTCTATTTCAAGATGCTCCCTATGGTGCCTTTCCTTTCATGTTGCACCCACATGATCCTTTTTGTTGCTTCCTAGGATGACATTTCAATTTTGGCAAAATCACTTCTAACAGTAAGTTCATATCTTTCACTCTCATGAATCCAAGTCAGAACATCTTCACAGGAGAGAAAAAATTCAGTTCAGAGTTCAAACAAAGCTTTAAGTGACTCCAAGGTGTTCTTCAAGTTGTAGATCAGATCTTCAAAGTTAGTGCTTTATTTCATGCCTAATAGACTTAGAAGGCTACTAGTCTCTTCATCTAGTAGGCGGAGATGGTCCCGAAATTTGCTAAAGCGCTATCCAAATAACTCTCCTAGTTATCTCGTATAACTTATACTTTCATTATGACTCGATGTTTCACATTTCAGCCGTGCATACTCAAGCTTTCTCCTTGGAACAATTTTTTTGGCTACAGTTCCTCTACGTGCCCTTGAGTGCCTTCCTACTTCACCCTCTACATTCTAATATCTCATTGGATTTCCCTTTGCACCTTATTTCTGCATGCGCACTTTTTTCCTATCCAAATGTGCACTCCTTGTGTACACCACTATAGACTTGCATTCTAAATTAGCTAAGTGCGTCACATGCCTTCACACTTATGCACATTGTACCCCCTATTTTCCTAATTTTCCTTCATTAGCCACCTTTTGTTTATGTTATCACTTTCCCTTCCTCATTTGAATGCTCATGCCCCCTCCCCATACTTGTCCCCTAAAAGTATTCTCCTATTGTTCTTACATGTGCACCTATGCACGTGCCTTCCTATGTTTCTCTTTAGTGCGCTTATGTTTTTTTGGTGCTCAATTTGATCTTGCCCCATTTCCCTTGAAATTCTTCAATTTGCGGGCTTTGTCATCTTTTTTATCTCCCCATATTGATGCATGAAAACTTTGTCCTCCATTTGGTTGCCATGATCAGTCCCTTCCTTTGGTCGAGGATCACTTTAAATCTAGAGTTTGTTTTCCGTTCCTCTATCCATGTGAAATAATTTTTAACTTGGGTGAAAACTCAAGTTTTTTCCCTTCCTTCCATTTTCCACAGTCACATTTTGTTTTCCCTATCAATTTTTATCCCAAATATCTATGGAAATATGGTCTTCTTTGATTGGATATAGCTCATTGGATCAAATTTGGGCCTTATATCATTTCCAAAATCTCTGTCCCTAAAGAAATATTCATTTTAGGAACAAATGGTGATTTCCCTACATTTACGGTTTGACAGTGTGCTTTCCTGTCAAATTTACATATAAGCATCTCTGTGGAAATGTGGCCTTTTCTAGTTGGATTTGGATTGGAGGGGCACTTTGAAACTCTAAGGCCTAATTCAACTCAAAGATTGTCCCCATGGAGGGCCGACGCTCATCTAAAAATTTTCCTTTTGGTTTTACCTTGGAGTTGCACCAGAGAAACACATGGAGGCTTCTGCGGCTCCACTCTATACTTAAAATTTTCAAAGCAATTTTCTAAGGCTTGGGACATGTGGAGGGACTACACCTATTTTCAGACTGGCCCCTAAATTTTATTTTGAAGAAGCACTAGGAGGACACTTGGAGGCTTCTACTCACTCTACCCTTGCTTGGAATTTTCAACGGCCAAGGAAAATTGTCTCGAACCCTAGACACATGGCGCCTCCTATGGATCCTTTAACCTTTTTTTTGTAAAACTCTACCAGAATGAGACACATGGAGGGACCACACTTGTTTGGGATCTCCTCTTTTGAGGACCATACCAAAGGTGCACCAAAGCAACACGTGGAGTCTTCCACTAGCTCCTTTTTACTGAGACATTTTCAAAGGCCAAAAGGTGTTTATCTTGGGCCCAGGGCACGTGGAAAGCCTGTGCTTGTTTGGAAACTTTCCAATGTAACCCACCTTTGTAGTTGTGCCAAGAAAACACATAGACGACTCTAATCTAGAGTTGATAAGGGGCGGAATCAACGGTTGCTAATCATTTCACATATTTTTCAGCCATTTTTGTACAAAGACTCCTGGAGATGCGAATACACATTGTTTTTCATCATTTTTGATGAAATTCCTTGTCATTTTTGTCTGCAAAGTGCCATTAAATGGATTTAGAACTTAATTTGTGAGTCCAAGAATTGTTAAGGTTGATATTTTGAATTTGGAATTTCTCGGGCACTTGCGAAAATGTTAATTACCAAAGAAGATGGATGTAGGGCAGAGTTGCAGAGGAAAGAGAGGGAAATGGATTAAATGATGAAGGATGTAGGTGCAAAAGATGAAAAAGGTGTTGCCTTGAGGGAAAAAAGGATTACCTCGTCAGATCAAGCTGTACAAAACCTCCAAAAATGATTAAAATAAGGATTTCTCGCATGACATAAATCGAATGATTAGAAGGATTGGAAACAATATATGGCTTGGCATCTTAGTCATTAGTCGAGGGTCTGAGAAATGTGACCAGTTCATAATTGGTCCTCTGGTAGCTTTTGGATGTGAATTTGTTAAATTTCACTTTCTGAGGTAAATTGGTAACAAGAAAAGGCCCCTAAAATATTCTTTTTGGGGGAAAAATTTGGGATGAGTGATTAAGTGAAATGTATAAATGCAATGATCATACTCTTGCAAAAGGTCGAGGGTTGAATTCTTAAGAGAAAATTTAAAAGAGACCATCTTCCTGAGAGACCAATCTAAGAAACCTATTAATTTCCTGTGTTTTAGATTTCAATCATGTCAAGTTGGTTGTGAGTTTATAGCCATTGACAAGCTTTGAGACTATTCAAAGAAAATTTTCCTTGCTAATGAATCTAATCAATTTTGAGTTAATCTATGTCAATATTGGAGAAAATTGTTTCTACTTTATTTTAGAATGTCTGTAAGTAGTTTTTCTTATTATTATTGCAATCTTGTGTTAAAGTCCCTTTGAATCACACAGGATTTCATCCCTATGACATTTTAGTGGCATTTGCAATTTCATTTCAAGAAGATCTTTCATCCTATAATGAGATAAACAATTTAAAATCACTTCACTATCATTTATTGATAAAGATTGTCTATAAGCCTTCGAGTGTATCTTAGGCATGAGGAACTAGGTGTCTTTGATGTTTTATTGAGTCTTTAGCTTGATCCTTCATGTTAAATTCTTAGATATTGTGTGAAATAGTGCAAATCATGGCCTCCATTTGATGCACCTTCAGTTGAAGGAATATCTTAGCTATTCTGAGGATTTTTGTCATTTAACTTTCCAATTGTTGTGAAGTCTCTTAAAGATCTCGTATAATCAATTTTATACTTCTTAATCTCCCACCAAAATTATTTAAAAACCATAAATCCATCTTGAACTACCCCTGTTTACTCGTGTGTCCAAAGATGTATGAATTCTACTACTAAAATATGCGAAACAATCATGATTCCATAATGTCTTTAGTAACCTTAGCCCCTGTCTAGTAAATATTACCATTCTTTAGAAGTGACAACTTGTGAGATTTAAATTGTGGTGTATTGATCATATTTTCTCAGGGTCCCCTTTCAAATTTTTGTAAAGAAGGATATCTTCATTCTCCTTCACCGATAGAGGTTACAAAATGGGTCCTATCACCCTGGTCAAAAGGCATGACCTAAAGCAGTAAGGATAGATCAAATCCTTAATGAAGGTGCTATCCATTTCTCTGATGCCCGAGTGACAAAGAGTCAGAAAAATCCCCTCCCCAACTACAAAATGACTCATAATATGATCTGTCTATCTCTTAGTGTCTTGCTAAATCTTTGATGTTTCTTGGTTTCCAAGGGAGAATCAATTTGGATACCAACACTAGAATGGTGCCATTGCCAGGATAATCTATTGATTTGTTGCTAGTTCATATCCATTTGGCCCGTCAACAACACTAGAATGGCGTTGTTTCGGGGACCTGATTTGTGTTCTTTGGGGATTATTTGAGCTCCAAGATTTATTTGTGCGGAAACAACACCAAAATGGTGCCATTTTTGAGGATAATTTGTTGATTTGTTACTAGTTCATATCCATTTGGTCCATCAATAACACCAGAATGACACTGTTGTTGGGGATAATTTTTGATTTATTTCAACTTCATATCCATTTGGCCCATCAACAACACTAGAATGGTGCCATTGCTGGGGACTCTTTGAAGTATTTTACAAATGCAGTACATACAGACCCTAGTAATACTTCTTACATGTGTTGTGTGCTAATACATTGCTAAAACATCATTATCTATTTAGATCTATAAGAATTGTTCAAAGTTGTAAGTTATGAGTGTAATATTTCCATCTTATACAGTTATTACACTAAATTTTGTATCATCATTGACAAATTTGGGTAGAAGAAGAGAAGATCTTGTAAGCTTTGCATGAATCTGGTATTAACAAACATTTGATAGGTCTTTCATAGTGAATTTGCACAAACTAAGGTGAAAATCCTTAGTGGTGACTCCATGTTGTTTAAATTCTTAATAAATACCAGTGTCTTAACATATATCAAGTAAGATTTGTCATTAATATCTGCAAAGCTAGAAGGAAGAAGATATTTCTTCACCAAGGACCCTAGTAGAAGGTTATTTCTAGAGTTGGGAAAGTCTAATTTAGAAGGAAGAATAATTTGGAAGGTTGTTGGAGATCAAGCATCAAGAAAAGAGATCTCCATTGGTGAAATTGATTATCCTATGATTGAAGATTGCAATACTTCCTCAAGTGCTTTTGAATTAGGTAGTCTCTTTGTAAATCCAAATTCTCCAACTGGAGAGGGTCCTTCTTTTGTATTTGAAATATTTGCATCTCATTTTGTCCCTGTATTCTCCAAAGCTGATAGGATCTTCCAAGAAACAGAGTTTTTAGAGAACATCCATTCTGAGAATTGTATTCCTGTGCTCCATAGACCCCTCACTCCTCATCATTTTGTTTCTCCTGTAAGATCACCTCCCCAAAACAATATGGCAAAGCCCCCACTAAGACCTCCATTTGTTCGAACAATTTTGGTCCTATAGATTTCATAGGTGTGTTTGGATATCCAAATGTTGTGACCAAGATGTTAGAAATTGATTGCCTAAATTTCAAGGAAATAATGCCATTATTGGGGATCAACACTTAAAGCTTTTTGTCAATATGATGGAGGACTTTAAAATAGAATTTGAGGATGTGTACATTAAATTGTTTATCCATACTCTAGAAGAAGATGCAAGGGATTGGTATAAATATTTTCTAGATAATTCCATTGATTCTTGGATAGAAATGAAGAATGCTTTTAGATTATAGTATGGAGATAAAACAGACCCTAGGTTTCTTTTATCAAAATTTGAAAATATAAAAAAGAATCCTAATGATTCTATTCATGACTTCAATACAAGGTTCAATAAGACCCTAAATAGGTTGCATGTGATCCTAAGGCCAAGTGATGTTTCTTGTTTGATAAAATACTCTGATGCTTTTGATAAGAAAGCTGCCTATTATTTAAGAGACAAGAACCCAACAACATTGAGGTAGGCCTTCACCATGGCTTTGCAAATTGAAAATAATATCAAAGCAGTTAGTAAGCTTCCTAAGAGGGAAGGTATCAAGCTATTAAATCTAGAGAAGCCTCAGTCAAGTAAGGTTGTGGGTGTTGAGGAAGTTATAAAGACTTTGGATGGAGTTGTCAAAGAAATATATTACAAGCTAGCCAGGGTAGAGAAAGGAATTGGACAAGGTTCTTAAGGTCAACATAGGAAATAAGGAAAAGACATATTTAAAAATCATCCTAGAAATGATCAGATATCTGATGACAGAGGTAAATGACCCATGGGAGCTAGAAAACCCCAAGCTAGGGAAAATAGAGTAGTGTTTGATCCTCTAAATGTAAGATTTGTTGTTGTTGAAGAGAAAAATGAAATTGATTGGTGTGACAAATGTTTCTTACCCCACCCACCATGTGAAGTAGATCAAAAATTTGAAGAATAAGATGATGATGATGATACCAACGATGATGATGCATGTATGGTGGATTTCTCTACAAGCTCACAGCAAGGAGCAACTTCAACTAAAGTAATAAGCTGCAAGAAAAGCTGTTGCAACTTTTTGGGAGTCCATTCACTAGGTACCTCTACTTCCTCCCTCTCATACTTTAGAAATAGATATGGTACAAGATTTTTAAATTCCTAATAATGATTTTGATTACCTAAGAGCTCTAATGATTAAGAAATATGATGAAGGAATCCCATCGAGAAGAGGATAGAAATCTATTAATGAATGTTGTTGTTTCTAAGAAAAAGAGTATAACACAAGAAGTAAAGTTGTCAAAGGGGCAGGGCCTCAAGCCAAACCAAAACCCCAGTTCCCACCAATATCCCAAAAAAACTCTAAAGAAATATGCATTTGGAAAAGGCCTTGTTGGGTCATGTAGAACAGGTGTTCCCATGCATGCCCAAAATGTGAAAAATCGTGTGCCATCGACGAGTTTGTCAATCTTTATCCAAATGTTGCTTTTGCCCAAATACATTCCTTATAACATTACCCAAGTCTTGAGTCAGATCAAGATTTTTGTTCCAATTGTTAAACTGCTTAGGATATATGAGCATAAGAAGAGGGCCTTTGATTATTTGGGATTGGAAGAATATAGGAGTACTCCAGGTAGGAATATAAATACCTGTAGACACTCCTCCTCCAACCATTGTAGACCTAGAAAAACCACCAGCATTAGAGGAGATAGGTGAACCACCTGAAGTTTACTTGGGAACATCTTTGGTTGAGTCTTAATTAAATGTTGATCCATTTTTTACAATCTTGATTATTAAGGACATACTATTGCACAATTGTATGTTTTATTCTGGAGCATCATGCAATGTTATGCCTCTAGAGGTCATGAATGAATTTAACATTAGAGTGACAACAACTTATGGAAAGTGTACTGCAATTGATTCTAGATAGGTGCCATTTTTAGGATGTGTAAAAGGTTTAGTGGTATAACTTGCAGCTTATCCAAGTGAGAACTTGAAACTCCATGTGTTATTATTGATTGTCTTGCCAAATGGGGCATGTTGTTATCAAGAAAGTGGGATGCAAGTGTTGGTGGAAATGCTCAAATAGATATGTATTTTTCCACCATTCCAATTGAAGGTAGCCTTGTAAAGATGTATGGAGAGAAGAATATGTTTCACCTCATTGAAGATCCCAATAATGCTTCTTATGAAGTGTTGTATGCTAATGTAAATGCTGATAAATTTGTTGGATTTGATGATGGAAAAGAGCACAAGATTTATCAATGTAAATTTATTGAACAAGTAGGTTCCTTGGACCTTCTTATTCGATGGAGCTTGTTCCATGTTTGGAAATGGTGCTGGTATTATTTTGATTTCTATAGGATAGGAAGAGTTTTTTTTTTTTTTCAAACTCATCTTTGAATGCACTAACAACATTTCCGAATATAAAGCATTGTTATTGGGTTATAGAATTGTATGGAAATATGGTGTAAATGATATCATTGTCAAAGGAGATTCGAACTAATTGTCAAGAAGATTAGAAAACTATATGCTACTAAACATCAAAGAATGAAACAATAAAAGCATGCGTCTAGGATTTGATTGAAATGTTTGACTCATTTAATATTGTGCATCATGATAGAAAGTTTAATTTTGTTGCGAGATAAGTTAGCAAAGTCACATAGGATCCATATTTGGAAATTGTACAGTATCTCCATTTTTTGAGTATGATGTTGAAATACTAACAAGGTCATCTGTTCCCGACAACATTAAAAATTGGCAAGTGTTCGATGATGATTCCCAGGTGAAATGGTTTCTATAGAACCAAGGAAATTTTATAACCAAAATATAGATTGGGAACCAATGGTGTTTGCCGCTAAAGGAAAGGAAACTTTATTTGGAAAATACATCATCCAGTTGAAGACAAACATGATTCCCAGAGGTTTGGTGGCACTTGAATCAAACTTTGATAATTTTGATTGCATTATTAACAAAAGTATGTTAGTTTCAAGAGATGTGGAAGAGCATGACCTGGGCACAAAGGAAAAACCATGTAAAATCTGGTTAGGAAGCAATATGAGAAAGGAAGAGAAGTATTCTTATGTTTAATTGTTGAAGAAATATCAAGACTGCCTAGCTTGGTCTTACTCTGAGTTGAAGGAATATAGGGAAGATTTGTTCCAACATGAAATTCCTCTTGAATCTAATGCCAAGCCTTTTAGGAAAAAATAGAGGCCGATCAATCCACTCCTTTCTTTGAAGATGCAAGAAGAATTGAAGAAGTTGAGGGATGGAGGGATCATTCAGCCCACAAGGTACTCATCTTGGGTTACAAATTTAGTACTTATAAAAAAAAGAATGGTGATATAAGGCTATGCGTAGACTTTAGGAAATGTTGTTGCAAATCAGCACCCACCTGGATGTTGATCGGGCTTCTAGTTTGATACTTTAGACATCTAGTGTGATTGTACAACATTGAATCCTCTCCCCAAGTGTGGGACTTGAAAATGGGAAAGGAATCTCTAGTTTAGGTTTGGTTCCTCAACTCCTTTGATCAGATGTATCACTTACAAGTTGCAAAGGTTTAAAACTCAAAATCCTACCCTAAATTCCAAAGGGGACAGAGATAGAGAATGCAAAAAAAAATGAAACTAGTGCTAATAAGGTGATGCACCAAAGGAGTCGAGAGAATTTTTAGTTCTCAGCGTAGATTGACACAAATCATGGAAATGCAACAAAACTTCATGCACAAACTGATAAACTATAATGGAAGGTCAGAGATGGATCAAACAACACAAACAGAGGATTAAAATTCATTCACAAAGCCTGCATTGTCATTTCCATTACCCAAAACACATGCATTACAACACTTGAGAGGAAAAATAGGTTGCAGTCTTGGAAAAGGTCTGATATTCCACAAAATCACTTCCAAGGTGAAAGAGGGAGCCTGCAATGCACAAAAATGTTCAACCCTTTGAAAATGAGCCAAATATGGCTTTTACGGTGCAAGGGACGAGCCTGTGAGAGAGAAATACGGGGAAAAACATGGGGGAATTCAACCATTGACTAGAATGCAATCAAAAAAAAGCAACAACATCCTTACGGACCCATTCCTTGAGATTTTTAGCCATGTTTGGATAGAATGCGAGCCATTCTTCATTAAAAATGGTGGTTGAAATGTCATTTCTATCCATGACCACATGCCAAAGGTGTTTTTGATTTTCTCCCTCAAAAATCCATAAAAATGCAAAAATGGCCTTGGAATCTTGTAGATAATTTCACTAGCTTTCTAGTGATATAAAGAACATGAAAACCGAGCTATAGATCGAAAAATATGGCTATTTGAAATTTTAGGGAATTTTTTTGAATTTTTCACCTTTTTTGCATTTGGGAAAATTTCCCAAAAATCCCCACACTCCACCTTTCCGGGACACGTGGCATGTTCTAATTGGACGTGGGCCCTCTATGCTTCATTTTCCATCACTTTTCCCTTTGGAAAATTTTCCAAAAAATCCCCACCGAGCCGATGAGTTGAGGACACGTGGCATTCACTGATTGGCCGCGGGCTTTTCCTCTCCAAATTTTCCATGCGATGTTTGACACGTGGCAAAACCCCATTGGATGCGAGTTTTCCCCTTAAAATTTTCCATGCGGGCTTGTCTTTAGTTTTTTGCTACCACCTGGACATGTGGCATGATCCGATTGGCTTGCATTTTGGGGGCGGGCTTTTCCTTTTGAAATTTCCTTTGGGAAAATTTCCCAAATTCTCCCCACCTTCCACCGGTTCGAGACATGCGGCACAATATTGCGGCTATGGGCCCTTGGGGCAATTTTTTTCTTTTCATTTTATCTCTTGGGGAAAACATTCCAATCTTCCGCGCGCACCACCTTCCTAGCTCTGGTGACACATGACATGACATGATTGGTCGGTGGGGGCAGTGGGCCAAAACTCAACTTTTGAATTTTGGCAAAACACTTCGCCAAAATTCTAAATTTTTCCCCACCCTCCAAAATTCTGATGCCATAAGACACGTGGTGTAATATGATTGGCGCAGGCCTTTCTATCAAAAATTTTCATGTGCCAACACTTAGTCAAATTTATCAAATTTCTCCCCTGGACACGTGGCATCATCTAGTTCGTCAACGGGCCTATGGGGGAAAATATTCCCTTTGAAATTTCACCAAAAATTTGGTAAAAAACAAATTTTTCCTCTGACCCCGCCACTTCCTTGGACATGTGGCACGATCTCATTCGTGGGCCTTTTAGGGTAAAATTTCCCACAAAAACTCCACCGAGCCATAACTTCAAAAATACATGGAGTTAGGAGGAAAAATTTACCTTTCTGGAAAGTTGAGAAAGAGCTCTATCCAATGGTGTCATTTCTAGAAAGTTTTGAGTGCCTAAAAAGTAAAAAATTATGTCTCGAGGTAAGAGAGGGAAGAATCAAAGGAGTTAGCTATAAAAATGAGCAGGGGGCACATTTTGGATAACAATTTTGGTGACTCAGAGGGGTCATCTACCTGTTGCATGAAGTTACCAGTTTCTTGAAGCAATCCATTGGGCATGGAATCATCAAATTATCTATTTGGTACCCCAACCCGACTAGGACACTACAAGGAGGAAGATGGAATATCATCGATGGAGCAAGGCCTCGTAAACACATTTCCAGAACAACAAGCTTGTGCCAAAGCATTTAGGGAAAAAAAACTAACCTACAACAAAATAATGTGCAAAAGCACTTGGAGGAATGAAAAACCTAAACTAATATGTACAAGGTGGAGAATTCCCTTTAATAGCAATTCTTCGGATGGATTCCACCTGATTGGAATCTCCGGTTCTTCACCATCTAATGAAGACAATTGGAAAGCATTGCTATCCTTACACTTTGTGACCATGTATGGGCCACTCCAAATGGCATCAAATTTTGAGTGCCTTCCTAGTTTTCCTCTATCTCGCATCCCATTTCAACACTAGATCCCCAACTTGTAAAGATCTATTCTTGGCCTTTCTATCAAAGCTCTTCTTTATCACAGCTTGATCCTTCTCCATTGCTTGGGATGCCTAATTTCTAACTTCCTGGAGCTCCATTAACTCTGCATATCTAACCTCCATGGGTTCAAAATCAAAGAATTCCAATTGTTTCATGAGTTCCAAGGTTTGAAACTCAAGTGACATGGGCAAAGTTGCCCCTCTTCCATAAACAAGCTTGAATGGAGAGTTACCGTAGATCTCTTGGGAGTTATCCTATCAGCCCATAAGGCTGATTTCAATTTAGTATGCCAAGACATCTGATTTTCATCAAGATTCTTTCTAATGATCCTCAACAAGTTCTTGTTTGTAGACTCAACCTGGTCATTACCCTAAGGGTAATAGTTCGATGAAGTACTTAGGTAGATCCCATTCTTGACAGCCCATTTAGTTACCTTGGACCCAATGAATGCCAATGCATTATCTCGATATTATTGTAGAAGGTACGCTAGACCTGTTTCTATTCCCTCATAGAAGTCTAGGATGCTAGATTCATTTGCTTCCTTGAGTTCTACTTTCTTGATCCATTTGGTGAAGTAATATGTGGCTGTTAAAATCCACTTGTGCCCTTGGCTTGAATTGGGATTAATGACTCAATAAATTCTAAACCCCATTACATGAATGGTTGGCCAACTGAAATTGGATGCAATGGAAGGGAAGCTAGTCTCTCTTTACCGTGAAGAATGCACAATTCTTACACCTCTTGATCCAGTGTAGCAATCATCTTTGAAAATATTTGGCCAATAATAACTAGCCCTCATGATCTTTAGAGCTGTCACTCTTGGTGCAAAATGACCCCGGCTGGTCCACCATGGAACTCTTCCAACACCTTATGAATTTGATTTGTACTAATGCATCTCAAAATTACTCCATTCACATTTTTCTTGAACAAAACACCATCAACAAGGGCATATGGGACAGCCTGTAATTTGAAATGTCTTCTTTGGGTCTTGTTCATCTCTAGAGGGCATAGGCCTATGCTTAGGAAGTGCATTATGTCTTGGGTCCAGCAAGGAGTGAGGAAATCATCATTCTCCTCTTGAAAACTTTCTTTCTCATGGCTGTCTTGCAACGCTAAAACAGCCTCCTTCTCATCGCATGTTTCCTTTTATTTTCTTAAAATCAGTTTCTCACACAATCCTTTTCCTCTCACCAACTTGGTGACTTTGATCTCAATGTCATACTACATGACATGAGTAATCCAACTTGCTCTCTTTTCATTCTATTCTTTATTGTGGAGGAAGTCTTTAACTCCCACGTGAGAAACCAGCAATTGAACCTTATTGTTTGAAACTAGATGCTTGAATTTCTTCAAGCTCCTGATTACTGTAAGAACATACTTCTCAATGAAATAATATCTCACCTCATAGTCCTCTAGGATTTGGTTGAAGAAAGCAATTGGCTACTCATCATTGTCTTTGTTCTACTGTACCAAAATTGTAGAAATAGTATCATCACCCCCAAATGCATAGAGGATGAAATCCTTGGAGAAATCTGGGTTAATGAGAGTTGGTGCTTGAGAGATGGATTCTTTGATTGCTTCAAAACTCTCCTTTCCTTCTGTTGTCCATTTGAAAGCCATGCTTTTCTTTAACATCTTGGTGATATGCTTGACTAGGGCTGCAAAATTTGGGACAAACCTCCAAACAAAATTTATTCTCCCCAAGAAACTTTGAAGGGCCTTCTTGTGGCTTGGCAATGGTAGTGTTCTTATGGCTTTAAATCTTTCTAGATCAATTGCTAATCCTTGTTTGGAGACAATGTGGCCAAGGAGCTTTCCTTCATGGGCTAGAAAATACACTTTTAGGATTCAAAGATACTCCAAATCTTCTACACCTTTGGAACACTTGTCTCAAATGAAAGAGGTGGTCTGCTACATTTTTTGAAAAAATAGTGATATCATCAAGATATATTAGCACTATGTTGTTAATCAAATCCTTGAATGCCATGTCCATTGCTCTTTGGAAGGTAGCTCCAGCGTTGCATAGCCCAAATGGCATTTTCTTGTATGCATAAGTTCCCCATTTGGTTATAACAGCTGTCTTGAACTGATCTTCTTCTTTAACCATAATTTGATTGTACCCCGAATAGCCATCAAGTAATGAAAACCTCTCAGAGCCAGCAACAACTTGTAAAATTTGCTCCATGGAAGGAAGTGGATAATGATCCTTGAGGGATGCTCTATTTAAATCCCTGAAGTCAACACACAATCTACTTTCCCCACTCTGTTTTCTTACTGGAACCAAGTTGGCCACCCAGCTAGAATGTTTGATAGGGAACATGATTCTTGATTCTATCAACTTATTCAATTCTTTTCTCATGAGAGGCTCCATCTGTGGATTGGAGTGGCCTTTGTTTTTTTCTGATGGGTTTAGTACTTGGATCCAATTCAATGGTGTGTTGAGCTAAATTGGGATTGAAACATTTCAAATCTTCATAACTCCAAGCAAACACATCAGGGAATTATTGACAAAGTTGTATGAACTCATACCTTTCTTATTCACTTGTCATCTTAACAATTTGGAGTGAATTGCCTTCTTCCACCGAGATGGGCACTGAATCTTCTCCCTTGATTTGGATGTTTGATTTCTCCTTCCTAAATTGGTCATTAGGATTGAAAATGGACTCCAGAGTAATAAGTCCCTTTGGAAGTTTGTTAGTTCTCAGCTACACCACTTGGTCACCATACTGCTGCTCCAAATTTTCCTGATTTTTAGCTGAGAACTCAACCTCTTCTTGTAAGAAATGGATGATTTGCTTATCATTTTCAAACACTTGCCAACTTACATTGTTTTCTGGCACTGAAGGCCTCATAATCACATTGATGTTTCGTTGTACCTTTTCTTTCTAAATGCTTTCAACAACATCAAAGGCTGCCCTAACTATTACAAGCTGTCACAAGAACTTGGTTCTCTTTCCTAGGAATGAATTTTATGCAAAAACCCTCAAAGCCTTCAATGAGGTCCCACACCCTGTTTTTGTAGCACTCGAGCAGATCATTCTTGATAGCATGCTGCCCCTTAACTTGGTTGAAAATCAGCTCATTGTCACCAAAGACTTGTAAGTTCTTTATCCCTCTCTTGATTGACCAATGCAATCCTTGTATCAAAGCTTCATATTCAGCAGTGTTATTAGAACATGCAAACTGAAATCTAAAATCTGAGTAATACTTAACTCCTTGAGGTGAAACTAGCATAGCTCCCCCTCCTGCACCTTGTCTACTTCTTGATCCATCAAAAAACAACTACCATACCTCATTGTCATCGTTGTGGTTTGGCTTGATGATGCTAGAAATAGGATTATTTTCTTCATGTATACAATAGACTCCTAGCTCGGATTCTTTTCTTTCTTGATAAGGCTCAAAAGCATGCACCTTGTTTGCCCATTCATCAAGAGTCAAATCTAGGATACTTCCAACCTTGGTGTCAGCTTCATCAGTGCTTGGATAGTCTTCTTGATCAAACGCTGAACAATTGGTATTGATCTGACTTGGAGTGTAAGACTCAATGTGAAAGTTTGCAATAGGTTCGAGATATGATTATGGTCTTGGTTCCATATCTTGTTCTGAACAACATGTGTGACCAATCATCAAATAAGTAGCCTCCAATCTTGGCTATGAAATCCCTTGATAGACATAGGGCAAAGAGTGGTTGAAGGTCTATTACTGATACATCTTGCAAAACAACAACATTGGGGCAGGCATGCAAAGTAAGACTCAAGTTTTTAATCACTCCAAATGTTGCAACTACTTTCCCATCCAATTGCACTACCCCTTTGGATATGACTTCATACTGAAATCCCAAATGATCAGCTATTTGCGCATTACTGAACTACTTGCCCCGGAATCAATCATGTAATTGTGAACTAACTGGTTTCCAATGATCAATGAAACATAGAATGGAGGGGGATTCAAAATTTTACCTTATTGCCCTTCGTGATTCCCCTCAGGCTGGGCAACATTTGTGAGCACTTTCTCTTGCATTTGGACTTGCTGATTTGAAGCTGACCAATCCTTCATGGCAGCTTGTAGAAAATATCTTTGGCTCGGGATAGATAGTGATTCCCACATTGATATGTTTACATTTGTCTTCTTCATGTGATCAACGATATTGAATGGAGATGAAGTATCCCTTTACTGTCCCTTGGCCTACACATTCATTCCTTGCACATGACATGGGCAGCAAGAGTTTGGTATTTGAGTTGGCTTAGGAGTTGTTTTAGGCAGCCCTTATGTGTTTGGGATTGAATTTTATTTGCCAATAGTTTGTGGAGTGATAGAAGATTGAGGATTTCTTGGGGCTAATGGTTTTTATTCACCCAAATTTATCCTCTTTGACCTTGTGTTGGCTACAAAACTTTGGGAAACCAATTGATTCATGCCACAAAAATCTTCTGCCTTCCAATTTACAAGTGTGGCATCATTTGAAGCTTATTGCTGCTGGAATGTTTCTTGTTGCTGGTTACTTCCTTGACTACCTTCACCCTCCACACCAGTTGTTGTCACCATTAATGCTTGATTCAAGGCACCGTTGAAGCACATAGACTGGTTGTGAGGTTCATTGCATGGGAAACACCAATCATACTCTTGAGCTATGTTGTTTTGTACTGGCACTAATGCCTTAGAGGCAGATATAGCATTGGGATTATAGGGTTGAAATGGTCTGTTGGCAAGAGGTCTTTCTTGGTTTAAATTTGTAGCTGGGTTGGTGGTCTTTGAGGTTGGTATGGCTGCTTGTTAGGATGAGCTTGGGGCTTGTTGCCTCTTGAGTGTAACCAGCTCATTTCCTAGATTTTGCAATTGTTTCATGACTTCTTGAAGTTCATTTAAGGCACTAGAAGATGAACTAGAAGCTTCACTTAAATTATGATTTCTAGGAGTGGGGATAGGAGCTAAATTAGGCACTTGCCTAGTACTTGGGTTCTCTAAACTTGAAAATAATGGCATTGGAGGCCTAGGAGCTAGCTTGCCAGCTTGAATCAAACAATTTTCAGCTCTAATGGCAATGATATAAGCAATAGGGATAGTTGTGCCTCCCATGGATTGAATTAACATAGAAATATCAGAATTTAAAGCTTTAAGGTAATAAAGGAAAGCACCTTCTGCTATTGGCCTGACTGCCACTGGAATTCTCTCCCAAGTCCTTTGAAATCTGAAGTTAAAATCAGTCAGCTACTCATTGGGAGCTCTCTTGATGGTTGTCAGCTGCTCCAAAAGGGACAAGTTGTCTCCCTTTTCTCCAAACTACTCATGGAGGGCTATACATAGCTGATTCCAATTTTGGATAGATCCTGAGGCAAGACTCCTGAACCATTGCAAAGCTTTCCCTTTGAATGAAGATGTCAACAGTTTGACAGCAACTTACATATCATTGATCTCATGGATTGCACAAATGTTAGCAATATCCTTAACATGATCACCAAGAGTGGTTTTATTTTTCCAGTAAATTATGGAATAATCTTCAATGCCGCAACTGGGATTGGATTCTGTGCATTGAGGACAAGTGGGTTGTTGCAAGTGAAATTGACATAGGGGTTGTTTTGTGCCATTCTGATTGGCCTCAAAACCCTTGTTGATTGAATGAAAGGCCTACCAGGTGGAGGAGTTGAGAGAGTTATGTTTAGTGGAGATGGAGACCTTTGAATTTTCCTCCCTCTTTGCCTTCTTCTTGGGGATAACTGCAGATACTCAAACAACACCTCTTCTTCTCCAACTCTTGACCTTATGGTGATTCTTCTCATGAGTTTTCAGGTCTGCACTGCTAAAACTAGCTGATTCTTCTTCCTTGGAGTCGTTAGTTGTGCAATTTAGGGATCTTTTAAGCAAGAATATTACAAAAAAAGCACATCAATTTTGTTGCAATGAAGATGAAGACCTCTAAGATCCCACCAGCGTGCAAAACTATTCTTAAAAATCAACAAAGACCTGGATGTTGATCAGGCTTCTAGTTTGATACTTTAGACATCCAGTGTGATTACACAACATTGAATCCTCTCCCCAAGTGTGGGACTTGAAAATGGGAAAGGAATCTCCAGTTTAGAGGCTGGTTCCTCAACTCCTCTGATCAGATATATCACTTACAAGTTGTACAAAGGTTTAAAACTCAAAATCCTACTCTAAATTCCAAAGGGGACAGAGATAGAGAATGCAAAAAGAAACTGAAACTAGTGCTAATAAGGTGATGCACCAAAGGAGTGGTGAGCATTTTTACTTCTGCAGATTGACAAAAATCATGGAAATGCAACAAAACTTCATGCACAAACTGATAACTGTAATGGAAGGTAAGATATGGATCAAACAACACAAACAGAGGATTAAAATTTATTCACAAAGGTTGCATTCTCATTTTCATTACCCAAAACACATGCATTCAACACCCGAGAGGCAAAATAGGTTGCAATCTTGGAAAAGGCCCGATATTCCACAAAATCACTTCTAAGGTGAAAGAGGGAGCCCGTAATGCACAAAAATGTTCAACCCTTTCAAAATGAGCCAAATCTAGCTTTTACGGTCAAGGACTAGCCGGGAGAAAGAAACATGGGAAAAACATGGGGGAATTCAACCATTGACTAGAATGAATTCAAAACAACATGGGCATCCTTACAAACCCATTCCCTTTCATTTTTAGCCATGCTTGGAGAGAATGAGAGCCATTCTTCATTAAAAACGGTGGTTGAAATGTCATTTTTGTCCATGAACATGTGCTAGAGGCGTTTTTGATTTCCTCCTCCAAACTCCATCAAAATGAAAAAATGGCCTCAGAATCTTGTAGAGAATTTCACCATATTTCTGATATAAAGAACGCAAAAACCGAGCTCTAGATCGAAAGATATGGCCGTTTGAAATTTTAGGGCAAAACAGGCCAAATCGGGAGGGTTGGCAAAAATTTGAATTTTTCACCTTTTTGCATTTGGGAAAATTTCCCAAAAATCCTGTGCTCCACCTTCTCGGGACACGTGGCACATTCTAATTAGACGCAGGCCCTCTGCATTTCATTTTCCATCACTTTTCCCTTTGGAAAATTTTCCAAAAAATCCCATTGGGCCGATAAGTTGAGGACACGTGGCATTCGTTGATTAGCCGTGGGATTTTCCTCTCCAAATTTTCCATGTGATGTTTGACCATTTTCCCTATTGGACAAGTGGAAAAACCCCATTGGATGTGGGTTTTCCCCTTCGAATTTTCCATGCGGGCTGTCTTTAGTTTTTTGCCACCACCTAGACACGTGGCATGATCTGATTGGCTTGCATTTTGGGGGCGAGCTTTTCCTTTTGAAATTTCCTTTGGGAAAATTTCCCAAATTCTCCCCGCCTTCCGCTGGTTTGAGACACGTGGTGCAATATTACTGGCTACGGGCCCTTGGGGCAATTTTTTTTTTTTCATTTTAGCTTTTGGGAAAAAATCCCAATCTTCCCCACGCTCCACATTTTCGGCTCTGGTGACACGTGGCATGACATGATTGGTCGGCGGGGCAATGGGCCAAAACTCAACTTTTGAATTTTGGCAAAACACTTCGCCAAAATTCTAAATTCTTCCCCACCCTCCAAAATTCCGACGCCATAGGACACGTGGCGCAATATGATTGGTGCGGGCCTTTCTATCAAAATTTTCCATGCACCAACACTTAGTCAAATTTATCAAATTTCTCCCTTGGACACGTGGCATCATCTAGTTCACCGAATGGCCCGTGGGGAAAATATTCCCTTTTGAAATTTCACCAAAACATTTGGTAAAAAACCAAGTTTTCCTCCAACCCCGCCACTTCCTTGGACACGTGGCACGATCTCATTGGTTGTAGGCATTTCAGGGAAAATTTCCCACAAAAATTCCACCGAGCCATAACTTAAAAAATACATCAAGTTAGGAGGAAAACTTTACCTTTACGGAAAGCGAGAAAGATCTCTATCTAATGGTGCCATTTATAGAAAGTTTTGAGTGCCTGAAAAGCAAAAAATTATGTCTGAGGCACAAGAGAGGGAAGAATCAAAGGAGTTAGTCATAAAAATGAGAAGGG
The DNA here is from genome assembly GCA_018340775.1 of Taxus wallichiana var. yunnanensis. NCBI lineage: Eukaryota > Viridiplantae > Streptophyta > Pinopsida > Cupressales > Taxaceae > Taxus > Taxus wallichiana. The sequence continues at coordinate 608,553,212 of CM031240.1, forward strand.
GTCACATTTTAGATAACAGGAACTTGAATAAAGCATCGTTGAAATATAATTACCCTCTTAGAACATGGAGAATATGCTATAATTGGTAACTAGTTTTGAATTGTTATCCACTTTGGATGGTTTCTCTGGCTATAATCATGTTCTTGTGAAGGAGTCGGAAAGAATAAAGACTACCTTTACCAATCCTTGGGGAAATTATGTCTATGTCAGGATGTCTTTTGGTTAAATGAATGTTGGAGCAACTTTCTAAAGAGTAATATATGTAGCATTTACTAGTTATATTAATGATTTCTTTATTGTTTATCAAGATGATGTAAGCTGTGTTTTCTAGAAAATTAAATGATCACTTGCAACACTGACACTTGGAGAGAATTTTTTTAAGGTGTAGAGAGTATGACATATCATTGAATCCCAAGAAGTTCCATTTTGGAGTACAAAAGGCAAATCTACTTGGTCACATTGTATTAAAGGAAGGGGTCATGATTTGTCCCGAGAGAGTGGAAGCCATCAACAAGGTTCCAATTCCAAGAACTAAGAAAGGGGTTCAATCCTTCTCTAGAAAAATAAACTTTATTAGAATATTTGTGTCTAACTTTACTAAGATGACCATCCCCATTACTAGCATGCTGAAGAAAGACCAAGTTATCAAATAGGAAGAATTTTCCATTCAATATTTTAATAGGATCAAAGAAGCATTAAAGCATTCCCTTGGTTTAACAGCTCCAAATTACAAGAATCCTTTTCAAATGTTTTCTTTTTCTTCAAAAAACACCATTGCATCTGTCTTGTTGCAAAAGCATAATGAAGGGGCTGAGAGACCAATTTCCTTTTTTAGTAAGGCATTGCAAATAGTTGAGTTGAATTACACCATCTTGGAGAAGCAAGAATTTTACTTAGTGAAAGCAAAAAAGGTTTTTAGACCTTACGTCTTGAGCTCTAAATTTTTTGCTTATGTTCCCCACACCATGGTGAAATATATCTTATCAGAGATGGAGGTCTCAAGAAAAAGATGCAGATGGGTAAAAAGTTACAAGAATATGACATGGATATCCAAACCACAAAATTGATAAGAGGTTTGGGCCTAGCTAAGCTTATGGCTGAGAGAAACTTCCAAACTATTGGGGTGAATGAAGTAGAAGGAGAAAGGGTGGATGTCCTTGAAAATTTTGTAAGCTCGAATGGTACAAAGATATAATATTTTATCTCAGACATCTATGCTTCCCTAAACATTTGAGTAAAAATCAAAAAAGAGATCTTAAGTTAGCCTCTCAAAAATATGTCATTATTGATTTTGGGTTGGCTTAGAAGAACCCGGAGGGAGTGCTCTTAAGATGCATTGCTGAGGATGAAGCCCCAAAGGTAATTGTTGATCTCCATGGAGGAGTTTGTGGGGGAAATTTCGCTGGAAGAGTTCCAACATAAAATCTTGAGGGCTAGTTATTGGAGGCCAGCTCTCTTCAAAGATACAACTCTATTGGTTAGGAAATGTGAAAGTTGCCAACGTTTTTCTAGAATAATGAAAGCTTCAGACTCCCTTCCTTTGCATCCTGTGTCAATTGAAGCCCCATTGAAGAAATGGGGAATGGATTTCATTGGCGAGGTTTCAGATCCTTCCATTTCTGGTCACAAATGGATTCTTGTAGCCATTGATTATTTCACTAAGTGGGTGGAAGAAATCCCCACCAAGAAAGCAACACACCAAGTCATCATGGACTTCATGTTGAATCAAATCATATGCATATTTGGAGTGCGAGGATAATATTTATTTCTTGATAATTCCATGAGTTTGAGATCATAACTTTTTGTGGCAATGTGCAAAGGGTATGGAATTAATTTGACATATGCTTCTAACTACAATCCCCAAGGAAATGGACAAGATGAGTCCAGCAATAAAAACTTGTTTAAGATCATTAGTTGAACCTTGGAGCTGAAATAAAAGAAGTGGGGTGAGCAAGTGAAGTTTGTTGTTTGGGTGACGTAATCACCTTTGTCAAAAGATCTACTAGTAAAAGTCCATTCAAGTTGGTATATAGAACTCAAGCTTTGCTACCCCTTAATTTGCAATAAATTTCATTTCTTTTTGTTTAAAAATTGAAGATCAAGAAGTTAGTCCATATGATGCTTGAATCAATTAGATTATTGAGTTAGATGAAGAAATAAGGGCATCCCATCAATGACATGTGAAGTTTAGAGAAAAGTTGAAGAAGTTATTTGATAAAAAAGTGACTCTAAGAGCTTTTAGTGTGGGAGATCTTGTGTTATTATGGGACAACAGGCATGAGGATAAGGGAAAACATGGAAAGTTTGATGCATTGTGGATGGGCCCTTATTTAATTGACATTTGAATTGGTGAACATACTTTTCTTCTTAAAAGAATTAGATGGGGAATTGCTTAAATTGCCTATTAATGACAGGCATTTGAAACATTTCCTTGATTGATTTCTCAGAATCAAGGTATACTCCATTGTACAGTGTATAGTCTTTTGGTTTATTTTTTCTTTCATGTTTTTTTGTGTTTGTTTGTCCTGGTCCTTGGCAGCCATTTTGTTGGTTTCTCGGTTCATCCTTGGGGGAGTTGGTTATTATTGTTCTGCTCTACAAGATTATTCTTTGACTCCATTTCCCAATGGTTTGTTTTTGGCACTTGGTATACTATTTTTTCTTGTGGCACTCATAGGGAGTGCCCATCCCCGAGTTGGAGCTGATGTTGGTGCTTAATTTTATCTTCCCTTGTTTGTTGTTGAAATTATTCAATTTGTGGGCTCTGTTATCTTTTTTATCTCCCTGTATTGATGCATGAAATTTTTTTCCTCCATTTGGTTACCATGATCATTCCCTTCCTTTGGTCGAGGATCACTTTAAATCTAGAGTTTTTTTTTTCTTCCTCTGTCCATGTGAAAGAATTTTTAACTTGGGTGAAAAATCGGGTTTTTTCCCTTCCTTCCATTTTCCACAATCATGATTTGTTTTCCCTATCAATTTTTGTCCCAAATATCTATAGAAATGTGGTATTCTATTATTGCATGTGGCTCATTGGATCACATTTGGGCCTTATATCATTTCCAAAATATTTGTTCCTAAAGAAAGATTCATTTATGGGTGCAAATGGTGATTTCCCTACATTTTATAGTTTGACAAGTGTGTTTTCCCCATTAAATTTACATTTGGGAATCTATGGAAATGTGGCCCCTTCTAGTTCAATGTAGTTCAAAGGGTCACTTTGAAACTCTAAGGCCCAATTCAAATCAAAGCTTGTCATTATGGAGGGCCGACACTTGTCTAAAAATTTTCCTTTTGGTTTGACCTTGGAGTTGTATCGGGAGACACGTGGAGGGTTCCGCACCTCCGATCTATACTCAAACTTTTCAAAGTAATTTTCTAAGGCACAGGACATGTGGAGGGACCATGCTTGTTTAGGGACCGACCCCTAAATTTTATTTTGAAGAAACGCCATGAGAACACTTGGAGGATTTTGTTCACTCGACCCTGGTTGGACTTTTCAACGACCAATGAAAATTGTCTCAGACCCTAGACACATGACACCTTCTGCTGATCCTTCAACTTTTTTGTTAACAACTCTTCTAGGCGAGACACGTGGAGGAGCGCACCTATTTGGGGTCTCCGATTTTGAGGACCATACCAAAGGTGCACCAAGGCAACAAGTGGAGGCTTTCATTGGCTCCTTTTTTACTAAGACTTTTTCAAAGGCCAAAAGGCATTTTTCTTGGGCTTATGGCACATGGAAGGCCTGCACTTATTTGGAAACTTACCACTATACCTCACCTTTGCATTTGCACTAAGAAAATAGGTGGATGATACTAATCAAGAGTTGAGAAGGGAAGAATCAATTGTTCTATGAATTTCACCTATTTTTCTACCATTTTTTCTCCAAGACTACTTTGGAGATGTGAATAAGTATTGTTTTTCATCATTTTTTTAAAATTCCTTGTCATTTTTGTCTCCAAAGTGCCATTGAATGGATTTAGAGCTTAATTTTTGAGTCCAAGAATTGTTAAGGTTGATATTTTAAATTTAGAATTGCTCCAAAGACCTACAAAAATGTGAATTACTAGAGAAGATGGATGTGGGATAGAGTTACAGAGGAAAGAGAGGGAAAAGGATGAAATGATGGAGGTTGTAGGCATAAAAGATGAAAAATGTGTTGCCTCTAGGGTGAAAAGGATTACTTGTCAGATCCAGTTGTACAAAGCCTCTGAAAAATGATTAAAACGGGGATTTATCGCATGACGTAAATCAGAATAATTAGGACTCCAAAAAAATTGTGGCATGGCATCCTAGTCATTAGTCGAGGGTCTGAGAAATGTTATCAGTTCATATTTGCTCCACCTGGCAGCTTTTGGATGTGAATTTTTTAAACGTCACTTTTTGAGGCAAATTGGTAACAAACAAATGTCTCTCGAATATTCTTATTTTTGGGGGAAAAATTTGGGATGAGTGAGAAATTGAAATGTATAAATGCAATGAGAATACTCTAGCAAAATGTCGGGATTGAATTATTAAGAGAAAATTTGAAAGATCCCATCTTCCCGAGAGACCAATATGAGAAACCTATTAATTTCTGTGTTTTATATTTCAATCACATCAAGTTTGTTTGTCAGTGTACAACCATTGACAAACTCGAGATTGTTCAAAGAAACTTTCCCCATTGATGAGTCTAATCAATTTCAAATTAATCTTTGTCAATCTTGCAGAAATTTGTGTCTACTTTATTTTAGAATGTTTGTAAGTATTTTTTCTTATTCCTATTTTAATATTGTGTTAATGTCCTCCAAATCACACAGGATCTCGTCCACCGTGATAGTTTAGTGGAATTTGTAATTTCATTTCAAGAAGATCTTTCATCTTACAATGAGATAAACAATTTAAAATCACTTCTTTGTCATTTGTTGATAAAGATTGTCCGTAATCCTTTGAGTGTATCTTAGGCATGACGAACCAGGGGTATTTGATTTTTATTGAGTCTTTAACTCGAGCCTTCATGTTAAATTCTTGGATATTATGTGAAATGGTGAAAACAGGACCTCCATTTGATGCACACCTTTTGTTTGAAGGATTATATTAGCTATTCTAAAGCTTTCTATCATTGATTTCCAATTGTTGTGAAGCCTCTCAAAGATCTAGTATAATCAATTTTATCCTGCTTAATATCCCACCAAAACTATTCAAAAACAATGAATCCATCCTGAACTACCCTTGTTTTCCCTATGTATCCACAAATGTATAAATTCTATTGTTAAAATATGTAGAAGCAATCAGGATTCCATAATGTCTTTAATAACCTTAGCCTTGTCTAGAAAATATGACCATTCTTTAGAAGTGATTACTCGTGAGAGATAAATTGTGGTGCATTGATCATATTTTCTCGGGGTCCCCTTTAAAATTTGTGCAAAGAAGGATATCTTCATTCTCCTTCACCGAAAGAGGTTATTAAATGGGTCCTCTAACCCTAATCTAAAGGCATGGCCTAAAGAAGTAAGGATAGATCAAATATTTAATGAAGGTGCTATCCATTTCTCTAATTCCGAGTGACAAAGAGAGGAAAAATACCCTCACCGGTTACAAAATGAATCATAATAGGATCTATCTTTCTCTCAGTTTCCTTCTAAATGTTTGATGTTTCTCGGTTTCTAAGGGACAATCAATTTTTATACCAATACGTATTACTTCCATGCTTTCCGCATTCTTCGCACAAGTCACTGTGCCATGTCATATTTTTGACTTGAGTGTGCTACGTGAAACCTATCAAGGTGTGATAATATGGCGCTAAATTTGTACAACTAACCAAAGGCATGACAAATGGCAAAAAGACAAAAAAATAAACAATTGCCACGATTTCCTAAGTCAATCAACATGTGCAACATGTCATTGCATGTAAGAGCAACCTATGGAATTATGAAAGCCATAGATTCTCTTTGTAGTGCTTAGATCCCCACATGCCTGATCTCATTTGAAAGATGTTGACATCAGCTACACGTTGGAATTTTCAAAATCAGATTCAGGTGAGATTTGGTTAGCAGAAAATATGGAAATGTCTTTCGATCATCAATACACACATCTAATCGACTTCAACCACAAGATTTCTTAGATATTTCTTTCTTCCTTCTTCTACACGCCAAAAAAGTATGGGGAAGTGTATTTGATAGCCTTGCAGGAGGATTTGCAAGCATTTATCACTTATTATTGGTGGTTTTAGATTTGAATTTGAGTTTCCCTCTCTTTCTCCTCCTCTTCTCTCCTTCTTCTTTGATAAATAACAGAGTTATTCTTTGTAAAAAATGACCCCTCTATTGTAATGACACCATGCCAAAATGGTTACTTGACTTCCCATAGGTCTAAGACCTTGGCATGGTCTCGTAATGTATTCTCACCGCTGCAATGAATGTAAATGACAATGCATCCGTTAAGCAATAGGATCATGTTTTGTAGAACTCTTGTCTTCCCTTTCTCATTTTCATTGTATCTCACCTCTATGTTTGCATTTTCTAGTATGCTATGTGTACTCCTACTTGTAGTCCCTATGTTCAAGTGGTGTGCATGTTAGAAGGCCAAGCCCACGTGTTTATTTGTGGTGCACACTATTCACTCTCTTCTCTCGTACCCTCTCTATTTCCTTCACAGCCCATGGAGAGAGATCAACCTTTTCCCTTGTGCTATTTCCTTCCATAACTTAAGATTTCCCTTTCCATACATTCTATCTTTGGTCCTGGCATATTTAGTCTAGGATTTGCTTTCAAGACTAGGATTAATAGTATCATTAGAGGTAGGTAGAGGAACCGACCTTCTCTAGAGATCCGTTCTAAGCTCTTAAGGTCCCACAACTTGGGGATTATTCCATTGTGGTATCAAACAACTCGGATCTTCTAGATCCAAGATGTAGGTGCAAGTTTGAATGACTAACAATATTTTTATGGAAAAAAAAATTGTTTGTTAGAAATGGCTTCGTCATGTAGTTTTATTTTAGAAAAACTCAAATATTAAATGGAAATAATTAAAATATATGGGAAATTAGACTCAAGGCCATATTCATGGCTAGAAAACTATGGGACATAGTTAATATACTGAAATAAATTCCTTTTGGTATGCAAACTACCACATCTAACCGAATAACCGTTTATTTAATAATAAATACATGTAATCTCCTAGTGAATCGTAGAAATAAATCAAAATCAAGAACAATGATACTAGAATCTCCTAAATAATTAAACTTATAATGGATATAATGACCACTATTGTGAAAGGAGACAAGAAAATTGTGATTTATCTTGTAAAGATAATGTAGACACAAAATCATGCACTTGGGTACATTTCTAGGTCCTAAATACATACCAACATTCATATGATTCCTATAAAAATAAATTTAGTAATTGATAACTATCCTTGGCCTCTTTTCTATGTTTTTTTTTCCAGTTTAGTATTTTACTCCGTACAACCGAGCCGATAATTTACTTATTATTTTTTATGTATCTAGCAACCATCTCTCGACATGATAGGAGTGCCCATGTTCCCTTGCCCCTCTAGGTTCCCCCGACCCTCTTTCACGTTGCTCACTTATTTTTGGTCTATTTAATATTTTCGGCATGTTTTCTACTTATGGGTCACCTCCTAGTTGTCAATTATGAAATTTAAACAAGGGAATCATATACATACATAGTCATGTGTTCAAAATAAAGGACCAAGCTATAACAATTATTACTATAACCTAATCTTACACTAAAAAGGAACATTAATAACTTCAAAGAATCCATTTGGAATTCAATCAAGGGACAAGGGACTACATTTTCTGCAGAGAATCGCATAGTAAGGGAAATTTATTTATTCTATGCACACATAATATACATTATTATATTCTAGATCCATCTCACTATCAAATGTACTTACTATTGGTGCAAATCAGTAGCACCCTCTGGATGTTCCATCAAATTTCTAGTTTGACATTTTAGCATCCAGTGTGATTGCACAACATTGAATCTTTTCCCCAAGTGTGGGACTTGTAAAAAGTGGGAAAAGAATCTCCAGATTAGAGGTTGGTTCCTCAAATCCTCTGTTCAAGTGTGCATAACATTCTGCAGAGGGTTTACCTATAATTTAATCAAACTTTACCAAGGGGACAGGGTTGGAAAAATGCAAAAAATAAACCTAGTCTAAATAAGGTGATGCACCAAAGGAGTAGTAGACACCTGCTACTGCAAAACATACACAATCCACAAGAAAATATAGCACAAAACATGCACAAATTGCCAAAATGTAATGAAAGATCAGGAAACAATGATAAACATATGAGAGGATTGAGAAAATTTTAATCACAGAGCATACATTATCATCCCAGGTCCAATACAATGCATTACAATGACCAAGAGGCAAAAAGGATGTTGTATTTGCATGGAAAGGTAAAAATTTCCACAAATCTACCAAAAAGGGAAGAAAAGGGAAGTTGCAGAGCCAGAAAAATGTCTAACTCCTTCCAAAAATGAGCCCATTTTGCTTTTACAAAGTGTCACTTCAAGCTCGTGGAGAGAGAAACACCAGAAAACATGGGAGGAGCCTTCAACCAATAGACCAATTCATAAAACAGGATGGGTTCCTTTAAAAATCCACTTCCAAATGTTTTTAGACCATGTTGGGAGAGAATGTGAACCATTCCTCATTAAAAATGGTGGTTGAAATGTCATTTCTATCCATTTCCATGTGCCAGAGGTGTTTTTCAATTTTCTCTCTCCAAACTCCACCAAAACACAAAATTGAGCTTAGAATCATGTACATAATTTCACCAGATTTCCATTGATATAAAGAACGCAAAAAACTAAGCTTTGGATTGAAAGTTATGCTCATTTAAAAATTTAGGGCAAAACAGGGCCAAAATGGGTTGGCGGGCCGAAAATTTGAAATTTTCCCACTTTTTGCATTTTGGAAAATTTCCCCAAAAGTCTTTATGCCCTACCACTCTAGTGCCATGTGGCATGTTATGATTCGTTGTGTGCCTTTCCTAATTATTTTTCCATTGTTTCGACCTTTGGAAAATTTTCCAAAAATTCTCTAGAATTTGAATGACCCGAGGACACGTGGCATGCTGCGATTCGTCATGAGAACTTTCTCTCAACTTTCCCATCGTTGTTGACCATCTTCCCTGAGTTAGACATGTGGCACAATCTCATTAGACGCGGGCCTTCCCCACTCATTTTTCCCTGTGGGCTCGCCTTGTGTTTTTACCACCACATGGACACGTGGCACGATCCTATTGGCTCGGGTTTTGGGGGTGGGATTTCTTTTCTCAATTTTCCTTTAATTTTTTTTGGGAAAAAATCCCAAATTTCCCCCCACCTCTACTGGTTTGGTGCAACATGGCTTCTTTCAATTGGTTGGCGGGTCTTGGGGGAAAAAATTCTCCTTAGCACCCTCACCAAACACTTTGGGGCAAATTTTTTTTCTTTCCTCCGCCTCCGCCATCCTTTAGGTCCCTGGACACGTGGCCACATTTTATTGGGTGGCGGGGACTTGGGCCTAAAAATTCCTTTGCAAACCCCACCAAATACTTGGTAAAATTTCAAGTTTACCTCCACCTTTGCCCTTCCGAGGACACGTGGCCTCATCTTATTGGCTCTGGGCTTTTCTAGGGAAAATTTCCGACAAAAACTCCGCCGAGCCATAACTTCAAAAATACATGGAGTTAGGAGGAAAACTTTACCTTTCTGGAAAGCTGAGAAAGAGCTCTATCCAATGGTGCCATTTTGAAAAGGCTTTGAGTACCTAAAAGATAAAAAATTATGACTGAGGCACAGAGAGGAAAGAATGAAAGGAGTTAGCCAAAAAATGAGCAAGGGGTTCATTTTGGATAACAATTTTGGTGACTTAGAGGGGTCATTTACTTGTTGGATGAAGTTATCGGGTTTCTGAAGCAATCCATTGGGCATGGAGTCATAAAATTCTCTACTTGGTACCCCAACTGATTATAACAATGCAAGGAGGAAGATGGAGGGCAGAACATCATCTGATGGAGCAAGGGCTACAAAACACATTCCCTAGAACAACAATCCCGTGCCAAAGAACTTAGGGAAAGAAAAACTAAACTACAACAAAACAATGTGCATAAGATCTTGGAGGAATGAAAACCTAAGCTAATATGTACAAGTTGGAGAATTTCCTTTAGTAGCAATGCTTCGGATCAATTCCATTGATTTCGAAACCGCAATTCTTCACCATCTAATGTAGACAATTGGAAGGCATTGTTGTCCTTACACTTTGTGACCATGTAGGGGCCACTCCAAATGGCATCAAATTTTGAATGCCTCCCCGGTTTTGCTCTATCTGCATCCCATTTTAACACTAGATCTCCAACTTGGAAAGATCTATCCTTGGCCTTTCTATCAAAGGTCTTCTTGATCAAAGCTTGATCCTTCTCCATTGCTTGGGATGCCTAATTTCTGATCTCTTGGAGCTCCATCAATTCTGCATACCTAACCTCCATGGGTCCAAACTCCAATAACTCCAATTGCTTCATGAGTTCCAACGCGTTGGCAACTCAACTATCATGGGAAAAATTTCCTCTCTTCCGTAAACAAGCTTGAATGGAGAATTACCGGTAGATCTCTTGGGGTTATCCTATCAGAACACAAGGCTGATTTTAATTTAGTATGCCAAGACCTCTGATTTTCATCAAGAGTCCTCTTGATGATCCTTAACAAGTTCTTGTTTGTAGACTCAGCTTGGCCATTACCCCCAGGATAATAATTTGATGAAATGATTAGGTAGATCCCATTCTTGACAACTCATTCAGTTACCTTAGACCCAATGAATGCCAATGGATTATCGATATTATTGTAGTAGGTATGCCAAATATGGTTGTTATCCCTTCATAGAAGTCTAGGATGCTAGATTCATTTGCTTCCTTGAGTGCCACTACTTTAGTCCACTTGGTGAAGTAATCTGTTGCTATTAGAATCCACTTGTGTCCTTGGCTTGAATTTGGATTAATGACTCCAATGAAGTCCAAACCCCATTGTATGAATGGCTGGTCAACTGAAATTGGATGCAATGGGAGGGTGGCTAGTCTCTCCTTACCTGTGAAGAATGCACAATTCTTTCACCTATTGATCCATGCATAACAAGAATAACTAAAATCTTGGGCCAATAATAGCCAGCCCTAATGATCTTGAGAGCTGTCACTCTTGGAAAAAAATGGCCACCAACTAATCCACCATGGAACTCTTCCAATACTCTGTGAATCTGATTTGTACTAATGCATCTCAGCAGCACTCCATTCACATCCCTTTTGAATAAAACACCATTAACAAGAGCATATGGGATAGACTACAATTTGAAGTGTCTCCTTTTGGTTTTATTCATCTCTGGAGGGCACAGGCCTGTGTGTAGGAAGTACATTATGTCTTGGGTCCAGTAAGGAGTGAGGACATCATCATTTTCTTCTTGAATGCTTCCTTGTTCATGGTTGTCTTGCAACGCCAAAACAACCTCTTTCTCATTGCATGCCTCTGTTTGTTTGTTCAAAACCAACTACTCACACAATCCTTTTCCTCTAACTAGCTTGGTGACTTTGATCTCAATGTCATATTCCATGACATGAGTAATCCACCCTGCTCTCTTTTGATTTAGGTCTTTATTGAACAGAAATCTTTAAATCCCACATGAGAAACCAATAGTTGAACCTTGTTGTTTGAAACTAGATGCTTAAATTTCTTCAAGCTCCTAATCACTGCTAGAAGATGCTTGTCAATGAAGGAATATCTCACCTCATAGTCCTCCGAGTGATTTGGTGAAGAAGAAAGCAATTGGCTGCTCATCATTGTCTTTGTTCTATTGTACCAAAATTGTAGAAATAGTATCATCACCTCCAAATGCATAGAGGATGAAATCTTTGGAGAAATCTAGGTTAATGAGAGTTGGGGCTTACGAGATGGCCTCTTTGATTGCTTCAAAACTTGCCTTGCCTTCTACTTTCCATTTGAAAGCTATGCTTTTCTTTAACATCTTGGTGATAGGCTTGACTAGGGCTGCAAAATTTGGAACAAACCTCCGAACAAAATTTATCCTTCCCAAGAAAATTTGAAGGGCTTTCTTATGACTTAGCAATGGTAGTGCTCTTATGGATTCAAATATTTCTGGATCAATTGCTAATCCTTCTTTGGAGACAATGTGGCCAAGGATCTTTCCTTCGTGAGCTAGAAAAATACACTTTTTGGGATTCAAAGATACCCCAAATCTTCTGCACCTTTGGAACACTTGTCTCAAATGAAAGAGATGGTATGCTACATTTTTTGAAAAAACAGTGATATCATCTAGATATATCAGCACCATTTTGTTAATCAAATCCTTGAACACGATGTTCATTTCCCTTTGGAATGTAGCTCCAGCGTTGGACACCCCAAATGGCATTTTTCTATATGCATAGGTCCCCCATTTGGTTTTGAAGGTTGTATTGAACTGATCTTCTTCCTTCACCATAATCTGATTGTACCCTAAATAGCCATCAAGTAATGAAAACCTCTCGAGCCAACAACAACTTGTAAAATCTACTCCATAGAAGGAGTGGATAATGATCCTTGAGAGATGCTCTATTCAAATCTCTGAAGTCAACACACAATGTAATTTCTCCACTCTTCTTTCTAATCTGGAACCAAGTTGGCTACCCAACTGGAATGCTTGATAGGGAATATGATACTTGACTCTACCAGCTTATTCAATTCTTTTCTCATGAGAGGCTCCATGTGTGGTTTGACCGGCCTTTTTTTTTTTTCTGATGGGTTTAGCACTTGGGTCCAATTCAATAGTGTGTTGAGCTAACTTGGGATTGAAGCATTTTAAATCTTAATAGCTCCAAGAAAACACGTCAGGGAATTCTTGACAAAGTTGTATGAACTCATACCTTTCTTGCTCAATTGTCACTTTATCAATTTGGAGTGATTTGCCTTCTTCCACCAAGATGGGCATTGAATCTTCTCCCTTGACTTGGATGTTTGCTTTCTCTTTCCTAAACTGATCATTAGGATTGAAAATGGACTCCAAAGTGACAAGTCCCTTTGGTAGTTTTTTGGTTCTTAGTTGTACCACTTGATCACCATACTGTTGTTCTAACTTTTCCTAATTTTTAGCTGAGAACTCAGCCTCTTCTTGCAAGAAATGGATGATTTGTTGATCATTTTCAAACACTTGCCAACTTACATTGTTGTCTGGAACTTAAGGCATTACAATCACATGAATGTTTGGTTGTACTTTGTCTTTCTTGATGCTTTTGAAAACATCAAAGGCTGCTCCAAATACTACAAGTCTGTCAGCAACTTGGTTCTTTTTTCTAGGGATGGACTTGATGCTAAAACCCTCAAAATCTTCAATGAGGTTCCACACCCTATTTTTATAGCATTTGAGCATATCATTCTTGGCAACATGCTGTCCTCTAACTTGGTTGACAATCAACTCACTATCACCAAAGACTTCCAAGTTCTTTATTCCTCTCTTGATTGACCAATGCAATCCTTGTATCAAAGCTTCATATTCAAAGTAGTGTTATTAGAACATGCAAACTGAAACCTAAAAGTTGAATAGTACTTAACTCCTTATGGTGAAACAAGCATAGCTCCCCTCCTACACCTTTCCGCTTCTTGATCCATCAAAGAATAAGCGCCATACCTCATTGCCATCCTTGTGGTCGGCTTGGTGATGCTAGGAATAGGCTGATTTTCTTCATGCATGTAATAGACTCCTAACTCAGATTCTTCTATTTCTTGATAAGGATCAAAAGAATGCACCTTGCTTGCCCATTCATCAAGAGTCAAATCTGGGATGCTTCCAACCTTGTTGTCAGCTTCATCATTGCTTGGATAATATTCTTAATCAAACGTTGAACAATTGGCATTGATTTGGCTTGGAGTGTGAAGCTCAATGTGGAAGTTTACAATAGGCTTAGATTTTATTGTGGCTTTGGTTCCATATCTTGTTCTGAAAAACATGTGTGACCAATTAGTAGATAAGTAACCTCCAATCTTAGCTATGAAATCCCTTGACAAACATAGGGAAAAGAGTGGTGGAAGATCTATCACTGAGACATCTTGCAAAACAACAACGTTGGGGCATGCATGCAAATTAAGAATCAAGTTTTCAATCACTCCTACTACTATCACTCTTGTCCCATCAAATTTCACTACCCTTTGGATATGATCTCATATTGAATCCCCAACCTGATCAGCTATTTGTTTGGGCATTACTGAATTACTTTCTTTGGAATCAATCATGCAGTTGTGTACTAATTGGTTTCCAATGATCAATGAAACATAGAATGGAGGGGGCTTCAAAATTTTACCTTATTATCCTCCATGATTCCCTTCAGGTTGGGAAACATTTGTGAGTACCTTCTCTTGCATTTGGACCTGTTGATTTGAAGTTGACCAGTCCTTCATGGCAGCTTGTAGAAAATCTCTTTGGCCTGGGATGGATAGTGATTCCCACATTGATATGTTTACATTTGTCTTCTTCATCTGATCAATGATGTTGAATGGGGATGAAGCATCCCTCTGCTATCCTCTAGCCTGCACATTCATTCCTTACACATGGGCAACAAAACTGGCATCTGAGTTGGTTTAGGAGCTGGTTTGGGTGGTCCTTGCATGTTTGGAACTGCATTTTGTTTGCCAACAGTTTGTGGAGTGGTAGAAGGTTGTGGATTACTTGGAGCCAATGGCTGTCCTTCACCCAAATTTCTCCTTTTTGACCTTGTGTTGGCTGTAACACTTTGAGAGATTGGTTGATTCATGCCACAAAAGTCTTCTGCCTACCAGTTTACAAGTGTGGTATCATTTGGAGCTGATTATTGCTGGGATGTTTCTTGTTGTTGGTTATTTCCTTGACTCCCTTCACCCTCCACACCAGTTTTTGTTACCATTAATGCTTATTTTAGGGCACCATTGAAAAACATAGGCTGTTTTTGAGGTTCATTACATGGGAAACACCAATCATACTCTTGAGCTATGTTGTTTTTAATGGCACTAGTGCTTTAGAGGAAGAAGTAGCATTGGGATTATAGGGCTGAAATGGTCTGTTGGCAGGAGGCCTTGCTTGATTTTGATTTACAGAAGGATTGGGTGGTCTTTGAGGATGATATGGCTGCCTATTAGGTTAAGCTTGAGGCTGATAAGAAGGTCTAAAAATTTGGGCTTGCTACCTCTTGAGTGTAACTAGCTCATTACCTAAATTTTTTAATTGCTTCATGACTTCTTGAAGTTCATTTGAGGCACTAGAAGATGAAGTAGAAGCTTCACTTGAATTTTGATTTCTAGGAGTGGGAATAGGAGCTAAAACAGTGCCGATTAGTGCTTGGACTCTCTAAATTTTGACACAATGGCATTGGAGGCCTAGGAGCTAGCTTACCAACTTGAATCAGATAATTTTCAGCTCTAATGGCAATGCTATAAGTAGCAGGATAGTTGTGCCTCCCATGGATTGAATCAACATAGAAATATCAAAATTTAAAGCTTTAAGGTAATATAGAAAATCACCTTCTTCTGTTGGCCTTACTGCCATTGGAATTCTCTCCCAAGTCCTTTGAAATCTGAAGATGAAGTCAGTCAGCTACTCATTGGGGGCTCTCTTGATAGTTTTCAATTGTTCCAAAAGGGACAAGTTATCCCCCTTCTCTCCGAACTACTCATGGAGGGATATACATAACTGGTTCCAATTTTGGATAGATCCTGAAGCAAGGCTCCTGAACCACTGCAAGGCTTTCCATTTGAATGAAGACTCTATAAGTTTAACAAAGACTTACATCTCATCAATCTCATGGATTGCATAAATGTTAGCAATATCGTTGACATGATCACCAGGAGTGGTCTGATTCTCTCTAGTAAAGTATGGAATGTTCTTCGATGCTGCAACTGGGATTGGATTTTGTGCATTGAGAGAAAGTGGGTTTCTTCCAGTGAAGTTGACATATGGGTTGTGTTGTGCCATCTTGATTGGCCTTAGAACCCTTGTTGATTGGATGAAAGGTCTACCAGGTGGAGGAGTTGATAGAGTTCTGTTTGGTGGAGATGGAGCCTTTTGAATTATCCTCCCTCTCTATCTTCTTCTTGGAGATAGTTACCGATACTCAAAAAATAATTCTTCCTCTCCAACTCTTGACCTTGTGGAGATTCTTCTCATGAGTTTTTAGGTCTGGACTACTAAAACCAGTTGATTCTTCTTCTTTGGAGTCGCAGATGTGTAATTCAGGGCTCTTTTAAGCAAGAAACTTGCAACAAATGCACATCAATTTGTTGTAATGAAGATGAAGACCTCTAAGGTCCCACCGGGCATGCCAAAACTATTAGTGCAAATCAGTAGCACCCTCTGGATGTTCCATCAGATTTCTAGTTTGACATTTTAGCATCTAGTGTGATTGCACAACATTGAATCTTTTCCCCAAGTGTGGGACTTGTAAAAAGTGGGAAAAGAATATCCAGATTAGAGGCTGGTTCCTCAAATCCTCTGTTCAAGTGTGCATAACATTCTATAGAGGCTTTATCTATAACTTAATCAAACTTTACCAAGGGGACAGGGTTGGAGAAATGCGAAAAAAAACAAAAAAGTAGCCTAAATAAGGTGATGTACCAAAGGACTAGTAGACACCTGCAACTACAAAACATACACAATCCACAAGAAAATACAACACAAAACATGCAAAAATTTCCAAAATGTAATGAAATATTAGGAAACAATGATAACCATATGAGAGGATTGAGAAAATTTTAATCACAGAGCATACATTATCATCCTAGGTCTAATACAGTGCATTACAATGACCAAGAGGCAAAATGGATGTTGTATTTGCATGGAAAGGTAAAATTTTTCACAAATCTACCAAAAGGGAAGAAAAGGGAAGTTACATAGCCGTAAAAATGTCTAACTCTTCCAAAAATGAGCCCATTTTGCTTTTACAATGCCACTTCGAGCTCAGGAGAGAGAAACGTGGGAAAACATGAGAGGAGCCTTCAACCACTCGACCAAATTCATAAAAACAACATGGTTTCCTTTACAAATCCACTTCCCAATGTTTTTAGACCATGTTGGGAGAGAATGCAAACCATTCCTCATTAAAAATGGTGGTTGAAATTTTATTTCTGTCCATTTCCATGTGCCAGAGGAATTTTTCAATTTTCTATCTCTAAACTCCACCAAAACACAAAATTGAGCTAGGAATCATTTAGATAATTTCACCAACTTTCCATTGATATAAAGAATGCAAAAAAATGAGCTTTGGATTGAAAGTTATGCCCCTCTAAAAATTTAGGGCAAAACAGGGCCAAAATGGGTTGGAGGGTCAAAAATTTGAAATTTTCCCACTTTTTGCGTTTTTGGAAAATTTCCCCAAAAATATTCACTTCCAACCACTCTGGTGCCACGTGGTACATTTTGATTGGTTACGGGCCTTTCTTTCTTCTTTTTCCATCGTTTCGGCCTTTGGAAAATTTTCCAAAAATTCTCCACCCGGCTAAATGTCTCGAAGACACGTGGCATCTTTGTGATTCATCATGGGAATTTTCTCTCAACTTTCCCATTGTTGTTGACCATCTTCCCTGAGCTGGAAACATGTCACAATCTCATTGGACGTAGGCATTCCCCACTCATTTTTCCTGCGGGCTTGCCTTGTGTTTTTTGCCACCACATGGACATGTGGCATGATCCTATTGGCTCGGGTTTTGGGGGTGGGCTTTCTTTTCGAATTTTCCTTTGATTTTGCTTTGGGAAAAAATCCCAACTTTCCCCCGCCTCTGCTAGTTTGGTGCCACATGGCTTCTTTCAATTGGTTGGCGGGCCTTGGGGCCAAAAATTCTCCTTAGCGCCCTCGCCAAACACTTTGGCAAATTTTTCATCTTTCCTCCGCCTTCCACCATCCTTTTGGTCCCTGGACACGTGGCCACATTTTATTGGGTGGCGGGGACTCAGGCCTAAAAATTCCTTTGCGAACCCCACCAAATACTTGGTAAAAATTTCAAGTTTACCTCTGCCTCCGCCCTTCCAAGGACACGTGGCCTCATCTTATTGGCTCGGGATTTTCTAGGGAAAATTTCCCACAAAAACTCTACCGAGCCATAACTTCAAAAATACATGGAGCTAGGAGGAAAACTTTACCTTTCTGGAAAGCTGAGAAAGAGCTCTATCCAATGGTGCCATTTCCAAAAGGTTTTGAGTGCTAGGAGGATAAAAAATAATGACTAAGGCACAAAGAGGAAAGAATGAAAGGAGTTAGCCAAAAATGAGCAAGGGGCTCATTCTAGATAACACTTACACAAGGAAATCCCATGGCACAATTTATACACACACTCATAGGAACTACATGGATTCTAAGATGTAGTGCACCACTTAGTTGTAAGTTAACTCTCGGGGTGATTTTTGGGGTCAGTCTGACTCCCCATATTACATATTTTTTTTGGATTTGATGTGGTATTGTCGGCTTTAAAGATAAAATTTACTTTATACATTACAATTACCTCAAGGATCATATTGTGACACACAAGTTATCAACACAAAATAATTGTGACACTTGTGTGATAGAGTAAAGATAAAGTTATAACAATTTTTTTGCGTCCACAGACACCCAATAGAGGTCATCGGTGCCTGGATGCCCATGTCGACCATATGCATGTAGTATATGATTTATCCTAAGCATTCACGACATATTTCACCTCAAGTTCATTCATTTTTCCAATCCAAGGTGCAATCCCATATCAAGTGTTAATCAACTATTTTATTCTTTGTATACCTCTTACTTAGGGGTTTTTATTTTACTTGCTTATTTCTTGTGTCATACTATATTTAGCAGATTCATATAATATTGTACATTGATTACTCTTCACTAGGGTTTAATTATATATATATATATATATATATATATATATATTCATATAGAAAACAAATTAAATACTAGCTAGATGGTTATAAATGAAACTTTATCCATGAAAAGATTTTGTATTTCACAATCCAGATGAATATTCATGAGAAATTTAGGAAATTAATTTTTGCTCTCAATTCAAAATATTAGAGTGATACTATCATTTCTATTCTAAATACTCTTTATACTCTTATCATTGAATAAGAACAAGGGATGGAAAAATTTGACTCAAAATAAAAAATACAAAAAGGTTCTTCTCTCAAAAAATCACAAATATATCCCTCCTCGAAAAAATGCAAAACCTAATTTCAAATCAATGTTTCAATAGTATAACCATAATAATGGTAACTAAAAAAATTAAATATAAAAATTACATATAAGTTTACAAAAACTTGTAATAATTATGGAATTTTTAGAAAAAACATGAATATTGTCAAAATAAAAAAATAAAATAACAAAGGTAATAAGTTTAACAATAAAAACTTATAACCGAATCAAAATTAAAACATGTGCAAGGACAAAAATTGAAATAAAAATAATGATAACATGATTTCTCTCTACACTATTGTGCGCGTATTCAATAATAAAGAATGAATCATAAATATTTGTTCCACAAGGACATTACCTAAATAAATGATATATTTTTACATCAAAGAATGTAACGATCAAATATATCTAGGGATAATTCTATTATAAAGCTTAGAGTCTGGTAGAGATAGATTTTTTAATGGTTATCTTGTGCTTAGGTAACTCAAGGTAATAATAGCAAACATATTATTAAAATATAAATAGTTAACAAAAAACTAATTGATTTGTTTTATCCCTAAAGGTATTAACAAAAATTATTTGTACATTTTTAATGGTTTTGCATTTGAATATGATGTTTCATCTCATATTTAGAAATAAACATAGTTATGGAATGAAATAATTAGTCATCTCAATTTAAGAGTCTTTCTAATATTTTTTCTTAATCTATTACTTGGTAATCCTAAAATTAAAACCCATTATGAAACTTGTGAGGGTTTATTGGAGAAAAAACGGTGGAGAAAAGCTGGTAAAAGTTAAAAAAATGTGTTAATAAACATGTTCAACCCTTCTCTAAGAAACATGATGATAACTCCTATCATCATTTAGAAATTTATAGATGAACACACTAGGATGACATGGGTATATTACATTACAAAAATACTAATGTATTTGCTAAATTCAAATAATTTAAATCCCTAGTTTAAAATTCAAGTCCTCAATTTAGCTATATATTAAGAACTAATAATAGAGGTGAATATTTTGCTAAATATTTTGATGCATTTTTTTATCCTACTAAATTAAATGTTATATAACCAATCCTTACCCTCCCTAACAAAATGGGTTCACCAAAACATATGACTATTTTAGAAATGGCCAACATAATTATTTATTATGTTCAAGTACACTAGTCTATGTGGGTAAAAGAATGAATAGAATTGTTCATACCTTAAATAGGGTTCTTGAAAAATACCTACATCAAACCACACCTTTACAAATGTTGAAAATCAAGAAATCCAATGTTTCAAATCTAATAATATTTAGTATCATCCTTGTTTCTATTTTCATTCCTCAAGTTAAAAGGAAAAATCTTGATTCTACCTCCTACCCTTGATTTTTGTAGGCTGTAGAGGAAAAGGGAATTAATAGTATAAGATCCATCTAAACATGATATCATAAAAAAATTAATGTGTAAGTAGTCATAATTCCAATAAATATAGATAAATTCCAGTCTAACAACTTAAAAAAATGGGTAATATTGGAATATGAAACTTTAAATATTAGATCCCAAAAATATAGATATTAGAACTTGGAATTGTACATATTAAAATAAAATAAAACAAACAATATTGTAATCTAAAACTAATAATATAAAAACCCATTTCTAGTGTTTATGGAATTCACCTTTGGTAAAATTGGACTTCATTTTACTAAATATCATAAATCAAAATATAATACAATGATATGTATGCAGAGACATGTAACAATAGGTGTTGGATAAATGGAAAAATTCAAATAAATTAATTAAATTCATAGTTAATGCTAAGAATACTTCCATATGGGTTTTTTCTCAGGTTGGATAATTGTAGAAAATAGTGGCCATTAGATTCATCTTAGTTGTTGGGTCTAATTTTATTCCAGATAGATACAATAGTATTGATGGGTCTGTTTGAATGTGTTTCAAAAATTATTCCCATAGAACATAATTTTTTTCAAGGTTAACATATTTTGAAACAATAGGTATTTTAATCCATACTAACATATAATAAAATGAAAATTATGGCACAAAAAGGATGGAACTTATGTAAGCTCTCCATAAAACATACCAATTTTTAAAAAAAAAATGTAGTCAAGTTAAAACTTATATCCCATGTGTGGATGTAAATCTAACCCATATAAAGTTATATAATTCTTATAAAATTATTGTCTATTTGAAAATGTCTTTATACGCCATAAAAAATGATATGTAATGTATATTATAGTGTTAATGGATAATGACTTATATCTCCTAAATTAATAATTTTTGAAATAGATTGTGTGAACATAAATAAGAAACAAATATGTTAATAAATGACCAAAATACTTATTTCATTTAAAATTAAAAATGGATGTCATTTTCACTCATTTAATTGATTTCATTAAATTGTGAACATTGTCTACATTTTTAGAGATGTAACAATGTCCATAACTCTTGTAACAAGTATGTATCTTTAGTGACACAATTTATGTTAAATACATTTATGATTATAAATTTTCCCTCATCATTGTACATGCTTCTCACCAAATAATCAAGCATACGAAATGTATATGTATAATTATAGTCCCCATTAAATTGGTCACATATGGTTTACTCCAGTCTTGTTACCAATATCCAATCCACATTCTAATTTTTATTGTTTTCAATAGACCTGTAATGAAGTTAGTTAAATAGCATTGTGAAAAATATTTTACATCTCACCAAAGATAATAATATTTTTACTGGTTTATGCTACCTAGTATTTTTAACATCTTATTTTATTCTTCTTCTTTATGAAAAGTATGATCTAGAACACAAATTTTATTTAATTTTATCAATGTTATATTTCAAATGTTTTTTATTTCTAAATATATATAAAAGAATTTTTTTATGCGGTAATGTAATGATAAATCGCAAATTCAAACATTAGATTTTTTTATTATTGGTAAATATTTTTTTGAAAGGGACTATACCCTTGTATAAAAGGGGGCCTAGAAGCCAGAATAGGAATGAAAAGCATTACAAAAAGGATCAAAATCTAGATGAGATACGAAACCCAATGTAACCAAAGAGAAGTTACCCCAAAACAACAAACCAGTTCGAATACTGCAGAAGAGCAGCAAAAAAATGCAAAAAAACAAGAAAATACGAAGGAAGACAACAAGAGTAGCGGACCCACAATTACTTCTTGGCGGCTTTGTCGATTCTGGATTTGATAGTCTGCCAGGAGGTGAACATAGCCAATGTCATCATATGAGAAGGGTCAGAAACATCCAGTTGTTGGATGGTCTGTTTTCTTTCCTTTTCCATGCCCCAAAGAGTTGCAGGTACTCCACTGAGATTAGAAATGTTGCGGACATGTTGCTCAATAAATTCTTCGATTGCACTAAAAATAGCCATATTATGGTCATGGCGAGTCTTGGCTTTCCCTAGACGGTTGTCCAAGGAGTTTAGTTTTTTGTAGATATCTTCAACCTGTTTATTATCAATATCAACCTCCTCCTCCTTCTTCCTCTTACCTTTTTGTTTTGCCAAGTTTTTAACTTCATCTTTCAACAGCAATATGTCAGCTTCTAAGGCTTCCAGCCTTTTTGTGGGACTCTCAATGTGTGCCTCCTATGAACTAGTGTTGCTAATATGCAGGAGGTTATGAGCCATTTCCAAATCCTGAGGAATGTTCCCCGAAGCAGGGGTGCAAGGTTCAGTCTTTTAGAAGACCTAGTAATGGGCCAGTCGAAGTGGAGGTGAAGGGGGTGGGAGCAGAGGTGGGGGGATAGCAGAGGGAGCCGAGAATGAGGGAAAAGGGGTATCAGCAGTGGTGATGGGGATAGAAGGAGAAGAGATGGGGGTAGCAGCAGTGGTGCGGGAAGAGAAGGAACAGAGATGGGGGAGGTTGGGATGCCGGGAGACCTAAGAAGACAGAGCTTGTGTAACAAGAAGATGAGTCCCTGGTGCAGAGGGACCACACGTGCATGCTTTTGGAACTCCAAAATGGAGTGCTCAAGAGAATTAAGTAGATAATGAGGGAAACAAACCGTGAAACTCCTGTGGAAGTGATTGAGGAACACAAGATGCTTTGAGGGCACAGTGACGAATCTCCCCTCCAGAGAGATGTATTGCACCATCATACGGGTGACCTCGTCAAAAGGTGGAGGAATAGAGCTGACCTATAGACCCACCATGATGAAGACCAGTTTCTCATTGGTTTCAACAAATTTCCTCTCCTCAGCAGCCCTGTCAATCCTTTTATTAAAAAAGTGGTACCCTTCCATGCCAAGGCATGTTGCTTTGGCTATTAACTCTTCATTGATCAAAATTTTCTGTCCGCCATATTCCACTGTGTGATCCTTCCAATCCTTCACAAAATGCATGGATATGCTTTGGTCATGACCCTGAATCTTCTCCATAAAATTTGTGATGCCTCCCTGGTTGAGAAGATTCCAAAGCTCTTCATTATTTTTCCATTCCGGTCCACGCTGGGTTCGATCTGGCAAGGGGCTCCTCCCATTTTCACCGTGCTTAAGTGTTTGCAAATATAATTTTCAAAATCCCTATGAAAAATTCTATAGCAGAACACGAGTTACTATTCCGCCTTTCTCTATTTTTTTCACCCGATGCGAATGATGGAAAGTGTAGCCATTGTTGTTCCCATGAATCCTGTGTGTTTGCTATAATGTACATGGGAAAACCCACATGTGTGAGTTTCAGTCCCCTTAGAAACCCACTCCAGCTCATCATCATCCTTATTACGGACTTGAGAATCCATAAGACCCTATTTAAAAGTTGTTCTAAGCACAATATTTCCCGCATGTGTGGCTTTAATCTTCATATAGATCCACTTTAAGTCATCATCATACTTACTATAATCATGATTACCCATCAGGATCTGTTTGAGTGTTGCTTTAATATCAACACATGTGAGAGTCTTATTCTTAAAGACCCACTCCAAATGCTCATTAATCTTACCCCGAATTTGCATGCTGATAAATATCCACTTGTATGTTGTTTTAAATCTATTCAGGAATGTGATCTCTATTATCCCAAATAATGTGATTAACATTTATGCCATAATTATCCAGTGCATCTGCCACCTTGTTACCCTCCCAATAAGTATGCTTGATCCGAACATTATTGAATGTTTGGAAAATAATTATGGATTCCAAGATGAAGTCCTTGATGTTCCAACTTGGAGGTGAACACTGATTAAGATGATTAATGATATTAAGTGAGTTTCCTTCCAGAATGAGATTTTAGATATTATGAGTCTGAGCAATTCTAAGGCCCCAAAGAGCGGATAATGCTTCAAAAAAATTATTAGTTTGTATTCCCATTCTAATAGCATAAGCAACAATCAAGCTTCCTTTATGATCCCTGATCACTCCTCCCCCAACTGCAATTCTAGGGTTACCCTTAGAGGCCCCATCAAACTTAAACTTGTCCCGCTTAAGATCGGGAGGATGCCAATGTATCGAGATCTATCAATGTTATTACTAGAATTATTTCAGATTTTGTCAGCTCCAATCTGCCATTGGGACAAGATATGCTCTTCATTTTCTGGATAACTCTTGTTCTTGGGGGGTTTAAATCTAACAATATTCTCTTTAATAGCATTAGAAATTTTCCCAATACTGAGCTTATAATTCTATTTACTATTTCTAAATATAATATCATTTCTATCTTTCCATATCCTCCAAATGACATGGGGTATTACCAAATTCCATAGCCTTCTAACAACACAATGTTTATAGGGTGGGTTCTATTGGGTCCAAAGTCGATCAAGTCATTCGAACCACCGTAAAGCTTTAAAATTAGAGAGGGAAAAAATCCATATTCTGGTAGCATAATCACAATGGATAAACAAATGACTAATATCCTTAGAGTCTTTTTTACAAAGATGACATCGATTAGGCATTATGAATCCTTTTCTAATCAAGTTGTTAGTGGTAAGAAATATTCCCCTGAGAGCAAGCCAAAAGAAAAAGTTAATTTTTGGAGTTAGCTCATTCATCCAAATTCTACTCCATTTAAACTCAGTTTGACTATTGGTGAAGAAAGTATTATAACCAGTTTTGACAGAGTAGTCCCCATCAATAGAATTGCTCTGACCAATTCATCCTTAACATCCAGCTGACTTAAAGGTATAAGATCCAACTGATCCTGCAGGGAGGAGATAGTTTGGATCATATCATCTCTATCCACATACAGTTTTTTCCAAATTCTTTTTATTGCCATTTCCATCAATATAATCCTTGATTCTAGTGTCATACTTGTTTTCAAGACTGTTTTTGTCAACACCAAATCTGTCCATAAAGCTACCATTAGACCAGTTATCTTCCTCGAATTCTATATCATAGTCATCTCCCACTTTCCATTTACTTCCTTGTTTGATGAAATTTCTACTCATCACTAAATTATTCCAAAAAATGTAACCATAGGGAAGGTGCTCATCTTGAAGAAAAGAAAATACTGCTTGTTGGTTAAGGTATTTAGCCTTAATTAATTCAATCCAGGGTTGCTTCTCAGAAAGCATTCTCCAGCCCATTTTCATAATAAGAGCCTCATTCATTTTCTTGATGTCTTTTATGCCCAGTCCCCTATAGATTTTGGAGTGCAAACCTTATCCCAAGCAACTAAGTGGTATTTAAACTTCTCCTCCATGCCCTGCCATAAGAAGTTTTTTTGGATCCTCTCAATTTTTTCTCTGAAGGCAGAAGGGATCTTATAAAGAGACATGATATAAATAGGTAGATTTTGAAGAGTGCTTTTATGAGCAGGCACTTACCAACACTAGATAGAATGGCTCCTTTCCAACCAGCCATTTTTTTAAAATCTCTCCAACAGATTCTCCCACACCTTATTAGAAACTTTTTTAGTGCCAAGAGGGAGTCCTAAGTAAGTGGCTAGAAGTGCACTTATTTTACAGCCCAGAATTTTTGCAATTTTAAACTATCTTTCCTCAGGAGTGTTGAAGAAGAAGATGGAGCTTTTATCATAATTGATCTCTTGCCTAGAAGCAAATTCATAAAGTTGCATAATAGCCTTGGTAGCCTTAGCTTCAATGACAAAATCCAATAAAATAAGAATTGCATCATCCGAAAATTACTGATGAGAAGTTGTTTGGCTGATGGAAGTGGGCTTTGAACCTTTCAGAAGACCGTCAATGACTGCTTTACCAATTTTTCTACTAAGACTGTTTTCCATAAGAATGAAGAGTAGGGGAGATATGGGGTCCCCTTGTCTTAGTCCTCTACTGCTTGTGAAAAAGCCCACTGGCTCACCATTAACCACCACTAAGAATCTGACCATAGAGATGCAAGCCTTAATAATTTTTCTAAATTTAGCCGAAAAACCAAATTTAATTAAGACTTTGTCAAGAAAAACCCAAGAGACCTTGTCAAAGGCTTTATTCATATCAAGCTTAAGGACCATATTCACTTTTTTATTATTCTCCATAGAGTGTATGGTCTCATGAACCATAATCACTCCATCTTGGATAATCCTACCTTTAATGAATCCACTCTGTTGCCTTGAAATTAAATCATTCATAATAGATTGTAGCTTGGTAGCAATGATTTTGGTAAAAATTCTATAGATAACATTCACAAGGTTGATGGGTATGAAGTCTTTGAAGTCTTTAGCATCCATTTTTTTGGAGCAAGCACAATGTGGGTGTTATTCAGCTCTTTCAAAAGATCCCTAGTTCTATAGAATTCATTCACCACTCTGAGAAGATCATCCGAGCATATTTCCCAAAATTTCTAAAAAAGTTAATGGAAAATCCATCCGGGCCTGGAGCCTTGTCGCCTTCTAAAGTAAATACAATTTTTTGCAGCTCTTCAAGTGTGACAGCTTTAGTGATATCTTTAAATCTCTGCTCCTCAATTTTGTCTTGGGGGATGGCCTCCAACATGAAAGAAATTGCCTCCTCCTCAATGATAGTCCTCTCATTAAGAAGTTTTTTATAGAAATTGAGAGCTTCTTCTTTGATGTTGTTGGGATATTTTATAACAAAGTGCCGTTACTTTTAGCCACTTCCATAATCCTATTACAAGCCTTGTGTTTCAAAGTGATCATATGGAAATTTTTTGTATTTCTATCTCCTTCTTTCAGCCAGATAGCCCTAGATTTTAGTCTCCATAAGGATTCTTCTCTACTACAAATCATATGCACCTCTGAGAGAATATTCCTTTCCTCAGTTTGGTATTCACCAGATCTCCCCATTGTATTCATTTTGATTTCCAGATCTTGGAGCTTTTTTTTTAACTTCTTCTTCTTTTCAAACACATTGCCAAAAACTCTTTTATTCCAGATTTTAACTTATTTTTTAACATTTTTGAGCTTCTGAATCAATCTAAATTGGGTAGTGCTGTCACCATTCCAGACCCACCACTCTTTAATTTTTTCATAGATGTCATCATGCTCCATCCACATATTTTCAAATTTGAATGAGCTCACGATGGGCTTAGTCCAATTGAGGAGATTTAAGGCAATCAAATTGTAGTCTGCTCCAATTTTGGGTAGAAGAGAGGTGGAAGTCCTGACTGAGAATCCAACTAGTAGAAATCAGGGCTCTATCCAGTCTAACTTGGATAAGATCTTTTCCCAGCCTTCTGTTGTTCCAAGTGTATTTATTCCCATGGAGATCCACATCCAAGAGATTAAGATCAATAATAAAATCTGTAAATTCCTCCATACCTGTGGAAAAGCTGGAGATTCCTCCATATTTTTCACCTGGGTTTAGAGGAGAGTTAAAGTCACCCATGATCAGCCAGTTGGCTGTACTATGTTGGTTTCTAAAGATCTTAAGATCAGTCCATAGTTTACATCTCCCACTAACCGTATTAGGGGCATAGATATTAGAAAGGATCCATTCACCATTGTTCTCAATAGCATGAAATTTAATAGAAAGATGATTAGTGCTAGCATTAAGAACCATACCAGTACAATGTATTTTATCCCAAAGAGTGGCTAGACCTCCAGAAGCTCCCTGAGAGTCCACCACAGCCACATCAGAGTTTTCCCATAAACTCTTTTTACTAATTTCAAGGATCTTAGCTTTCATCTTAGTTTCCTGCAAAATCCAAATACTAGGGCTACTAGAATCATGTAACTCCTTAATGATTCTCTATTTGGAGTTCCCGTTTAGTCCTTGGATGATCCAAGAGATAATCTTCATTTGAAAAGAGTGGGGGCTGGGATTACCTGATGGCTCAATTAACGTTGAATTCCATCTGCAATGTCTTTCTCTGTTCTCTTAGATCTAAGAGTCTTTTTTGATGGCCTTCCTCTTTTAGAACTACTTCCAAAATCTACTAGTCTTCTAGCAGAGGATCTAGTAGTTTTGGATGATGAAGTTTCCCAGTTGTCCATTTTCTTTTTCTTGTCACTGTAGAGTGATTCTGGGATCATTTCAAATCCTTTCATTCTCTTTTTTTTTCTTTGAGGTGACCTCTATAAATCTATAAGTTAGCTCCTCATCTTCCTTGAATGGTGTTACTTCTCCCTCCTCTTGCTCTCTCTGATTACTATCAATAAAGAGTAGATCTGTTGATCTGTTGCTGAAGCAAGGAGGTATATCTGCTGATCTGTTGCTGAAACCAGGAGGTATATCTGTTGAAATTTTACTTTCGTTCCTTGGATTCTGTAATTTTTCTTTTGAACCCATGTTATCCTTCACCAATATTTCCTCAATGATGTACAAAGAGTTATCTATCTCAACTTCCTTAGTGTCAATTAGAAGTGCCAAAGTCTGAGTTAGATCCTTAGGGATGATATTTATCTTCACAGTTCCTTCTTGTTCATCCACCTCTATATCCACCTTTACAGGATTTTCTAAGTCTTGTTTGTTTCTAATTGGTTCTCCATGCAAAGCTTCTACCGGGGTTTTTGGATGCCAGACTAGGTGTTTCCTTATTGGAGTTCTAAACCCCCTTTTTTTTCCTTTTTATTTAAGTTCAACTTAGTCTGGTTAGGGGATTTTTCAACTCTCCGGATTTTCATGTCAAGATCCCTATTTTCCTTTATCATTTCTAAATCACCCTCAAGTTGTTCTTTATTTTTGTGTTTGTCCTCCTTTATAAAGATCTCCTTATTAGGACATTTTTTGGTGAAGTGTCCTATATAATGACATTTCTTACACCTTAAATGAAAGGTTTCAAATTTTATTTTTTGGATCCACATTCCACACTTAGATTTCAAGATGATGTGCTCTGGTAACTCCTGCTCCATTTCAGAAGAAATGTAGAATCAAGGAAATTTTGAAATGCATAATTCAAACATTACATTTTATTATTGGTAAAAATAGGGTTATTGAGTCCCTCACCATGAAATTAATAATCATGAATATATTCATTACAATATTATTGTTAACACAAAGTTCACAAAAATATCGATTGCATAAAATATTAGATATAAGTTTTCCAAATCGAGGGAGACCAAGTAAAAAGTCTTCATCGACTAAAAATATCTCCATTCACGAAATAGGTCCTACACACAAATCAAATCTGAATTTGTATAGCTAAAATAGACTAAAATTTCTTTTATAGAACAAAAAATATATTTT
Source organism: Taxus wallichiana var. yunnanensis (assembly GCA_018340775.1). NCBI lineage: Eukaryota > Viridiplantae > Streptophyta > Pinopsida > Cupressales > Taxaceae > Taxus > Taxus wallichiana. The sequence goes on from CM031240.1 coordinate 608,582,927, forward strand.
ATAGTATGAATTTAATATATCATAGTATATCATCTCCCATCCCCACTTTAGGTCCAACCTTTTCCTTCCCTAAAAATGACCCTTCTTCCTTCATGGTACACATAATCCTTTTTCAGTGCTTAATGGTCTCTTTATTGTGTAGCTCATCATTTTGTAGGTATTTTTCCATTCCCATAAAACTCTGGGTTTCTCATTTTCATCTCTTCTTATACATTGATTTGTTTCCTAAGATTCATGGCTCTTGGAAAATCCAATTCCCCCTTCACTTATCTTCTTTCTTCATCTTCCATAACTTCAAAAAACTTTTCCCTTCCATATTTATTATTTTAACATCCTCATCTCCTCCATCAGATCATAACATAAAACTAACATACATGGAAAACTCCATAAATTAGAAAAAATTGTAGACCCCAAAAAAGTGTAAAATATAGTTCTTGGAAAAATATATGAAGGGAAACATGGAGTGAAGGAAAATTATCCTTATAAGGGTTTTATATATCCTAAAAAATACATCACTAAATAGATCATCGTAAAAAAAAAATCATCCGCAACAAGCAAGCTCAAAATAGATCATGGTCATAAAACCTCTAAATAATGCCATATCCATAACACCCAAAAAAAGTATTGTATAACCTAGAACTATCTTTCATAGAAAAAATATGTCTCTTGAAGTAAATACTAATAATATGCAAATAAATTCCAAATTGTTATATTTTAATCATTAAAATTTTATCTATACCACAAATAAGTAACCAATTTTTTTTTATGTCTACAAAATGAACTTGTAACTTCAAAAGTTTTAGTAAAATATCTATTTGCAATTTCTCCATCCAAAATTACATTTTTAATACTAGCTCTAACCATAAAAACAAGAAAATAGGTCACCCAATTTTTTTGAAAATGTAGAAAATGAATTAAAAACATGATAGATGGACTGAAACAACCCTCTTAATTTTTGTTGGATGATTCTTACCCCTACAATTTTTCAAGATCCATAAAGAACACGATCTATATTAAGTTTTTTTGTAAACATTGATGGAATTATCACCCAATAATAAGCTTTATAATGTTCCCTCATTATTTTAATGGCTCTCCGTAATCTTTAAAAATATTGTTTCTCCCACTAGGAAAACAGAAGATAATAAATTTTTATTTCACCAAATCCATACCCTTTCATAGTGAAACGTCCTACTAGAATTATGAGGGGAACCAATTCATTCTACCGATATAATGGTGAATTATAGAATATCATATATCTTGGTGGAGGTAATGGAATCCTATAGATTTAAGGATAAAGAGATAAAAATAGATTTGGATAAATCCTTACCTTCCTCAAATATTTGGTGTTCATAAAAATCCACATTGGCCTTACAACCATTCTTGTTGTTAAAAACTTTCATATCTACATTATCGCCAAGTTTTTCTAAATTTGAAGAACATATCTCTTGTGACTTCAAACACAAATCCATATCTATAGAATAATTTACATTTGTACTCATCCATAGATTTAGGACACTATTATCTAACAACATAAAACATTTAAAAACTTTATTCTCTTCTCCCATATTCAACTTAGGGTTTGGGAAATTTTTTAGGGAACATTATTTTGATAATTGAGGCTACATAATATTTCTTATTTTCACACTCCTAAAAATGTATATCCACATTTTTATATCTAGAACTCTTACCCATTGTCTCTTTATATATAAAATATTATCATTTACTTTATATCTAGGGTTCGAGGTAGAATACTTCAAAAAATTAATGGAAACACAAAATCATCAAAGAAACCACATATAATTTTCAATCCCAACATCTTTAATGAAAATAAATTTGTTTTTAATATCATGTCAAAAGGTATTACCTCTTGTAAGCAATATAACTTTATTAATATCTTCCCATCTAGAAAACCCATATTCTAAATTAGGTCCATTATCTCTACCATGAGATCCTTGATCCTCCATTATAATTCCTTAATAGTCTCTTGATATTTAACACTAAATATTGTTCCTCCACTATATTTTTTCTATCTTCCATGGATATCCTTTATGCACTAATTCAATCTCTTCTCATGCACTTATTAATGCAAAATTTAAAAACAACACGAATCCAAGAAGATCCAATTCTCAATGCCACGTCTCTCCTTGATTCATTTTCCATAGCCTTTTATTTTGTGTCATTGATATATATTATTGTCTCTTCTACAATTATTCCATGGTTTTAATTCTCCTCACATCAAAACTATGTCTTGTATTTTCCATTCTTGCTTCCTAAAAAAACACCACCTTCTCAAACTTCTCTAACAATAACTATTCAAACATAATGTTAATAACCGCACATTACACTTTTCTAATTTATTAAAACTTACTACATTAAATAAATGGAAAAATTAGAATCACATTATGTACATTATTATATAGAGGTTCATACAATTCACTGATTTCACATGCTTGATTTCCTTTTCATGTACTATGCTTGACGGGGTTTAATTATTCATTCTATTTTTGAGGTTCTTAAGAATAAACACATTGTGACCACATGCCCAATAACATTATTGCAACTTGATCAACATTAGACATGGAAAAATCAGTACATTAATAAATTTCATGCACATTACTACTCGAATAGAATGTAGTAAAAGGTAGAACCTAATATATTCTTAAGCATTCTGTATGATAAAATTAGACAGGATGAAAAATTTGATACCAAGGAACAACATTAAATAATTGTGTATTATTAATACTATGAAATTCCAAGTAACATTTATGCGTATGTTGATCCATGGTCATAAGATTGGGGATATAGTTCATTTTTCCTACCATTTATTGAGCAAGGATAATACTTTATAGTAAAATAATTATGTTTGTGTCTTAGGAATATAGAAGAAAGCATTATTGATGAGTATGGTGATTTATTTTATAGCGAGTGAGTCATACGAACACCTAGTTTATGATGTAATTTTACAAAAATAATTGTATGAAAAATTTATGGGCTATAATGATAAAGTTTCACATTCTCAAATAATTGATGTTGCAACTTAAGGTAGAAATCTATTTAGAAAATAACCACCATTACTCTAATTTCCACTAAATAATGCTTCAATTGATTCAAAAAAGGACACCTTCTTTTCCTTTTTCTCCATGTTTATAACAAGGATAATTTTCAACATTATCTACATAAGATTTCTCCCAACAAGACACATTCATGAGGATTATATGGGAAATTGAGGAGTTTATTAATATGTCTATGTAAATTATAAATAAATATTTTCCACATATCATGGAAACCTACATATTATGCCAATAGGGGTCATGTACATTCAATCCATTTATTATTCATGAAGTGTAAAACTTTAAGGCCTTTATGGACCCACACTAGTTTTATGGAAACTAAGAAAATATGTATTAGCAAAGAAAACATGTTTACGTTATATTTCATGAGAAAATTTATTGTGATGGAATATAAAGAAAAAATCAAGGATATTTTATGGTATCAAACAATTTAAATTTGTAATACAATGGATGGGAAACAATACTTGCCTCAAGGGCATTTTACACTGAATTCCTTTAAAGAATTGAGAGAGATAGAAGAGCTAAAAATAATAAAGAAATTTATTACACATTAGAAAGGATTTGTAAAAATGAAGGGGAATAATTTTGGGTTTAAAAAATATTCTATTGTGAAAAATGTTTTATTTTATCTTGAAAAATCCTTTTTCATATATAGTGGAGTTCAAAAAGAATGTTTTTGACAAAAAGCAGTCTAAGATCTCGACATATATAATCATATAATTGGATCCAAACCTTTTCTCATGGATTACTACTTCAATATAAACATCCCTTCAAATGATTATGTTTATGTTGGGCCTATTTTATATATACCTAAAGATAATATCAATCCAACTTTTCATGTGTATAATGGGTAGATACTTCTAGTATGACTAGCTAATGAAGACATCTATATATTGAAAGGTATAGTTGATGGGAACAAGAAATATTAAAAATTGATGGTTCATTAGAGATAGCTAATAGGAAAATAAAATAAAGAATAATAAAAATATATAGAATTTATATGGAAAAACAAACAATTACATAAATCAATATAAATCTCACATATTTATGTGGAAAAAAATATTTGGCATGGACACCAAGAAAGAATTAGGAAGGGAATCAAATTAATATACCAAGCTAAGGAGATGAATCTATTAAAACATACCTTGACCAACTATAACATAATTAATTATTATATATTATTTTTACTAAACCATGTGATTATGTATATGACATGGCCTTTGGATAATATAGTAAATGTAGAGAATAGTGTATGAATAAAATAATCATGTCTGCGATGTGGGTTATTTAAAATTTATTTTCTAAAGTGTATTCAATTAAAAGTTGAATTTTTATATGTATTAATTAAAATTTAATTTATAATGAATTAAATATGAAAAAATATTCCTTGCACTTGTTTGTAAGAATCCTCCAATTCTTTTTGAATTCATAGTCTAGAAAATTAGTTTTCCAACTTGGTAATTATTAATGTGTTTAAGATATATTCTTAATATTTTTGAATTAGTGGAAAGAGGAGATGATTCTTGATATCATGAAATGAAAGGAAGTCATAATAAGAATTGATTTTTGATATACATGATGAAATTGTGAATATGCTTAAGGATATGGAGATGAAAGATTGAAACAGATGTTACTATATTGTATCTTAGGATGGAATGGAGTTATAAGGGTTAAATAATGAAGTTGGAAGATGTATCTAGAAGCCAATGTCATATATTGAAAACATGTGGAAAATTATCATTTTCTCAATAAATTATGATATTTAACAATAAAAAAATATTATTCGAGTAGAAAGTTTTCATGAAAGTGTGACATTACAACTTTAAAACAATTATGTGTATTATCCATAAGGGATTATACTAATTTATAACATTATAAATTTTGAAAAAATCCACAAATCTATAGGCCAAGATATGGAAACACACATGTGGCAATGTCATAGGCCCCTTAAAGTCAGAGGAGTTATCCATGCATACAAAAACACTATAATTTTATTTTTAACAAGATAATAATTATACATAATAGATGCATTATCTATAATGCTAGTGGGTGATATCTCTCTTTAGGAAATATAATTAGGTATATTATGATATTTTTATAGAAATCCATTGTAAATATTTAAGGTGTTTTTTATTACATGGAATTTGTGTGACACAAAAATATTTTGACTAAATGAACTAAGAATTATAACATAATATTTTCTATGGTATTTTAGGAGTGCTACATAGTTTGAACATGAGAGTAGTGATTAAACATAATGGACAAAATATATCAAAGAGTAGCATGTTTTAGCTCTCAATATAACATATAATGGGAATTTTTAAAATTTATTCATTGAAAATGCTATGTCAAGATTTCAAGAATAAGTTATTACCTAGAATTTTATGACACAATGATGTTTGGGGACCTTGGAATGAAAAAATACCTTAACCAAAGGAGAGTGCATAAATTAATTCGAACTTGTATGGGAAAGGATGATTATTTTTAAACCTAGATGTGTCAAGGAGTGAAGAATAAGGGAGAATATAAAAGGGAACAAGTAGGATGCATGGTAGAATAAGAAGCCAGTAAGGATGGAGGAATTACAGGGGAGAAAGAGATAAGAAAAGAAGAGAAAAGGAAGAGTGACCTGAAGCCATAGAAGAAGAAGCATGCATAGAGGAAATAAACAACTAGAAGAAATAAAATGCGTAGATTTTGGTATGCTAAAGAGATGGATAGAAACCACATAGAAAGGGTTAGATATAAAAGAGTAAAAGTAATACATGACATGATTCACACATAAAGGAATAGGTGGGAACACACAAAATTTAAGAATACATGATATGAAAGTTATGGCCCTTGAAGAGGTAGATGATCACACTCAAAATGGGTATAAGGGTTCTATGAGGAACATGAAGGATAAGGAATGAAGGAAAGTGTGGGTGAGTAGAGACATTAGAGGATAAAAGGAGGTGCTCTTGGAATATGGAGCAAAAATAAAATTTAAACTACTAATAGAATTATGTTAAGATAAGGATGTACCTGATAAGCATAGAATATGGCATGACATAAATAATGAATAACAAGGAATCTTGAGAAAAGGTTAAAAAAAAAAGGAGGGCATCCTAAAATGAAGGAAGACCTATACTAGAGGAGAGTACACACAATAAATTTAAGGCATGTGGAAAAGGATAAGAAGTGAGGAAAAATATACATGTTGAGGAGAAAATAAAAGAGAGGAGAAGATGGGTCAAGTATCATATGCAAAAAAAAAAAAAAAAAAGTTTCTAAGGAGGAAGACATGTTTCAAGAGAAAGTTATAAGAAAATAATAGAGAAGGAAGAATGGAAAAAACCCACATGAGAAGAAGAATGTGCAGAGGAAATGAGTATAACTAATAAAGAGGATAAATAAATTTTTTGTACGCTAAGGAGAAGGAAACTAGTTGCAAAGAAAGGACTAGAAAAAATGATTGTAAAGAATGGAGTTCGTGATGTGAGGGGAAAGGAAGAGGTTCATACATCATGAAATGGATGAATGTGTGGGTGAAAAGTTATGGCATGTGAAGAGGTAGATTCCCAAATTAAAAAAGGGTAGAAGAGCTCAATGAGAAATAATAAGGATAATGCACAAAAGAAAGCGTGGGTGAGTGGAGATGTCGAGGATAAAGAAATGTCCTTGGGGAAGATGATGCATAGCCAAAAGAAAAGGCACTAGTGGAAGTCTGCAAAGATAAGGGTAAACCAAATAAGATGAGAAGATGGCATTATGGCCATAACAAATAAGGACACGCAGGAAAATGTTATAGTGTGCAAAGAAAAAGTACGTGGAGAAGAAGTTTCTGAAAAAGTAACTAAGGGAAAAGAGGCACAAAGAAATGTAGGAAGAAACAAGAAAAAAGAAATGAGGAAGATGTGTAAAAATATTAGAGGAACCAAATTAGAAGTAAGCGATAGGAAAATGAATAAAGGAAGAGGTGTAAACCTGATAAGATGTGGTGAAAACTAGCAGAAAGGAAGGACAATAATGGGTTTGAATGGCCATGTGGTTTATAATAACAAGATAATGTAGTGGTGATAAGGAGAATCGAAGAAAAAAGTGATGTTGCATGAATGGATTAGCTGAAATAAGACTGTGGATAAGGGTAATACAGATCCTAGTTCAAATTTGAGGTCCGAATAAGAAATATGAAGGATTCAAAAAACAAGGGGATAGAAGAAGAAATTTGTGTGTTCATAACTATAAATACGGGAGAAACCACTCAAGTTGGGGTTCTTGAACAAAGAGGTTATTATGAGGGGATAGTTATTGACCATAAGTTATATGGCTAAATGATAGTACTCTTGAGGTCAACAAAAGTAAGGGGCGAAGATAGTGGTTTAGGATTAGACTTAGAGTAGATATGAGTGAGAATTTGGAGACTGGTGGTCCCTAAGAGGTGCCAAAATTGTGAAATATCCATGAGAGAGAGGTGTGAGAGCTCCATAGTGAGCATCATTGTAGATGGTTTAAACTCTTAAGAAGGATTATAAAGAATACCTAGTGTTTTATTTTTATTTTTGGACTTTATAAATTGAAAGGATCTTCTAGGTCTAACACACCCATCATAAAATTGGTATTAGAGTATGGTTATTTCCTACAGGAAAGAAAGGGAAGCAAATTAGATGGAAGATGATTGAACGTGAGGTAAGTAGATTGTAACTTGTGCTCTCCACTATCGAAGTGGGTATAGAATGTGAAAACCAAGGAGAATGGCACCATAAAAAGGATATGTGTTGTATGTGGCACTCATGAAGAATCTTGAGGAAGCGATGAAGGATATTTAGAGACTTTATAATGTGACAACTTGACTAGAATATGCATAAGAAGACCACTAAAGAAGAAGGGTTTTTAACATGAGGTAGTTAGGATATGAAAGATTCGATTCAAGTCAGCATTCAAAAATAGAACACAAGCATAGTGCTAGAGGAGAACCAAAGGGAGAAGGTATACATGGAGGAAGAATTGGAGACTTCACAAAGAGAGAGAAATAGAAAATAAGAATCCAATACAAGAGTATCATCCAAGGAAGAGGGTTCAAATGTAGAATTACTTTAGAAGGATGAGAAAGAAGGGGCACATAAGGAAGTCTCACGAGTTATGAAAACTTTGGAGGAAGACATCACCCAAGGATGGATGGAAGCGTGTGAGAGTATAATGCTAAAAGAGAAAAAAATTAAGAATTAGATGGTCATTACAGACCATGTGCGCATAAAATATTACATCAAACCTTATAATGATATCATGGTAAAGAAGGAGGAATGAGAGGAGAAATATATGTGGAGAAATGAAGCATGTATAGAAAGCATGAGAGATGTATGAGATGACATCTCAAGGTAGAATATAGGATGTCTTTGTAGAATGTGAAATAGAAAAGACCCTAGTGAAACGATATAGTGTAGAGAAAGAAATGAGAAGAGAAACTTTAAGAAAAGGAGTTAAGTAGCACAAAAGAAAATATACATGCAGAAATGGGAGAATAGTTACAATGAAATATGAGAGATCTAGGGATATCGTTAAAGTACATGTGAAGTGGAGCATACTAGATAAGGATATCTGGGGTGATCTCGAGTTGAGGACCAAAAATATGCATGTTAAAGAAGAGGAGCGCACAAATTGGGGAGAGTGCAAAATCTTTTTGAAGAAACTACAAGAGAATATATATGAGGAAGTTGGGATCGAGAGAGGATGGGAATGGTAATTCCTAGAAGTATTTTCCCCTAAGGAAAATATTTACTATAGTGCACATGGAAAATATCACATCAAGAGGTGAATAGGTTTGCATGGATCTCAAAAAAGAGTGTGGAAAGGAGGATCAAAAATATTTACACAAAAATATGAAAGAAAATGTCGCAAGGATAAATTACCACATCAAGAGAGAGGAGAAGATAGAGGTCATTTTTCAAAGTGCGGTTCGAGAGGTAAGGGAGAGATGACTATCTCAAGAAGACCTCAAGAAAGGGACACGAGACATCGCAAAAGTGTTATGTAAAGATGTGTGCGCAAGGAAAATGTAGAAAGAGGAGAAGTCCTTTGTCAAGAGGGAAAAGATGAGGATAGACTCATGTAGAGGATATATGAAAATAATCACACACTCACAAGGCAAAAATATCACTAGAGAATCCTTTAGTGGATGATTGAAAATAAGAAAAAGGAATCATGTAACGACCTAAAGGAGAACATGGAAACTCAAGATAGAAATTTTGAAAGAAGGACAAAATGAAGATAAAAGAAATAAGATACTCACTAAGGTTCAAGGGAGGAGATCCTTCCATGGTTGAAGGGCTTGCAAGGATTGATATCTCATAGAGGAATATGATAATGAATAGGAGAGTCACCAAGGATTAGGAAAAATATTGGACGAGGTGCTAGAAGAAGTGAACAAGGAGTAAGATGGTTCATTAGATGATTGAGCTAGGAGTATCCACTTCGTAGTCCAAAATTTGATTCTATCACTCATTAGATCCACTTGAGGAAGACCTCAAGTTTTAAGTGCCCCATATTTTTATGTAGGGCCATCCTAGAATTAAGGAAAAAATGCGCGAGTAGAGTGTGTGAAATAATTGGAAGGAATGTGTGACATGATAAGTAGCCAAAAAAAGTTCGTGTTAAGGAGAAAATAAGAAGGGAGAAGAGAAAATGGAACAAATAGGATGCAAAAATAAATAAGAAGCTATCAAGAAGGAAGGAAGGTCACGAGAGAAAAAGAAAATAAATGAAGAGAGAAGGAAGAGTGTCTGAAGCCACAAGAGAACAAGTATGCATGGAGGAAATGTGAATAAATAAGAAATTATATGCACAAAGTTTTGTATGCTAAGGAGAAGGAAAGTGTATGTAGAGAAAGGGTAAGATACTAAAGATTGCAAGGAATGGAGGGAGAAATGTTTATGTAAATGAAGAGGTGCATACACAATGAAATATAAGAACACAAGGGGGAAATTTATGGTGCATGAAGAGGTAAATGTCCAAATTTTAAAATTTTAGAAGGGATCAATGAGGCATGGGAAGGGAAATACACAAAGGAAAGTGTGGGAAAGTGGAGATACTAAATGATAAAGAGATGTGTGCGGGGAAGATAGATTATAGAAAAAGAAAAGGCACGAGAAGGAAGTGTGTTGATATAAGGGTGCAATAGAGAAGAGGGAATATGACATGATAGCCATAACAAATAATAAGGACATGGTAGTGAAAAAAGGAATGGCATGCAAAGGAGTAGCTGCCTAAAATAGAAATTAAGGGAAATAGGTGCATATAAATGTATGCAGAAATGGGTATAAGGAAATGGGGAAGGTAAGAAAAATATCATAGGAACTGAAGTAATTCTAAGGAGCGAGAGAAGGTACAAATGACGAGGCATAAAGTGATAATATATGGTGACAACTGGTAGAAAGGATAGCTAAAAATGGGTCTTCTGGTCATGTGGTGACAATGACAAGATGATGGAGTGTTTTATAAGAAGAATCTAACAACTAGGTGATATGGCATGATAGGATTGAGTTAAGTTAGATTATATGAATAAAAGAAATAAAGAACCTATTTCACATTTTAATTCTGCATGGGAAATATGGAAGAGTCAAAATAGATTAGAGAGAAGTGGGAAGTTGGATGCACATGACTACAAATAAGGGAGAATGTTCTTAAGTTGGGGTTGTGGAATATGTCAGTTGTTTAGGATATACTTATTGGTTGTAAGTTATGTAGAGCCGAGTGGAAGTATCACTAATGTTTTCCAAGGAAAGGGACTAATAAAATAGGTTGGGATCATCCTTGACATGAGATAAGTGAAAATTTTAGACTAGTAGGCCCTATAAGGTGCCAATAATTATACAATGTCCATGAGAGAGATGTGTGATACCTCTATCATGAGCACTATTTTAGATGTCACAAAGGAATTAGAATTAGTATAAACAAGCCTTACCATTTTATTCCATTGTGTTGGACTCTACAAATGGGAAGGATATTATAGGAATGAACCACATATCATAACACAAAATTATTAGAGAAATAAAAATGATAATGTGAATTTTAAATTTTCTATTTTAAAGAAACTTTTATTATTCGAATTCAATATTTTTTTATTAGAATATATTATTTTTAATAACATAATCCAATAATAGTGTAATTACAATCCAATATATGCAATAATGAAATATAATAATTTTGATCTATTAGATCAAATAATGGTGATCTTGGAATCTAATTGTTGACCTAAAACCCTAACAGACTTGTGAGGCTTAGGCACAGATTGATCAAGGTTAAGGATGTATGTGGGAAATACACCACCACTATGCTAAGGATAGAAAAGTAAATAACAACATGCAAGATAATTTAATCCCAAAACTCCAATCTTTATTCATATATCAAAATGCATTACATCAATACATATACATCTCTTTCATTCTAACTCTCTTTATCTCAAATATGGCACTCTCACATAAGTCTTCTATGAGGCACACCGTAGTGCCCACTTCCCTTGACACTTTTAGATACGATCTTGATCTTGTTGATCTTATTATTGACAATATTATGTTTTGTTTTAGTATGATGGTTAGATGTTAGATCATGGATTATTATTAATCTGGATTCACTATTATGGATCATGATTACTAGAGACATTTTTTTATATGTGGATGATGATATACTGTTTGACATGGACATATTATAGATGTTGATTTGGACATGTGACATTAGATATTGTGAGTAGACCTAGTATGGAATATTATTGATGATGATATAGTTGATTAATTAATTGAAAATGAAAATGCTAAATTCTTGATATTTTTGTGATTCATATTTTTAGATGATCTTTATATGTTATTTATATCATTTTGGATGTTACGATATGGCCATGAGGCCGAAGGAGGTATTTGTGTTTTGCAGAGTTAAAATTATCCTTTCTCTTGTTGGCTTGCTTCATGAAGCCTCAGTTTTGTTTGCACTTGTTTAATGTAGTTGTGAACTACATTCTTCTTGAAATGTGTTTTGAATGTGAAAATGTTGCATGTTTGTTGTGGAATAATTTGTTTCCATGTGTTGTATTGCACCTCTTATTTCAATATGGTTGGGGCTCGAGGGCCAATGAGGAAGGATGGATTCTCCCTTCTCATTGGATATCTTGGTTGGGTGGACTGTGTTTCCTTTCCCCCTTCCTTGTTGTGATCAAGATGAAAAGATGAAGAAACTAACATGCTATTGTTTTTGAGAAAGAGGAATATACAGTTTGACAGTCCCTTCTTTGAGCAAGTTCATTGTAATCCTTCCCACTTTGGAGTGGATGAATTGTATAGCAATTTGTAATGTGAAGATATTTGTATTGATAATGGAAGATTGAAATTGGAATGTGAAATGTAAAGAAGTTATATTCTACTCTCTGTTTTGAAAGGAAATGTGAAAGGATGTTACATGCATTGCATTTTGTATTTAGAAATCAAATGGAAAAGAGATAAATTGTAAATTTGTTGTTGGAAATCAATAAAGGAATGCTCTACCTTCTCATACTTGCATGATTGTGTTGGAATTGAATTTTTGTTGTGAATCAAATCTTTGTTTGTAAAGAAAATGCGTAGGAAGGAAAAGACAATGTTTTGTTCTCTTTGAAATGAGTTGAATTTGGAAATCAGGATTTGTATAATTTCTATTGAATGGTTGAATGAATCAATTGAATGCATTAGAATAGAAAGGAAATGAATTCTCACACTTGGAGGATGGAAAAATGTTTAAGAACCTTTAATGTTGATCTCTGTTTTAATTTCCAAACCTGGCAATCAAATTTATCAAAGAAATGAGCAGTTCAAACTTGCACCAAGCAATAAGTTATGAAACATTAAAATTTAGATGTAGTAAGTCCTAAGGAACTCAATTGGACATTAAAACTTAAGAAATATCCTTGAGAACTTGTAAAATTAAAATCAAACTTGCACAATTGTTTTGCTACCCAATGATATAAAAAAAAAAAAATAAATATCAATTACAACTCAATCAACTAAATTGAACCTTGAAACCTTTCTCAAATTCATCTAAAAACAAGTCTCCATGTCTGTTTGACATGTTTAGAAAGTAATAATTGAGAATTACATGAAATTTTATAAGTTAAAGATTACAAGTTTGATTTACAAAACCATATAGATTGTTTTCATCAAATTCACCACTTAACATTCATAAAATTTCAAAATTGATAACTCTCGTGTAAAGAATTCTTTGAGATATTTCCAAAAAGTCCTCATTTTCCCAATTCGAGCTTCCATTCAAAAGTTATGGCCATTTGAATTTTTACTTCAAATTGGTATTCAAAAATAAAATAAATCTAATCTGTTAATATTAATTTTTGACTTTGGAAAAATTTCCACAAAAATTCCACGGCCCCGCCATCCCACAACTAATCGGGACCTACAACGTGGCACCAAAGAGTGGTAGACCAAGTTTTAAAACTTATCATTTTGAAAATTTTACCTTGGGAAAATTTTAGCACTTTTCCCTGCATCCTTGCAAACCCACGGCCAATCACGTGCTGACACGTGGCCATGTAGAAGTGCAGGAGTCCTTTTGGACTTAGAATTATTTTTTTTCTCCTTTGGAAATTTTTCCCTTTTCTCTTCACGCCCGTGACCCCACCTTGCTTGAAATTCTTCCTTTCGCGGACGCGCAGTGCCCGCGCAAGTTTTTTTGGACCTTTCTCCCCTTTTTGGCTAAATGCCTTGGGTTTTTCCGCCCCACCACCCACACCCAACCATGGTTTGACACATGGCACCCTTTCTGCCTTCGGTAGAGGTGCGTGTGAAATTACTCCCTAGCACCTTTTACCCTAAAAATCCTAAACTTCGTTGCTCTTGCCCATCTGTTTTCTGCGCCAATACCTAAGTGACATGTGGCATCACAGAGTCAGCGTGGGCATGGACCAATTTAGTTCCCTTGTGCTTTTGGCAAAAGAGACTTAAAGTCTCAACCCACTCCATCAGCCTGCCATTTCTCCCAACCAACCAGGGGAGCGACACGTGTCTCCCTTGCCAGGCTCATGGGTGTGTGAATGCATTTTGTGCTTTTGCATAGAAAAAGAGAAAAATGCGCCAAGTTCCTCCCCACTCTACTGACCCACCTAAGGGGGAAAATTTTCCTCCCTAGGCCCATGGACTCTCCTTGGGAAAATTTCTCCCCTAAAGTCCGCCGGCTCATAACTTGAAAAATATAAGGAGTTAGGAGGACTTCTTTATATCACCAGAAAGGTGAGAAAATTTCCTATCCAATCAAACATGGTTTAGAAAATTTTTGGTAGCATTAAGGATGAGAAAAATACGGTTGAAAATCAGAGCTGCTAGAGAGTGGGCATGGGGGTAAATCACTCCCGAATTTGACTAAAACATCTAACCCTAAAAGTGTAACCTTGTGAACTTGATATTAGTTAATGAAGGAAACATATGTTTTGGTAAATTGGTGTTGTTCCGAACCTACCGTGGCAAATCGATGTCTTCTGCAACCTTGTTGTAGACACTTCGAATCAAAAAATAATTATCCCGTAATTTTTCTAGCTAATCCTAGGTTGTTTCTTGGGTCTCAAGTGGTTTTTTAAACGGGCACTACACACACCTTACGTAATACATTGATTACAATAAGTGGCACGCAAAATAAAATCTATTTCAAATGTCACTTCCTTTTACTCACACCTCTTTTGGCTTCCGACATGATCGGTGTGATTTATCTTTAATCCACGGCCTTCTTCAACTTCCACGACTCTTCTTAGTATTTCATAGATTTGTAGTCTTCGGAAAATTCTTTCCTTTATGAGTGTATTTTATTAATTCTATGGTTTTACTCTTTTACCTAAAGCTTTCCCTACTTCTTCATGGCTAGCTTTATTACATAGCAGCTATTTTCTTTACTTTGCATCTTGTTTTGTCCCTTCACGGAAATATCTATTATTTTTGGATTTTATGTTTAAAATCCTACCAACATTATCCCCTCTCTTAAACTTTGTTTCATCCTTGAGACAACCAATTGATGATTATGCATTTCTTTAGCAATTTATTTCCAAAATTTTGATAAAATATACATCAACCACTAGTAATTAGGTGTCTGGTGGATAAAAGGGTTCCCTCGCTCATCTTGCTTGACTAGATTTATGGGATGCCAAGGTATAGAAGCATCAACCTCCCTAGAAACTTATACGTCTGGCGTAGGGAAAGGCTCCCTCACTTGACTCGCCTGATTGGGTTTTATGGGATGCCTCGACCTTTTATCTTCTAAGGTGTACTCTACGGTATGTACTTTAAAATTTGGGGAATGATATTATTTTCATAGTTTAGCCATGAAGTTAAATGAGTATTCACCTAATTAATCCATTCATGGAGTTTTTATTCTATTGAATCAATGACACCAAATTCGATGGAGTGGGATGTGCTCATAATTTCTTCCATCGATCTTGGGAAACTATCATTTCTTGTTGCATCACGTGTCAAGGCTTGATCCAATGTAGTGCCACGAGGATTTCATGTTGTAGATATTTTCTTGTCACTCTTGTTGTTGATTTTGATATATCTCTATAAGTTATTATAATTTTATCCTTTGTGTGCCATCCTTATCGTTGTCAATGTCTTATGTTGTGGAAATATTATTTTTTCTTGTTCATTGTTTTCCATCTTCGCTTGTCTTTTATAGTCATGTTTGGCCATCCAACAATGTATGTGTAGTATACTACAACATTATTCAGTTTTGTCTCAAGTTTCTTCACCAGTATTTAAATTCAATTCTTTTTTTTTTTGGTTCTCAGCTATGTGGGGTTTCTTGGTATCTTCTTTGTTTTTTCGATGGAAGATTTGTAGATTGTTTCTTTTTATGCCTCTAATTTTATGTGTTGTTATTTCAATATTTCTCGAATCGCATATTTTGTGGATGCTTCAAATGACAGTGAAGTATCGATTTTGATCTAGGGATTATTCATTTGAATGCTAGTGAGCATGTTTTGCATTTCCTCCTCCAATTGTACACACCTTTGCATCTAGTCTTGAGTGGAACTCTGCTCTAACACCTGATTGCAACTAGTTTTTTGTAGAGGAGTTAGTTTATCTAAATGGACCTTAAATCCTTCCATGGTTTTCTCAACAACTCCTTGTTGCAATTGAAAATATTATTCTTGTTTCCTCTTCTGTAGTGACCTGCTTGATTTTGGCTAGTGAGTCTCGTGGTGCTGGTGTGGTTATTAGGCTAGAAGATGATAGTTGTAGTGCTTGTTTAGCCTATTTTTCCTTCTCCTTTTCTTCCTTCTCTTTTTCTTCTTGTTTTTTCTGTTCTTGCTCTGCTTTTTCTTTCTTCTCTTCCTCTTCTTTTTGTTGTTTTTCTTCTATTGGATTCTTCTTCTCTTATTCAAATTTTTATGCTTCTACTCTTCCTCTTTCTTCTTCAATTCCACATATTCTTTCTTCTTCTTTTCTACTTCTCTTTTTTCTTTTTTCTTCTTCTTTCTTCCTCTTTTCTTCTTCTTCTTCATAAAGTTGTCTTTGGCGGGTGCCAAAAGGTTTTCCATAGTATCGTAGTTATCTTACCATATGATGAGTTGGGTTAGTATTATTCTTGCTATATATAATTTCTGTGTGCTTGTTTATGAGAATCCATGAATCCAAGCTTCCACCACTTGATATGACCCTTCCCAAGTATCCTCTGATTCGATTGAGATCTCACCATCTATTTTTGGCTCAAACTCTTTATTAATACTAGAAAATTTGTTTAGTGCATATACTCCTTGTATCTCATCAAATTCATCCTCCTCAAGGTTAGGCCATACTTCCTCTGTCCACATGAGAACTCATCCCAACATGTAAGGGTACGTGAACACATATCCCGTCTGACTATAAAATTTCTTATTATTATTTAGAGATCAAAGTGCCATTGCAATCTAAAAACCATTCTAATGCTAGGATGACATTATAAGAAGTGTTTTCAACAAAATTCTCCACTACCTAAAATTTTACAATACCTTTTATTCCCATAAAATTCACCTCAACATTCTTCAACACTCCTATAGGTTGTCTAGAGGCTCCATCTTCCAATCTAATAAAGTACCTTGCGGTATCCAGAGTTTTTTTTCCAAGCATTTCCCATGTGGTTTAGGACATCATGTTAACATTTGTGCCAAGATATAATAAAACCTTGGTGATGATAGTTTCAAAAATATCCACATCTAGACAAATTACGAACTTGTGCCATGTTCGTTGTGTGCAGAATACATTTATTTTCCTATTAGGTCCTCGATCAATTCGATGGACATGATGCATCATTTCTTACTTATTTCAATATTTATTGAATTGTTTTAGTTTCTCTACCAAACCTTGATTGATGGTCATCCTTTCCAATTCCTTTAGTGTAATCACTTCTTCTTCACTAAAGCAATTCTTTTCTCTTTCTTCATTTTCTTGTGCTTCTTTTACCATTGCTCTACTCTTCTTGAATTATTTTAAGTGTAGTCCTAGTCTAATTTCTTTGGGATTCCACTCCTCTTCATCTGAAGAATGTTGTTCTTGGGGAAACATTATTATTTTATTTTTCTTGGGGATTTGCTTTAGTTTAGCATTTGCACTTCTAGTGGTGATCGCACTACCTTATACCGTAGGTCTTTAATACTTTTCCCGCTTCTACTTTTTATTATCTTTTATCCTATTCTTTGGTCCTACCTCCTAAAGTATTAGTCCCTGAAGCAACGGTTCCTTGAAGAGTGGACCTTGTGACCTTATCTTTTGCTATGGTAGCTTCATCCTAAGGAAATCTAGTTATGTGTTGTACCTTCCTCCGAGAGTGTCTCGCAACCAATTCTTCTAATCTTGTTGATCTACTTATGTAGAAGCTGTGTAATTTCCGGATAGTGGGTAGCAATGCATCCCTTCTTATGAAAAAATCCACGGGGATATTAGTTTCTCTAAAATTTCTTGGAAAGTGTCCATCTTTCCCACATTTATAGAAATTCATTGGTCATCTATCTTGGTATATGCCTCCTTGATTGTATCCTCCATGGGCATCATCATCTTTGTATCCTTGATATCCTTGGTAACCTCTACCTCATTGATAGTTATCATATCATCCTCTATACCCTCCTCTATATCCTCCTCTAAATCCACCACGGTACCCTCTGCGGAAACCCCCATCATTATAACCTTAGTAATTTGGATTGTAATTATTTCCCTGGTATCCACCTCCAAACTACGGCTGACCACCTTGTTGATTTGGGTATTGTGGTACAATTATCATTTGTTGAGATGGTTGTGTAGGTGTTGTAGGTGATGTATTCATCTGTGGTTGTGTAGGAGGAGGGTTAGGTGTTGTATTCTTACTTACTGACCATAACTCTCCTAGCAAAGTGTAATCCTTTAAATCATCCAATGCATCAATTGAAGGGAAAGTATGGTGGTAATTATTGTAAGACCCACATGTGGTATAATACATCAATTGATTTGTAGGTGGTTCCACTTCTAATAGAGGAAAAGTTTCTTGAGTGTGTTGGTCCCAAATCCTACATATTTCACACCATGTTCATTCAGATGGAGCTATATTATTGGATGATGCTTTCTATGAGGAAGGTACTCTTATCATGGTTGCTCTTTTTGTGTTTTCAAAGTAGGGGCATTCAATTCGATATGCCCTTCATTGCAATAGACCATACACCAAATTTTTGGTCTCAAGTTACTCTTAGGAGGATAACTTCTCCTTAATCCTCTATTCCTATGTATTTCTTGTTGTAGTTTCAGTTTTGCAAGTTCTAATTACACCCTTTCCAATTCAGTTTTTAGTGATGTCTTCCCTTCTCTTCTCCATGTATGATCCTCCAATTTGATTTCCATCTCAGTGACTTCTTCGGTGATTTGAACTGATATGTATCCAAAGTTCCTATGAGATAAGGAAGCAAGCCGAATGTGAACTATTCAACCCATTGCTTATCTGTTAGAGGTTCTTCTAGTTTTTGAGTAATAATATTGAACCTTTGACTAAACTCTTTTATTGATTATCCTTCTCTTTGAACTAGATCCCTCATCTTACTCACACCTTCCGTTGGTGCTTCTAGAAAATGAAAATTTGTTTTAAATTATTTTTCAATATCCACCCATGATTTTGACCCTTGTGATGATAACTTCATTAACCACCGTAGTGCCTCATCTCATTCTGAAAATCCAAAATCTTGCAGTTTTTCAGCTTCCTTTGTTGTGTTTTTTTTCCTCCAATAGTGGTCTAGTAAGAAAAAATGTTCCAATGCATCAGTTTAATCATTGTCAAAATTTGGCATCTTAAAATTCTAATCCAATTTAGGTCTAGTACTTGGTTTTGTTGGTATGACAATTTTCTTATAAAATTGTTTTACTTAATTTGTTTGATTGTGAATTATCGGAAGAATATATCTCATTCCCTTATCTCTAATTAATTCAATATCAAAATAATTTTTTCCTAAAAATTCTTGAAAATCTCTCACTTTCTTTTGCCTTTCGCTGAATCTCTTCTCTTAATTCATTGTATGTATCTTCCAAACTCCTTCCTTTATCTATATTTCCAATCAATGTGTCAAGCGGCACATGGAATGACAACTTATCCGGAGCGGCCATATCCTTTGGGTTTCTACATTGGTTGGGGGTGTCTCTTTCTTCAACATCTTTTCATCACTAACATTATCGATAACTACTTTTATATCTTTCATTTTTATTAATCTATGATCTACCTATAACTCTTCATCACTTCTTCTCTTCTTAATCTTATCTTCTTTCCTATGTTGTTCCTCTTCTCTATCTCTTTCTTCATTATTATCTTCTACCATTTCTATCCTTACCTCATTTTTTATCTATATTTTATTTTTCTTCCTCCTTCTCATTCGCTATCTCTACTTTCTCTCCAAATTCCTCTAACAAATTTCTCATAACACTAACTTCATCTTCTTCTTCTCCTCTCTCTTTAATCATCAACGGGGTCCTCGTCTCCTCTTCTTTCCATCTTTCTACTTCTAAAACCTTTGTAAATTTTGGGCCTAAACTATCTACCACCATGTAGACCTCTTACTAATATTGCTTACCTCATCACCGATTCTTTGGATTGGACTCTTTACAATATATTATACCACAGGATTTGATGGAGTAACAAAACTTAACCGGATTCCGCAAGATGTGGGTATTATAACAAGACTTGAAGTTTCCACCTCCATTTATGGGTGAGCCAATTGTTGGCCTCCACTTGATGTGGGTAAATATTCTATTTTCTCTACCTTCTCTTCTCCTTTCTTGACCTTAATTGACTTCTCCTTTCTTTATTTCATCTTGTTTATTCTCTATTTTATTTCCAGTTTATGTCTTTCTGCCTTTTCTTTTAAATCCTTACTTTTTGGGGCTAATCTCACTCTCCCTTGCATTCCCTTCATTTTAACTATAAAAATAAAAATGATATTACGGGATAGTTTTCTATCTTTTCTATCTTTTCTTTTAAATCCTCTAACTTTTCTATCTTTTTATTTTCTTTTTCTCATGATGGCTTATTTTGCCACCCCAACCAATATCCAATTAATTATGATTAGTCATGATTCTTGGATCACCCCATTTGCGTCCGCCATCCCATGGTGCCTATTCCCTTAAGAAAGTTTTCCAATTCTCTAATTAATCCTTTTCGATCATTAAAACTTTGATTATGAATAGAACTAATTAAAGGAACCAATTGTGGGATCCACTTAGTACTTTCAATTTCTTATTGTCAAATATTTTTAGACCTTGTATTACCCATGTGATTATGAAATAATCTAGTGTAGTCTCATACCAATAGTCAATTTCTCTGGTCCAAGGTTCGTCTAGGTATTTTACTATTGTTAATTTTTTTGTAGTCCACTCAAAAGGTTGTCTCAAATACATGCACTTCCATTTAGTCCTTTTTGCATGTGCTAATAAGAAAGGCCACAATTGGTGAGGAAAATAAGACCAAAATTATTCTCCAAATTCTCCAAAATTTTCTACTTCTACCGCTTTATAGGTGATTTTCCATCTTTTTGATTCCCCTTTCAAAAATATGTTGATATGCTTTTCCCACCAATTTTCAATTTCTAATAATGCATGTTTCAGTATCCAAGTGGTGAGATATTTCCTGACATCCACTTAACATGAGAAACTTTAGCCTAGACACCAAATGTTGACCTAAAACCCCAACAGACTCATGAGGCCTAGGTGTAGATTGATCAAGGTTAAGGATGTATGTGGGAAATACACAACCACTATGTTAAGGACATAAAATAAATAACAACATGCAAGATAATTTAATTCTAAAACTCCAATATTGATTCATATATAAAAATGCATTACATTAGTATAGATGCATATCTTTCATTCTAATTCTCTTTATCTCAAATATGGCACTCTCACATAAGTCTTCTATGAGGTATACCTTACATAATACATTGATTACAATAAATATAAAAACACAATATATTTCAAAATTCACTTCCTTTTACTTGTGCCTTATTTGGCTTCCGACATGATCTTGTGTGATTTATCTTCAATCCTCGGCATTTTATTGGCTTCTATGTCTCTTCATAGTATTTCGCGGCTTTGTAGTCTTCAATGACTTCTTTTCTTTATGTGTGGCTTTGCTTCATTACGTGGCTTTAAACTTTTATCCATGGATTTCCTACTTCTTTGTAGTTAGCTTTATTAGATCGTGGATATTTTCTTTACTTCACCTCTTGTTTTATCCCTTTGTTGCAATCTCTATCATTTCATGGATTTATGTCTAAAATCATGCCAACACTAATTATAACAATAATGATGTCTAATAGAAGTAAGAATGGAATCCAATATAGAGACTAAAAGTATCAAAATTCAAAAAAATGTGAGACAATTATTATCGATTTCATGGGAATATGTCCATATTTAATGATAGGATGGTTAAGTACTCAAAAACGTATTTGTTCATATCCTCATCCGATCCCTCTTCTATGTATCTTTATGAAGATTATAAAATTTTATAATATGATGGTTATATTTTGGAATCATCTATTCTTGATGTTAAGGGGGATATGACAACATATGGTTCCTTTTGAGAATTTGAAATATGATTAATATGTAATTTAGGATTTGTGTACTAACAAGGGCTGCGGTGCAGCAAGAGTACCTGCCGCTAAGGTTGGTGGCATTAGGAAAAGGGAAGAAAGCATAATTTTTTCAGTTTTCCCAACATCGATCTGGGTGCTTTGCTCTGTGGAGGCCAATAGGGGAATTTGTACAGAATGCAGTAGCAACAAAGCAAAAATTCTATACCTCAAAGAAGTAGAACCTTTCCTTGCTACATAAATATCAGGAAATAGGTAACGCCTTTTAAAATTCAGTTATTTTTTTCCAATGCGCATCATGAAAGGATTCTCAGTCTTTCTCCTCAATGGTGTGTATATATGGAACTACATTACGGCATTCTGTCTCATGTCAAGTGCCATGTGTTAATTTGTTTGGCACTGGAATAGGTGTGAATATCGTGGTGCAGAACATGGCTCCTATAATGGTTGTGTAGCTCTCAAGTCTACCAATACAATAACTTCTCCCAATCAAGACATCATTCTATTTTGTTGGCCAATTTGCTTGGCATCATTGGGGCCTATTACTCTTAGTCTCTTAACACTGGTGTTTTTATTTAAGATGATCCGTATGCATCACCATGACATGGAAGTTTTAAGAGGCCTCGTATAGCATCTAGAATTATTACCTCGTAAGCTTCAAGGGGTAGGCTAGCTAGATCTGCGTTGCTTAAGACAATGAATTCAAAAATATTTTTGTAGCTACGTCTGACATTCCTCGCTGTTGGTTTAGGTGCGAACACGTCTGCTCGTTATGGACTGTGTAGACATGCCAGATGGGTTTTTTTTTTTGGAAAAATGCATTTGTTTCCAGCCACAGATTCTTGATGAAACAGATATCAGTAATTGCAGATAGGATTATTTCCCACTTGCATCAGTAGGTTGATTGGCTAGTACTAAAAAGCATGTGCAATAGGCTAGAAAGTGAAATACAAAATCGGGAAACATCGAGATTCCGAGTTGCTTGTGTCAAATTGATTGCCCGTTCATTCATTCGCAACGTACACATGTCAATTAACCGTGTGTACCATCCAACTTTTAAATATTTAGCCAAGTGGGCTTGGGAGGTTCACAAAATAGTTGTATGTTACAAGCAAGGGAGTCTAATATAATAAAGCATAGCATCAATTTCCTATTTACTGATCATATTTAACATGAATGACAGAAGGATAATTCATTATCTTTTATATTTCCTTACAGCAAAAACAGACATCAGTTGCTACTCAACACACAATCAGGTCAAACTCAACACATGATCAGATCAAACTAAACATGGCTTCCTCAATACACTACCTCGTGTTAACCTAATATATGAACAACTTTTTTTTATTTAGAATAGATACTTCGTATATTAAAAGAAAAGATATTTACAACAAAGACTATACAAAAGAATGAAATGTACAGTGAAAGATACAAAGAAATTTATAACTTGGTCCGTAAATCAACAAGAACAACAATGAAATCAGAATAATCCCCAACAAAGCTTTTGGCTTCCTTGAGCAAAAGAAATCCTTTAGAAATTAATTGCAGTCGAACTTCGCTTCTCCAACAATGACAAAAATCATCTAAATTGCGTACTCCATCCATGAAGACATGATTGCATCTAAGTTTCCAAATAATGAACAAGGAAAAAATCCACACACAATGCTAAATACTCTTAAAAGAGTTGCATATAAGGGCATTGGAGTCACCCAACAATACTGCCCGCCAATGAAGAGGTCCATGAAAAATAGCAAACAACTTGGTCTTCACAAACTTCCACAAGGATCTGGGAAAAGGACAGGCCCACAACAGATGCTTAACAGTTTTCAATTTCAAGCAATAAAAATATAGCCCATCCGTAAGACCAATCTTGGATAAGCGAGCCTTTCTAAGAAGCCCCTGACAGATCACAACCCAGAAAAATACTCGAGCTTGTATGAAACCCATACTGTGTGCACACTATGAAGTCTTTGGATCCACAAAACTTCTGCGTCGGTGGCAATCCATCTAGAATTGACAACTGGTGCAAGAGAGCATTTCTAATGTAGCAGATGGTAAAATCAATTTGTGTCATACTGAGATATGGGGTGCCCAAAGGTCCATCGCCAATCTCACCAAATGAGACCTTTCATCACCAGGTTGAGTTTAAACAGGTCTTCCTAAGGAATACGGGTTTGAATTTCTTTTATGGAAGACTGATCTGCGGGGGAAAGGGCAAACTTCTAGGCTAATGATCTTCATTCTTTCTAGTTATATGCATTTGAATTCCTCAAACCACATCATAAGAATATGTATTTCTTTATTGATACATATTACGAGATGTGTAGTTTATCTCCACATATGCAACAAACAAAGCAATACGAAAATGACTGATATGGATATAAAAATGCATTGATTTCTCGTGGGTAAAATTTCAAGCAAAATCTCTCAGAGTAGGCTCCTGCGGTTGTGTTTTTCTCCTCTCCATGTTCAGTGTAATCCTAAAACCCCTGCAATAATCCATAGAACTTAAAACAATAAAACAGGGACAAAACAAGAGGAAAACTGTCAAGGTCAAAATTGAAGTTGGAAATGTTGTTTTCTTCAGCAAATCTACGGCATCAAGAAAGGTGGCTAAATCATTTGCATTGCTACATCCACCCATATCAAACATCTGACCAAATTCCTCCATAAAATAATCATTTCCAAATGTGCATGAGTGGACATTCTCAAAACCCTATTCTCCATTGGTGGGAGAATCAGACTGCACAAGAAGATCCATAAGAGTAAAAATTGAATTCTCTTGTGTTCCTGAATTAAGTTGTTGTTGCACATTCTGACAATCCATCAATTCAACAGTGGGAGGAGGATTGATCGGTAAGATGTTGTTAACTTCTAATCTCATAAAAGGATCAGTTATATCTGATTGCTTTGAAATCGAGAAAATCATTACTCTGACACCTGCCACTGAAATTAGTCTCTTGGACACCACAGGGTTTACCAAATTTCTGTAATGCAGAGGAAGGGAAAATTATTTCAAACGCCAGGAAGTGTTATGCGGAGTAAGTAAGCATCTTTGCAATCTTAGAGATCCCTATAACAGGACCAACTTGCCTTTGCTGCAGTCCCTATAAATGCAATCGAAGGTTTAGTAGCCCTCAAGAGATTGCTCCACTGCTCTCATGGCTGGTCCAATACTGTTCATCCGTGTTGATTGTTTTTTCCATGGCAGCCACAACATCACAGTTGCATGTAGCAAACTAGGTGGAGACACAAGGATACAACAACAGTCTAAGTACATGGCAAATTATGAGAGGCAAATAAAACTTTAGAAAAAGGTAACATCTGAGGCCGAAAAAGGAGTGAGGTTTGGCAATGAGTAATAGCATTCCACCAATCACGGATCACAGAAATAATACTAAAATGGTTATAGTACAAACAATTTCTAAAAATTTAACACAAACTATAGATAAGTTGTATTTTGCACGCAGTCTGATACAAATTAATAGGGGGAAGCGATAACAATAGTATCTTGCACGGCAGGTACTAATAAACTTAGAAAATTTACTATAAGTCTCTACACTTACAATTTCTTAATGACCTTATATGAGTAAGAACCTAATCTCTCAAATAGAAAGGAAAACAAGAAATATGGATAGAAGCCATGAAATATGAGTACAATGTTCTTATTAAAAATTAAATTTAGGAATGTATCCCTCCTCTATAAAAATGGAATATATTTGGATTTAATTACTTTATAAGATCAAATACAATTCCATAGGTAGAATTGATAAGTTCAAGACTAGGTTGTTGGATCAAGGTTTACTCAAAATCTAGGATAACCTATGTCAAAAATGTTTCTCTGTTACAAAATGAGCATTTTTGAAATTTCCTAGCTCTATCTACTCAATATGGTTGGAAAATTCACCAAATAGATGTGAAAAAATCATGACTCCTAAATGGTGATCTAAAAGAGGAAATATATATATATATATATGAATCAACCTTAAGGATTCAAATAACCTACAAAATAAATATATATTTATAAACTAAAAATATTTTGTATGAATTAAAAAAATCCTCGAGATTAGTATGTTAAAATTGGTTTTTTTCAAAGATATTGGTTTCTCTAACGTCTCTTATAATAATGATTTATTTGTAAATTTTTAATATAATCAAATTATATGAATTTTTATTATTTCCAAAGTAAGTACCATTATTTTTTGGAAAAATGGTTGCAAAAGATGAAAACTTGTCATCCTTGATCAATGTTATTAATCCACTCTTGATCCTTGATGCCTCAAATCTTGTTCAAATTTATTATTTAGATTATATCTAGGGTTCTAAAATTTAAAATACTCGGGTACTTGGCATTTTTGTGTTGTTTTGGTTAACAAAAGTGCCCACACAATGAATAAAATTAGCTTATGATTAACTAAATTTTGGGTATTGGAGAATTTAATATAACTAAGAACAACAATAAATAATAGTGAATAAATGTAGTAAATAAATATAGAAAGTGACCCAAACAACTAATATAATAAAAAGATGAAACCCTAATTGACAAGTAGGTTTAGAAGGGGCTTAGGTGATTTAGAGGCTAATCGGACTATGTCATAAAATTAATTAAATATTTCGAGAGGTAGGAGTGAACATGATAAGATCCCAAAAAGATTAGATCGAGTTTTCTAAAGGGATGAAGGCTCTGAGAGAGAATTAGGGAACTTGCGGGAATGCTAGTCTACATTATGGGTGTCTCACAGGTGCATGCGGGAGGTCCAAAACAATCTTTGGAGGGTTGGAAGACAATCTGAATCCTTTTCTCCCTATCATGTGTAACGCGTTGCTCTATGCTATATTTTTCCAATGATCAGTGATGAATGAAAGAAATGCAAGACCCCAAAACAAGCATCAAACCCTAAAAAGGAAAAATGTAAATGAAGGGGTTAGACTATCCTCAACAGCCACAATGGTGGACTTAGTAAGCGAGTATTGCCCTATATATTAGACCTGATATAGTTCTATGTGTGTGTGTGTGTGTGTGTGTGTGTGTGTGTGTGTGTGTGTGTGTGTGTGTGTGATCATGCCCTAGGTTTCTCTTGTGCCAGTCACACTTTGTGAAATTAGCAAACAATAACTATGTGTGTAATAGAATGGTGGATGGAATATAATAAACTTCCATCCTATGCGGTTTAATGCAAATGAACCAACCTTGTGCCTTTGTGATGGAGGTAGATGGACGCAAATGATCTCTAGATGGATGCAACCTTAGATGATGAGAGAAGTTCCTAGTGCTTGGTCCCTCATTATGGTCTCATAACTTTATATTTATATGATTTTATTTTAATAATTTCGTAATTAACCCCAAGAAATTTGACCACAAAAAGATAAGAAAACCATAATTTCATTAAATATGGAAATTTTACTAAGAATCTAGATTTATAGTATCATTACTTCTATTTTTATAATTGTTAAAATTGTATACCTAAATTTCCATTATTGGTTTTTATCTAGTGTGATATCGGATTTCAATAGGTTTATTATTGGAATTTAATTATTGTAATATTGGATTCCAATATTTAAACTATGCCATATAAGTATGTTCCTAATTCTATATTGATTTTACGAGAATGAGAATATGCCCATTCTCAATGGACTCATAATACAACTATGTTCGTAATTCTTTCATGTGTATCTACATTATCTCAATTATTTTTCTATGGTTCATATATGAGACATTTTGATCACTTTTAAAAATTAAAAAAATGTGATATGGGTACATGTTGTATGAACTAAGAAGCAACTATTGAGTCTATGAGAATGGACATATGCCCATTCTCATCACACTCATGGTACACGTATGTTCCTAATTATTTTTGTGTATCAACTTTATATTTATTCTTCTTCTATAATTCATATATGAGTTATTTTGACCTCTTTTAAAAATTTATATCTTGGAAGATAGTAGGTTAAGTCATGGTGCATTGTCAGAAACTCTTGTTGAGAGCATTAAATAATATATCATGTCACTCTAAATACTATAGTTTTACATTCAAGAATTAGTGGATTCTAGGAATATAATTTAGTATCTAGACTTTAGAAAGGTTTGCATTTTATAAAGTTATTAGAATAATTAAAAAATAAGTTATCTAGACTTATGCACATAGCTTTAGGAAAAGACCATATAATTTTGTGGTTGTAATGAATGCATAAATTAATTCATTACATAACATGAATTTTTTAAATGAGTTCCTTGTAAATCACATCCATGTCCCTTTAAATCACAAGATCCAACTCCTGTAAACTTAGAGCATAATTAAGGATTTTTTTCAAATTATATTAATTACATGGTGGAATTTATATTATTAATAATACATTAATAAGATGCAAGAGTTCCATAAGAAACACAATGTTATATAGAATTATATTATGGAAAAATATTCCAAAGTAATATAATACTCACTCTTTCATTTAATTATCAAATAATAGTACAACTGTAAAGTTTTATAGGACCAAGGTTTGGAATAATTTTTTAAAAGAAACTTCATTTGGAATAATTTATAAATTTATAAAATTCATTAGTTTCTCTAAGTAAACATTCATTATCTGTTCAAGTAGTTCAAGGTGTGATTTAATGGGCACGTATCCTTTATTGGGTATCTTTATGTATCCACTTTTCTATTTTCTTTTGGCATCCATGCCTAGATGATGTTATCCATATCGATATGTTCCTTATGTTCCTATGAGATGGTCCATGTTTTATTTAGCTTTAAACAATCTCGTCAATGATGTACCTTATCCTATTCACGTGAGTTTCAAATATTGAACTCTCGGATTTTTATTTACATCATTGCCTTCCTCATTTCTTGGTCGTATAAGTAGAATTTTCCTCTTGAACATATCCTCAATGGATTGAATTATTGGTTAGATATTCCACAAGTATTTCCAATGTAAATATCTAGTTGATCACTATGTACAAGGTTTAGACCATCCAGTTGAGCACCCCCTTGCTTAATCATAAGGGAACTTCTTGTTTCATTGAAAATCAAATGTTTTATTGGCCAAACTATTTATTTATTAGGTTGTAGCAAGTATGAGAAATCATAACACATATTTAACACATTTTCTATCCATATACCATAATTTAAAGGAATCAACCTCTCTCCATTAATTTTATGATCTTCTAGCACATGAGTTATAAAACCATGAACATGTAACCGTGTCTACTACAACATTTTTTTTTGAGAATGACATTATCTATGACAAAATCTCTTCTATCTTTAGGACTGTATTGATGGTGTTTTCAGTGTCATCACTATAATGTCCATCAATATCAGCATTTTAACCCTCCGAACCACTATAAATGTTTTTACGCCCAAATTGGGGGGAATTGATTAATCTTCACGCTTTTACACTTCAATCTCTTCCCAAGAAATGTAGTATCCTTTATTCTCGACATCTTCCAAGGTTTCAAATTCATCAATTAGGAAGGAAATTTTACTCTTCCATCCAATACTATGTTAACAATGACAACAACAAATCCTCTTCCCACATATTTGCAATGTAGTGTCTTCCTACTTGGATATACTCTTCCCTACGAAAATTTGGTTCCTTTTTAAACAAGTCCAAATGATCATCCTTTACAAATGTAAAATAATTTGATCTTTGTAACAATATAAAATAAAAAGTTTGTGAGATGATGGAAAATATCTTAAAGCATTGCATAAAATAAATTAAAAATTATCATGTATGTATAACCATAAGTATATTGAATACACATAGCACATGAGCTGTGAACTTCTATAATTCAGTAAGGTTTGGAAATACTTCAAAATTATGCATATAATTTGGAAATATTTATAACACAATTTCTAAACTATGGAACTTGACTCAATTGAATTTAAATGATGAGAAATAAATAGAGGTTACATTTCCATTTGGTAACCGCTTCATCCAAGTAGAGGCTCAATAGACGAGGCTGAATTTAAACGATGAGAAATAAATAAATAGTGGTTAAATAAAAGTTAATTAGAAACTTGATTGCTAACCAGCTTCATCCAAATATCTTCATCATATTAACATAACATATATTAATTTTTCAAGAATTTCCCATACTTCCCATATTCCTATACTATGATAATGAGCATCTCTTAATTTTAAACATTCTCATAAAAGGATGTAATTGTCATTCATTCTTTGTGTTTCATGTAGGATAATTTCTCTTTCTTTCTATATTGAGTTTATGAGAATGGGCATGTCCATTCTCATCACAATGATAAAAATATTTTTTTATATGAGAAATGACATACACCCATTCTCATCACAATCATAAAACTAATTTTTGTATGAGAATGGGAATATGCCTTTCTAACCATTCTACCTCATTGAAGTAATATCGAGCTTAATAATTTTTATATCACAATAAAGGATGTGAGAATGGGCAACTGTCCATTCTAAAAATAAATAAAAATATTACCTCTATTTATCTTCTATGATTTTTATATGAGAATGAGCATATGCCCATTCAATACAAAATAAAAATGTTTGTTTATATGGGAATGAACATATGCCTATTTTTTCTATATGTATTTTTCTTTGTCGATTCTTATATATGAATGGGAATATGCCCTTTCAATACAAACATAAAAATGTTTGTTTGTATGAGAATGGACATATTCCCATTCTTCCTATGTGTATTGCCTCATTTTCATTATTATTGTTACTCACTTCTTGACCATCAATAATATTTTTTTCTCAAAAAGGAATAGTACTAAGTTTTGTAAATGTTCTTCCAAAGTACCATCTCATTATTTAGAACATTTCATATAAACCTTTGATGTGAGTACTATAAGTTATATAATTTTTATCATTTTCACATCCATATTATATTATGAGTAATAGATGAAAGTTCTTGTCATTTTAGTGCTTCTATAGTAATCAAATCTAACTCCACAATACAAGATGATAGTGAAGAGATAAAATTTACTTACTCGGTCTTTGTTTAATAATGGGAAATTTCTCATTCTCTCATACAAACATACATTTTTTCATCTTATCTTGAATACAATGTAATTTTTTTCTCTCAGAATAAAGTTTACTTCATTCTCACAACAAGCATCATATAAGAATGATATAATAAGGGATGTTGTTCACTCTCATTGCCTTAGGGTAGATTCTAATGATATATTTTTAGAATTGTCATATGCCTATTCTGATATAGGAATCATAGTCGAAGAATAGAGATAACACATTCTAACTTCCTTTATAGAGGTATTAAAATGGGCTCAAGCCCATTCACATATAACAATCATTTTATTTTTGTAATGTAAAACATTCTTTGAAATATGTAGGTATTATTAAATGATATAATATTATTTCTTGTATTTAATTATTCATATTATTAATTAATGTTGTTAATTTCTTAATTCGATTAATCCTAATATGATATGTTAAATACATATTCTTTGATTTCTAATTTTTGATGTTTAAAATTTAAATATGTTTATTGGACCATTCTAAGCATTATAATTAATGAAGCATTATAGGTAATGAAGCATTATAAATATTAATGGAGTTTATGTCGTTAATTAGTTTTATAAAGTTTTATTATTATTTTTA
The DNA here is from genome assembly GCA_018340775.1 of Taxus wallichiana var. yunnanensis. Classification (NCBI taxonomy): domain Eukaryota; kingdom Viridiplantae; phylum Streptophyta; class Pinopsida; order Cupressales; family Taxaceae; genus Taxus; species Taxus wallichiana. Next base: position 608,614,661 of record CM031240.1, read on the forward strand.
ATAATTTTATAAAATTATTTTTAAAATGTACTATAATTAATTAAGCATTATAAATAATGGCGATTAAGTTATTAATTACGTTTATAAAGTTTAATTATATTCTTGTAGTTAATATTAATTGATAGGATATTTTTTGAAATTAATTATAATGTTACTAATTATTAATTTAAATTAGCACTAATACTAATTAATTATAATGTTATTAATTTATGTTATTAATTTATGAATTTATTAGTTCATTAATTAATATTAGATTATTAATTTATTAATATTATTAATTAATGCTATTATTTAATGTTATTACTATTAATTATATTTGTATTTGTCCATAATAAAAAAACATTTATCAATAATGAAAAAAACATTTGTATTTGTCCATTGCATAGCGAGACCATTAATTTGCAAATAAATTATTTACCACCTTTTATTAATTGAAGGTACTTATTTGTCAAACACGTCTTCAAGCACCCATTCGAGGGAATTAATTGTATTTAATTCTTCTGTGGTATGGTAGAGAGAATGAAAAAGGTTACTATTTTTTGATGATGGTAGAGATCTTTAGAATTACAAGGTTAACGCAATCGGAGAAGCTATATCTTTCTTGTTTGTCTTTTTGCTTTCTTTTTCATCTAGTTTTAACGTTTTCATTCGTCCTTCCACTTTGGGTTGCATGTATTTTGTTATACTGTTTCATCCGAGAAGTAGAAGATTTGTGTTTTGTTACACCATTTCATCCTATTAAGCTAGAAGATTTGAAGAATATTTCAAAGATATTATTTGTTCTCTCCACTAAATTTTTGTTGACCCTTTCCACTTTGGGCTCCCTCTGTTTCATAAGACCGTTTCAGATTGCGAAGCACAAGATTTGAAGAAAATTTCAGGCATGAATTATTCTAACTCTTCTTTTCTGAATTATTATAGATGAAGAATATCATTTGGTTTTCTTTCCCTTCTATTATGTTCTGGGTTTAATGATAATTCCCTATTTTTGATCTTCTATATTTTTGATCTGGGTATTAATAATATCACTTCAATGTTTTGAAAGACATGCGTAGTTGTTAACCTAATTGTAGTTGATAATACGAGAGTTATCTGTTATGATTTTACCAAAGTATAGAGTGGTCTTACCACCTGGGTGGCATAACAAGCATTGCTTATTTTTCAAGTTGTGTGGTCAAGTTTAACATGCCGAGAATGACTCATTATTAGAAGAAGAATTTACTCTTTTATAGTGAATAATTTTCGTTCTTCTTTTTAAAATTGAAGATAAGTTTCAGAGATACTTATAACTCTTCTTTGTTGTATTCCAAATTTCTAGGTATAAAGATAAATTATAATTCCATATTTTAGATCTTTTGTATTTTTTATATGGGTTTTAAGAATATCACTTCAATATTTTCATTGTAAGACTTGCATAGTTGTTATCCTCCATAGTTATAAAAGGATGCATCTAAAAATGACCATTTCATGCATGTTTTAGAGTCTCAACATGATCACATTCCCTTGCAAAAAATGTATATGATTCTAATAAATCCACTTCCAATCCTTCTTGCTAAGATGGGGAGTTAACTATTTTGTTATTACCAAAGTATAATGTGGGGTTACCACCTAGGAAATGTTACTTATTTTTGATTTTGTTGTCCTTGTTTGCTTTTTTGCTATATTTTTGCGGATCCTTTCTTGCTTTTTTGCAATATTTTTCTTTGGTTTGTCTCGTTTTGGTAGCTGTTTTTAGCTACTTTGAGCATCATTGTAACATTTGGATTCTGATCCTTTTCGCTCTGGTTTTCTTGCTCATCCTGGCTTTTAGGCCTTCTTTTGTATTCAAGGGTATAGTCCCTTTCAAAAAACTATTTGCCAATAATAATAAAAAAACATTACTTATTTTTGAGATAGTTCGTGTAGTTGCACGAGGCCCAGTTGGTGGGTGAGTTTGGCGGACGAGATGAAAATATGAGCTAGGTGAGTGAGATGATCTCGCTTAGTTTGTAGTTGAGTTATCGGTTAAGGCCGCCGGCCTAGCTTGTTAGTCTACCTATCCGGACGAGATAGGTAGAAGAGCTTCCTTTTCGAGTTGATTGGGAGAGGTTGACTAGTGTAGCTGGGAGGGTGAGCTGAATTCTCGAGCCATGCTAGGTGGATGACCTACTAATATGGGTAGGTGATTTGACCTATCCAATTGGGCTTGATTGACCCACCTATTTAGGCGGGTGATCTCGGATGTCAAGCTAAACAATATTGAACCTAATCATTTTTATATATGAATTAAAATGATTAAGCTCAATGTTATATCTAATGAGCTAATGCTTGGTCTCATAATTGGAATCATGAAAAGAACAGAGATAAAATCTAGCTTCTTATATACTTCACGATTGTCCATTTAACAACCTTCATATATTTATCGAAAAGAATAAGTTTAATATTGTTTATATTACAATGATAAGAATTAGCATACACCCATTCTCATACAAAAAAACTATTTTATCTTCCATTAAATGGTTAGGTATCCATTCCTATAGAGGTATTAAAATGTTTAAGATCAATATTGCTTGTATTAGAATGTTTAGAAGGATCTTGTTTCATTTACATACAAACAAACATTTATTTCTTATATTGAATGAGAAGATACCCATTGACATATAGGAATCACATGTAGACACCCATAATTTGGATCAAGAAATTTAAATGCTTAGATTGTGCTAATTAAATCCCCTTTCCCGCAAATTGATGACATATTCCATCAATAACACACCATTTCTCTTCTATCACCATTAATTAATTACATTGCGCTAATTAATTAACCCTCTTATCACTCAGGACGTCGATTAACGACCTTCCATTAATCAATATTCATTTCTATCTAGATTAATTAATTATTCCTAATTAATTACTCTCTCTTCTATTAAATCAATAAATCATCATTTATTGGATTAAAATCCTCTCATTAGCCTAGATCATGCTAACTTTCCTCTAAAAAGATTCTATAATCTTACACCTACCTATTAATTAATCACTCTTGATTAATTAAGATACCCCCTCAACTCCTATGAATCACTAATGATAAATTAAACTCCCCTAAAGAAAACTTAACCATTCAAAAGTATGCTTATCCATAACTAACCTAGATTTTCTATTATCCCACATACAATAGGATGCAAAGCTCTTTCAAACTAGAGGGTTATATAAATAACCCTCCTACATTTCTTCTTACACCTTTGCATGCATATAGCATAAACTATAGGAATTTTTATCTTTGAGCATCCTCCATTAGTTTTGAGCTAATATATCATCTTGCATTTCATCCATCCAAGCTTTAAGTAATATGGAGAGAATCAAAATGGCCTTGTAGCCATGTCTTGATGAGACTCCATTCTCAAACCCTTGAGATCAAACAAACAATCACATTTTGATTGCTAAGGATCTACATAGGTTCATTTCTAGTTTAACATTCAAAGAGTAGAGATTAAGCTTAGCATGTTAGTTTGATTTTATTCAAAGTTTCTATGCATGTTGATGATGTTTAGTCTCCTTAAGCTCTTAGCATGATGGTTTATGTTTAGTTAGATTTATTTTGGAACTATTAGGTGTTAGTTTCAATTGTATTAACTTAGTTAACTAATACATGAGCACATTTGGCATGCCCAGTGGGTTAGATTCATAGTCTCTTTGATTTTAATGACAAGTTTTACTAGTTTTTCTCAAGTTTTACTAACCCAAATTATGCACATGTGAAATAAGTTAAATTCCTTAGGGTATTTCACTAACTTTATATGCATTGAGTTTCTCTTATGGGGTTTATTGTGATGGGTTTTCATTAGATTTGATATAAATTAGGAAAATTATGATCTTTTTGAGGGTGCATACGATTCTGTGAATTATGTATTTTGACGTCATCTATAGGTACATGCATATGTCATTTTTAGGGATGCGTATACATACTCAAATCCATGCACTTTTTTTTTCTATCAATGTACATTATGTTAGTTTTGGTCAAACCCACACATATGCTTGTAGTGGCGGGAAGATGATTCTCTATCCGTGCATGTGCAATTTAGGCCTTTGTTTTTCCCTGTATTTTCTAGTCCATGCATATGCTTGAAAACACACGTAGGTGCATCTTTGTATGCGGAGGTGTTTCTATACCATTGTTTCACTCTCTGTTTGATAGTCACACACACCTGTTAACTTACTTGCGCATACACTTTTCTACCTATGCAAACACTTAGTTAACTATGTTATTTTAGCATAGGCACACACAAGCTACTAGTTTCACACATATGCTACTAAGGGCACATAGTCATTATAGTACAAATCTGAGTCTTATTTAAAAATTTGTAAAATCTTGTTTTCTTGATGTTCTAACACCTTGCAGGGTTATTTGAGACTAACTTCTATTTTGCAGGGTATATTTTCATGTTTTTGTTAATTTTACTTGATTAAAATTAAATGGTTGTTGCATTTTTGTTTAGGAGGCTAGGATCATGTATGCTCTTCCTTGCACCTTTTAGGTGATCTTGGGAATCAGAAATGATTCTACACCTTTTTATTCTTTTGAAAACATCTCATTAAAAATTTTATTAAGGGAATGAACTTCAATGATTCATATATTTGAGTTAAGTTTTTCCATTATTTTTTAATAGTTGGATTTTTCATTGCGTATGCTCTTCTCTTGCATCTTAGGATGATCTTGAGAATCAGAAACAACATTTTATCCTCTTTATATGATATTTTGGATTATTTGGAAAAATAGTAAAACTCTACATGTAGGACCTAAATACACTTTCTAAAGAATCGGGATCAAAATAAAATACTAAGGCAATATCATGAATGTTTTCAAATGGTGTATGACTAAACCACATAAAGTTCAAAGATTAAAAATAACACCACATTTAAAATATTATAATTGTAAATTTGGTAAAGTGTTATTGCTCAACCACTTAACTAGAAGAAACTCCCCTTGGCATAAGCATTAAGCTACAATAAAGGGGATGCTCTTAAGAACCCCAAATTAGTCCACGTAATAGGGAATGTTGTGGATGAAACGGGAAGTGCACTACACACATCTTTGGACTAATTTACACTTGTGATATTTACGTCGAAGTTATCTATATTATGACCCCAATGAGAATATAATCTGAACGTATTAATTTCCCATTGCATTGAAGGGGGTAAAGTAAAGCTAGTATACTCCACGGTTTAGTCAATGCAACTTCCTTGGAAAATTGAGATCACAAAGATAATTTGTAACACCTAGTTGAGAGAATCAATTTGGAAGCCATTTCATCTTGTAGACAACTTGACTAACGTAAAGCCAATCATGTTTTAAAGAGCTTTTGCAAGGTAAAAAAATTGAGTCAAAACCTTGTTTTTCGAAAAATGACAGAGTCCATCAAATTTTGAACTAAGCGTCGAGTCATCAAGAAATTTGTGAAGCGTTACATTGCCTTAGGTTTTCACTCACTCTAAAATGAAGCAAAACTCTTTTGAAGTGACGCCAAGTATTTTTCACCCCCATTTGATCTACTCCTTTGTTATCTTGTTGATATTTTTGATCAAAAGAGGATCAACATGCATGTGTTATTGATTGATTATGTCCACCAATTTTTCACCTATTTACATTCATCCTTGCTTGAGACTGGATGGTAAACATTGAAAGTGTGTTGGTACATCTTCACATCTTGATAGCCTTGTCTTGATACCCACATCAAGACATCTCATTTGTAGCTAGGCTTTCTCATCATCAATCTTCCTTTGAGGTGTTACTTTTATAACATCACATCGATACAATTTCAATCCTTATATCTTGTTTCTTGTAAATTGGGTTTAAGTTTTGAGATTGTAGCATTATGTTGCTTGCACACTAGCAACTCCTTGGTATAATTTGACTTTGTCTCCTTCCAAACATTTCCTCAACCTTGAAAAGTGTTGTTATAATTGTTTACATCGTATCAAGATCATATTGATACTAATATCTTTATTTTTCTGCAAAGCTTGATTAAATGTATCTAAGTGGAATTATTGCGTTTCTTGCACTTGTAACTTCCACTTTTTGAGATTCTAGGCCTTGTTTGTATTTAGACGGGTTATAGTATACCTTGATCGAAATCACTTCAACCCTTTGTTAATACTTACACCTTGTTTATTTTAAACTTGATGTAAGTTTTGACATTGAGTTGATCATCTTGCATTGAACTATCATTGAGACACATGTTTTTTTGCATAGGGAGTATTTCCTTGTAGATTGGCTTTGTGTTTTGAGCTTGCATGATTGTTCCTTGTGATCATTCATCTTGTGAATTTATTTTTCTAAGGAAAATCCTTTTGATCCTTTGATCCTTCACACTCGCGACTTGTTTTCTAAACCTTGTTGGATTATAAAAATTGATTCATCACTTTTGTATATTTTCCTTAGATCTAGTTTGTAAAATCACACAAACATCCCCTATTTTATGAAAAAGTCTAGTTGGTTGCCATTATACTACCAAATTGACATGGAACTTATTTTCATATGAAGGAGTACAATCATACAAACTAGGTCTAGGAATTTGGACCCAACAAGGCCAACAATGATTGATAACCATAGGGTTCCTCACGCTTATGACAATAGGGAACCTAGGTTTAGGCATTTACCTTGAAACACTCCCATCCGAATAAATACTATTTCATTCTTCATACTAGAGAACTCATTCGGGTACCCAGGTTAGCCCACACCTTCATCTCATAGTCGGTGGTATGGTTTGAATGCTTCTGATCCAAATTATTATTCAGGTTCCCCAAACTTTTCTTATGATTCCAATCCAAACTATTCTTCCAATTCATCGAATCTTCTAATTATTCTAATCGCAACTATCTTTGATTCCTCTCGGTCCTTTGAATTTCATACTATCAACTTTATTCTAGGGAGTAACCAGTCTCCTAAACATTTTTTTCCTCCTCTAAGGGTTTGTGTCACAAAAATTATACCCATCATTCATCTACTTGACTATTGAGTCACAGTCCTCCCTGTCTTCACGGAACCCCCATCATACTTCTAATTTTTTTCTTGATTCATGATCCTCCCTTTATTTGGAGGATCCTCTTTATATGTCATCTAATGTAACTCCTATGTTGCGGTCCTCCCTTTGGACCTCTTTTATTAGTCACCTTAACAATCAATTCCTCCATTGAAGATCCATGTGAATCAAATTTCCTCTAATAAATCATCAAGGTCGACTCCTACATCACAATCTATGGAATTTCTAAGTGACCCTCTTTTTTACCTGAACTATGTCAAATTATATGAAAATGAGTAAGGAAATATTCTAAATCCCCATCTTCTTCCACTCACGAGACATCTCCATCCAAATCTACTTTATCTCTTGAGTCATCTTATTCTATCAATCATCACTAAACATCTTCTACATCTTCCACACCAGTCGGACCAATTTCTTCTAATCAATATACCACAATCAAAGAACAACAACCCATACCGATCAATTTATTTTAGAATGAAGAAGCGATCAGAGAATTCATGGGTCCACATGATGACATCCTTATAGAGGACCATGAGCAAGGATTTTGTTTTGACCTCGATGCATTCATGTATTTTGGGGAAGAGGTTGATTCCTTTTTCAGAATAAAACAAAAGATCCTAAGACCATCAAAGTTAATCCTATTTTTATTCTTCCATTTTCATACTCCCCATTACATGGATAAATTCCTAGGTCTGTCAATGATCCTTTTCCTATCTTCTCATCACCCAATCATTCTTTACATAAAACAATTCCTTAATCAAAATCTTACCTTGGGTCACCTCTTGGTAGCCCATCATCTTCTTTCGTATGTGGGCCACCTCATTATTGCCCTTCATCTTCTATTTTTTGGTCACATCTAGTTATACCATCATATTCTAAACTTGGTCCATGCCTTAGTAGTCCATCCTATTCACTCTGTGAGAACCTCTTTGTAGCCCATTTTCTTCCATCCGGGGCCACATTCTAGTAGCCCTTCATCTTGAGTCTATAGGGCTGCTCCTAGTACCACATTATCTTCTATACTTATGCCACATCATAGTATTGCTTCATCTTCCATCTATGGGACACCTCCTGGTATCCCATTTTCTTCCATCCTAGGGCCACATCCTAGTAGCCCTTCATCTTCAGTCTATGGGACACCTCCTAGTAACCCATCCTCTTCAATTCTTGGATCGTATCCTTTTCATCCATCATATTATCCTTCTATCAATGACTGGGGAAAGCCCACCATCATTCCTCACATTCCTCTAATCAACCATAAACATCCACTTTCTTCTCCCACTTCTAGGGATTAGAAAAATCACGTATTAGCTTATATGAAACCCAAACAGTTTCTTTATCAAGCTAAGATCAAAAGACCAAAGAGATCCAAAGCTACCAAGAAGTTAATCAACAATAAATTTAAAAATGAAATGTGATTCAAGAATTCACACCAATGTACCCATAACGTATGGAGAAAAATGAAGAAACCTATGGATAGGGAACTCCATCTCCCGCATACAAAATCCATGTTTCATGATAAGTCACTGTCACTTATAGAATATGATCTTACCATGGTCATTGAGATTGGAGATAATACCAATCTTGATAAACAAAAGCTCCTACTCTCCCTTATAAAATAAATTACAAACATCACTGTTGGATCTTATCACACAAAATGAAATTGTTGGTCCGAACTTCCCAAAACCATCAAAAAATGAAAAAATCAAAACTATTTAAAAGTACAACAGAAAAATGAAAAAAATTACAAAAGAAAATATAAGGTATAAATATAAAACATTGTAATTAGGTATTACATACTCATGGATGTTCTTTCTTCCCTTTCTTTCCATTCCTTTGCAAGTCATCCACCATTTTCATCCCTTTGATGATATTTTATTTATTCTATTCCCACACATTTAGTGACATTTATCTCTATGGTATCCATTTGACCTTGGTCTTTCATCACCTTGGTAAATTAAAGAAAGATTGACCTTTTAGAGATCTTATCCCTATCATACATATAATAAAATTATTGTGAAGAAAGTTTTGATGTATTTGTTGACACTAGATAATGTTGTCATCATAATCAATTCCACATCCTTCCATCATACCATCAGTGGTTCTTAACCCCTTGTCAAATTAAGAGAGCTGAAATTAGTTTTCAAAAAGCAAAAGAATCAATCAAAATCAATCAATCAAATCAAAAAGTAAAAGCTAAAAGAAAAAGAAAATTTATATATAACTCTCTCTTAGGGTATTTCAAATATATCCATCAGGGCTATGGACACCCGACTAGCAAGAGAGTAATTCTCAGTAACTAGAATCAAGTGCATCTCCGTCGTGGCTATGGATGCCTAGGTGGAAGTGGAGAATGTACGGCTCTCCTTCTACCCTCCATTCAAAAAATGAATTTCAGAGTAAATCATTCCTACACACTAGCTAACATGTGTTAAATTTTTGTATATTAAATCTTCCCTTCAAGAGGTAATTCATTTCACATGCACACACTAGATCTCTATGAGAAAACATGATTAGGATGTTACCAAGTGTCTGTTTTTGGACCTTATTCAAATTCTTTCTTTAGTCCATATTTTGTCTCATGATTTTTGCCTTGGGCTAATCACCTTTTCATCATCAATATTCTAGCTACATTTTCCATATCCTTCCATAACATTCACCTTGTTCTTTTCATTTGTTCAAAATATCCATGACTATAAGAATACATTTTTACCATGTTACGGGAACCTTTTTCCCCTTTTAATAAAACATTCATCTCCTTATTTTCTATCATATGTTTCTTGGCCAACTTACACTGGGGGCACGCTTTCTCCTTCCTAACACTTCATTGGTTTGATTTCATCATCATGTTGAACCTATCTACCTTTTGCTTGATCCAACATATCTTATTCTTGTATATATGTGCAAGGATTTTCCCTTGTATATTCCCATATCTCATTTGGGGCATATTTATATCTTCATTTTAAAGTACATAGCCTTGGAAAACATTAAAAAACCCTACAAATTCACAAACTCCTAGAAAACCCAAAACATTGGTAAAACCTCAAAAAACCTAAAACATTGGTAAAATATTCAAAAACCCAAAACATTGGTAAAACATCAAAATCCAAAAAAGTGGCATGAAGGATTTTTTTGTATTCAAGGGTATAGTCCTTTCAAAAAACTATTTTCCATTATTAAAAAAAAAAAAGTGGCATGAATAAAAAATCCTATCAAAAAAATTGGTAACAAGCATGCATGCAGCTAAAGCTTGTGTCAAATGCATCGTACTCACATATTGAAATTTATCTTACAAAGAATCTTTCTTTGGTCCTTAATAGTTCTTTCTCCCTAATCATGGATCATCTAGATCTAACTCCATTAACAAAGTTGGTTTGCTTACTATGTCTATACTCTTTGCCACAATGATTTGTTGGGTGTTGTTTGATAGCGCATGAATTATTTTTCATAGGACCTAAGTTTCCTCCATTTATTCCCCTCATATGTAACATTTGTTAGGGAACCATCATTAACCCTTTTTGTTAGATCAAACATTTGGGATCCCAATCCTAATAACAAAACATTTTGTAACCATATTGATTGTTTTTGTTTTGAGTATGTGTGTTTGTGTTTGTTTGCCTATTAAGTTAGCTTGTTTACTTTCTTGTATTGCATTGTATTATGAATGTTGAATTTAGTTAGTGTTTTAGCAATGAACAAATGTTAGTATTATGGTTATTCATGTCAATACACACGTTTTTTTGAATGCTTTGAAATAAAGTTGGTTAGAAAAAAACCCTAGATGAAAGCTATTTCCATCTCCCTTCATCATAATTTTTCTTCATTATCATTTTATTCTATTAAAATTATCCTTCCAACTCACTTGGGGCAATAGGGATCATCTTTTATCCCCACTCCTTATTTTTCTCTCCATTTCATTCATCTTTTTATCATTCAATCAACCTCTTTTCACCCCCTCAACACTCAAGGGCGCATCTTGCACTCTCATAATTTTGATTCTATCTCTGCAAAATTCACATTTTTATACTTTTATACTATCTTTGAAGTGGTGTCACATATGCCACCCCAAAGAGGGGAAAGTGTAGACATCCATAATTTGGATCAAGCAATTTAAATACTTAAATTGCACTAATTATCCCTTTCCTAAAAATTGACGATATATCATCAAACATGCACCATTTCTCTTATATCACCATTAATTAATTAAATTCAGTTAATTAATTAAAAATCTTACCATTAAGGACACCGATTAAATACCTTCCATTAATTAGTATTCATTTCTATCCATATTAATTAATTATTCCTAATGATTGACTATCTTCTATTAAATCAACTCCCATGAATCACTAATGATAAATTAAACTCCCCTAAAACAAAATTAACCATTCAAAAGTATCCTTATCCATAACTCACCTATCTTTGCTATTATCCCACATTAAATAGAATGAAAAAGATTTAAAACAATAGGGTTATATAAAAAACCCTTGTCCTACCTTTCTTCTTATACCTTTACATGCATATAGCATAAACTATATGCATTTTCATCTTTGAGCATCCTCCATTAGTTTTGAGATAATATCTTCATCTTCCATCTAATCCATCTAAGATTTGAGTAATATGGAGAGAATAAAAATGGCCTTGTAGCCATGTCTTGATGATACTCCATTATAAAACCCTTGAGATAAAAAAATCAATGACATTTTGATTGCTAAGGATCTACATATGTTCATTTCTAGTTTAGCATTCAAAGAGTAGAGATTAATCTTAGCATGTTAGTTTGATTTTATTCAAAGTTCTATGCATGTTGATGATGTTTAGTCTCCTTAAGCTCTTAGCATGATGGTTTATGTTTAGTTATCTTTTTTTTGGAACTATTAGGTGTTAGTTTCAATTCTCTTAGCTTAGTTAACTAAGACATAAACACATCATATATGAAGAATATAGATAAATTTTAATTTTTTTTAGAATGGGAAGTTTCCTTTATAAAATAGGGATTATATAAGAAAAGTAGATCAAATTTATTTTGTTTTTGAATAGGAAAATCCCCATAATCTCAACATTCATAGGTATTAGGATGATTATGTTTGATCTTGTATCAAATGAAAACTACCCAATACCATATATGAATCATAAAATAAGAAAATAGATAAAACCTAATTCATTTTAGAATGGAAAGTTTCCCACTCTATGAAGCTTCATATAGTTTTTAAATTGATTAATGTAAATATTTCTTGTATTAGATTGACAATTCCTTTTCACTCTTTAATGTAGCCAAATTATAAACAAACTTGATATACTACAAATAATATGAAATACAAAAGAAAATAGATATCCTTCTTCACTATTGAATAATCAATTACAGTGTTTCCTAAATAGGAAAAAAATCCCAACTTGATTTTCCAAGAAAACCCTAACTATCTTTAACTAAATCTACTCTAGGTGGCGGAATTTACTATTTTTAGCAGTTTACTAGAACCTACTATTCTTAGTAAGTTCGCATGCTTATTCATACAAACACATAAATTTCCAAACATCTTCTACATTCCTGAATTAGATTAATTTCCAAATTTCTAACTCATAATGTAACTAATGAGACTAATGCCCAAGAAATAGGAAAAAACCAAACTACAACTTAAATCCTAATTTTTGGCCTCAAGATGGCTGATTTAGGCCTTGAAAATGTTCCAAAACTTTCCCCAACTAGTAGGGCAGGTTGCTAGTGTGTTTGTATCATAAAAATATGTGGTTTCAAATAAAAATGGACTCAAAGGGATGCTTGGAGCTCAAGTTATGACCTTGTCAAGTTCCTGCTAATTTTTGTGCATCATTCTCCCCTGCTTGAAAAAAATGCATCTCCTGCAAGTTGTCTTCTTCAAATTTCTTCCATTTAACTACATCCAATTTCTTAATCTCCCAGTCCATGACCCAATTATTTTTCTCTTGTTCCATTCTTTTCCAAATTACCAAATATTTGTTGTTTTCTTGTGTCGCGTGTCCATTGTTTTCTTATCTATAATCTCATCCACTTATTCTTTCTTCTTCACAGAACTGTTACCTTCAATCTACTACTTCATCAATAGCATCCCCTTATGCACCATCCCCATGAAAAGAATAAAAATCTGAAACATTAAACACCTGGAGAAATATCAATATTTCCTGGTAATTCTATCTCATAAGCATTATCATTTTTTTTTTTTCACAATTTTGTAGGGACCAATATTCTTGTACTTCATCTTGTTATAGGTTGGTTTTGGAAACCTTTCCTTCCATAGATATACCATAACAAACTCACCAACTATAAATATCTTTCTCCATTTGTGCACATATGTCATTTCCTTGTACTTATCATTACTATTCGTAGCTTCTTCCACACTTCTTCCTACAATTGTTTGATATGTTTGGAAATGATTCTCGCATAGTCACTAACTTTTCCATCAATTGGTAGTTATACGAATCCAACACCGCATTTGAATTACTCCTATACACAATTAAAAATGGATATTTTCCTGTTGATCTATTTATGGAACTTTTATATGCAAACTCAGCTTGTGGTAATGCTAAGTCTCATTGTTCGGATTTTCCCCAACAATGCACCTTAACAGTTTCCCAAACTTGATTGAACACCTCTATTTTTCCATCAGTCGAGAGGATGATAGGCATTGTTGAACTATAGTTGAGTTCCCAGTTTCTTCCATAAAGTCTGCCAAAAGTGACTTAAGAACCTTGTGTCCCTATCTGAAGTAATGGTTTTTGGAACACCATGCAAACAAACAACTTCTCTAAAAAAACAAATCTGTTATTCTTGTCACATCACTTGTTTTCTTACAGGAAATAAAATGAACCATCTTAGAAAACCTATCAACAACCACAAAAATTGAGTCATTACCTTGTTGTGTTTTTGGTAATCCTAAAACAAACTCCATACTCAAATATGTCCACGACCCTTTAGGAACAGGAAATGGCATACAAATTTGTATTCTATGCATGGCCTTTCGAGACTTGGAAAATTTGACACCTCTCCACATATCTTACCAAATCTCTTTGTAGCTTTGGCCAATAGTATTTCTCTTCTACTAGGGCTATTGTCTTGTCTTTACCAAAATTCCCAGCCAATCCTCCACTATGCAACTCTTTCACTATATTCTCTCTCATAGACCCAACTAGAATACATAGTTGGCATCCCTTGAATAGGTAGTCATCCTACAAAATGTAGTCATCTGGACATCTCCTGCATTGTTTGACAATGGAAGAATTAACCTTTCAACAATATCCTTGAAATCAAAATCATAATAATACAAACCCTTTATTGCTTCAAAACCCACCACCACATCTTCCATGGTGGTAAACAAAGTCACATGCCTACTCAATGCATCTCAGTAACTTGATTTTGTTTTCTTGATTTATGTTTTAGAGAAAAATTATAACCCTACAAAAAAGATACCCACTTTACATGTCTACTATTTAACTTCTTGTTTGTATTCACATACATCAGGGCTATGTGGTCTGTAAATAACACAAAATCCTTAGGCACTAAGTAATGCCTCCAATTCCTTAACGCTTGAACAATTCCATAAAATTCCACATCATAAGTAGAGTAGTTCTCTCTTACCTCATTTAGTTTCTCACTAAATAAATCTACTAGCTTTCCACCTTGACTTAGAAGAATGCCAATACCCACATGTGAGGCGTCACAATCAACCTCAAACACTTTATCAAAATATGGTAGTGCCAAAATGGTTGCCTCTGTCACCTTCTTCTTCAAGAACTCAAAACTATCCTCAATGCCTTTGTCCACAAAACTCCCTTCGTTTTGTGCATCACATCTGTTATAGGTGCTACAATCTTGCTAAATTTTTTAGTAAATTTTTTGTAAAATATTGCTAGACCATGAAAGATTCTTACCTCTGTTATACTCCATGGAGTCGGCCATTCAATAATAGCCTTTATATTTGTCCGAGTCCATCTATACCCCATCTCGCTAAAAGAATAAATCCCAAGAATACCAAACTCTCTTACATGAATGTCCACTTCTTCATATTTTCATAGATTTTTTGTTTCCTTAACACTTCAAATATCACCCTTAGATGCCTCAAATGTTCTTCTTTAGTTTTTCTAAAGATGAATATATCATCAAAATAAACCACAACACACTTATCATTATACTCCCACTGAATGGTGTTCATCATTCTCATAAAATTACTAGGTACATTGGATAACCCGAATGGCATCACCAACCACTCATATAATCCATTTCCTATCTTGAATGTTTTTTCCACTCATCTCCTTCTTTGATCGAATCGATGGTAACCACTTCAAAGATCAATCTTGGTGAATTACCTAGATCCAGCAAGCACATCCATAATATTATCAAGGTGAGGTATTGGGAACCTATACTTGATTGTAATTTTATTGATTTCTCTTCTATCCATGCACATTATCCATGTTCCATCCTTATTTGGTGTTAATAAAGTTGGGGTTGCACATGAGACTCATGCTCTCCCTTATGACCTCTTTCTCACGAGCTCTACCACTTGCCTATTTAACTCTACATGTAATATTGGGCTCATCCTATAAGCCACTTGATTTGGGAGTGAAGACCTTGGAATCAAATCAATATGGTGTTGAATATCTCTTTTGGGTGGTAATCCATTTGGTAGCTCATCAAGAATAACATCAGAAAATTCTTCTATTAATTCTATTGTTTCTATTAGTATTTTTGCACTTGTAGGTTCATCCTTATTTGTGACTAGTGCATAACAAAAACCAGTTGCCTTTTCCTCCTTCACAAATTCCTTTATAGAAATCATATTTTCAGCCTTCCCCTCTTCCTTAAGAGGTAGCAAAACTATTTTTGTGCCATCCTTCCAGAAAGTATAAGTATTCTTTCCCCATCATGAATAACTTTTCTATCAAATTTCCATGGTCTTCCTAGTAGCATATGACATGCATCCATAGGAATAACATCACACCAAATATCATCCTTGTAATTTTGCCAATAGAAAAACTTATTAAACATCTCTTATCAATAATAACTTCATTACCCTTCTTAAACCATGCAATACAGTAAGGGTTAGGATTCTTCTCATAATGAAGACCCAGTTTCTCGACCATCTCATTTGAAACCATGTTCTCCAAACTACCACCATCAATAATAACATTACATACATTTCCTCCTAAAGTGCATCTTGTTCTAAAAATATTTGTATGCATCCATGCATCCCCCTTGATTCCTTTTCTTGGGGCAATCATCGTCCTCTTGATCATCATATTTTCTCCAACATCTGGTGGAATTTCTAGGTCATGTTCATCTTCTACTTATTCAGCCTCAACAATATTTACTCTTAGAGAATCTCTTTGCCTCTTTTCATGTGTATAAGAATGCCAAAATTCAAAAGCCCGATGCCCTTGTTCACAACATCGTAACAAAAAAATGGTCTTTGTAGAGCCTCCCATCCTCTATCACCAAGATATCCTCCGCCCCTAGAAAATCATCTACCTCTTTGTTGATTCTGGAAATATTTTCTTATATCTTCTTGCTTTTCCAATCCATGAGATGATTCTCCACTACCTTGGCTGAAACAAGCTCATCCCGAAAGGAAGTTGAGGCCCCCTATTCATTCTAGGTGATCTCCTAAAACTTTGATGATTTTTTTCCTTGGCATTTAAGGCTAATTAATAGGCATGCTCCATGCTCTTAATCCTATGCATACTTATCTCATCTTGAATAGAAAATTTTAATCTTTTTACATATATTGCAGCGATTTGTTCCTCGGTTTCTTCATGCTCTACATGAATGGACAACTTGTAGAACTCATCTGTGTATTCTTCTTTTGTTTGTAAGTTAATGTCTCGAGATTCAAACCTCTTGTAAAGGGTTTGTGCATAATCCACAGAGGAGAAATTTATCTTTTAACTTATTCTCCATCTTACTCCACGTCCTAATTCTTTCTTTCCCCTTTCTTGAAAACTCTTTCTGTCATTGATCCCACCATAACATAACATGACCTTTAAATTTTGTGCATGTAAATGTTAATGTCTTTTCTTCTAACATAACCTTCCACTCAAAAAAATTCCCCATGCTAGTCAACCAGTCTATTATCTCCTCTGGTTTTAGACTACCACCATACTCTGAAACATCAACTCTTATCCCATTATTTTTTCCTTCTAATGCTTGAAGCATCCTTTCTTCAAAATCTAATGGTGGCACTTACGTTTCCTCCTCGTCACAAAATTCTTCTTCATCTGTGTCATCTCCACTTGATTTCCTCTCTGGGTTATCATTGTAAGCACAACAACTTGCCTCTGCAGATCTTGCATATTTCTATTCATCTAGGCAATACCACCTCCTCTTCCTCTTCTTGCCATTTTTTTAAAAGAATCGAACCAACTCTGATGCAAGATAATGTAGCCCAATTCTAAACAAACTTGATATACTATAAATAATATGAACTCCAAAAGAAAATAGATCCGCTACTTTGTTATTGAATAATCAATTATAGTGTTTCCTAAATAGGAAAAAAACTCCCAACTCAAGTTGTGAAGAAAACCCTAACTAACTTTGACTAAATCTACTCCAGGTGGCAAAATTTACTATTTTTAGCAATTTACTAGAACTTGTTATTCTTAGTATGTTTGCATGCTTATTCGTATGGGAACAAAAATTTCCACACATATTCTACATTCCTAAATTAGAGTAATTTCCAACTTTCTAACTCATAATGCAACTAATAGACTAAAATTAACAAATTCCCAAAAATAGGAAAAAACTGAACTACAACTTAAATACTAATTTTTCGGCCTCAAGATGGCAGATTGAGGGCCCAAAAATGTTCATAAACTTTCCCTAACTAGTAGGAATGATTTATGATGTGTTCGTGTCATCAAAACATGTGGTTTTAAAAAACAGATTCAAATGGACACCCGAGCTCAAGTTATGACCTTGTCAAGTTCCTGTTGATTTTGGTGCATCAACTTATATCATATTACTTTTTCCATAGTAATTATCAAGTTCATTATTTATTTTATTGCAATGATAAGAATGGCCATATGATCATTCTCATACAAATGAACATTTTTATCTTTAATGGGAATATGCCCAGTCTCTTATAGGAATCATAAAAGAAGAATTTAGGTTGAATTTCTAAGATGAAAAATAAATAAATAGAGGTTAAAAATAATTTAATTAGAAACTTGATTGTTAACTACGTCATCCAAATATCTTCTTCATATTAACATAACATATATTAATTTTACAATAATTTTTATACTTCTAATATTACGACTATGAGAATGGAAATCATCAATTTTAAACATTCTCATAAAAGAATGTAATTATCATTCATTCTTTATGTTTCATAAAGGAGAATTTTCCTTTCTTTATATATTGAGTTTATGAGAATGGGCATAATTAACATATCATATATTAATTTTACAAGAATTATTAATACTTTTGATATTCCCTAGCTATGAGAATGGGCATCTGTCCATTTCAAACATTCTCATAAAAGGATGTAATTTTCAATCATTCTTTACGTTTCACGTAGGAGAATTTTTATTTCTTTTTATATTGAGTTTATGAAAATGGGCATATGCCCATTCTCATCACAATGTTAAAAATATTTGTTTATATGAGAAATTACATATTCCCATTCTCATCACAATAATAAAAATATTTGTTTGTATGAGAATGGGAATATACCTATTCTAACCATTCAATCTCATTGAAGAAATATTGAACTTAATCATTTTTATATCACTACAAAGGATGGGGGATTGGGAAACTATCCATTCTAAAACAAATTAAATATTACATATATTTTTCTTCTATGATTAGTATATGAAAAAGGGCATATGCCCATTCAATACAAGATAAAAATTTAAATATATGAAGAAGGTGCATAACGTAATAAACATTTAAATATATTCATAAATCTTATATCCAATTGTAATAGTAAAGTAAATAATAATATTCATAACATATATGACATGTCATTAATAATCTAATACTATTAAAATTTGAAACAAGTTTACTAATTATCCATGATTGCATATCTCCCTCTCTCTAGTATAAATTAGTATCAATTAATTTTGGTGATTCTCTCATCTGATAGTTTTTTTTTGTTGATTCTCAACATTACCATGGTGCTCTCTCTCTCTACTGGGGATATTTCTTCAGGTGGAATCAAATGAGATGGCCTTCTATGGCCCTATCTCCTCTTCCAGGATTCAAAAAATATTCCGGATTGATTCTGACTTGGTGGAGAAATCCATATAAAGTATTCTTGGGGAGAATTACATGCAAGGTTATGGTCAAGCTCACATCAATGCCAAGGTCACTTCAATTTTTTTCACCCACACGCTCTGCTTGGAGGATAAAAGGATGAGGCCCTGCAGATTTCTTGAAATTTTATTCAACATGGACACGTGGTTGGTCTTCATGCAGAAGCGATGGACAATATTTGTTTTCCCACGGGTCTTTCGCAAAATTGAATGGCAGATTGATGTAGATTTGGTTTCTTAGGCCCATGTTCAACAATTATAAATGAGATATAAGTATCTTTTGGATTGTTCTATTTTAGTTCATCATAAATGTTAATTAAAGGAGGAAAGGTACTTCTGATTAGGCCCTATATTTGGAATATTTATCCACCCTAATTTTCTCAAAGAAGGTATTTCCTACATAGTCTCTTAGACATGGAATATTTATCCACCCAAATTGGCCCTATTCCATATTGAAATGTGAAACTCATGGTGGGTTGGATGGCTTCAAATACTTCTCTACTAAGGTCTGTATAGGCTAGATCTTAATAATGTTGCAGTAGCTCCAAAATGAAGGTTCCTACTCTAGCTAAATCTCATGAGGTCAAGGTGAATGTTGAAGTTTCTGAATTATGAGAATAGTAATGCTCCTCTCTATCTTAGTTATATGGTATTTTTTTTTGGTTTGTTTTTTTTAATTTTTTTCATGGCATTCATGCATAAAATTATTTCCTCCTTTGGGATGCCCTGCTTCTCGATATTGTATACAATGTTTTGTAAGGGAGGGGACCCAAGAACACCCTGGTTCAAAGCTTTGGTCAAAGTGTTTATCCATAAAAAAAATCTCAAACATTGCTACGATTTTTTTAAATTTAAAATTTATTTTAAGTGCAATAATTAAACCTAAAACATGGCTACGATATTGTTTAATATTTACATTTGTTTTTTCCATGGCATAATGAGACCATTAATTTATAAATAAATTATTTACCACCATTTATTAATTGAAGGTACTTGTTTGTCAAACACGTCTTCGAGCACCTATTGGAGGGAAATTGGTGAAATTAATGGAAATTAATTCTTCCATGGCATGGTAGAGAGAATGATAGCGTTACTATTTTCAATGATGGTAGAGATCTTGGGAATTGCAAGGTTAACCGTGGTTGGTGAAGCTATCTCTTTCTTGTTCATCCTTTCCACTTTCTTTTTCATCTAGTTTCTTATTTTTTTGTTTGTCCTTGATTTGGGTTGCCCATATTTTGTTAGACCGTTTCATCCTGTGAAGTAGAAGATTTGAAGAATATTTCTGAGATATTGTTTTTTCTCTCCACTAAATTTTTGTTGACCCTTTAAGTTTCTACTTTGGGCTCCCTTTGTTTTGTAAGACCGTTTTGGCTTGTGAAGCACAATATTTGAAGAAAATTTCAGGCATGAATTATTCTAACTCTTCTTTGTTGAATTATTATGAGATAAAGAAGGGGTAGATGCCCATTTTCATATAGGAATCATATATGAAGAATATAGATAAAATTTAATTTGTTTTAGAATGGGAAGTTTCCCATTGTCATATAAGAATCATATAACAAAAATAGATCAAGTTTACTTTTTTTTTGAATGGGAAGTTCCCCATAATCACAACCTTCATAGGTATTTAAAATATTATGTCATTTATTGTATTGAATGAACAAATACCAAAAACCCATATAGGAATCATTAAATAATAATATAGATAAAATCTAATTCATTTTGAAATGGAAAGCTTCGCATCCTCACAGCCTTCATATAGTTTTTAAATTTATTAAGTTAAAGGTTGGATAATGGGAAGATTTTTTACAAAGTGATTTTGAACTTAATCATTAAATTAAAACGTCTATAGATGTAAATTAAAAGTTGTACCAAATTATTATAGATGTAAGAAACCTAAAACATGGCTATGATATTGTTTAAAATATATATTTTTTCTTCACCATTACATAACTAGACCACTATGTAAATATATTGTTTACCACCATTCCCATTATCATTGCCATTTATTTTTGTGCACAGATTCAAGCCTTATTTATGATTTTCAACTATTATATAAGTAATGTCCTTCAAAGCAATATTAAACTTAAAAACAATACAAGTTATATTGAAATTATTTTTTTCCCCATTCTCACAGCCTTTGTAGAGATATTAAAATGATATAGTTTATTATTGCTTGTACAAACAAAATCCCCTTTGAATACAAGAACAAAATGTTTGTTTGATTGAGAGTTGGCATATACCCATTCTAAACATTCTAATACAAGAAATATAATTTGAACTTAATCCAGGCCACTACTTGGCATAGAGGTGATATTATTTTCAATGTATTTTAAATGTAAATAACCTAAAACATGGCTACGAAAAATGTTAAAAATTTATATTTATTTTTACGATGACATAGCAAGACCACCATACAAATATATTATTGACTACCATTTATTTATTGATTGAAGGTAATTATTTTAAAACATATCGTTGATTGCTTGTTAGAGTGAAATTAGAGATATTAATGGAATTTAATCGATGTCACTACATGACACAATGGAGATATTATCACATAGGAATCATAGCATAATAATAGAGAAAAAAATTATTTCATAGTTTTAGAATGTAGTAAATTCTATATCTATACTTATTTGATCCCTATATGAGAATGGTCATATGCCCATTCTCACATAGGAATCATAGCAAAATAATAGAAAATTAAATTTCATCTATATTATTGAAGTCAATCATTTTGAGATCTATATAAAGGCTGCGATAATGGGGAATTTTCCATTCGAAACAAATTAAATTTTATCTCTATTAATTCTTGTGATGATGTATGGATTTTGTTTATGTAAAATATTGACTGTGAAATGATCTTATTTAATGTTGATGTTTGAATCATTATTAGGCGCTACTATTACCTTGTTTTATATATTGATTATTGTGATGATGAATGCATTTTTTTCTTGCTTATAATATTTGTAGTTGTCTATATGATTATAAAATTAGTTAGAAAAAGTTGTTTTCCAACAGAGATTGCATTATTACCTTGTTTATTGATAATATGTACTATGTAGATATAAATGATAGTTAATCATTTTGTAATCTTCATTTTATAATAATTCAACATGATTACAAGTTGAAAATTCATGCCAATTCTTTGAACTGACATGCATATAGTTTATTCTTTCCATATGGCATGAAGAAATCAAAGTAATAATTACCAAGTGACACATTGGATTTGATACACCTACAAAGGCAACGAGATTGGGTAAGTGCCCACTCTAAACAAAGTAAATGTTATTTTTATTATACTTATTCACATATCTCCATGAACAATAATGGAATTTCTATTATGATTGAAATTAAAGAGAATAGGCATATGCCCATTCTTCATATACTAATGTTATCTCTATAATTCTTTTTATTATATTTTCATTTATCTCTAGTATGAAAAATAATTGACATTTTTTTAATGATTCCCTTTTGAGAATAGGAAATTTCTAATCTTAAGGGAAAATTTCCATTCTCAAATAAATAAATTAAAGAGAATACGCATATGTCCATTCTACTTATTTTATTCTTAGCGATATTGTTTGCATCTTTCCATTTAATACAAAACAAAACAAACATTTTGTTTGCATTAGAATCGGCATATGCCCATTCTAAACAATGTAATACAAGCAATACCAATGTTATGAGATTGCTTCTATTATTCCTATTTTAAAATAAAAAAACTATGAGACTGTTTAATCCATACTCTTCTTATTTTTATTCTATTATTCCTATCTACCCAAGCAATTATTCTATGATTCCTAAATGAGAATGGGCATCTTCCCATTCAAAACAACACAATGCAAAAAAGATCAACCAATTTCATAACTCTATACAAGCTGTGAGAATGAATGCCCATTCTAAAACAAAGTAAATTTGATTATTCCTATCATAAAGGGCATATTCCCATTCTAAACTTTATAATACAAGTAATATATTTTTTTGAGAATGGGCATGTGCACAGTCACGATTAAAACATATTTATTTTATGAGAATGGGCATGTTCCATTCTAAACATTCTCATAGAAGCAATTTTGATTCTATGAGAGTGGGAATGCACACATTCATCAATACTTACTGAATACTTAGTCATTTGAAAATCTATTTAAAATTTGTGAGAATATCTAATCCATAATCTTCTGTTATGATTACTATCTTCCCTAAGAACTCTTTTTGATTCCCTTATGAGATAGGAAAATGTAAACATGGCCAATCAATTTTATACCTATATAAAATTTATGAGAATGTATAATGTACACTCTTCTTTTATGATCCATATCTTCCCATAAAGTCTTTATGAATTGTAAATGAGAATAGTCATATAAAAATGGTAACACCCATTCAAAACAAGAAGAATTTTTTTGTTTACATGAGAATGGGCATATGCCCATTCCAAACATTATAATACAAACAATACTAATTTTTTTAGATTTCCTCTATTATTCCTATTTATATCTATTTAAAAAATGTGAGACTATTTTATCCATACTATTCTTAATCTTCTTATATGATTCCTAAATGAGAAGGGAATCTACCCATTCAATACAAGGTAATGCCTAAAAGCTCCATAAATTTCATAATTATTTAACAAGATGTGAGAATGGGTTCCCATTCTAAAATAAAGTAAATTTTATTATTACTATCATAAAGGGCATATGCCCATTCTAAAATTTATAATACAAGTAATGCTTATTTTTTTGAGAATGGGCATGTGCACAATTTTGATTGAAACATATTTGTTTTATGAGAATGAATATGTTCCCATTTTGAACATTCTTATACAAACAATTTTGATTCTATAAGAGTGAGAATGGGAAAACTCATCAATGCTTACTCAATACTTATTCATTTGAATACCTATTTAAAAAATGTGAGAACATATAATCCATAATATTCTTGTATGATTGTTATTTTCCTAAGAACTCTTTTTTATTCCTAAATGAGAATAGACAAATAAATGTATGAGAATAGGAATCTTCCCATTTGATACAAAACAATGTAAACATTGTCGATAAATTTTTAACCTATTTAAAAATGTGAGAATTTATAAAGCATACTCTTATTTTATTATTCCTATCTACCCAAGTAATTCTTTTATGAATCCTATATGAGAATAGGTAGATTAAAAATGTAATTCCCATTCAAAACAAGACGAAACAATTTTTTTGCATGAGAATGGGCATATGCCCATTCTAAACATTTTAATACAAGCAATACTGATTTTATGAGTATTCCTCTATTATTCCTATTTATATCTATTTAAAACTATGATATTGTTTTATCCATACTCTTATTATTCTTATTCTATGATTCCTAAATGAGAAGGGGCATCTACCCATTCAATACAAGACTACCAAAAATCTCAATCAATTTCATAACTCCTTTAACAAGATGTCGAATGGGTTCCCATTATAAAACAATGTAAATTTGATTATTTCTATCATAAAGGGCATATGCCCATTCTAAAATTTATAAAGTAATATTTTTTGTTTAGAATGGGCATGTGCACAGTCGTGACTCAAACATATTTTCTTTTACCATCGTTTTTTTACCTATTAGGGAGGTCATAAAAAAAGACACAGATAGAGACAAACATTACTAAGTCCATCTAATCATTTTGTTTCCACCATAAATAGGTACACATTTTAAACCTTGCGAAATTAAAAATGAATGTTTTTTTTTTAATTTTTATATTTGGTAGTTGTTATGTCTACGAATATACAAAAATTGATTGATTTATTTGTTTACTATTACATTTTATATAAGGTAACAAATCGATACATTTTAGGACATTAAAATAAATGAGATATATGGAAAAACGATTCAAAAAGTTGATTGTGAATTAAAATATCTTTTTAGTATACATTTTTATGCTTTAGAACTAAAAAAATATGTATCTTCATATTTTTCTAGCCACATCTACATTCTTCATCTTTCCCCAAGCTAAATCTATGAATGAAAAAATATCGGTCCCAATAGAGTGAAAACCAAAACCCGATTCATTCAATATTTTTATAATGTACTTGGCCAAAATAAATTGCCTCGTAAAAAAGAGCACCGAAAAGTAATATTTGGAATATAAAATTACATAATAAATAACAATTATGAATTGCCTCCCAAAAATAAACTATATAATTTAAAAATTGAATCAATCTTGTGGAAAACATAAAAAAAAAGTGCCAAAAATTAAAAATTTGAATCAAACATACCATGATAAATGACTAGTATGAATAGCCTCCCTACAATAAAGCGTCGAAAATTTTAAATTTGAAACAATAGAAATCAAAGTGTTTCTAATCAAGATGTGATATTAGTAATTAATAGTTCATCAATAACATTGATTAGTAATAGAAATCACTGTGATTATATAATATTAGTATTAATTAATAAATTAATAACATTAATTAATAATATTATAATTAATTAGTATTAGTGCTAATTTAAATAATTAATTATTAATATTATAATTAATTTCAAAAAAATATCCTATCAATTAATATTAACTACAAAAATTAATATTACTAATAAACTTCAATTATTATATTAAAAATGACATCTAATTATATTATCAAATGAAAAAAAAATTCAAAATAATTAAATAATATTATAAAAATATAATTAAAATTTATAAATGTAATTAACAACTTAATTGCCATTATTTATAATGCTTAATTAATTATAGTGCATTTTAAAAATAATTTTATAAAATTATAAAAAATATAGTAAAACTTTATAAAACTAATTAACGACATAAACTCCATTAATATTTATAATGCTTCATTAATTATAATGCTTAGAATGGGCCAATAAAAATATTTAAACTTTAATCATCAAAAATTAGAAATCAAAGAATATGTATTTAACATATCATATTAGGACTAATCAAAATTAATTAATTAACATTAATTAATAATACTAATAATTAAATACAAGAAATAATATTGTATCATTTAATAATACCTATAAATTTCAAATAATATTTTACATTATGAAAAATAAAATGATTGTTGTATGTGAATGGGCTTGAACCCATTTTAATACCTCTATAAAGGAAGTTAGAATGTGTTATCTCTATTCTTTGACTATGATTCCTATATCAGAATAGGCATATGAAAATTCTAAAATATATCATTAGAATCTGCCCTAAGGTAGTGAGAGTGAACAACATCCCTTATTCTATCATTCTTATATGATGTTTGCTGTGAGAATGAAGTAAACTTTATTATGAGAGAAAAAATTACATTGTATTCAAGATAAGATGAAAAAATGTATGTTTGTATGAGAGAATGGGAACTGCCCATTCTTAAACAAAGACCGAGTTACATATGAATAATATAGAAGCGCTATAATGAAAAGAACTTTCTTTTATTACTCGTACTATAATATGGATGTGAAAATGATAAAAAAATACAACTTATAGTACTCACATAAGAGGTTTAAATGTTTATTTCACTAAATCTGGACATATTCTAGTGAATCTAGACTCCAATATTACAAGTATTAGAAGAAATCCATCTCCATTTTTGTGTATATTAGATTCCATTTTTTTCTATACTGGATTCCAT
This sequence comes from Taxus wallichiana var. yunnanensis, assembly GCA_018340775.1. Classification (NCBI taxonomy): domain Eukaryota; kingdom Viridiplantae; phylum Streptophyta; class Pinopsida; order Cupressales; family Taxaceae; genus Taxus; species Taxus wallichiana. The sequence continues at coordinate 608,641,566 of CM031240.1, forward strand.
TATTACTATTATTAGATTCCATTAGTAGCAATATTGGATTCCAATATTTTCATTATTGGACTTATTCGAGTTCCAATTTCTCTATTATTGGATTCCAATTTCACTATTATTGGATTCCAATTTCCCTATTATTGGACTCAATTTCACTATTACTAGATTCCAATAACGCTATTATTGGATTCCACTTTCACCACTATTAGAATCCAATTACTAAATCCCTATTTTTGGATTTCAGTTTCACTATTTTAGGATTTGTATTTTTTTATTATTTGATTCCCCACATAAGTCTGATGACCGCCCACTTACATAAGCCTAGGTTTTATCTTACATAAGTGAAACGGTTCTAACTTACATAAGTTAAGCGGTTGCAAAATTACATAAGCTAAGCGACCGCTAACTTACGTAAGCCAAATGACTATTAAATCCAAGATAGTGCGTAAGTGATTATTGTCATTTATGCCACATATCAATCTTAATATCATCATACATATACGACTATTCATGCATACCTTATTCAAATCAATAAACGTTGACATTGAAAATCCTATCCCTGAACATCCTTGAATGGTGTTAAATTTGATGGATGTTTAGACATTTTTTTTGTGATTTTAGATGTAACATACTTTCAAATATTTTATAGAACTGGCACGTGTGACTCACATGTTTAAAAGGTGACCATCAATTTTTATATAAAAATTTATTCATATATATTAAGCATAATTAAAAAATATGGAATTTTCATTTATAAATTTTGTAAGTAGTGTATAAGTGCGAGTGATTACACTTACAAGTGTGATTGGTCGCACGTCTAAGTACGAGCCTTGATTCACACATCTCTTGACTCGCACTTCTAAGCATGAGTATCGAATCACACTTCTAAGTACGGTCTCAACTCACACTTATAAATGCAATTATTGATTCACACCGTGAAGTGTGAGTCTTGATTCACATAGCTAAGTGTGATAACTCACTTGTCAAACAATTTTTGGGTAGTGGTAATTTTTCAACACTTCCCTTCAAAAATACAAAACAATGTTTATTTATACCAATTATTTTGTATAAATTTTATTATTTTTAATATATAATGATGTAAATTTTTTATATTTTTTTAAATTTATATCTAAATATATATTAATAATTGACGGTTAAACATTAAAAATGAAATTCACATGTGAAATTTATTACAAATTTTTATAAGTATTTTACAGCTACAATCAACTAAATTTTCTAAATGAGTGTCGAGAGTCGCACGTCGAAGTGCAAGCACAAGAAATAAGGGCTTTATTTTACCCAAATTATATAAGGGATTTTATTTACAGTATAAAAATTATAATATTAAATTCTTACATTAATTCTTTACAATACCAAATGTAGTATTAATGATAACCATTTTGTAAGAAAAATGCTAATTAATGTTACGCTTTCCTCAACATTAATTATCCATTAAAACAAGCTATGTAAAATTCACCATTTAAAATTACATGCACCATTCGAAATATGTGCTCCTTTTGGAGCATGTAAATGTTTTCAGCCATTAATTAGCCATTTAATGTAAAGCAATGTAAAATCATACGCGTGCCCTCTTAAATTTACATGCCAATGAAATTGGTGGTTGGATTTTTCAGTTACATATCACTATAAGTAGACAATTTTTGAGTTTATATTTTTAACATTTTCCTTTCTATTCTCTTCATCAATGTGTAAGCTTATTCATCAATAGAAAAATCTCACCAAGGCAAGTGTCAAAAATTTTGTGCTTGATTTTTGGAAATGTTTTTATTTCCTCTCTGTGCAAAAAATTGGTATGCATTCTCACCTTCATCCCTTCAAAATTACAAAATTTTGTTAATGTAAAATTTTCCATAGCTGATTAGGGCTTATATCCATGTAGGGATTTTGTAGATAATTAAACGGAAGTAAGTTTGTTATTCAATATTTTGTATAAGGTAGTTTTTTTATCAAATAAATAATTTCATAATATAGTAAACATTTGTTAGAGCAATGAAAGAGGATGGAATGGAGCACATCTTGATAGATAAACGACATAGATTAATTTGTAATAACATGAGAGGAAAATTTGCATAATTTTTAAAAACCCATAACACCTGCCAAGAACTTGTTTTGTTGTGTCTTGAAAAATAAGTCGTGATAAGGATGATGGCTCTATTTGTGTAATAAAAAAGTGAATATCGAAGCAATTTATGGTCATCGTGGTGCACATGAATTGATGAGCAGATGTATTTGATAATATTTTTTGGCCTTTTTGTTGTCCACAAATAGTCCTTTGCTACACATACTACGCAAAATTCAATGGCTACGACATTGTTGAAATTGTCAATGACAATATTTTAGAAGATTTTCATGTTAAGAATGAGTTCCCATTCAATGTGTTGGTGTTTGATTATAGTGACCTATTTGCAAAAAATATGGTAATCCAAGAGTAAGAGAACCAAACAAATTTTGGAGAACAAAAGAACGAATACATATTTGTGAAAGGAGAATTCGAGGAACAAGGAAACTCTAAGATGTTGCTTATTATCTTTAATAGAAGCACCATTGCTACTACTATGGAAGAAAAACTATCCTCAAAACTTTTCACAAAATGTAAATTTGCTCTGTTTGGGTTGTGGCTATGTGGATTTTTGTCTTTTGTTACCTATGAGATTTCTCTCTTCTATGCTTCAATGTCATATTCTTCCTTAAGGACCTTTTTGTAAAAGGATGTAGGTCCTTTCAAAACCCCCATATTCACCCTTATACAAAAAATGGACATAATTTTTGTACATCAAAATATGTTGTTGTGGCATAACCTAGCAGACTCTATGATGACAATATCTTACTTTATTTTGTTAAATCCTATTGATCGATAATATCCAATTAATATGGTGTCACATAAGCTAGTAGATGCTAAGCTAAAAATAATATTCTTTGACTTGTTAAATGCTAATGATCCATAAGATCAAAATATTAGATTATGGAAGTATTACATTACATTGGTAGTGGCGCTAAGCTCAAAACATCTTACATAAATTTTTTCCTTAATCCACCAATCTAAAATAAAATTATATAACTTTTCAACTTTCTAATGTTTATATTTTATTTAAATAATTTTTTAATCTACAAAACTTATTTATATTTTTCTTTATTTTCTAGTTAGTATTGATTTGACAAATATGAGGCCTTGTTGCAACATTGATTTATTCTATTTAATAAAAATCAAAATTCTAAGAAATACATTTGTCCAATATTTATATGGATTATATTGTGTTAAAGACAAGAAAAATAATAGTATTATTAGTTATCGCTTATTGTGATAAATCTTTTAACTTATTTATTTCAACTATTCCATTTAATAACAAAATTTATCTTTAGGTAGGCATGTTCAACTTGTAAAATTATGGTATTTTTTATTGCACCTGAAAAATATAACATATTATGTATTTCAAAATTCCACCTATATTGTTGCATTATTTTCAAGCATAATATGATTCTAGATCGCTCTATGTTTTTCCAAGAATTATATATTTGATGCATAATTTTATTTTTGTTTTATTTTCTACCTAAATTTTAACGTTGGTATTTACAATATGTGTAACATTTAAATTGGGTACTTACAGTATATACATATTTTATGCATTCAAAATCATTACATAGGGGCATTCTATTTTTTAGCATTTTTTGGATGTTGGCATACCATATGTGCATAATTTATACATTAAGTATTGATACATTATAATTTCTATCAAAATTTGAAAGTGGTTATTATTATAAATATAAAGCATGTAATGCAAAAATTATAGAAAATTTTAAAACAATTACACAACTAGCACATCTCCCAACCCTGAGGCATGAACTTTTTGCTCTGTCTTGTTTAATTTAAAATGTCATTAACAAAATTACTATTAACAAGGTTTATTAAATATACATGAACATAATGATTGGCTAATTTATACAGGGATTAAGGAACCTAGAAAACTTACAATAGAATGCATCGTGAGCATCACCAAGAGTGAACAAAAAGAAACAACACAAAAGGGCTAAAAATATTATCCCAAACTACAATCCAACATATCAATACAAGGAAAAATCTCAAAACATGGAGGGTAAAACATCCCAAATGATACAGTCCACAAATAGTCAAAAAATCTCCAAGAGCCAATGGACTAGTTAGTCTTCAAATGTTTGTACTCCTCCGGTTGATGCTCTTCTTGTCCTTTCATCTAATCATCCTTCTATCTCATGATAGGGATGTCATCTTCAACCTGCTCTTCCTCATCAAAACTACTAAGGTGGATATTATACCTACAAAATTTATGTCCCTCTTCCATCTTGACCACATGCCCCTCTACAACTCAAAACCAAACTTATCATCTCTACTATATTGGCCTTGATAGAGTTTTGGGTGATGTAAATTTTCTTAGAGGCATCGATGTAATGCATGACATTATTTCCCATATCCGTTCCAACTTCGCCTAAGGCCTCCATATCCATTTCCACCTAACTCACCCTGAGAGAAATTTTATCAAAATCCACATTCCCGTAGGAGGTAGATAGGAGAGAAGAATGTGGAGTGAAATACTCTACACACATTGTATTATTATGAAGTAGTACGTACATTATATAGGAGAGGCAATAAACAATATTCCCCTAAACTGAAGGAGGAAGATATGGATGTAGGTGAGAGAATAATGGAATAGATAGAAGCTTAGTCTAATAATAAAATTAGGTACATATACTATGCTAACATTCCCCCTTATTACATTATTCTTGCAAATGTGACCCCTAAAAAGTTCAAATTTCACTTTTCCAAGAGATTTTGTGAGAATGTCAGCTACCTGTGCTTCTGTGGGATAGTACTAGAACTAAATGTGATGGTTTAAGATGTGCTCTTGACTGAAATGGTAGTCAATTTCAATATGCTTTGTTCGTTCATGAAAGACTTGATTCTGCACGAGCTTCAACACACTCTGATTGTCACAATAGAGAATAGGTGAATATTTTTCAGGAATTCCCATATCATCTAAAATACGATGTAACCATATCACTTCACACATAGCTCCTCATGCAGCGTAATATTCTACCTCTGTGGATGAGATAGAAACAACATTCTGCTTCTTTCTTATCCATGAGATGGGTCCAGATCCGAGATGAAATATGTCCGAGTCGATGTATCCTGTAAGAAGAATTGATCATTCTTCTTATATTCTAGACCATAATTAGTTGTTCCTCGGACATATCTCAAAACATGCTTTTCTACATTCCAGTGACATTTCTTGGCTCCTGCATGAACTTGGAAAGATAACTGACAAAGATAGCAGAGATCTGGTCTAGTATATGTCAAATAGATGAGTCCTCCAACAAATTACCTATAGAGAGTAACATATACTTGAGGTGAGTCCTGAAATATTGAAATTTTTAAATCTTTTTCCATGGGAGCGGATATAGGTTTACAAATGACATTTTATAATTTTCAGGAGTGTCTTGGCATACTTTTTCTGGGAGACAAAAATGTGATGATCTTTTGCCATATCTCCAAGCCAAGATAGTAATTTAGTAGCCCCAAATCTATCATGTCGAAGGTTCTTTTGAGATCATTCTTTACAATATCAACCTGATCTTCTGAACTGCTAGTGATCACAAGATCATCTACATATACAACAAGAATGAAAATTTCTTTTCCTACCTTCTTTATATACAAATTCGAATATGAGGGGCTACAAGTGAACCCATGCTACAAAAGGTGATCATTGATCTTGATATACCATGCCCTTGGAGCTTGTTTCAGTCCATACAGTGATTTGATGAGATGACATACCTTTTAGGATGCTCTTCATCAAAAATCCTTCAGGTTGGGTCATGTATACTTATTCTTTTAGATCACCATTTAGGAAAGCACTCTTGACATCCATCTACTAAAGTGTCCATCCTTTATGTGCTACAAGTGCACAAACTACTCTAATAGTCTTCATCTTCACAGTGGGTACAAAGGTTTCTTCATAGTCGATGCCCTCTTTCTGAGCATATCCTTTTGCTACAAGTCGTGCTTTATGTTTTTTGATGGATCCATCTGCCTTATATTTTGTCTTGAAAACCCATTTTCAGCCTATGGGTTTCTTTCCTATAGGTAGATCGATAAGTTCCCATTTTTGATTTTCTTGAGTGAGTGGATTTCTATATCCATGACTTCCTTCCACCGAGGTTGACTAAGTGCTTCACGAAAATTATCAGGATTGGAGCTATCAATTAGTGAACTCATATTTCTGCAAAGTTTACCTCATTTCTTGTTTGACTCCTTGTTTTGACTCTAAATGATATAACTAGGAGTTATTACAAATGTGAGTCCTTAATAGTGCTTTGTACCACTTCGAGATGAGAACTTGGATGATTTTGAGAAGAACTGTGCCATTTCCATGTGGATTGATGTGGAGTCACAATCTCTAGTTCTCAAAGGTAAACAAATAGCTCTCCGGGCAGTATTTCTTTTCTTTGAGTAGTCTCCTTTGGCTCATCATCCGATTTGGAGACTAGTCGATGAGATGTGGTTAGAAGTGGATCTTCTGTTGATACCATTGAGTCAAAAGATGACTCGTCACAAACCACAACATGACTCTTGTATATTTTCTTTGTCTCAGGATCTATGAGATGGTAAACTTTCGAGGTAGTGCTATAGCCAAATAGGATGCATGGGAGTGACTTTGGCTTAGCCTTCTTTCTCTTCTAAATTTGGGAAAAATGCATGTATGTTGTGCAACCAAATAATCATAAATGAGAAATTGATGGAAATCTACCACTCCATACCTCTTCCGGTTTTTAGTTTGTAGAATATTTTCGGTGCCATGTTGAGAAGATATACAACTTTCTGTACTATTTCAGTGCAATAGTGTTCTTCTAGCTTTGCAGTTGTTAGCATGTAGCGAGCCATCTCCATCACTATGTGATTGTGATGCTCAATAATGCCATTCTATTGGGGTGTCTAGGGAGTAGTCAGGTTCTACTTAATGCCTTGTTGGTTCAGGAAGGCCAAGAAATTCTTTGATGTGAATTCCCCCCCTCGATCTAAGCAGAGTAGAAGAAGTGGTTGTCTGGACTCTTTGACAACATGATGATAGAAGTTATGCAAATGTTGAAGAGCCTCACTTTTATTCTTTAGGAAATATACCCACATATTGCAAGAGTGGTCATCCATGAATATTTGGAAGTACTTATATCCTAAAAATGAATTAGGTAATGGGCCATTCATATCAATATAAACTACCTCCAGATGCTTCTTGGCATGGAAAGCACTTGTCTGAAATGAATCCCTGTGTTGTTTTCTTGCAAGATAGCTAGGGAAAATAGGAAAGGAACTGGACAATTTTGGTAGTCCATGGACCATTACTTTTGAACTCATCTGGTGCAATGAACTAACCGATTGTTAGGATACGTTGGTTATTAGATTAGTTGTCTATCTTATCATATTATCTCTTATCACATCATTCTCTCTGCTACTATTGTGGATCTTCTCGATTTAGTTAGGAGTCGGTTCAGATTTCAGTCCTATATATACTGTACGTGTGCTTTGTATTTGGCAGAATAATATGAGATAAATCTATCTCTTCTATTTCTCATTCTATAGCTCTCTTTCAGTTTGGTATCAGAGCGTGGCAGAGATCTGGGAGGTGTTGGAAAGGACTGCAAATAGGTGCGTTTTCTGCCTCCTTGCGAACAACGTCCAATATGGCATCAATGAGCTCGCCGTACGGCCTCGCCCCGACACTATCCATTGTTCCGGGCTCCAGATCCATGAGAACAGCCCTAGGCACAAATCTTCCGCAGCTTGCCTCATTGTAGTAGACATTCACTCTCTCCAGCTGAAGATCAGATGTGACACCAGTGTAGCGGCGGTGCAGATCGATCCGATGCTCCTCACAGACCACTTCCCAGAACTTGGAGCCAAATCCTGCAGAGCGCCTGAAGCTTGTCTTCGACCACTGAGTGAGCGCCTGAAGCTTTACTGCTACGTGGAATAGTGTGCTGTGTGAGGATACATTCTTTCTGGTGGTGTAGAAGAGAAGGGAGTGTCGGAGGCCCAGATCCAGCATGTGGAGCACAAATTTCCACTTCAACCTGTGTAGCGCCTGAAGCTTTTACAGCGTGGAAGCTTGCATGGAGACAGTTGCTTATGTGCATGGAGAATCTTGCTGATGCACATGGAGGATTAAACGTGATGTTTAGTAAAGGCTTTGGAAGGTTGGTGGAATTATGAGGAGCTTGTCATTATAGATGTGACCTTAGCACGTGGAAGCATTAAATCAATTACATCGAACTCACGGCCAGCCGAGCCATGTTCGAAACCTGAGCGTGTTGAAGACAACTCTTTCGTGGAGACTGCCTGAGCATGTTGGAGACCACTGCAGCTGGACGTGGAGAGTTACTCAGCCACCTGCTTTGAAGGAAGGAAGCACGTGTGCGGAGACCTTCAAATGTTTTCGAGGTAGTTTTGAGTCTATAACAGTCTCTTCTACACTACATCAAATGTCGAGTGTAGATAACTCGATTGAAAGCATCAACAACACGGTCGCCATAGCTGAAAGCCACAACATCAACTCACCAGCCAGAGAACACCGTGGAGAAGCTCCTGAGAGCTGCGGGTTCTGCTTTGCTTTCGAACGAGCTTCGAAATTGTGGCAATCTTGCATTCGACAAACTAGTTCGAGAAGGACTCCTTGAATACTTTCTTTTCGACGTCAGCTACCAAGCAAAGCGAGTACGGGAAGAATTAGAAGCCGGATACGACGTCGATTGTGATGACGAAGAAGAATGCCCTACAAAGCGTCATCGTCTCACAGCACGCAAATATCGCGAGCATCTACGAGCCAGTCATTCTCGACAGTGAGTCCAAATTGTAATAACTTTTTCAAATAAATAAATATTTTTTTATTACAATGTCTGCTCCGAAGTTACTTCTGTCTGATGCTCAGTTGCTCAAAGGGCCTAATTTTGCAGCCTGGAAGACAAAAATGAAGACAATCCTTCAGTTTGAAGGATTATGGGGAATTGTCACAGGGTCTGTGCCTGCTCCCACAGCCCCGATGAACTAATAAAATATGACATGGCTAGTGCTAAAGCCTTGATGCTGATAATGCTCAGTATCAGTGATGACGTGCAACCGCATGTTCGGAATGCGGAGAAACCCAAGGAGGCCTGGGACAAGTTGGCAACCATTTATGAAGCCAAAAATCAGACAAAGATTCTTCATCTTCAGTCAAAGCTGCACACCCTCTCTATGGGGTCTGACGAGAAAGTGGAGGAATTCCTGCATCGCGTGGCTGAGTTGAGATCGGAGTTATTGGCGCTCGGTGAAACGGTAGACGATAAACTACTCGTCCCAATCACCTTGAGAGCACTCCCTTCTCAATTTCGAGTGTTTGTTACAACACTGAATGTGTCTAAACAAACAGTGACATTCGAAGAGCTTGTGAATTTCTTTGCAGCAGGGAAGAAGCTATCACTTCATCGCATGGAGAGTCTCAGGACAAAGCCTTGTTCTCAAAGCCTAATCGCGGCGGAAGAATCGGAAAGGTCCCCCAGAGAAGCCAAATCTAGCGCAATCCAAACAGAAAGATCAAAAGTCAAAGAGATGGTGTCACATTTGCAGAACCAATACTCACGACACTGATCACTGTTGGCACAACAGCCTGAAACAAGGGCCTTCAAGCCATACAAGCACATCCGGGCGCGAAGATTTTCAAAAGTCCAAACGACGTCCCCGCTGGAGAAAGCAAAAAGGACATCTTGCAGCCCAACAAGAGGATGATGAATCTGATGAGGAGACATCAGAAGGAGCCCATTGTAGTAAGAATCTTGTACTCGTCTCTCAAACTTCTCAGCCCACGAAGAAAGTCTGGTTGATAGACTCTGGTGCAAGCAAGCATATGTCAGGTGACAAGAAGCTGTTTGATTCACTACATGAAGAGCCAACTGGAGATCGAGTTCGGATAGCGGATGACAAAGAGTACATTGTAGAAGGAATAGGGAATGTGACCATTCCTCTAGGGCCATGAAAATGTACACTTACAAAGGTACTATATGTTCCTGGCTTGACTAGCAATCTTTTGTCAGTTACTCAGCTCTTGAATCATCACCTTAAGGTTGAATTTCTTGTTCAAAATGGCATTAAATCATGCTTAATCTCCCGACAAGGTACGGTTCTTGCTAAAGCCTTTGTAAAAGATAAGTTATTTGCTTTAGATACTGTTTCATCTTCTGCAGTAGCTTTATCTGCTTCAACAATAGAATCAACTGCCTTATGGCATTTTAGATATGGACACTTGTCGGTCGGTTCACTACACCAGATGAGTTCAAAAGAAATGGTCCGTGGACTACCCAAATTGTCCAGTTCCTTGCCTATTTTCCCTGGTTGTCTTGTAGGAAAACAACATAGAGATCCGTTTCAAGCGAGCACCTTCCATGCCAAGAAGTGTCTGGAGGTAGTTCATACCGATCTGAATGGCCCATTGCCTGCTTCATTTTCAGGATACAAATACTTCTAGTTGTTCGTGGATGACCACTCTCGCAAGATGTGGGTATATTTCCTAAAGCAGAAAAGTGAGGCTCTTCAACACTTTCAGAACTTCTATCATCGTGTTGTCAAAGAGTCCGGACAACCACTTCTTCTACTCCACTCAGATCGAGGGGGGGAATTCACATCAAAGAAGTTCTTGGCCTTCCTAAACCATCATGGCATTAAGCAACACCTGACTGCTCCCTACACGCCCCAGCAAAATGGCATTGTTGAGTGTCGCAATCGCATAGTGATGGAGATGGCTCGCTGCATGCTATCAACTGCAAAGCTAGGAGAACGCTATTGGGCTGAAGCAGTACAAATGGTTGTATATCTTCTCAACAGGGCACCAACAAAGATTCTACAGAACAAGATGCCAGAAGAGGTATGGAGTGGTAGAAATCCATCAATTTCTCATTTGCGAGTATTTGGTTGCACAACATACATGCATGTCCCAGCTCAGAAGAGAAAGAAGGTAGAGCCAAAAACACTCCCGTGTATCCTTCTTGGCTACAGTACTACCTCAAAGGCATATCATCTCATGGATCCTGAGACAAAGAAAATATACGAGAGTCGGGATGTGGTTTGTGATGAGTCATCCTTTGACTCAATAAGTATCAACTGAAGATCCACTTCCAAACACATCTCACCGATTAGTCTCTCGAATCGGATGATGAGATGGAGGAGACTACTCGAGAGAAAAGAAATGCTACCAGGGAGAACTATTTTTGACCTTGAGAACTGCAAAATGTGACTCCACATCAATCATCACATGAAACGACACACAGCTTCTTCTCAAAATCAGCCAAGTTCTCATCCGAAGTCGGTACAAAGAACTATCAAGGACTCAAATTTGCAACAACTCCTAGATACATCATCCAGAGTCAAACAAGAAATGAGGTAAAATTTTCACTCATGAGTTCATTGATGAATAGCTCCGAGCTAGATAATGTTCGTGAAGAACTCACCAAACTCAAAGTGGAAGGAAGCTATGGAAATGAATATGACTCGCTCATGAAAAATCAGACATGGGAGCTCATTAATCTGCTTGCCACAGAAAGAAACCCATAGGCTGCAAATGGGTCTTCAAGACAAAATATAAGGTAGATGGATACATCGGCAAACATAAAGCACGACTTGTAGCCAAAGGATATGCTCAGAAAGAAGGCATCGACTATGAAGAAACCTTTGCACCCACTGCGAAGATGAAGACCATCAGAGTAGTTTGCGCACTTGCAGCACAGAAAGGATGGAGACTTCAGCAGATGGATGTCAAGAGTGCTTTCCTAAATGGTGATCTGAAAGAAGAAGTATACATGACCCAACCTAAAGGATTTGTTGATGAAAATCAGCCTAAAAAGGTATGTCGTCTCATCAAATCTCTTTACGGACTGAAACAAGCTCCTGGGCATGGTATATCAAGATCAACGATCACCTTTTGTAGCATGGGTTCACTCGTAGCCCCTCAGATTCAAATTTGTATATAAAGAAGGTAGGCAAAGAAATTGTCATTCTGGTTGTTTATGTAGATGATCTTGTGATCACTGGTAGTTCAGAAGATCAAGTTGATATTGTAAAGAATGATCTCAAAAGAACCTTCGACATGACAGATTTGGGGCTACTACATTACTGTCTTGGCTTGGAAATATGGAAAAAGGAGCATCACATCTTTTCTCCCAGAAAAAGTATGCCAAGACACTCCTGGAAAAGTACAGAATGTCCGATTGTAAACCTATATCCACTCCCATGGAAAAAGGCTTGCAACTTTCAAGATTCCAGGACTCACCTCAAGTAGATGCTACTCTCTACAGAAATTTGTTGGAGGGCTCATCTATTTGACATACACTGACAGATCTATGCTATCTTTCACGCATCTATCTTTCCAGGTTCATGCAGGAGCCAAAGAAATGTCATTGGACTGCAGAATAGCATGTATTGAGATATGTTGAGGAACAACTAATTATGGTCCGGAATATAAAAGAATGATCAATTATTTTTATAGGGATATGTCGACTTGGACCATGCTGGATCTATTGATGATAGGAAGTCAACTATAGGATACATATTTCATCTCGGATCTGGACCTATCTCGTGGATAAGAAAGAAGAAGAATGTTGTTTCTATCTCATCCACAGAGGCAAAATATCGTGCCACACGAGGAGCTATGTGTGAAGTGATATGGATACGTCGCATTTTGGATGACCTAGGAATTCCTGAAAAATAGTCACCTATTCTCTATTGCGACAATCAGAGTGTGTTGAAGCTCGTGCAGAATCCAGTCTTTCATGAATGAACAAAGCATATTGAAATTGACTACCATTTCATTCGAGAGCATGTCTTGAACCATCAAATTCAGCTCCAGTACTGTCCTACTGAAGCACAAGTTGCTGACATTCTCACTAAATCTCTTGGAAAAGTGAAATTTGAATCTTTCAGAGGTCACATTTGCAAGAATAATGTAATAAGGGGGGGAATGTTAGGATACGTTGGTTATTAGATTAGGTGTCTATCTTATCATATTATCTCTTATCACATCATTCTCTGCTACTATTGTGGATCTTCTCAATTTAGTTAGGGAGTCAGTTCAGATTTCAGTCCTATATATACTGTACGTGTGCTTTGTATTTGGCAGAATAATATGAGATAAATCTATCTCTTCTATTTCTCATTCCGTAGCTCTCTTTCACCGATAAGTGTCCGTATCTAAAATTCCAAAGGGTAGTTGATTCTATTATAGAAGTAGATAAAGCTATGCACAGAAGATGAAACAATATCTAAAGAAAATAACTTATCTTTTACAAATTCTTTAGCAAGAACCATACCTTGTCTAGAGATTAAGCATGATTTAATGCCATTTTGAACAAGAAATTCTACCTTAAGGTGATGATTCAAGAGCTGAGTAACTGACAAGAGGTTGCTAGTCAAGCCAGGAACATATAGTACCTTTGTAAGTGTACATTTTCATGGTCCTAGAGGAATGGTGAAATTTCCAATTCCTTCTGCAACATATTCTTTGTCATCGGCTATCCGAACCTGATCTCCAGTTGGTTCTTCGTGTAGTGAATCAAACAGCTTCTTATCACCTAACATATGTTTTCTTGCACTGAGTCTATCAACCAAAATTTCTTCATGGGCTAAGAAGTTTGAGAGATGAGTACAAGGTTCTTACCACAATGGGATCCTTCTGATGTCTCCTCATCAGATTCATCATCTTCTTGTTAAGTTGTGAGATGTCCCTTTTGATTTCTATAGTGGGGACGTCATTTGGACTTTTGAAAATCTTTGTGCCCTGATGTGCTAGTTTGACTTGAAGATCCTTATTTCAAGCTATTTTACCAGCAGTGATCAGTGTCGTGAGTGTTGGTTCTACAAATGTGACACCACCTCTTTGAATTTTGATCTTCTGTTGTTGTAATTGTTGCACTTGATTTTTCTTCTCTAGGGGACTCTTCTAATTCTTCTGGCCACGGTATGGCTTTGAGAATATGGCTTGTCCCGAGACTCCTCATGGGATGAAGTGATGGCATCTTCCTGTTGTATCAAATTCACAAGCTCTTCGAATGTCACTATTTGTTTAGACACATTTAGTGTCATAACGAACACTCAGAATTGAGAAGGGAGTTCTCTTAAGGTGATTACGATGAGAAGTTTATCATCCACCATTTCACCGAGTGCCAATAAATCTGATCTTAGCTCAGCCACATGACATAAGAACTCCTCCACTTTCTCATCTGACCCCATAGAGAGGGTGTGCAGCTTTGACTGAAGATGAAGAATCTTCATCTAATTTTTGGCTTCATAAATTGTTGCCAGCTTGTCCCAAGCCTCCTTTGGTTTGTCTCGCATTCGAACATGTGGTTACACATCATCACTGATATTGAGCATTATCAACATCAAGGCTTTTACACTAGCCATCTCATACTTAACTAATTCGTTAGGAGCAGTGGGAACGGGCACCGATCCGGTCACGATGCCCCATAATCCTTCAAATTGAAGGATTGTCTTCATTTTTGTTTTCAGGCCGCAAAATTGGGCCCTTTGAGCAACTGAGCATCAGAAAGAAGCAACTTCGGAGCAAACATTGTAATAAAAAAATATTTATTTATTTCAAGAGTTATTAAAAATTTGATTCACTGATGAGAACTATTGGCTCATAGATGCTCGCAATATTCATGTGCTATGAGACGGTGATGCTTTATGGGAAATTATTCTTCATCGTCATAGTAAGTGTTGTACCCGGCTTCTAATTCTTCCCAAACTCACTTTTCTTGACAGTTGATGTCGAAAAGGAAATATTCAAGAATTCCTTCTTGAACTAGCTTGTCAAAGGCTAGATTATTGGTGTTCTGAAGCTCATTGAGTAATGAAAAGTAGAACCTAGAGCTCTCAGGAGCTTCTTCACGGTGTTCTCTAGTTGGTGAGTTGATGTTCCAGCTTTCGGTAGTGGTGACCATGTTATTGACGCTCTCAATCGAGTTGTCTACACTTGACATTCGGTGTAGTATTTGTAGTATCTCCAAGTTTCTTCTCCTCATGTTGTTCTACCTCTTCACGTAGGTAGTTGGTCTTTTCCTCCACGCAGAGAAAATTAAACACTCCAAAATTCATGTTATTTGGATGCAAGTCTTCACGTAATTACATGCATGCTGCTCCTCTACAATTATTTCACTCAAGAAGAGCTTCTAAGCAGCAAGGCAAAGTGTGCGCTCAACACTAAACACCACATAGCATGTATTAGGTCCACCTCCATGCAGTCTCTCGTTAGTAATTCACAAGCAGCAAAGGGGTTCCTCCTATGAGCTTGGTAAAGAGAATTTTTTTCTCCTTCACATACGCTATCAAGCTTTGGCGTAGAATTATTTATATATCTACATGTGCAAAATTTGTTATACCATGCAAGCTCAACAAAATTCTTCCACACCTTGGTCTATTCCTCCTCTACACAGGTGTTTTCCTCCTCCACGCAGGTGTGCAAATCATTCATGTTATTCTTGGACTTCCACGTAGGTTCCTTGTACGCTTTCCATGCAAATAGCTAGAAATTCTCCTTTATTCACGTAGAGGCAACAGTCAAGTGCGTACGCTATGGTATTGGAAGATATCGGTGTTGGGATTGGAATATATAATCTGATCTCCCTCTCTGTAAATATGAAAGAGGAGAACATGAAAGAAATTGAGGCTCTATTTGTTTTTTTAGATGCTGTGCGGCTAAACCTCGCATACGGTGCAGATCATGCACGGTTGAGCTGGATTAATTCCAAAAATGCCTCCTTACAATGCTTCCTACACATAGATAATTGAGTGTGTACATGTCTGCACACGTCGCTCCAACTCCTTCACGCAGGTTCCATGCAATAAGCAGCTTCCAGCTTCCACGTTTTTTTTATTTCCTTCTTTGTCTCTTCAAACTTTCATGCAAGGCTTTCTCTCCTTTCCACACAGGATGTGGATTCTTCTACGTAGCTCCTAGTGATTTTCATGTAGGATTTCACGTACGAGATAGGAGATACTTGAATTTTACGCAAGTTCAAGTTTAATCCTCCACATGATTTGGGATGGAATGCTCCTCCACCAATGTAAGAGAAAAAAACTACCGAGGAGAAAGACATTGCACACGAGTTCGAGATATTGTCGCTCTGATACCAAAATGTAGGAGGCAGATAGGAAAGAAGAATGTAGAGTGAAATACTCTACACACATTGTATTATTATGAAGTAGTATGTACATTATATAGGAGAGGCAATAAACAATATTCCCTAAATCGAAGGAGAAAGATATGGATGTAGGTGAGAGAATAATGGAATAAATAGAAGCTAGTCTAATAATAAAATTAGGTACATATACTATGCTAACAATTCTAACCCTTATATACTCTCTCTTTCCCTTTAGATGACTCCCCTTTCATATCAATCAGAGAACCTATAACCCTAGTACCAAGATTTCCCTTCCCCGAGGTGAGATACTATTTTTTCTCTTAAGTTAATTTATACATCCATAAGAGTACAATTTTCATCTAAATCCCCAAATTTGGGAAATAATTCCTTTTCCACCACCAGTTTACCATATTTAAAAATCAAAATAATTATTCCATGGTATCAATATTTCCTGTTAAAAATCATTCGCCGACACAAAGAGCGATATAAACAAGAAAAAGGGAAGGCTCATAGAAATCTTATGCCTAAACATATTAAGCATAGTAAGATGGTGAGTAAATATATTTCTATAATTTTCTTCAAGAGTAATGTACCTCATAAGGTAGAGGAAAATTGTATTCCAGATATCAGTGATGTAGAATCTAGTTATACCGTCTACCAAAGCAGTAAACAATTTCTTTACTGACGGAAGAAAGTTTCTATTTCGTGTTTTTTTCTCGGTGTGGTATTTGAATGTATTTAAGCCCTCCTTCTCCATTCCAATTTCCTTTGCTATCAAATCCTTAGAAACCTAAATTTCCATGTCAAGGATCACCATGTTGCCATTGTTCCATGCCCGACCAAACTCCAATGTAAGATAAGGATCAGTCCCCATGATTTTTAAGATGAAATTCCTAATCCCCCATAATTTCAGAATCCACCACAAGGATGGGTTATCCTCAAGGAAACCATATCTCATGGGCTCGTTTATCGAAGGACCACCTCGTATGGTTTTAGCCGACGGAGATTGAAATTTGAAGAAACAATGGCCAAAATGAATCGTAAGAGAAAACTTAATACAAATCCCACCATATATCCTACACGTGTGAAGGGTCCTACTAACCATAAGTATAAGGATGACATCCAAACGAGGGAAAAGTGCCACCCACACATCATTACTTAATGTTCTTAATTAGATCAATAACATTGGTGATATCATCTCCCCTCTCACACACTTTAAAATTAATACCTTTAGCCCCAAATTTGGTAAGATAATACGCACATTTATTACCCTTTTTAGGGGTATGAATAATTACATTTATAATAAATCTTTCAGACAATTTTATTTAGTATCTTTAAGGATATTGCTTATGGTCTAATTATTAATTGTATCCTTTCTCACATTTTTAAGAGTTAAAATCTTGTTTTGAACAACTAACCAGAAAAACATGTTGACATTGTTGAGTAAATCCTTAATAAAAAATTTCCTCTACAAATACTTTGGAAGACAACATATGTTTGGAAAATGAATATGTTTGGTCCAAGAAATTATATGTTAGGTGTTATACTTAAGAATTTTAGTCATTGATCTCCATAAATGTATGTAGGAAAAGAAAGTTTTGTGAAAACTTTTGATCTAGGATGTTTAAAAGAAATCAAATTATTTTAGAAACATGCTAAATATTTTTCATTCAAACAACAACATATTATAAGTACAAGAAAGAAAAAGAACCATTGAGGAGCTTGATAAGACCGATGCTGCCCATATGATCGCTTTGAGTATGTTTCATGCCTAGAAGAGAGTCAAGATCGAGTGATCGATAAAGCTGCCAAGAAGTAGTTCGGATGCTTCGCACGCTTTTAGTTGTTTTTTTGCTATTTCTCTCGTGGTCGGTTTACTATTTTTTGCTGTTGTTTTGCTGTTTTGTCTCGTTTGAGTAGCTGTTTCTGAGCTACTTAGAGCTTCATTGTAACACTTGGATCTTGATCCACTCTCTCTATTTCTCACTCTTATTCCGGCTCTCAGGCCTTCTTTTGTATTCAAGGGTATAGTCCTTTCAAAAAACTATTTGCCAATAATTAAAAAAAACCATATTATAAGTACAACATAAAATCTATTTTTAGTAAGTAACAAATCTTTCAAATAAATACAAATTTTGTCCTCTAATCTTTACAATTCAATTCCAGATTAAGGTAATAAGACTTCATCTTGTTGACCTTGGGGACTAAATCCTTAGTTCAATTTTTCCTCCGAAATACTTTGCAAGAAAACATATGTTTTAACAATGAATATGTTTGGTCCAATAATTGATATGTCGGTGTTATAATTAAGCATTGTAGTCATTGATTTCCATCAATACATGTAAGTAAAGTGTTTTTGTGATTTTTTTATCTAGAACATTTAGAAGACATCAAACTATTTTAGAAGCATGTTCAATATTTTTTCATTCAAAAAACAACATATTATAAGTACAACATAAAAGGAATTTTTAGTATTTAAAAATCTTTCTATCCTTCCAATAAGAATAACTTTTAACATCCATGACATTAGTTGTACTTTTGTTCGATTAGTTAAAAACTTAAAAAAACAAGTTACAAATTTTTCTTCAATCCCAAAGTACTATATCTTTTTTATATCAATTCAATCCTCCAACTAGGTGGAAGTTCATTATGAAATTAACACTAGAGATACAAGTAAACCAAACTCAATATGTTTTTCTTTAGCTTGTTAAATGATAGTGACTCTTTATCTCAAAATATTATATTCTTCAAATACATTCAATCACTAAGCTCAAACTATGTTGATTTAATTTATTAAATCCCAATGACCCCTAATATAAAAATAATATCTCACTTTCTTTCATCAAAACCTTGAGACCACAAATATCCAAATATTTTTTGTGTCATAAACTATTGACGCTAAGTAAAAATATCATTCAATAACTTGTTAAATGAAAGCAACCACTATTTTTAAAATAATATAAATAACCAATTGCCAACTGTACCTTAAAAAACCAATCTTGATTCAAGTTAATATATATACCCACACCAGTCTGAAGTCACATAAGGGTTCAATATAAGAAGAACTTTTAATAGCAATAAGGCTAGTTAAAAGATGAAATATCATATTACTCTTGTCATGTAATTGTAATTATACCTATAATTGTACAAGTAATTATACGTGTAAGAGAACACAAACCCAATAAGAATATTATTCTTTCCATGTACGTGTAAGTGTATCTACATTTAAATTTTTCTAGGTCTAAACTAAACATGCTACTCTCCATTGAAAAAATCACACCCCGAGATGGAGAAAACTCATGCAGATGCATTAGACAACATCGTCCCCATATCATTCCGGTAAAACAATGTTTTGTGAAATCGCCTCACCAAATCTTGCAAAACAATGCCCATCACAAGTGTTTTTTGTGCTTCCTATAACATCTCTATGCTTACCCACTTCATTTTCATGTGTAGAATGAAAAACCTTAGATAACCTAAATGTAACAAATAAATGTATCAATAAAGAAATTCTAATAAGATATTTCTTTATGATTTGTTTTTTGATAATCTATATAGTATGAAATCATGTCTAGCAATGTTAGTTATTTCACCTTGCTTCATTTTGTTTATATATTCTTCCTTTATAATATATATTAACTAAATACATCTAATATTGCTAACATTCAAACCTTCAACCTCCACTAAATGTAGTAATTGCAAGAACATTAATCGATTAATCTTACGTTTGGATGAACGTTAAATAAGATTATAATAAAATTTGTTAGAGTATGTTGAGGCATAACCTATTTTGGCAAAAAGCAAGAGGATTCGACATTTGTTGGTTTTTTGGGCATTTATGACATTCATAGATTGCGTTCGTGTGATGGACAAGACCAATTAATTAATATTAATAATTAGGCAGATTTCAATTAGAAATCTTGGAGACATGTGTTGAAGATTGGAATGAAGGTGCTCGACATCTCTATTTAAGCATCGTCTATATCGGGCCTTTGGCAATCACTGTCATAATAGCCCTATTCACTATGGGTGGCACCATCAAACGCATTGATCCTTCTTCCTATGAAGAGGTCAAGGTCAACTCGGTAGTATGGAATATTTTACATGATGGTGGTGTTACGCATTTATAGAAAGAATGTCTAGTCACTTTTTTCGAGGGACCAGAAGTGTGTTGGAAACCTAAAAGAAAGAAAGAGTCAAAGTGGGTAAGACGAATTTTTTTATTTTGAAAAATTCCATTTCATTTGTGATGGGGCTCCCCATGGAGGGAGAAATTTGTTTTAAATTATCTCTTTAGGAGGATATGAATGAGTTGATGTGTCTTGGTGAAAATATGACAATGTCTCACTCAAAGCTATGAACAAGACTCTCTTCCACAACCTTGTGATAGGGTTGTTGAGAAATTGAGGAGGTACTTCACACTTTGGAGTGATGCTATAAAGTTATCTATGGATGTAAAAATTTTCTTCATGCACATATTTGACGTGATCGAAAGGTAAACTTTGTGGTTTTTTTGTTTCAATCACTTGAGATGTCCCTTAAACAAAGCTAGAGAAGATGAAGTTCCTTTCCTACACTAAGGCCTTTTGTATTTTCTCTTTAAAATGGTAGCTTCTCAAAAATAAATAACGTGTTTACCCTCTAAGATAGACAAGAATCATTGTGCCCCCATCCTCTTCCACAACCACCTCCCTCTTTCCGTCACCTTCACCACCCCCTCATCTCCCTTCTAACTCTGATTCAAACATCATGATCATTAACTAGAGTGGTCCGGTGGTCTCCCTCGTTATTTTTCTCTTACATCTCCCTCACCTTCTATGTAGCTCTTAACCCCTGGAACCCTTGGAGTAATAACCTAAGGCCTCCAAACTTCTTTCGCACTGGCATCTACTTCCTCTCCACCTCTTACCAACGCTTCTATGGCTTCTCCTCTCATCCCCATGGATATTGTAATGGTTGTAGCCAAATCAACTCACTTGATCATGAAATCATGTGTGGTTTCCCTCCTTCATTTTTGCATGGAATTTACCATGGACTTGGAAATTCCAGATGTGTTTCAGAATCTCTCCTTAGTTTACCCTTATTCTCCTTTGTCAAATAAAATGTGTTACCCCATTCAAGCTTTGGAACACGGGATCATTTAGAAAAGATATCTCCTAATCCGCACGAGGCCATTTAAGATTATGTTACACTTAGTATCTACTATCAAGGAATGGAAAATTCACAGACATGACCTGGATGAAAATTAATGAAAAATTCCTAGAACACATTAAGTTAGTGGACATTTTTGTTGATGTCAGCCCTATTGCTGATGCAAAGGATGAAGCGAGTACTCTCATGAATATCCATAAAATGTAATTTGGCTTTCTTTTTTTTTTGGTTTCTTTTTTTTTTGTTGTATGTGGGATTGTTCTCTTCTTGTTTCACTGTAATATTTATTCATGAGGTCTTTTTTTGTGCAAGTATGTGGGTCATTTGGGAAAACCCACTTTTACTCTAATTCCAAATAGTTTTATGTTTTGGCATATCATAGTCACGGCTAAGCTCCTAATATCTTAATGAGTTTTCTTACATCCTTAAGATCACTATGCTCCAAATTTTATGTCTTGGTATAACCTAGTGGCTTCTCAAATCACAGTATCCTACTTTATTTTGATAAAACCTAATGACCACTAAGATCTAAAAATTTATGGTGTGGAGTAACGTATCATTATCTAATATCAAAATATAATTCTCTTACTAGTTAGGTGTTAGTGAAAACTAAGCTCATAATATTATATTGTGGGCTTAGCACCAGAAAAGTTATAAATATTTGCCTCTAATTTGTTAGATGTTGTAAAATATCTTAATTATAAGTTATTTAACCTTGGTGATGAAATCACCAAATAACATGTTCATGGAAAAAACAAATGGCCCGAAGATCAAAATATATTTCCCTTGTTTGTTAATTGTTACTTTCTTTTGTACTCAAAATAATATATTGTTTAATTACCTAGAGACTACTAAGATCAAACTATGTTGATTCAAATTTCCTAAATCTTAGTCACCATTAAGATCCAAATATTATGTTTTGGTGTAACTCAACAACAACCAAGCTAATAATATCTTATTTCATTTTTTAAACCTAGTGAGTGCTAAACACCAAATATTATATTGTTTCATAATATAGCAGATGCTAAGCTCAAAATATCATTTAGTAATATGTTAAATGATAACACACACTATCTTTGAAATAATATATTATGGAAGTACATAGTCTCTGCTTGGTTCAAAATATGTTAATTTAATTTTTTTAATCTTATCAACTTTAACCTCCATATATTATGTCATTGTTTAAACTAACATCAAATAATTTTAAAATATCATTCTCAGTAACTTGTCAACTATTGTAAAATATCGTAACTATGAATTATTGAACCCTAGCAAATTCAATCTCCAAATAATATGTTGTGGCATAAGCTACCGATTGCTAAGCTCAAAGTATCTTAAACCATTTGTAGTTTCCAAATATTATGTGGCAACATAACCTAGCAGGTGCTAAGCTCAAAATATCTTAATTCCAAATCTTAAATTCATACAAAAAATTCAACTAATTTATACTGGTCTTGATTTCTATAAATATCTCCAAAGTCAATGTCGTTGATAATATTAGAGGTCACTAAGCTCAAAAAAATGTAATTTAATTTGTTGAAACCTAAAGCAACTTCTAAGTTTAAAATATAAATTTTTAGGTTATGTTTAAGCATAACCTAGAGGAAATTGGACTCAAAATGTCTTTCTTTTGTTTGTTAAATACTATTGAATTTTTAGCTCAAAATATTATATTATTAAGTTCTTACTTTCTTTTGTTGAAACCTAGTGATTTTTAAGATACAAATATTATGATGTGGCATAACCTAGTGGTTGTTTAGTTGAAAATATATTAATTTAATTTATTAAATCCTAACCACCGATAGGATACAAAGATTGTGTGGTGGCATAAACTAGCAAGCAATAGGCTCAAAATATCTTAATTTGAAATCTTAAAATCATACAATAAAGTTGACTAATTTATATAGATCTTGATTTCTATACATTTCTCCAAAGTTAACGTGGTTGATTAACTTAGAGGTCAATAAGCTCAAAACAACTTACTTTAATTTTTCAAAACGTAGCGAATTATAAGATTTTAATAAAAATTGTTAGATTATTCTAAGGGGTAGTAGTTTTTGGCAGTGATAAGAGGATATGCCATGTACAGCTTTAATAGTCATTTATAACATTGATAGATAACATTCATGTCATAAATGTAATTAATTAAGGGTTATACACACGTAAGATGTAAGATGACATTGGGAATTTAATAGTTTTAATGGGAAGCATGATATTTATGATTAGGATATCTAATCAATGATCTTTGGTACTATCACACTTACCTCCTTTCATGTGTTGTGCACTGGTGGATTTATATCTCTAGGATGATGGACATTTCACTACCCCTTTCCTCGTTTCATTTTTGTCACCTTTATTCTTCCCTGTCTCTCTCTAATGGTGATAGGGGTGGTGGTGGTTTCTTGGGTAGCATGGAGTATGGTCCTAAAAAGAAGAGGTGAATGTCTATGACTTGAAAGGATGTTGGGGAGTCACTGGATGGATGGGAAACTTGAATGCGATTATGTGGAATTGGCTAGAGAAGGTGCAGGCGGTCATGCAGAAATTAGAATAAGAAGATAACAATGATATTTGTGACAACATGTGCAATATAATGGTTGATCTAAACCAATCCAAAGGGAAGAGGAACATTTTTGACATGGCGAAAGGTTTGAGTGCAGAAAACCTATTTTCCAACTCTTTGGGGAAGTTTATCTTGCATAAGGAGAATGAGAAGTTGGAAGATTATCTAGTCATCCTTCAATATCATGTCCATGCCTTGGCGACGCAGGGAATGTAGGTGAATGCACATGGTATAGAGGTGGTTGTGGAAAAATAGGGTATAAAACTCCTTGTTGGTGTTAAAGTGAAAATATCGCAATGTTGTGTTGATTCGTCATCCTCCTCTGATTAGAGTAAAGGGGACAAATGTCGAGATCATCGATGAGGTGGATCCGAGAGTTTGAATGGCCTAATATTTCCTGGATGCATTTTTCTTTAGTTTTTATTAAGGCTAGAATGGTTGTCTGTATAGCAAAGTGTATAGATATAGGAAGTATTTGTGGGTGAAGTGAAGTGATTACAACTCTTCCCCATATTTTGGCATATATTTAGTACGATAAGTTACTTTTAATCATCATGGGAGTCCATTGCTGGAAGACTTATCATGGACTGGTTCCTCATGTACTATTTTTTTAAGACTTATCATTGAAATATCCTAGTTTAAAATCTTAAAATCATAGAATGAATTCAACTAATTTATATATATCTTATTTGCGATACATATCATGTTTTCCATATAAAATCTAGCGAATTGAATACCCAAATGATATATTATTGCATAACCTAGTGGTCACTAAGCTCTTAATGCCTTATTTTATTTTATTAAATTCTAACCACCACTATGTTCCAGTGATTATGTGGTAGCATAATCTAGTGGTTAGTAAGCTTGAAATATCTTAATTTAAAATATTAAAATCATACGATAAATTCAACTAATTTATACACATCTTCTTTTCGATACATAACCTAGCGAATTGAATACCCAAATAATATGTTGTGTCATAACCTAATCGCCGCTTAGATATTAATAACTTAATTTAGTTTATTAAATCCTAACCACCGCTAGGTTCGATGATTATGTGATAGAATAACCTAGCGCACGCTAAGCTTGAAAAATATTAATTTAAAATCTTAAAATCATATGATAAATTCAAATAATTTGAACACATCTTGTTTGCATCTTCTTTGTCATACATATCATGTTTTCGATACATAACCTATCTAATTGAATACCCAAATAATATGTTGTGGAATAGCCTAGCGATTGCTAAGCTATTAATACCTTAAATTATTTTATTAAATCCTAACCACCGCTAGGTTCTAATGATTATGTGGTAGCATAAACTAGCGGGTGCTAAGCTCGAAATATATTAATTTAAAATCTTAAAATCATACGATAAATTCAAATAATTTAAACATATATTGTTTTCATCTTCTTTGCAATACATATCACGTTTATGATACATAACCTTGTGGTAGTTAAGCTTTTAATACTAGTATTTATTAAGATCATATTATTATGTTTTGGTATAACCTCTGGCTGCTAAGCTTATAATATCTTACTTTATTTTACTAAAACCTAGACACTTATAAGATCCAAATATTATGTTGTGTCAGAAGCTAGTAGACGCTAAACTCAAAATATTATTGGGTAACTGGATAGATCATAACACCCACTAAACTCAAAATTTTATAGTGTGTAAGTACCTAGCGCCACTTAGCTCAAACTATTTTAATTTAGTTTTTTTAATCTAACAGACTGTAAGGTCTTAATGTTATATCTTTGGCTAACCTAATGAATGAGGGACTGAATATTTACAACAAGTTTTTTTGATACAATGTGATATACTTGATGAAACCTAGCGGCCACTTAGCTATTCTTAAAAGTGAATATATTATTTTTATAATGAAGTCTGTGTTATGAATTTAATTTTTAGTCTTTGCATATTTAAAAGAGAAATAACAAAGTGATCGCTTGACCCAAAAAAAGTGTGTTGCCTTCAACAAAATCCACTTATTCATGAGTCCAAAAATGTAAATAAATATTGCATCCAAATAAGAATTATATGGTAGCGATCAAGAGAGTAGGAAACCTTTTTCATGTAGATTATATTCAAAAAGGAGATTATATAAATGGTAAAAAATAAATTTGGAATTTATCTAATAGTATACATATAGACTTGGACTCATTGTACCCTAGCAGATTGCTTTAAGCTATTGTTAAAGGAAAATATATCATGTTCATAATGAAGTTATGTATGTTTAGAATCATGTTTTTCATGTGTTATATAACTATACATCGAGAATTCTATAATTCTTATGATATTTTGGCAGAATATTTTTACATTTAGGAAAAGCAAATGAACATGGACTATTGACCTAGAAGTTATACCATAAGTGTTTAAAACAACGTGATCTACTCATTGCACCCTAGGGGCTGCTAAGCTATCCTTAAAGGTAATTATATCATGTTCATAATGAACTTATGTTATAAATATAAATTATTAATATTTTCATAGATAACAGGAGATAAAAAAAAATTATTGCTAACACCAAATAAATGGTTTCTCTAAATAAGAATTATAGCCTAGCGGGCACTACTGCACGTAACATTTTTCATGTAGAGTATATTCATACGTAAGAAATCAAATTGACAAGTTATAAAAGATAACAAACAAATCTAGCATTTTTATAATGGATACATAAATATACTTGTAAAATTGTATATTTAATATTTTATACAAGGATATGTATAGTTTTATCTACTTCTTACTAGATTATGGCATAATTAATTTAAATTTATGAAATATATAAAAACTCATAATTGCGATTTAATATATATAAAACAAGTTTTTATATACAACGCCATCTACTTGTTGCATCCTAGCAGCCACTAATTTATTCTTAAAGGTAAATATATTGTGTTCATAATGAATATTTTTAATAAATTGTAGCGCCCCACCTCGGGACACCGGAAACTAGACCAATAAGTCGGTAAAAAAATTGATAGCAAACTAATGCATCGCTTAACAATTTCTCATTAATTAATTAATTAATTAATATTTATTTAATTTACCTGAAATTAAATTAATACTAACCCAAAAACTAATTTTTTTAAATCTAAGCTGATTTACCCGATTTCTAAAACACTAACTCTAATTAACTTTATTTATTTAGTTTCTATTCATTTACTAAAGACAACCTAGGAAAAGACTACCTCTCTTTTAAATTAGATTAGATTTTCCCCTTTTTATTTATTTACCCACACACCCAACCTAATGTTATTCTAATAATCCCATTAAAATATTTTGACTCAAAAATACGGGGTTAAAAGAGGACCCTAGGATCAATCCAATCCCAACCCTTGTTTTTTTCAACTCACCCTAAATTTGCCCTAATCCTCTCTTTGTTATTTTCTTCTCTTTCTTTCCATTCTATTTCTCATTTTGTTTTGGCTTTGGCTTTTGGATGTGCAGGTTATGGATGATCTATGGAGTTTTGTTAAACCCATATAGTATTTGTTTTAGAAAATTCATACAAGACAAGAAATGTTTCCTTTCCTTATTTTTTTAATGCATGATTGAGTCTATTATTATTATTATTTTTGAAATGGAGAATGGGCAAAGGATGCGGGAGTAGTGGGGTTGGGTGCACGAAGGGATCTACATAGGCCACGACGTGGGGAGGTGGGGGTTTCGGTGGTAGCGTGGGGAGGTGTTGGGACAGCGGCATGGGATAGGGAAGGTGCATGGGGGAGTCTTGTGGATAGGCAATGGCACGCGTGAGGGTGAGGTTGGGGCAAAGTGTGGGCTACGGTGGGGAGGCGCGAGGCCGGGCAAAGGTTCAGCTACAAGCCTCTGTGGATGGGTGGGGAGGTTCGGCCTCCCCCAAAAGTTTGGTTTTATATTTTTTTTTTGTTTATTAAGTTTTGTTTTAAATTTATTAATATATATATATATATATATATATATATATATATATTTAATTTGATTATTAATAATCTTGTTTATTATCAATTATTTATTTAATTTTATATCGATTGATATATATATATATATATATATATATATAATAAATTAAATAGGTATAATGGTTTTTTTAATTTTTGATGTATTAAAAAAATCAATTTCTTAACTACTCAAGGAAAGGAAAAAAAAAAGAAACTACTTTCATATCATTTATTCATACTACCAACAATTACAAGAAGAGGTAAAATGCAAGAAGGAGAGTATTCCCATTTGATGATAGTCATAAGATTCAATGAAAAAAAAATTGATTTCATTTCTAATGTCCTTACAAAACATATTTCAGATTTTTAAACAAGAGGGATATTCAACAACAAGAATAGTAATTTCTTTCAATAACTCACTTTCCTTCAAAAAGTAGTTCCAACAATTCATATTAAGAAAACTTTCACTATCTTACAAGCCTTTATTTCAAAGGTTCAAG
Source organism: Taxus wallichiana var. yunnanensis (assembly GCA_018340775.1). Lineage (NCBI taxonomy): Eukaryota > Viridiplantae > Streptophyta > Pinopsida > Cupressales > Taxaceae > Taxus > Taxus wallichiana. Next base: position 608,669,904 of record CM031240.1, read on the forward strand.
TTTCCAAAAAGGCATAACATAGTTCTATAACATTTCAAGTATTCAAAGGAAAACAATACAAGGTAACATGCTAATATTAAGGGTAGATTTATCAACAAATGTGATGCTAGTTTACATATAACTCCAAATACAAAAGAGGATTTTACACACAAGGAAAGCTTCCACAAGTCATTCTTTTCAAAAGGGAGATTCCAATCAAATTTTCATATTAAAGAAAACCACTATTACAACATTTCTTTCCTTTTCAAGGATTGAAGCTCACATATACCAATTTATCCAAATACATAACTACTCAAGGAGGTTTATTACAATATTCTTTGCAAGCTTGAAGAGAGAGATTGTTAAAGTAAACCTACTCTAGTTTATAATTAATTTTCAAATACAAAGAGGAGGTTTTACAAAAATGAAGTTTCCACCAAGCCATATCCAAAAGAGATACGAAGAGGTAATGTCTACAAAGAGAGAGAATATGCCAAAATAACTCCAACTACCACCAACTCCCCTCACGAGATCCAACTTAAAATTCCTTTAAGGATTCCAACCAAGAAGAAGAAGCTTTTTTTACCACCCAACCACAGGCATCATTACATGTCTTTCCCAAGGTTGGGATGAATGCTAGCCTTCCCCAAGCCCATGCGAAAGAGGACAACTATCCACAACTATTCACAAGAGATAGGGTGAACAAACAATATTTCAACAACACAAAAATAAGACAATATCAAAAACAAGACTCCAACTTTGTAAAGATGAAAAGGAAGAGAACCCAAGTTCTACCTCTAAAATGGGGAAGAGAAGAAAGTTCTCCAAAAGTTATAACCATCATTAGTTGCACAAAAAAAAGATCTCCATATCCTCCTTATTTCTCAAATTTCATTCAACCCCTCCTTATTTCTCCACCCTTTCACCAATACTTCTTGGAATGATTTTCAAACCCAAAAAGAGGTTTCCTTATTAAGAATGGGGAAGGAGGTTCAAGCCAAATGACCCACCTTCCCACCTCAAACCATTTGAGGAGTAACTAAATCCTACAAGGCTTACCCATCAAGCCTATAAGGATTGAGAGGGAAAATTCCCCCTCTTCCCCCACAAACTACAAAACTCCATCATGCCATATGATGGAGAGAGCAAAATCAAATAAATAACAAACAAAATATTCATACAAAAACAAACATTTCCAAGAAAACAATTAATATCTAGCATATTATAACAAATAAAATGAAGCTCAAGAATCCTATCTCAAAGAAAATCTCTCCAAAACCAATCTCTTCCACTTCTTGACCCAAACAAACTCTAGCTCCCAATCCATGAGCCTCCAAGAAAAATCTCTAAAAAAGTTCTCTCCTTTTCCCATGAGGGGGAATTTTAAGAGGAGAAAGAAAAATCCTTACAAATGAAGGGGTGACATGTGTCACCCTCTCTTTCCTCAAGGTCAAAGATGCAAAGATAAAAGAGAGAAAGGATAAAATGGATTTTAGCCCTCTTCTCTCAAATTACTCAAAATCATAACAAAACAATCTTGTGCAACTTTTAACAAAGCACACTAATCCATACCCCTTACATGGATGTGACCAAAGGGGAGGAAAAAAGGGAGGGAAACTCCCTCTAAGCCTTGGAAATAAGGCCCCTACCTATTAGGTAGGGCCCAAGGGCCCATTTTCATGCTAAGGTAACTCCCAAAGTAAAAAGGGGTCCCTAAAAATGCTTGAAATAACCCAATTTCGGGTTTGGAAAATTTGGCACAAGGTTAGAGGGTGTGGGGCCCACCCATGGGTTCACATGTGACCCTAAACCCTTTTGATTCAGTACATCATTAAAAAAATTGAAAACTTAATGCAAGTGGGGTCATTAATTCCCCGAAACAAGTTTACAACACAAACTAAACACCCCAAGAAAAATTAATAATACAAGACATATTACATTACAAATGAGAGGGTCACCCATGGTGCCCAAAACAATAATTCTAATGCTAAGGCCTCAAGTAGTAAACATGGATAGGACTTAGCCCCGTGGGCTACTTGTGGAAAATTATGTAGCTGGCCCGAATCCCACATTCTCTTATGACTGTCACTGCACACTCATTGCACACATTAAACGCACTTTTTGTCTCGATAAAATGTTAATTAACTACTAAATAAGATATCAATGAATTCTAAACTAATATATCATCTCTCTGGAATCAAAAATGCAACAACGTGCACAATTATACACAATTCACCATAGGTTAGACATAATAATAAAGTGACATGTATCCATAGAATCCCAACATGCAAAAAATTGAGTATCCATCAATATAGTTGTGTTCCAAAACAACATCACATCAATTAGTGTCCATGACATCATAAGATAATGCGGCAACATAATAATCAAGCTAAATTGGCGTTATACGCCTAAATCTCCATATATGTCAAATAAGATTAAATCTCCTAATGTAATGTCCAAAATATATCAAATCTCACAAAACGTGTCTATGAGTAATGAAAAACAAGTAACTGAGATATAAAAATCTGGGCACTACATCCCCCTCTACTAAATTTAGACTTCCTCCTGGAAATCACTAAAAGAGATAGGGATATCTAGCCCTTAAAGGTGTTTCATCCTCCTGTGTAGCTATTGCCTCATCATATTGGTCCCATTGCACTCTAACCTGGTCCATGTCTTGACCCTAAAGGGCCAACCTCTGGTGCTCCAGTATGTGTACGGGCTCCAATCTCCACTATCCTCCATCCTCTACATGTAATGCCAACTAATCTAGAACATGAGAAACATCAGGTACATATCTACATAGTACAGAAACATGGAAAACATCGTGGGCCCGTGCAAGGTTTGGTGGGAAAGCTAGGTGATAGGCAATTAGGCGATGACCTCTAAAATATCAAAAGGCCCCACAAAACGAGGTGATAGCTTAGAACCCTTTTCATAGTGAATTGGGATCTTATGCAGACAAACTCTCAAGAAGACTTTATCACCCACTAAGAAGTGACGATCAATCCTATTGGTTTCTACATATGCCTTATGGCATGCTCTAGCTGCTCAAGTTGCTGCCTAATCAAGTATAACCTACCGCTCTAAATCCTAAAGATAACCTAGCCCCATAATAATTCACTCATCTAGTCTGTCCCAACTCAAAGGTGTCCTACAAGGTCAACCATACAAATCCTGGTAGGGAGCCATACCAATGGAACTATGATAGTTGTTGTTGTAGGAAAACTCAACTAAATGCAAATAATCTTCCCACTTCTTCTGCTGGTCCATCACATACATCCTCAACATATCCTCTAGCACTTCATTAACTATCTTTGTTCTATCCATCTATCTCTCGGATGATAGGTGAGCTGAAATTGATCTAAGTACCCAAAGTGGTCTGCGAAAGGAAGTCTAGAAATCTTAAGTGTCGATTATATCCTGTCATTGATGATTGTCTTTAGAATCCCATGCAACCTAAAAATTCCCTCCATAAATACCTTGGTGATGGCACATGCATTATAAGTGACCTTGGTTGGCGAAAAGTGTGTAACCTTGGTCAACTTATCCACAGTGACCATAATGGCATCATCATGATAAGAAGAGATAGGGAGTCGACTATGAAATCCATGGAGATCACATCCCATTTCCACTCGGGAATATCATGAGGATGTAAGAGTCCTGCGGGATGAGAATGCTCTGCCTTGACCCTCTGACACTCAAGGCAATGTGCAACAAAATCTGCTATGTCCCGTCAAAGACCTGGCCAATAATATAACTCCCTTAGATCAGCGTGCATTTTCTTCACTCCAGGGTGTGCTGCATATGGGGCTCGATGAGATTCTCTGAGGATGAAGCTATGCATATCACCTGACTTAGGTACGTAGATGTGCCTATGGAACCGAAGTAAACCATCTGTCTCTAAAATACACCCTGCATATCTACCCTCTAATGAACCCTATGAATCCCACATCTGTCATGCAGCTCCCTCATAAAACCTATCCTCTAGAAGATGCTCAAGAATCCTTCCTCTCAAATTTGACTGAAGTGTCAATGAAGCAATCACATGTCATCATCTACTAATTGCATTTGTAGTAACATTTTCCTTTCCTTTGATATAATGCACCTTCATGTCATACTCACATAGGAACTCCATCCAACGCCATTGACAAGCGTTGAGGTTCAGCTGCGATGATCTATCCTCAAAATGAAAGGTCCGCCTAAAAGGAAATGTCACCAATGCACAAGTGCATGAACCCATCGCTGCTAGCTCCATGTCATGAGTAGGGTAATTAAGCTCGCGATCCTTGAGCTTTCAAAACTCAAAGGCAATAACCGACAGGTCTTGCATAATAACTACTCCCAAACCCTCTAGTGATGCATCAGTACAAAATACAAAATCCTTTGTAGGTTCTAGAATTACTAATATGGGCGCCATGGTTAACCTTTCCTTAAGCAACCGAAAGGCCTGCTCACACTTTTTCGAACAATCAAACTTCTTCCCTTTTCTCCGAATAGAAATAATAGGGTGAGCAATCCTAGAGAAGTCATGTACAAACCTGCGGTAATACACTGCTAATCCCATAAAACTCCTCACCTCAGTAACTGATGTGGGTGGTGGCCGATCCATAATAGCCTATATCTTAGAGGGATATTTTGAGATACCCTCTCCTGATATGATATGAACCAAATCTTGAATCTCTGTCCGAAAGAAGCTATATTTTTCCAAGTTCCCATATAACTTCTTCTCTCTCAAAACCTGAAGTACCTACCTCAAATGCTCCTCATGTTCCCCCTTAGAATGAGAATATATCAATATGTCATCAAGCAACACTAAGACAAAGTGATCCAAAAATGTCACGAATACTCCATTCATGAGGCTCATGAAGACAACGGGGATTAGTCAAACCAAATGGAACAATGTGAACTCATAATGCCCATAACGTGTGTGAAAAGTTGTCTTATGAATGTTTGCATTTGATATGTGTAATTGATGGTACCCTAACTTGAGATCAATTTTGGAGAACACTCTAGCTCCCCACATCTAATCAAAAAGTCATCAATCATAGGGAGAGGATAAAAGTTCTTTATTGTGACCTTGTTGAGTTGTTTGAAGTCCACACAAAGTCTAAGAGAACCATCCTTCTTCTTCACAAATATGACTGGTGCTCCCAAAGGAAATGCACTAGGTCGAATGGGACCCTTATCTAACAACTCCTCTAACTGAATATTGAGCTCATGAAGCTTTGGATTCGTCATCCAAAGGGTTCCCTAGAAACTAGTGCAGATCCAGGTACTAAATCAATGGTGAAATCCACTCTCTCTGGGGTGGTAACCCTGGAAGCTCTCCTTGAAACACATCGGCATACTCCTCAAAACGCATGATCCTCTAAGGGTGAATGCTCTAGAGTGCTCTCTGATTGATCACTGATGGTGATAGAAAATAATTGACATCCTTTATGCATGCTCCGCTTGAGTTGCTTAGCCAAGATCATGCACAAGGAGACAGGCCTCTGCATCCCTAATATCACAACTGCACTCCCAATATCATCCTAACACTCAATGACCTTATTCTTGTAATCCACCTTAGCTTGATGAGCCTCGAGCCAATCCATGCCCAAAACTACCTGATAAGATCCTAGAGGAATAACTCAGAGGTCAAGTGTAGTGGAGAAGTCTCCTAAATCAAGTACGCAACTCTCCACATATAATTCTATGGAGAGTTTAGCCCAAGAGGCCAACTCAACGTGCCAACTATCAGGTTTCCTAGCCACCACTAGCCCACACTGGTCCACTATAGAAGGTTATATAAAAGAATCTAAAGCACTTGAATAAAATAGTACCAAGACATAAATACCCCCGATAATACCTGTCATCTCAATGACCGTGTCCTGATGATCTGCCTCACAATTTTCAACTGGTACATAAACACGATGAGCATGTCCCACGTCACCCACCATCTGATCTGATCTAGGGGGCCTCTGTGTTTCCATGGTATTGGGTTTGTTTGGGCACGTGTGCACATAGTGATCAAGAGACCCACAAATAAAACATCCTTTTGTACCCCTCTTAGATGGGGTCCCTCCTTTACTCTAGTGCATTGATCCTACCAGTCCAACCCTAACAGACTTCTTCATGTGAGCTGGTTATACCTACTAAGTACCCTACCTCCTATCCCTGGCTCCACCAAATCCTCCTCTAGTTGCACCTCTCTCGAAAGCACCGAGTCTACCTAGCCCCCTCTCGTTGGTGGTGGCCATAATGTTGCATCTGTTGCTGCGGGTGTGGTGGAGCCCTCGTGGTGGCTCTTGGTGGAGGCAGAATCCTCCTCTAGGGGGTGGTGTTGTACCCCATGACCTCGACTACGAAAGGCCTATATCCTCTCCTAAAACTTGTTCTTATTTCTATCTCAATGCTCCTCTACCTTGGTCATGTTCTCCTCAGCTAAATAGGCCTTCTCAAAAGCCTTCCCAAGTGTGGGAGGAGATAACATCATGACTGCTCTGCTATATCTACATTAAGGTCTAGAATAAAACCTCGTTAACCTACAATTTATCATCTTGCAGTTAATCCACGTACTACAGAAGATCTAGGAACCTACTCTCATACTGTGCTACTGTATGCCAAAGCCCTATTATAAGTTGTGAAACTCATCGATCCTCTTCTACACAAAATGCTCTGACATATAACGAGCCCTAAATCACTCCTTGAACATCTCCTAGGTCACTGTCTCTCGAGTCAGATGGAGCTTCTACTCCTCATTCCTCCACCAAATTCTTGTTGCGTCTTGGAGGAGGTGTATGGTGAACCTTGCCTTGAAATTACTCTTGTAAGAGTGTAAGGTAAAACAACTATCCAAGATAAGGAGCCATGACTCAACCCCAAAGCCATCTGCCAGAGCTGGTGTAAGTAGGTGGTGCAAGCAAAGAAGATACATGATTACACTTCTTGTATCCCGATCCACAGCGATGAAAACCTATAGGTGAGTGTGGTTGCCTATCCCTAAATGGTCCCTCAAGACTATATGAGTGGCTATGATAGTACGAGGCTACCAACTTGTGATGAACGGAAGGTCTACACGACCTCTCCCACCTTAGTGTATCGTGCTCAGCAGCTCGAATGTGCATCCTCGCCTATTAGCTCCTCATCTCCCAACTGAATGTTCTCCTCTCTTGCCTTCTGCGGTGGTGGTAGATGCTGTTGTACAAGTCGATCAACTACTTAAGAGCCTCTAAGATCTGATGCCCTAACTCAGGTTTTAGTGGTTTAGGCATAGGTAAGCCATGTCCCAAACCCCTAACCGAGCGTCGTCTCATGGGTGCCATCCTGTGCACGAAGTGAGCGAAGAGGTTATTAAATTATAATTAAATGGTCACAGGAAATTTTTAATTATTTATTTTAATGTTATTACAAACATTTTTATCTAGTTGATTGATTACCTAAAGTGTCTACATGTGAAAACCTTTCTATGATACCAAATGTAGCACCCTACCTCAAGAAACCGTAAACTAGACCAATAAGTCGGTAAAAAAAAAAAAGCGATAAGCGAACTAATGCATTGCTTAACCATTTCTCATTAATTAATTAATTTATATTTATTTAATTTACCTGAAATTAAATTAACAATAACCCAATAGCTAATTTTTTAAAATCTAAGTTGATTTACCCAATTGCTAAAACACTAACTCTAGTTAACTTTATTTTTTTAGTTTCTATTCATTTACTAAAGACAACCTAGAAAAGACTACCTCTCTTTTAAATTAAATTAGATTTTCCCCTTTTATTTATTTTCCCACACACCCAACCTCATGTTATTCTAATAATCCCATTAAAAGATTTTGACTCAAAAAGTTTAGGATTAAAAGAGGACCCTAGGATCAATCCAATCCTAACCCTTGTTTTTCAACTCACCCTAAATTTTCCCTAATCCTCTCTTTGTTATTTTCTTCTCTTTCTTTTCATTCTATTTCTAATTTGTTTTGGCTTTGGCTTTTGGATGTGCGAGTTATGGAGGATCTATGGAATTTTGTTAAACCCATATAGTATTTGTTTTAGAAAAATCATACAAGACAAGAAATGTTTCCTTTCCTTCTTTTTTTTTATGAACATATTGAGTCTGTTATTATTATTATTTTGAAATGGAGAAGGGTCAGTGGATGAGGGAGTAGTGGGGTTGGGTGCATGAAGGGATCTTTACAGGATGTGACGTGGGGAGGTGTGGGTTTCATTGGTAGCGTGGGGAGGTGTTGGGACGGCGCGACAAGGGACAAGGAAGGTGCGCGGGGAGTCGGTGGATAAGCAGTGGCGAGGCCCGAGGGTGAGGCCTCGGGACATTGTGGGCTACGGTGGGTGAGGCTCATGCTAGGTGTGGGTTGGGGCTATAGGTCTGTGGATGGGCGGGGAGGGTTAAGCCTCCTCCAACAATTTGGTTTTATATTCTTTTTTGTTTATTATTTTTTTAAATTTATTAATATATAATATATTACATATATATATATTTAATTTGATTATTTTTTTGGAATTAAGGGTAAAGGGAGGGTTTTAGAAGGTCCCCCAACCTTGTACAAAAAATCCCATTAGGCTAGATATAGCATTTAATATCATAAAGAGAAGATACCCTAAGGAGATTCCAAAAAAGGGAGTGGAAATGATAGCAAAAAGATAATTACAAAGAGAACATTATATGAGCTTTTTAAGCTCAGTTACAACATTTTTACACAATAAAAAGCTCTGCATAGTCTTTGGCAATGGCTTTGCATGTGATATCTATGAAGTCCTCCCATGCCTTTAGAGTGGTGAAGGCTCTCTGCAGCTTGCTCAGGATAGATGAAACCAATTCCACTCTGCGCTCATCCCTTGCAGAGTCAGCAACCACAGGCTCAGCAGGGTTCAAATCCTGGTTTGGAGGTGAAAGTGGAGAGTTGGTCTAAGGAGAACTGTTAGCCAAATCCAAATCATCCCCAACATTATGGATGGTAGTGTTAATAAAATACTAAGTTGTTTCCATCTGTGCATAATCGGGGAGTCGGTGGTAAATGGGCAAGGCCCGAATGTCCTCAAGCATAGGAAACATTGGGGCTAGAGACCGGAGAGGGCACTTTGGTGGCAGCATCCTCCAAGAGAAGGCAGGATTGGATATGAGGATGGGGGGCTGAATAGGGGAGTGGAAGGGGTGGCAACATCATGAGAGGAGTCGAGGATGACGACGTCGAAGTAGGGTCGAAGAAATGTGAAGGTGACGGTGGCGTAGGATGAATGGAGAGAGACAGGAGGGGCAGGGGAAGGAGAGGGAGAGAGGTGGTGCCACTCGGACCTAGGGGAAAGTGGAAAAGCTCGGTATGGGGGCTACAACAAAAATACTAGATACAACAAACCTTGATGCAGAATGGCCCCATCCCCATCACGCGCCAAATGCACAGAATGTTCCAGAGATTGATAGAGGAAAGCGGCCAAGTTTATTTTCTTTCCCCAATGCAAGTGAGAGAGAATGAACAGATGGGGCCGAAGATCAGACGGTATCTACCATCAATCGTGAAATACCTCATTATGACTTCCGCGATATGGTCCCACGGGGGAGGGAGTGACTCTCGTGTGTAACCAGAGAGATTCTTCACCAGTCTTTCCCTAGGGGCAGTGAAATCTTGGACCTCTGCCTGCAGCGAGCATTTGGAGTAGATGTCACCAGCCTACCCTGAAGAATAGTTACAGCGGAAATGGCATTCGTTGAGAAAAGCGTGTTACCAATATGCACTCTCCCCTTTCCTGTGTCACCATCACTATATATGAAACAAGGCGAATGTCCACCATTCTTTCAAGGAAGGTGGAAATCCCATTGTCCATGAGGATATTCCACACTTCTTCGTCTTCCCTGATCAAGCTGCATGAGGCGGGTTCAATACGCTTCAATTGACCACCCATTTGATTATAACAAAGGAGTGGGTGAGTGAGGAGGGGATGAAATTTACCTCTATGCGCATGGGAAACAATCTCATCAACATAATTGCTCTTCCGCTCATACCTGGGGAGTTTATTGGGATGCATGGCACCAAGCATGCGAGAATCAGCGGAATCATGATGCATCTCACCCTTTAAAAGCTTGTGAGCAAGGGTCTTTTCATATTAAATGAGGAGTTATTACCGCTACCATAATGGAGGTCCAAAGAGATGTTGCTGACACCCAAGTCAGCTTTTCCCGCAAACCCGCTGACATTAGGAGGTGAGATCATTTTGAGTAATTTGGAGGAGGTCAGCCGGGAAGTTATCATGCCAATTTTGAGTATTTTCGAGAAGGACCCTGATGTTAGCCAAGTGGTCCACCACTTTGTTTCCCTCCCGAAGAATATGCTGAAACTAAATTTGTTGGAATCCCCTTTGCAAAATGTGAATATCCGCAACAATATTCTGGATCGACCATTGACTTGAGTCGCCACTGTAGGAGCTTGATCATATTGAGGGAGTCACTTTCCACTTGGATAGGCTCACTGCCAAGTTTGAGAGCCATCTCAAGGCCTTTGAGGATGGCCATGGCCTCTACCCGATGATTTGTACCGACATTAAGATTGTGGGCCGAGGCAGCAAGGATAGAGCCGGAGGAGTTACGAAGGATGGCTCCACCACCTGATTTGCTAGGGTTTCCTTTCGATGCCCCATCAGTGTTAAGTTTTCTCTAGGTGGGGGGGGGGAGCCATCAAACATCATCACGATTCATAGAAGAGGATTTCTTGGCGGGGAGATTAACCAATAACAGCTGCCACTGCTGAGAGTTACAAATTTGAATCTTTTGCTGATATTTTATCCAGTAGTGAGAGTTGAAATTATCCTGAAAAGAAATAGTGATCTGGCTAGCCAAAAGATCAGATTCAAGACTTTGATTCTTAAAAATTCTTTTGTTCCTTTCCTTCCAGATTCCCAGATGCCATGCGGAAGGAGGAGCTTCCAAGCCAAAGCCAAGGCTAGATGGGAGAAGGGGGAGCACCACTGAATGAGGACATCCTGAATGGACTCTGGAAAGATCCAATCAGACCTCCATCCTAGATAACAACCATTTCCAGATAGCTTGTGAGAAGGGACAGTGGATCAAAAGATGGGAAGAAGATTTTGTTTCCTTTTCACAGAGGACACATCGGGTGGGAAGAGAGAAACCTCTTCTTTTCAGATTTTCTCCAGAGAGGAAGGTGTTCTTTGAAGAGAGCCAGGAGAAGAAACCTATTTTGGGGATAGTAGCCTTCACGAGGAATCTAGAAGGGGAGGACCAGAGCTAGTCTAAGGCATGGAGAGGTAAGCCGCTTTGACCGAAAAGGAACCTGAAGGAGAGAGTGGCCAGATAAGCTCATCCTCAGGCTGAGAAAAGGGGATATATATTGAAGAGAGTTCCTTCCTAAGCTTACACAGAAGCTGCCTCTGTTGTTCCCTAATTCCCATCCACTCTAGGATAGTCCATGTAGGTATAGTGTTCACCTCAGTCCAGTAGCCAGAGACCATCCTGCCAAGTCTATGGATGAGAATTATTTTAATAGGGTCCCAAGAGGAGATGTTGTTCAATGGTTTTTCTCCCATCTAGTGATCATGCCAGAAGTCGATAAGCCTCCCATTTCCAAATTTCCATTTGGTGCCAGCTTGGATAGTGGGGAGGGAGCTAATGACTGAATTCCAGATGGCTGAACCTCTTATCGAGTTGAGGAGATTAAATTTTCATTGGGAGCAAGGTACTTAGCTCTAAGGAGTTGGGCCCAGTTTGAGTTCCCTTTAGCGACTTCCCAGCCAATTTTTGCAAGGAGAGCCACATTCATATCAGCCATCCTTCTTAGACCAAGACCCCCCTAAAAGGTTGGTTTACAAACTTCATTCCATGAGACCAGATGGATCCTCTTTTTTTCTTCCGCCCTGACCAAAGGAAGTTCTTTTGGATTCTTTCCACGGTCTCCTTTACCGAAGTGGGTAATTTGAGAAGTGACATGAAGTAGGTAGGTAGGCTCTGGAGAGTAGCTTTCACCAATTGTAGTTTTCCAGCCTGACTGAGCAGGGCCCCTTTCAGGATGCTAACTTTTTCTGATATCTCTCAATAACAAGATTCCAGAGATTTTTGTTTGTCTCCCTTTAAAGAGGGGAACGCCAAGGTATGAGGCCGGGAGGTCCACAATTTTGCAGCCAAAGATATCAGTGATTTTCCTTTGAAGCCTGGGAGCAGAGTTTATGAATGAGATGCTACTTTTGTTGAAGTTAATGGTTTGCTGAGAAGTGGCTTGATAGAGGTTAAGGATTTCCATGAGCACTCACACTTCAATCACAGAGGTAGCACTCAACAGCAAGGTGTCATCTGCAAATTGGCTATGAGTGGCCGAAGGCAAGCTGGAGGTGATTTTCAGACCTGAAATGACTGAATGTCTTTTAGCAGCCTCAAGCGCTCTGCTGAGGGAGTCTGCCATCAGAATGAAGAGGAAGGGGGACAGGGGGTCTCCTTTCCTGATTCCTCTGTTGCTTTTAAAGAAGCCAGTAGGAATACCATTCATGAGAATGGAGAAACAAGGTGTCGCAATACAGGAGTAAACCCAGCTACACCATCTTTTATCAAAACCATATTTTTCCAGGATCCTAATCAGGAAAGGCCAGCTAACTCTGTCAAAGGATTTTTGCATATCAAGCTTTAGGATCATTCCAGGAGACTTTGAAAGATACGTCGAGTGAATAGCTTCATGGACCGTGATAATGCCACCTTGGATGAGCCACCCACTGATAAAGTCATTCTGATTTTGAGATATGAGGCTATTCATAAGGGGTTTAATCCTGGAGGCCATCATCTTGGTGATGATTTTGTAGGTAGTGTTGCAGAGGCTGATCGACCTGAAATTGGAGACAACCTTTGATCCCTGATCTTTAGGAGCCAGAGCTAAGAAGGTGGTGTTCCATTCTTTAAGAAGCTTGTTACTGTTCTGGAATTTGTTAACCACTTTGAAGAGATCCTGCTTGATTGTTTCCCAGAAGACTTGAAAGAAAGCAGTGGGGAAGCCATCTAGGGCCTAGAGCTTTGTCTCTTTTCATGGAAAAAATGGCTTTGTGGATTTCTTCCATAGCGAAAGCTTTGGTAAGATTCTCATTCATCTCAACTGACACAAGCTGGGGAATGTGTTGAATCATAGCTGACATTGATTGCTCTGTAGGAGGTTGATCTACCTGAAGGAGATTAGAATAGAAGGAGACAAGCTCATGAGATATATCAGAGTCAGAGGTTAATAAGGTACCTGAGGTTGTCACCAGTTCTCGAATCTTGTCTCTACTTTTATGCTTGGAGGTAGTGGTGTGGAAAAATTTGGTGTTGCGGTCTCCCTGTTCAAGCCAGAGGGCTCACGAACGCTGCCTCCAATAGGTCTCCTCCTCTTGAAGAGTATTATGATAATCACTAAGGAGAGAGATTTCTTGTTGGTGAAGGTGGTCTAATCTCCCTTCAATTTCCATTTGAGCAGATATTCTGGAAATATCTTGTTTCAAGCTTCTGCTTGCAGAGCTTGATACTGCCGAAAACCGTGGTCTTCCAGATTTTGAGTTGTTTTTTAATTTCTTTGAGTTTTCTGGAAAATTTAAACATATTGGAGCCCTCAACATTGAAATCCCACCATTTGTCAACCAGAGGGTTTAGATGGTTATTCTCAAGCCAGGCCAGCTCGAACCTGAAGGGGGGATTCTTGATATTTAGATTATGATTAGCACTAAGCAGCAGAGGGCTATGGTCGGAAGCCGCCCTAGGCAGGGAACAAAGATAGAAGTCAGGAAAGAGAGAGATCCATTCAAGAGATCCCAGAGCTCTATCTAATCTACTTTGAATGTGATTTCTGCCCAATCTGTGATTTGACCAAGTAAAAGAGGAGCCATGAAGATCCATGTCAAGAAGGGTATTGTCCCTGATGAAGTCAGCCAAAGCTTCCATGTTAGAAGGATTAGTAGGAGTTCCTCCTTGTTTTTCCGAAGGGAAAAGGGTGTAGTTGAGGTCACCCATTATTAAAATGGGGATGTTGCTGTAATTACTGATGAAATCAGATATGTCTTTCCATAGTTTTCCCCTCTGGGATTCCAAGTTGGGGGCGTAGACATTGATGGAAATCCAGGTGGAGACAGAGCCCACTTCTTGGAAGAGCATGCACAAGAAGTTGGGGTGTTTGAACAGACAATCACCTTTGAAGTTTTTGGGATCCCAAAGGGTGCATAAACCACTAGAATTTCCAGCCGAGGGCTGAGATTCATAAGCAACAGTAGGCCAGATTTTTAGAAGGTGATCATCTTTTTTAAGTTTAGTTTCCTGCAACATTATGATATCAGGGGAATTCTGAAACTTTATATCTTTGATGACTCTTTGTTTCTGGAGAGAGTTGAGACCTCTTATATTCCAAGAAATGATCTTCATTTCTTAGATTTCGATTTGTTCCCTACTACCATGTTGATTGTGCTCTGTGTACCTTGAGCGACATTAAGAGCTACTTCTTGTTGCAGCTTGACATTACTCGGAGTTCTTCCCTAGGTTTTTCAATACCAATATCAGGCTTCTTGTTGTTGCTTCTTGTCCATCGGGGATTGAAACTGTCATCAGAGGAAAGGGCCGAAGGGGAGATGGAGGAGTCCACATGGGGAGGGAAAAGGGGGACAGAGGGGGGAGATTCAAGGAAGGGGATCCAAAGCAACAAGGGGGAAAGGAAGGAGGGGAGGAGGGGGCAGCCAAGGAGAGGGAAACCTCCATAGAGGAGGGGAGGAGAGGAGAAGTGGGGGTTAATGAAGGGATGGGAGACTTGGGGGGGAGGATGGGGGATCGGTGGGTGTAGCCATTTGAGAGTCAACATTAATTTCCCCTTCTTCAAGGAGAGAAAAAGAGTTAGAAATGGGTATGCTCGGTATCTCTTCAGAAGATGATTTTGGGATATAGGTTTTCTTGATTTTGGGGTTGGGAGTTTGGGGTTTAGGTTTTGGCTAAGGCTTGGAAGGGCATCCAGCTGCTCTGTGGCCAATGCTTTTACAGAAAGAGCAGGCTTGGGGGATGTATTCATAATCAATATTTTTCTTCCAGTTCCCTAGATCTGAAAGTAGCTCAATCTCTTTAGGGAGAGGGCAGCTGACATCAGCATTAACACAAAAATGGGCATGGATGAATCTAGTTTTAGCCTTAGTAGCTTGATCTATAGCTATTAAAGAGCCTATGGTGAGAGCAATACCTTCTATAACAGTAGGATGCCAGAACTCCAGGGGAAGACCCGGGAGGCGAACCCATATTGGAGCTTGGGTCATGGATTCCATGTGGGGATTGAAGCCCGGAGACCATTTCCTTATGTAGAAGCTCTTTCGCCAAAAACCAAGGGCCTCCAAGAAGAGCTCTTGTGAAATCCTCTTTCATGCTGAAGGAGAATAGAATGAACCCGTTTGGCATTGCTGCTATTTCCAGCACTCCACAAGGGTGCCATTTTGACCATGCCCATTTTTTAATGTCCTCCAAAGGGGGTCTAGGGCCCATCAGTTTACCAACTAGTGAGAGATCACGTGATGTAGCAGCTGCCTCTGTGATATGGGTGGGAATGCGTAGTGTAAAGGACCCATCTAGAAAGAGTGGGCGTGAGTTTGTCTGTATGCGGGGCAGAGGTGGAACCCTCCACTAATTTGTTCTAGGCATCAGGTGGTTTGGGGGAAAGGGCCCTGGGGGCTTGGTATGGACCAGGAAGGGTCCGACATCCATCTTTGTCACCAGAGAGAGCCAAAGAACAACAGGCGGCAGTGGGAGCTAGGGCTCACAGCAACAGTTTTACTTCCCCAATCTACTGAAACGTTTTTATATTTAATTTTGATTATTAATAACCTTGTTTATTATCAATTATTTATTTAATTTTATACTAATTAATATATAGATATTTTTATTATTATGTATTATTATATATATATATATATAATAAATTAAATAGGTATAATGTTTTTTTCTATGTACTAAAAAAAAACTCAATTTCTTAACTACTCATGGAAAGGAAAACAAAAAGAAACTACTTTCATATCATTTATTCATATTACCAACAATTACAAGAAGAGGTAAAATGCAAGAAGGAGAGTATTTCCATTTGATGATAGTCATAAGATTCAATGCAAAAAATAATTTGATTTCATTTCTAATGTTCTTACAAAACATAATTCAAATTTTTAAGCAAGAGGGATATTCAACAACAAGAATAGTAATTTCTTTCAATAACTCACTTTCCTTCAAAAAGTAGTCCCAACAATTCATATTAAGAAAAATTTCACTATCTTACAAGCCTTTATTTCCAAGGTTCAAGTTTCCAAAAAGGCATAACATAGTTCTATAATGTCTTTTGAAAGGATGCATAATAGCTACTAAAGCACCGGTAAAAGAGAAAGAATCGACCATTGGTGGTAGTTTTGGATCTAGAGCCTGGGCGGATGTTGTAAAGATTCCTCCTGACAAAAATGTGGGGCCTCATCCTGCATGTGATCTGATTTTTAAAAGTACAAAAGATGCTGAAGGGGTGACCCACTTACAGGTGCCTGACGGATGTCTGCATAGGGCACTGGAGAAAACCAATCTGGCCCTTGTCGGAAAATTTTTGGGGTCACGACCCAATGTGGACATTATCAGAAAATGGGCCATTCACAGATGGAAACCAAAAGGGGATTTGATCATCACCACCATGGCAAAGGGATTTTTTCTGGCCCATTTTAATCTCCAATCTGATGTTGACTCGGTCTTGTTGGGTGGTCCCTGGTGTCTGGGTAATATGGGACTGTTTTTAAAAAAATGGTATCCTGGGTTCAATCCATTTGTTGAGAACATTCATGCCATACCCATCTGGTGTAGACTCCCAGGGCTACCCCTGCATTTATGGGATGATGAAATCCTCCTTCATGTAGCCAAATCGATTGGTTCACCTATTGGAGCTGGATGGGCCCATGAGAAATAGGTCAAGACTGGCATTTGCTAGGTTCTGTGTCTCTACTGAAATGGATCAAGAGCTTCCTGATCACATTGTTCTGCAGTCCAAATTTGGAGTATGGAAACAGCAAATAGAATATGAAGCTTTCCAACTAAGATGTAGCAAATGCCATAAATTAGGCCACTTTGCCAGCAAATGCCCTGAACAAACAGTACAAAAGCTGGAAATACTCTCAGATATATCTGAAGCTCAAAGACAGAAATAGACAGATAAGGCTGATAAAGAGCCGCTAACTGATCTAGCTACTGGAAATAGACGTTTGCAGAGGCATTCCAGGTTAAAAGAAAGGAAAAAAGGATTTAAGGTGAAGAGGCCACCGGTTTATAGAAAACTATGGAGACCTAAGAAACTGGTTGAGACTCAACAGAAATCGATCTGGGTCGAAAGAGGAAGAAAACAAAAGGGAGATGTCAGTGGATTCAACAATGAACACTTTGACACCAAATCCGGTAAAGTTGAGCATGGAGGTTGATGAAGAAAATGAAAAAGTTATCATTTCTCTTTCTTATATGGAAGAAGAGATGGAAAAAATCACTGCTCATCAAGAGCTGTTAAATAGAAACAGCTCTCTGGAGAAACTCAAAATGAGACAAGGAAAAGTCAAAGAGGATCTAGAATCCATTGCACGAGATCTAAACCAAGATAAAGAGGATACTGATATGGAGGAGCTAGCTTCTAAAATGGATAAACAGACTGATATTGTCACAGGAAAAGAGGATGGGGAAATTACCCCATTAGCAAGGAAAATATACCAGACTGTGATAATGATGGATTCATCTTAGTGAGAAGAAAGAAAAGAGGTCTAAAAAGTCTGGAAGAAAGTCCGGAATCACTCTATAGTGATAAAAAAGTAGATTGGAAGTTGGGAAGCTTCCACCTCAAGAATCACAAGGGCCACTACTAGAAGAACTGCAAATATTGGAGTCACATATAGAAAAGGCAGGCTATCAAAGAGAGAAGCAAGAGAAAAAGAGACTGAAAAAGAAATTGCAGATGGTACACAAAGAATTTTGAACCATCCGGCAAATGCATCTCCAAATTTTTTTAATGAAGGTTATTTCTTGGAATGTCAGAGGCCTCAATGGGGGGCCTAAGCAAAGAATGCTAAAGGAAATTAAAAGATCAAACAGACCCAACATCCTTCTTATTCAGGAAACTAAAATGAAAAGTAAGGCAGTTGAAGACTGCAAAAGATATTTCTGGGAGAACGTTGCCTTTGCTGCTGTTGATTCTCAAGGGGCTTCTGGAGGCTTAGCGATCTTTTGGGATACCAAGATTGTTAATGGTAAGGTACTCTCCTCCACCCAGAACCATTTAGCTATTATTTTTAAAAGTCTTGAAAATAATCATAGCTGGATTCTGTCTAATATTTACGCGCCCAATACTGCTACTGGTAAAAGAAATCTATGGAAAGAGTTAACCTTATTCCGAAGCAATGTTGAAAACATGAACTGGTTGGTTATGGGAGACTTCAATACTCCTTTGAATCCGGGAGAAAAATTTGGGGGAAGCTCTGAATTCTCCCTTGGTATGGAAGAATTTGTTGGCTTCATTTCGACTCTTAATCTTATGGACATAGAGCTTCATGGCAATCAATTTACCTGGTCCAACAGAAGATTTGGGGAGAACTTAATCCAGGTTAAACTTGACAGAGCTCTTATTTCTGCCAATTGGATCTTGGACCAGAATTTTCATCTTTCTTCTCTCCCCAGAACGGGCTCTGATCATAATCCAATTGTCCTAAATTTCTTCAATTGGACAAAACCTTTTCATGGTAATTTCAAATTTGAGAAAATGTGGCTCGAGCATGAAGATATTCTGGATAGAATTAAAGAGTGGTGGTATTGGGAAGGCACAGGGATGGCCCAATTCAGGCTTCGAAGAAGTTGAAGAATGTTAAACAAAAGATTAGAATTTGGAATAAAGAGGTTTTTGGAAACATTTTTGAAAAGAAGAAAGAACTTAAGCAACAGCTAGAAGAGCTTGAGCTAAATGTTTCCATGAAAGGTATGTCTCTAGAGGATCATCAGTGGGAAAAAAAACTCCTCTCGGATCTACATAATATAAACAGACCATGAAGAATCCTTTTGGAGAATGAAGTCTAGAGCCCTTTGGCTTAAAGCAGGCGACAGGAATACAAATTTTTTTCATTTGACAGCCCTCAAACATAGAGCTTGTAACAGAATATCTGAGGTTGCTAAAGGCAATGGAAACATTACTAAGGATCAGAGGACATCAAAACAGAAGCACTTAATTTTTACAAGAACCTCCTCACTGAGAATAACTCCTACAATGAACAAGCGGCCTCTTTCCTCTTAGACTCCATTCCTAATAATCTGATACCTGCTGAGAGATTTAAAAGTCTTTCAAAAACTGTCACCATTGAGGAATTAAAAAAGGCTATTTTTTCTTTAGAAGGGGATAAGGCTCCAGGTCCAGATGGATTTTCGGCTAAATTTTACCAAAGATGTTGGGAAATATGCTCTGAAGATCTCTTGAAAGCTGTTAATGAGTTTTACAGAATGGGAAATCTCATTAAAGAACTAAATAATACACACATTGTGCTTGCCCCAAAAAAGTTGGATGCAAAGGACTTCAAAGATTTCAGGCCTATCAGTTTAGTTAATGTTATATATAGGATTTTCACAAAGATTCTCACCACTAGAATGCAACCTATTCTTATGGAGATCATTTCACAACAACAGAGCGGATTCATCCAGGGAAGAATTATTCAAGATGGAATTATCATGGTTCATGAAACTATACATTCTATGGATAAAAGTAAAAAGGTGGGGATGGCTATCAAGCTAGACATGCATAAAGCATTTGACAGAGTCTCCTGGAGATTCATGGATGAGGTCTTATCCAAGTTTGGTTTTCAAATCAAATTCAGAAAAATCATTCACTCTTGTATCTCTACCTCTAGATTCTCAGTGGTTGTTAATGGGGAACCTGTGGGTTTTTTTTCCAGCAATAGAGGTATCGGCAAGGCGACCCAATTTCCCCTCTATTATTCATTATTATGGCTGACAGTTTAAGTAGATCTATTTCCAAAGCTATTTGCATTGGCATGATAAAAGGCTTTCCTCCAACTTCTGGCAATCAGATCTCCTCACACCAGCAGTTTGCTGATGACACTCTGCTTCTCCTGATGGCCTCAATCATTGAGGCAAAGGCTATCAAAACTGTCCTTAGATTTTATGAGGAAGCCTCGGGACAAAAAGTTAATTTTGACAAAAGCTCTATTTATTTCTTCAATACTCCTTTGGAAAGGCAAAGAAAGATTGCTAATATTCTAGGATGCACTATTAATTCTCTTCCACTACTTACTTAGGTTTACCTTTAAGTACTGGAAAGATTTCTATGGAGGTATGGAATGATCTTATTAAGAGATTTCAAAGAAAATTGGCTGGCTGGAAAGGAGCTGTACTTTCAAGTGCAGGCAAGTGCCTATTGGTTAAAAGCACGCTCCAAAACTTGCCTATTTACATCATGTCAATGTTCAGCATACCTGCAGCAGTGATGAACAGTATTGAAAAGATTCAAAAGCACTTTTTATGGCATGGTACTGAGGACAGATTCAGATATCATCTTGTGGCTTGGGAGCAGGTATGTAAACCTAAGAGACTTGGGGGGTTAGACATCAAAGATATCAAACATATGAGTGCTGCCCTTATTGCAAAATTAGGTTGGAGGCTTATAAAAGAGCACAAACCTTGGACAGAGTTGGTTAAGATCAAATATCTTTCAAACCAAAACAAGATTTCCTTCATATATGATCAGTCTCTTCCGAGTGGTTCTATTTTCTGGAACAACCTTCTTCACAGCAGACACATTCTTTCTCAGGGGTGTAGCTGGAAGCTTGGGGATGGGAAAAACATAAACTTCTGGACAGATAAGTGGACTGATTCTAACTGGATTTCTGCTTATGATCACATTAAAGACAACTTAATTACAAAGTATGGGCACAAAATCCAGGGGTACATTGAGAGGGATGGAAACAAAAGAAAATGGAAACAACTAAAAGTGGAGAATGATAATGTACAGGCTGATGTTTCATCTTTACAGAATCAACTTTCTCTAATCCATATAAGTAATCAAAATCTTAAGGATGAACTCATCTGGAAAGATTCTTTTGATGGGGAATACTCTGTTAAATCAGGATATAATTCTTTCTTTGTATCCATGGAAAGTGAAATTAAGTGGCACAAGTTGTGGATGCCGGAGTTAACCCCTAGAGTGAACTTCTTTTGGTGGCTAATCATTAATGGCAAGATCCTAACTAATGACAACCTCATCAAGAAGGGATTCATCATGCCGAATAGATGTTGCATGTGTCAGAAAGAGGCAGAAGATATAAAGCATTTATTCCTCCATTGTGAGTTTGCTTCCAAAATTTGGTAGCTTGTTTTTGCAAAGTTTAATCAGAGATGGATTTTTCCCCTTACCTGTCTTCAGGCCTGGGAACAATGGGACTCTCCATTTAAGCATTGTGTGGTGAAAAGATTGTGGCAACTTGTTTTACCCCACACTATGTGGAGAGTTTGGAAGGCTCGTAATGATAACATTTTCAGAAACAATAGAAAGGCATGTAACAAAGTCTACAAGGAAATTATCATTGTTGTGCAAGATAATATTGCTAGATTTAAACCTCCTAAAAATAGGCTTTACCCGGAGAAGGAAGAATACATCCTGACTGATTGGAATATTGACACTGTCAATAAGAATAACAATGGTATTGATAGAAACACAGTCCGATGGATTAAGCCTCCCACTGATTGGCACAAGTTAAATTTTTTGAGGGGGGAGTCATCAGAGATCAAAGAGGCTTGTTTTGTTGCTGCTTTTTCTGGGAGAATGGGCAGGTAGACTAATCATTACTCTGAAGCCCTGGTGGCTCTTTGGGGTATAAGACTTACCAGAGATTGTAATATTCTGAATATTATAATTGAAGGTGATTCTCTGAATATCATCAATCTATTAAACAAAAAGCAACACCCCAGCTGGTCTATCAGAGATTTTATTGGGGAAGCTATTGATATATGCAAGAGCTTTGAAAATGTTAAAATCACCCACACCTATCGGGAAGGAAATAGGGTCGCTGATAGTTTGGCTAACCTCGGTGTTACTAATACCTTTCAAACTTGGCTTAGGGGGGACGTTCTGCCCACTCAAATCAATAAAGCCATAATCAATGATCTACATGGCAGTGAAAATCAGCACTAACGGCTATAATTTGGATGCTAATGTGTGGATCCTCAAGTACAATATGATGACATCACATAAGATATGGATGATTGATGCGATATGTGTGAGATGGACTGTCATCATTTCTAGGCATAGGAGGAAAGCCGAGGAGTGGGGCAATAATTACAAGTATGGTATAATAATTAAACCTGCTTTCACGGAAAGGAAAGATTCAAATACCAACATCAAAGCTCTGCCTGTCCCGCATAGTGATAGCATTTTTACCATTGAGAACAGGAAAAGGAACAGAGGAAACATGGGGGGTCCACCTTGCAAAACTGAACCGACCCACAATCCGGCATGGAAAGAGAATACGGAGCTTTGGAATTACCTTCAAATCGGGGGTCTGTCTAATTTAATTGAAAGGATTCAAGGATTTGACCAAGACATTTCTATCAGATTCACCCAGGGATGGAAGAATCAGATTGTCAAATACAGTAACATGGAGATTGAGATCACGGAAGAGCTCATCACCCAGATCATGGGCCTCAGCCTGGAGGGCACCAAATTCTTCAGTAAGAAGGTGGATAGGGAGGTGGAGACCAAGAAGTTCCTGGATGATGGGGAGAATCTTGAATTCGTGACTACTGGCATCAAGGTGGCATCGATTCCTGAGCCTTTTGCTGAGCTTTCCAGGATGGTTGTTAGGTATGTAACTCTTGAAGGAAGATTTGTGACTATACCTCAAAAAAATTTGATATTTCTAAATCACTTTCGTAGAAATATCATCATCAGCTTTCCTCACTATTTGATAAACTCGCTAGAGAAATCAATTAGGGAAGTTCAGAGCCACTCTAGGGCTGTCCCTTTACACCAGGGGCTTATCCTCCTGATCCATCACCACTGTTCTAGCTGCCCCCATGAATCCTACCCCACCTTCTTCCTCCATACCTCCACCTGCTCGCACCGCTTCCACTCCCCCTGCTGAAAAGGAAGATTGAAGTTGCTGCTTCCAGCAAGAAAAGAAAGAGCATAAAAGCTAAAATCCCTTCTTCCCAACGGGTCCTAAGGAGCCACAAAGACCTGGAACTTGCTGAGAACCTCCTGCATATCAGTAAACCGATGGAGGAGCCCAAGGAGGAGGAATTGATGGACAGAGTGGACAGGTTAGAAAAGGAGATACAAGAGCTCAAAGGGACTATAAAAAATATGGAAAGAGCTAAGGGAAAAGGAATTCTTCAAAGTGATGATGAAGAGGGGGTTATTGCTGAAGTCTTCAAGAAGTTACAGTCCTTGGATGGCAGAATGGGGAATGCAAAAAGTCACAATGACTGCATATTATCTGCCCTTAAAAGCATTTATAATTTCATTGAACAACATGTTCATAGTGTCTACAGTTTAAGTGGGGTTAATGAGGACATTTGGGGCCCTAAAGAGAAAAGGGATATTGCAATTGCTCAGGCAGATATGAGAGACTCCTCTCAGGCCACTGCCATTTCCTTCTTCATGTCGCTGCAGGCTATCAAGACCAAGATTGACAGGGCTATCAAGTAATGGGTTGCTGTGTTGTTGTTTTTTGGCTGCGAAGTTACTGTTATCTGGTGGTTCTGGTGCTACTTTTTGGTGGAGTTCTATATGTTGTTTCTCTTTTGGTTTCTTTTTTATCTTTTTGCTTCTTTTTGGATCATTGTTCATTTGGATCCTTTCTTCACTTGTATTGTCATATTTGGCTATTGAGCCCTCTTTGGTTGGCCGTTTTTCCCTTCTCTGGGTTGTTTCTCTCACCTTTGCTATCTGGCTTTTGAGCCCTTTTGTATACAGGGTATAGTCCCTTCAAAACTATTTTCCCTTAATAAAATTTTTTTTTAAGTATTCAAAGGAAAACAATACAAGGTAACATCCTAATAGTAAGGGTAGATTTATCAGCAAATGTTATGCTAATTTTCATATAAATCCAAATACAAAAGAGGGTTTTACACACAAGGAAAGATTCCATAGGTCATTCTTTTAAAAGGTAGATTCCAAACAAATTTTCATATTAGAGAAAACCACTATTACAACATTTCTTTCCTTTTCAAGGATTGAAGCTCACATATACCAATTTATCCAAATACATAACTACTCAAAGAGGTTTATTACAAGATTATTTGCAAGCTTGAAGAGAGAGATTGTTCAAGTAAATCTACTCTATTTTATAACTAATTTTCAAATACAAAGAGGAGGTTTTACAACAAATAAAGTTTCCACCAAGCCATATCCAAAAGAGATACAAAGAGGTAATGTCCACAAAGAGAGAGAAGATGCCAAAAGAACTCCAACTACCACCAACTCCCATCATGAGATCCAACTTCAAATGCCTTTAAGGAATCCAACCAAGGAGAAGAAGCTTGTTTTACCACCCAACCATAGGCATCATTACATGCCTTTCCCAAGGTTGGGATGCATGCTAGCCTCCCCCAAGCCCATGGGAAAGAGGACAACTATCCACAACTATGCACAAGAGAGAGGGTGAACAAACAACATTTCATCCACACAAAAATAAGACAATATCCAAAACAAGACTCCAACTTTGTAAAGATGAAAAGGAGGAGAACCCAAGTTCTACCTCTAAAATGGGGAAGAGAAGAAAGTTCTCCAAAATTTGTAACCATCATTAGATGCAAAAAAATAAATCTCCATATCCTCCTTATTTCTCAAATTTCATTCAACCCCTCCTTATTTCTCCACCCTTTCACCAATACTTCTTGGAAGGATTTTCAAACCCAAAAATGGGTTTCCTTACCAAGAATGGGGAAGGAGTTTCAAGAAAAATGACCCACCTTCCCCACCTCAAACCATTTGAGAGTAGTAACTAAATCCTCCAAGGCTTACCTATCAAACCTATAAGGATTGAGAGGGAAAATTTCCCCATCTTCCCCAAAACTAAAAAAACTCCATCATGTCATATGATGGAGAGAGCAAAATCAAATAAATAACAAACAAAATCTTCATACAAAAACAAACATTTCCAAGAAAACAACTAATATCTAGCATAAAGGAGGAGCGATACGGGATCATAAAGGTAATCGATTGTTGCATATCTTTGGGAAAATGGGAATTCAAACTAATTATTTTATGAAGCATTATCTGCTCTATGGGGCCTGAGAATTGCCCAGACTCAAAATATTCAGAACCTCATTATTGAAGGGGACTCCCTGAATATCATTAATCTCCTTAAACAGTGCTCATCTCCAAGTTGGAGCATCAAGGATTTTATCTCAGAGTCCATAAGTATTTGTCAAACTTTCAATAACATCAAGATCATGCATACTTACCTGGGAGGGTAATAAATTGGCAGATGCACTGGCTAATTATGGCATTAATGTTAACCACACTATTTGGGATAATAATAGCATCCCTAAGCAGCTTCAAAACAACATTCATGCGGATTTCTATACGCAAGCAATATCTTGAGCTAAGTTATGATTATTGGGTGTGGATCAACATCAATAATACTCCCACACGTGTTGACTTAAAAAATATGATTTTACAAATCATGTCAAATAATCAAGATAGTGTGAAATATATGGGGAATTCCAAGTGGAGTTACATTGATTTGAAAATCGCGCATGTGGACTGCACTGCATCTACTAAAAGTTGGATACAAAGCTCCATGAAAATCGAAGACAGTAGTAATGTGATTGATGACAGGGAGTGGGCTAACACAAAGGCCATTACTCCCACATGCAATTTTCCATAGGCTCAGATCAACAGACATGCAGCCGTTCGTGGGAAAAGAAATGGCTCTCATTTCCAACATTGTGTAGATTACAAAAGTAAAAAGAAGACTTGT
Organism: Taxus wallichiana var. yunnanensis; assembly: GCA_018340775.1. Classification (NCBI taxonomy): domain Eukaryota; kingdom Viridiplantae; phylum Streptophyta; class Pinopsida; order Cupressales; family Taxaceae; genus Taxus; species Taxus wallichiana. Next base: position 608,695,854 of record CM031240.1, read on the forward strand.
GTCAGCGCTCACAAGGATTTGGGAATTTGTTGCAAACAGTTAAGCACAGTGAAGATGGGGGGTCCCCCTTGCCAAATTGAGCCTAGTGTGGACCCGGATTGGAAGGATAATATTGAGCTATGAAGCATACTCAAGCAAGGGTGGCATCACCAACTTCATGGAGAAGGTTCAGGGGCATGATCAAAGCATCTCAGTGCATTTTGCAAAGGATTGGAAGGAGCAGACTGTGGAATATGGGGGGCAAAAGATCTTGGTTAATAAAGAACTTATTGCTGAAGCGATCGACCTTGGCTTGGAGGGCTACCATTTCTTAACAAAAGGGTTGACAGAGATGTTGAAGAGAGGAGATTTGTGGAGGGATCTGAGAAGATGATCTACGTCACAGTGGGCATGCTTGTTAGCTCGATCCCTTCACCTTATGATGAGGTTACTCACATGATGATACGGTTCATTTCCTTGGAAGGAAGGTTTGTCATTGTACCTTCTAAACACCTTATCTTTCTTAACCACTTCCGTAGGAATCACATGGTTTGTTTCCCCCATTACTTGCTGAACTCTCTTGAGTGCTCCATTTTGGAGTTTCAAAAGCATACCGGGTGGTTCCTTTACACCAGGGGATTATTTTGCTGCTACATAAATGTTGTCTTCTTAAGTATCCTGGGCTCCCATCCTCTCCTAGCTCAGTTCGCCCTCTACCGGGTTCTGCTGCTGCTAGCCCCGTTTCTCCATTCTTTTCCCCACCACCACCTGTTTTCACCCCCCCGCCAGCCCATCCAGGCTTCTTCCTCCATTCCCCCCTACCGCTGCTCCCACCCCCACTTCACCTCCACCTCGAATGCATCGGTTACTGGGGCTTCTAGAAAGATTAACCTTGAGACTCTTGCTTTGTGGAGAAGGTTCCTCATGAAATTGAAATTACACATGACCTCTTGAATATTAACGGTGCAGTCCCCAAGATGTGCAGATGCAAAGTTCTTCAACAAGGTTGGAAGCCTTAGAGGCTGATATGAAACTGTTGAAGGATGAGGTTAACAACTTGGCAAAATAGAAAGGTAAGAGGAAGAAGGAGGAGGAGGTGAATATTGATAATGTGCTGATTGATGATATCTACAAGAATTTAAACTCCTTAGACTCCTGTTTAGGGAAGGCCAAAACTCGTCATGATTACAACATGGCCATCTTTAGGGCGATTGAGGAGTTCATTGAGCAACATGTCAAAAGTGTCTCCAACCTCAGCGGGGTTCCAGCAACACTTTGGGGTAATGATAAGGAAAGCAAAAGGACCATTGAGCAGATGGATAAGACTGATGTTGATCACATGACAACTTTTGGTATGTTCCATTCTTAGAAGAATATCAAGACCAACATAGAAAAAGCTACCATAAAGTATTTGTAGATGCTTTCTATTCTTGTCTGTTTTTATGCTGTTTTCTTGCGGTCTCTCTACTGCTTTTTTGCAGTGTTTTTGGTGTTTTGTTTTGTTTAGGTAGCTATTTTTTGGATACTTTGGGCTTCATTGTCACATTTGGATTTTGATCCTTTTCTCCTGGTTTTCACTCCTATTCTAGCTCCTAGGCCATATTTTGTACTCAAGGGTATAGTCCCTTTCAAAAAACTATTTGCCAATAATAAAAAAACTAATATCTAGTATGTTATAACAAATACAATGAAGCTCAAGAATCCTATCTCAAAGAAAAGGTCTCCAAAACCAATCTCTTCCACTTCTTGACCCAAGCAAACTCTAGCTCCCAATCCACGAGCCTCCAAGAAAAAGCTCTAAAAAAGTTCTCTTTTTCCCATGAGGGGAATTTTAAGAGGAGAAAGCAAAAAACCTCACAAATGAGGGGTGACATGTGTCACCCTCTCTTTCCTCAAGGTCAAAGATTCCAAAGATAAAAGAGAGAAAGGATAAAATAGCTTTTAGCCCTCTTCTCTCAAATTACTCAAAATCATAACAAAACAATCTTGTGCAACTTTTAACAAAACACACTAATCCATACCCCTTACATGGATGTGACCAAAGGGGAGAAAAAAAGGGAGGAAACTCCCTCTAATCCTTGAAATAATCCCCCTACCTATTAGGTAGGGTCCAAGGGCCCATTTTCATGTTAAGCGAACTCCCAAACTAAAAAGGGGTCTGTAAAAATGCTTGAAATAACCCAATTTCGGGTTTGAAAAATTTGGCATAAGGTTAGAGGGTGTGGGGCCCACCCAAGGGTTTACATGTGACACTAAACCCTTTTAATTAAGTACATCCTTAAACAAATTGAAAACTTATTGCAAGTGGGGTCATTAATTTCCCAAGACAAGTTTACAACACAAACTAAACACCCTAAGAAAAATTAATAAAACAAGACATATTACATTACAAATGAGGGTCACCCATGGTGCCCAAAACAATAATTTTAATGCTAAGGCTTCAAGAAATAAACAAAGCTAGGACTTAGCCCCATGGGATGCTTGTGTAAATTTGCGTAATCGGCATGAATTCCACGTTCTCGTGTGACTCTGTCACCGCACACTCATTGCACACATTAAACACACATGTCTGATAAAATGTGAATTAACTACTAAATAAGATATCAATGAATTATAAACTAATATATCATCTTTATGGAATTAGAAATGTGACAATGTGCACAATTATACACAATTCACCATAGGTTAGACATAATAATAAAGTGACATGTATCCATAGAATCCCAACATGCAACAAACTGAGTATTCATCAATATAATTACGTTCCAAAACAACATCACATCAATTAGTGTCCATGACATCATAAGATAATGCGGCAACATAATAATCAAGCTAAATTTGTGATATACGCCTAAATCTCCATATATGTCTAATAAGATCAAATCTCCTAATGTAATATCTAAAATATATCAAATCTCTATCAAAACTTGTCTATGAGTAATGAGCAACAAGTAAGCGAGCTATAAAAATATGGGCACTACATAAATCTAAATTGTTAATCTTTATGAATATAACAAAAAAATAAAGAACAAAAGGGATTGAAAGGACCAGAAAACACCGTGTTGCCTATATGAAAATAATTGATCCATGAGGGTCTAAGGAAAATGAATGATTTTTCCAAATTAGAATTCTAGCCTAGCGGATGCTAGGGTAGTAAATGTTTCCTATGGTACAGTTTACTTATACAAAATAAATAATATTGAAAAGATACAAATGATAACAAATAAATCCTTAATTTATATAATGGATATCCAAATATATGTGTAAAATCTTGTATGTAATTTGAAATAGAATTGGGGTTTAAGTAAATAGGTTTTTGAAAATAATAATTATATCGTGGAAGCCTAAAAGATATGAGAATTTTTAGAAAAGATTAGCGGGGCTCAAAATGAAGAATATATTAATTATAAAATGCATAGTGATTAAAATTAGATTTAATAATATTAATGCATATATAATGTGTTTAACTTCCAATGTACATAACATAAAATTGATGAAGACATTACATTTGGTTAATTCTACATGGAAACATGTATATAATTGGAAATAATTATCATAAAATTTAATTCTTAATATGCTTTTATAATTTTGAATTAATTTTTTAGCATCATATATTTTCCTAAAATATCTAAGTAGAAACCATGTAAAAAATGTAATATGCATTAATTAGCGATATTTCTTTGCATCATCTTAATTAACAACATTAAACTATTTATGGTTTTCTCGAATAAAAGAAAATTAAAAAATGTGATTGTGCCGGAAGCTATCATTATCCTTCAAAAATAATTACAGGAATGAGAAAAAAAATTCAAAATGAATAGCAAAGAGAGACATAGAATGGGAAAGTGTTAAACAAAGATAAATACTAGATTAGAAAAGTGATTAAAATTTATTTCGTTAAGGCACGAGAAAAAGTTATTTTTCAAGAAGAACAGGGAATTTTACGTGGAGATCAAAAGTAAATGGAAATAAAGGCTTGACTACATAGCACAATTCAAGAGGATGAGCAAGGCTTATGCGAATCACGATTGGACTGCCATGAAAAACATAAGAACCAGTAAAAAAAAAAAGAGCAACTAATAGATCTCATAATAAAAAATTTACACCTTTACTATAAATACCTGATTTAGTAATATTTGGGATTATTTTGTGTTTTATGTTATACATTAAATGTCCATCTGCTACCTCATTCAAATAATGTACTCAATTATTTTCACAACATCTATTAGTATCCTCCTTTATGTGTGTCCTTTGTGTGAATCCTTTGTGTGCATCTTTTGTGTTCCTTATTTGCAAAAAATATTATAATCACATGACAAATAATAAGTGAAATTCAAACATTAAAACCTGCAATCTATGTCATGCGCATATTTCTTATTTTGAAGACATGCTTTTCTGATTGACCAGAAAAAATTAGAAACCCTACTCAACATTTCTCTGAGGTATTTAATAATTTTTTATCACATTCCATGAAATAAATTTCAAAAATAGAAAAAGAGCAGGATACGAAAATTTGAATTTTTTAGTTTCCCCCTCTATAAGAAAAGGTCAGACTCTTGAAATTTCAAATATCCAAAAATGCAGGGGAATTGAAATTTCCTTATTTTTATTTTTCCATGGTTTAAAAATTAAAACTAAACATGAATTAAAAACAATGAAATTTTTCATTGTCTATAGCCTATAATAATACAAACATAATAACAAATATACTATACAAAATATATTAAAACAAGCATAGTAAAAAATTATATTCTATGAAAACTGAAGAAATAAATTCTAAACATAGTTTTGAATTTTATTAGAATAATATACAGACATTTACATTCCATTCTTTATCAAAATCAATTTCTACATTGTTATATATAGTGTGCACTAATTTAAATTAATTATCCAATTAAAATGTGCCACGTGGCAAGTTTGAACAAGATATTTGGGATACATAATAAGGCTAGCAATCCAAGACTATACAGATAGTGTTACTATATGGCTATTTTCAAAATAAGAAATGTTTGAGCCTAGGGTCTGATATATCATTTTTGTCAATAAGTTAAGGAGCATAGTGGGCACTAAGCATTTTATTTGTTAAGAAATGATGTGAAATATGTCTTGAAAACCATGTATCTTATGGCAACTACATACTAAGCCTAGTAATCCATAACTTTACAGATAGTGTTTAAAATGAGAAGATGTAAAGGTAGGAGCCTAGCAGCCACTAAGATAAACCATGATTTATTATTGTATGGGTACTTTCAAAATAAGAAACTTTGAAGCCTAGGGTCGATATGCAATTTATGTCAATAAGTAAAGGAGCTTAGTAGCGCTAAGAATTTTCTTTGATAGGAAATGATGTGAAGTATGATTTGAAAACCATGTATCTCATTGGAACTACATAACAAGGATAGGGATGCAAAAGCTGTAAAGATAAAGTTTATAATGAGAATAGGTAAAGGTATGTTCCTAGTGTTTCTAAGCTATACCATGATTTGTTATTTTATGGCTATTTTAAAAATAAGAAACTTTTGAGACTAGGGTCTTATATGTTTTTTATGTCAATAAGTAAATGATCTTAACAATTTCTAAACATTTTCTTTTGTAGTAAATGATGTAAAATATGAGTTGAAAACTATGTAACTTATGGGAACCACATATTAAGGCTAGCGATCCAAAAGTATAAAGATAATGTTTATAATGAGAAGAGGTAAAATTAGGAGCCTAGCGAGATAAGCTATACCATGGGTTGTTATTTTATGACTATTTTCAAAAATAAGAAACTTTTGAGTCTATAGGAAACACATAATATGTCTCGATCCATTTAGAGGGTATGTTATGCAGGACTTTCTCTCTGCCACACATAACCTAGTAAATATTGTATAATTAAAATAAATGGATAACACTATCATTCAAAATCCTTGCACAAAGTATTGAAATAAGAAACAATTGATCCTAGTGGTCATTATGGCATTCTATTCATTATGTACAAAAGCTTAGCGGTCACTAAGTATTTTCTCTCGTATGAACAGATGTGAATTATATGTTACAAGCAATGCATGTTGTGAGTACTAAATAATACATGAAAACACAAGAAGAACCCAAACCTATATACATATAGTATTTATAATGACTAGTAGTAATGGTGGGAGCCTAGTGACCACTAAAATAGAGCATGATATTTTATTGTATCATTATTTTCAAATTATGAAATTGTTGATCCTAATGTCCACTATGCCAACTTTTAATAAGAAAAAAATCTCAGCATTCACTAAGCATTTTCTCCCATAAGATCTGAAGTGAATTATGTATTTCAAACAATATACCTTATGGGAACTAAGTAAGCCTTGATCCTTCTATATGGTATGTATTGCAACTATGGTCTCTACTAGGTACATTCCAAAAACATGATATAATAATAATCAATGAAAAACTCTAGCGATACAAAGTTATACAAATAGTTTTTACAATGATCATAATGGTAGAAGCCTTGTGGTTGCTCAGCTAGGTTGTAATTTATTATTTTATCACAATTTTCAATAAAAGAAACTATTGAAACTAGCATCTATTCTACCATTATTGTTAGGAAATAAGGGATAAAATATGCGGAATAATCCCTCACAAAATCGCAACAGTAGAAACTAATATGCAAAAAATATTACAGATCTCAAATAAATATGCAAAATAAAATAACACAACACAACGAGACAGTAATTAACATGGTTCACCCAATTTGGACTACATCCACCAGAATCACTTGCTCAAATTTTATTACAAGCCACCGCTCTCTCAATACAATACCCAGATCTGTTTGGAGCTATGCTCAACAAACTCTATAGAATTCACACCCAAATTCAAAACACATCTACAATGTTACATTATACCTACCATATGCATAAAACCATATAAGTAGACAACTACTTAAGCAGTTTTACAAAACCATGGGTATTAAAACCATGGGCTAAAACCGTCCCATAAACCTATGGGTCAAAAATCCCTGCCCATATGAGAACAACACATTTCTCAATATATTGGGCACGTTTGAGGCCAAAAATTACCCTAACGAGACAAATGTGGAAAGTGTATAATAATATTAGTGTAAAGTTTTCAACACTTTCTCACATGAAAAAATCTCTATAACCTAATAATCTCCCACTTGGAGACTAGTTTTCCTCTCGAGCAAGCTTCTCAACCCTTCACTAGTTTTTGAAAGCCAACCAAAGCCGAACACGGCTTCGCTTTTTCCTTCGACCACCTTGGTCATCATGTATGTAGGATTCTCGACTAGTATGGATCTTCTCCACCTTTAAATTCTCTTCCTCTAAAGTTGTCTGATGAAATGGTACCTTAAGCGTATATGATTCGTCCTAGAGTAGAAAACAAAGTTCTTAGCTAGGTGTATAGAACTTTGACTATCACTATGAAAATTTCCTTCCTCCCGCTTATGCCCCAAATCCTCAAGAAATTGTTATAACTAAATCATTTCTTTTCTTTCCTCTATGGTAGAAACATACTCAGCCTCTGTGGTTGACAAAGCCACCAACTTCGTCAGTTGTGAAATCCATCTCGTTGTTCCACCTATAGTGTAAACAAATCCATCTCTTCTACATCTCTAGCCATATCTCGAATCTACATAACCACAAAAAGTGTTCCACAAAACTATAGTGTAAACATACCAAAGGAACTGTTAGTGATCTCTACGGATCACTCATAAATCTACTCACCGCTCTCACTACAAGGGCAATATCAGGCCTATTGAACACCATGACATACATCAAACTTCCAACTACCGATGAGTAAGGTACCTTGGACATATGGTTTCTCTCCTGCTCTGTCTTGGAACACTGCTCCTTTGATAACATGAAATGGTTTGCCAGAGGAGTCCCAATTGGTTTAGCATCATACATATTAAACCTCTTCAAGACCTTCTAAGTGTACTCTTCCTAATATAAAGTTAGCTTCCCTTCCTTCTTATCCTCGGATATCCTCATACCAAGGATTTTTTCGGCTTCCCCAAATCCTTCATAGAAAGGATTCACTTAGCTACTTCTTGAGTACTTTTATTTCCTGCATGTTTTTACCTACAACCAACATGTCATCCACTTACAGACAAATGATAATATAACTCCCATCCTCAAATTTTTTTATATACATGCAATGGTTATAATGACATATAATATAACCTTGCTCTATCACGAAGCTATCAAATTTCTTATACCATTGACATGGAGCTTGTTTCAAGCCATACAAGCTCTTCTTCGGTTTACAAACCATCTCCTCTTTACCTTTGACCTCATAGCCCTCTGTTTGCTACATATATAGTTCCTCCTCTAAATCACCATGGAGAAATGCATTTTTACATCAAGTCTGCTTTAAGTGAAAGTCTTATACTATAACTATTCCTAGAAAAATTCTAATAGAAGTCATTTTTACTACGGGAGAAAAAATATCATCAAAATCTATACCTTTTTACGTCGTAAACGCCTTGACCACCAACCGGGCCTTGTATCTTTTCTTTCCTCCTTCTTCCTCTTTGACTCTAAACACCCACTTGTTCTGTAATGCTATTTTTCCTTCAAGTAGCTTCACCAAATCCCATGCCTCGGTTCTCCAGGAGAGCCGATGCTTCTCATCCATGGATTGCTCCCACTTCTTCCGACATCTACCGCATTGCTTCATCAAATATCTCTAGCTCTCCACTATCAGTGAGTAATAAATAATAAAGAGAAGGAGAAAAATGTTCAGGTTCTCTTCTTACCCTAGAAGACCTCCTCAATATATGAGTTTGGGGTTCTTGTTGAGGAGGTTCCTAAAATGATTCATGTGTCACTTTTCCATCCAGAAGATCCTCTGCCATTTCATATTCTTTCTTGAATTCTCCCCCTGTTTTCCCGCAATCGCTTATACATGAATTTCTCATTAAAGACCACATCCTTAGATTTAATGATTTTCTTGTCCTTAATACTCCAACATTTATATCCAAAGTCATCACCACCATAATAATTAAAACTACATTTTTCTCGATTTAGCCTCTAACTTGGTCCTATCATCCTTGTCTATATGAAAAAACACCTCACATCCAAAGACTCTAAGAAATGAATAATAAAATTTCTTACCATACCAAGCCTCCTCAAGTATTCCTCCATCCAAGGCACTTGAGGGTCCTCTATTTATCAAGTACACAGCTATGCTCACCGCTTTTGCCCAAAAAGAAAGAGGCAATCCTGCATGTAACCTCATGCTCCTAGCACATTCCATTATTGTTTTGTTCATCCTTTCTAACACCCCATTCTATTGCGGAGTTCCTAGAACTATCTTTTTCCTATGGATTCCATTCTTAGAACAATAATTATCAAATTCATTGCTGCAATACTCCCCTCCATTATCTAACTTGAGACATTTTAGCTTAAGACCTATTTCATTCTCTACCAAGGCTTTCCATTTAACAAAAGTGTCAAATACATCATATTTGTTTCTAATATAATAAACCCAAACTTTCCTTGTTACATCATCAATAAAAGTAACATAATAACTTGAACCCCTAAGAGATGATACCTGAGTGGTCCCCACACATCACAATGTACCAGCTCTAACTTACTCTCTTTCTTTGTAGGTCCAACCTTGAGAAACCTTACTTGCTTCTATTTCCTATATATGCGAGTCCTCACGAACTCCAAACATGTTTATGTATATCTCGAGAAAATACTTGTTTATGAGATCCATGCCCTTATGGCTCATATGACCAAGCCTATAGTGCCACAATTTTATATCTACTTCTCAAGCCACAAGATTACAAACATTAGTTCTATAAGTGGTTAAATACAAGGTTCCAACATTCTTACCTCTTGCCACCACAAGAGCACCCTTAGTAACCTTCCAAGAGTCCATTGTAAATATCACAGTACAACCATCACTTCCCAATTTCCCTTCCAATATAAAATTTCATCTTAATGTAGGCACATGTCTAACATCCTTCAATAGCCAAGTATTCCCATTTTGCATCTTAACCTAAAAAAACCTTTTCCAACTATGCTGCAAGGCTCATCATCACAAAGAAAAACATTTCCAAAATCTCCTTGAACATAATCAAAAAAAAATTCATATGTTGAGTAGCATGGAAAGAAGCCCCTGAATCTAAAAACCAAGATTCAGTATTATTGTGCAAAGAAAAAATCAAAGCATCGACATACATTACTTGTCGCCACATTTGCCTCCTTGTTTTCTTCTTGTTGTTTGTTCTTGTCCTGAAGCTCCCAATAGTCCTTCTTTGCATGCCCATACTTTCCACAATGCCAATATACTATCTTTATTTTTTATTTTCCACGTCTTCCTCTATTCTTTGTCTCCCTCTAGTTTCCACTTTGTTAAAGAATTCCCTGAAGTGGAAGATTCACCAAATCTTTTTCTTTGCATTTCCTCGCTTAGAATCACCCCTATAACATCCTCAAACTTCAACTTTGATTTCACTAGAACCAAGTTGCTTACTACCATTACCAGACTATTCCAACTCTCAGGCAAAGAGCACAAAACAAATAAAGCCCTAACTTGTTCATAAAATTTATTGTAATGAAGCTAGCATATTTAAAACTCGTATTAAAATTATTTAAATGATCTACTACTAAACCATTATCATACTCATTAAACATATCTTATTAGAGGCAAAGGTTTTTTCATACAACTTCCTAATACATCCATCAGTTCTTTTGTAGTCTTTTCCTTTGAAACATTAAATAATACTAAAGATACAAGACATAGCTAGATTGTCCCAAGAGCCTTCCTATCCAACAAATCCCATTCGCATCCATCATGCTCGAGGTTTGTTCACCTTCTCAAATAGCAGGAGAATATAAAGATCCTTCGATAAAGGTAATCTTCCATCTCGCATCTTCCAAAGACTTAAATTCTACCCGTTGAATTTATCAACCCTAGATCTTCCATCATCTTCCATAGCTCCCACTCAATATAAAACTTTCCCTATGATTCAAAACTTCGTAAAGCCAAACCAAGCTCGATACTAATTGTTAGGAAATAAGGGATAAAATATGTGGAATAATCTCTCACAAAATCGCAGCAAAGAGAAACTAATATGTAGAAAATATTACAGATCTCAAATAAAATTACGAGAATAAAATAACACAACATAAAGAGATAGTATTTAACGTGGTTCATCCAATTTGGGCTACGGATACCAAGAATCACTTACTCAAATTTTATTACAAACCACTGTTTTCTCAATACAATACCTATATCTATTTTGAGCTATGCTCAAAAACTCTGAAATTCACACTCGAATTTAAAACACATCTCGCAATGTTAAATTATACCTACCATATGCATAAAACCATATAAGTAGACAACTACTTAAGAATTTTTACAAAACCGTGGGTATTAAAACCATAGGGTAAAACCGTCCCATAAACCTATGGGTCAAAAATCTTGTCCATATGAGAAAATCACGTTACTCGATATATCGGGCACGTTTTAAGGCCACAAATTACCCCAACGAAACACCTGTGGAAAGTGTATAGGACTCTTAGTGTACAGTCTTCAACACTTTCTCACATGAAAACAGGCTCCACAACCTAACAATTACTTTTGATAAGTAATGAATTTAAGTGTTAGGTAAAAAAATTGATACAAAACATTGTGAATTATATGTTACAAACAATATATTTTATGGAAAATATATATGGCTTGATCCCTATTGAGGATTTGTAGTGTATCACTTGTTTCCATCATGGATAGTCTATTGAATATGATATAATTATAATCAATGAAAATCACTAGCGAGCCAAAAGTGTATAGATAGTGATTACAATGACAAGATGAAATGGTAGGACCCTAACTTCTACTAACTGGGTCACGATTTTTTATTTTATTGCTATTTTTAAATTCTTAGTGATTTTTACCCTCAATGGATACAACGTATCAGACAATAAATGTTTGTAGCCTAAGAATACTGGAACTATAAATGTGTTAACATAAGTTTGAAAATTTTGGAATATTATTCTTCAATTAGTATTGTAAATCTAACTTATAGTCATAGTAAGAGAGAATAGACCCTTGTTTTAGTGGTACTCAAAAAACTATGTTGATAATAAAATCTTTTCTCAAATAGGTATAACCCACAATGACCTTATAGAGAGCAATGTTTCCACAAAAATGGTTGTTATGAAGAGTGCCATACTTAAGTTTAGGAAAAGTGTAATCCTTTTTATTTGTTTATGATATCTAATTGTGGAATTTCCCACCAAGTGCTACACTTAAAATATTGTACCTAGTCTAGTTATAGACATTTAAACATAATGAATAAATTATGTTTGATATACATATATTTCACATTGTCTTATATAACAAATAATGATGAGCTATCACTAAATCCGTTAATGTGATTTGTTCCTGAAATAATCTCCTCAAAATATCAAACATTAGATCTTCTAAATGTTATCCTTTAAACATGTTCATTAGTCTTGTTACAAGCATTTGATCCTCACTACTACAGTATGACTTATACACACATAAATCACATCCTCTTCTAAAACAAAAAACCCCAAGCTACCAAAAAAACCCATTATTGTGATTTGTTGTTTAAACACTCTCTTACAAATATCAAAAATTACATCTTAATGTCCTCTATGGTTTATCATTTGATAGGTGTAAATTCTGTAAAAAATGTTTTAGGTTTTTCTTTTATATGTTGACTAGAAGTCTATCTGCCACTAAAGTGTGTATTTTTAAACGTTCCTATCATGTCATCTATATAATTTTATAGCTTGTCTGGCTCATATGTAATACTTTCAAAAGGTGAAAATGGTTTTGTATATTTCAATGCATCATAATTCGATTTTAGAATATTAGAAAAATTATGTTATTATTGATTTGATCCACAAAATATGAATTATTATAACCATTCAAATGATATATAAGATGGCCTATCAAAGCCTAGTGGTTGCTAACCATTAAGTTAATTAATTAGTTATGATACATAGTAAATAATTCTAGAGATTGGTGTTTTTTAGGGTAGTATTTAAATTCCTTAATAGACAATGTGAGAAAAACAATTTAATGTTAAAAAATGACCTAATTAATAATGTGTTTTACTCTAATTATAAGTAAAATTCTTCCATTGTTGATGATCCATCCAAAACAATTCCATTCATCGCATGTGGTATTTTTTGGAAGAAAAGAGATGAGGAATGGTTTGTGGAAATTAATTCCCCTGAAAACTACCATGTTGACATGTGGTTGTTTTTTCATAGATGACAATCATAAGGAACTTGGTATTGTTCTATCATCAGAAGTTATTAATTTGGGGACACTGCATGTCCAACTAGAACACTTTGAATTTGAAAACAATATGTGTCTTATTCTAGATATGGAGTTGGATGTTTATTTTTTTAGGAAACAGGAAATGCATGCCTCCATAAATAGCGGACCATATTCCTATTTAAAAATATGGTTATAATTTTGGAATTCTAATAGATTTTGACAAAAAATGGTGTTAAAATGTAGAAGTAAAATGGTATAACTACAGTATTCAAAAAATTGTATAGAAATGAGAAAACATCTTTTGTTTGTCATTTTTTTAATATAAAAGGTTTTCTTTCACCTTCAAAACTTTCCAAGTTGTTTACTATGTTGAGGCGAACATATTTGACCAAATTGGAGATAAACCCATCTAAATCTAAATTACATGGGTTGAAAAGGAATACTAAATCAACTGAGTATTTTGAGGCTAGTGTAATAGTATATACATTTGATTCTCACCGTCGATAATAAAATGAGAAAGAAAATGAGAGAATAAGTTCTACAATATTTGAGAAATAAGCATCCGAACAATATTGTATTGAAATCCTGCAGTGAATATAAAGTACTCAAAAAAATTAAATTGTATGAATCACACTACGATAGTTATCTATACTATTGGGTGAAGAGAGAAATGTAAAAATAAAATATGATTCCCATATAGGGAAAAAATGGAAAAATGGAAAAAGGTCATGAGGTGGAATAAGTTATTCTGTCGTGACTCGGATAATATTAGACAACTATGTGATGTCACTAGAAGGGAATATACTTGTAATAATGTGTTGGCTTGGAAATTCATCTCGGGGACAAATTGGTGGTTTCCAAAACAAAAATATGGCAATCTAAATCCCTCTACTTATAATAGTGCATCTTAGTATATTGCATAAAAATAAGTGGATTCAATGGTGGTTTTGAGCCGAGAGATCCATAGGGGCACTCCAATGAACCTATGGAAAAGCCTACAATTTCGGCAAGGAAAAAAGTGGTCCTAGAGTGGGAAAGGGAGTGGGAATGAAGGCAAGGAGATCAATGATGGAGGTAGAACATCAGAGGCCTCAAACATTTGCGGGAAGTTTATAACATGTATTTAAATGGAAGAAGAATTCAAATTCGTACACCCGAGATACAAGACTGAATAAAAATGCATTGGTCACAAAGTAACAATTGAATCCTCTATCAAATGGGAAAAAAAAACCTTCTTTTTTAATTATAGCTGAAGTAGAAACTTGTACAAGGAAAGGAAATGGAAGAAAAATACTAGAAAGAAGAAGCTTAGAAGAATGGCGACTATTGTTTTTGTCCTCTATTCATGAAAATCATTTACAGTCTTCAAAAATAAAATTCCAACCCATGCAATGACTTCTAAAAGCCATGAAATAGCTCACACGAGGTAGTTACAACTTTCACTAATGGCCAAGAAGTAGTTACAAAAAGATCTCATCATTTCGCACCATTTCGGATTCTTCTTTTGCAAAAATGGCCATGGCGGGAAATGCCAGAGAATTAATAATTAAAATAGTTACAAACTTGCTAGATTAAATGTGGGCCATTATATTTATCTTTTTCACCTTTAAATATGAGCCATCCACATGGCAGAAAGTGATTGGAGCGACCATGGGTGAGCTCCCTTCGTTTCACAACCTTTTTAGAATTCACAATTTGGAACAATTTCCTCCGCCAGCCCGGTTTGACTTTTCAACATGCATACGTGGCACCTTTTGATTGGATATGGGGTCACAGCTCCATTTAGAACATTTTTAACCTTTGTTAGAATTTTTTTCAAAGTTGCAACATCCTCCGCTGGCCTGCACTCCCATGTACACATGGCACAATTTGATTGCCTGCGGGGTTCAAACTTCATTATTTTCTCCACCCATCTTGGGCTCGCGGATTTGCCATCACCATTTACACCTTTTTTCTGAAAAGGCAAAGTGACAAAGAAACCTCTGTAGCTCCGCTAGTCTGCCTTGGGAAAAAAATACAACTCAAGTCCGCCAAGCCATATCTTGCACAAAACAAGGAGTTAGAACAACTTATTTACCTTTTTGGAAAAGGGAATAAATTTCCCATTTGATGAAGTAGGTTCCAAAAGTATTTGAGCCCTTGGAAAGTTCTAGATTTCAAAATACTCTTATTAGACCATTTTCAAAGGGTAACAACTCAAAAATTTCTAGGTCTAGACTTGGAAAAAGAAGGAAAATTTTTAGGGGACAACATAATGGAAGTCACGGAAAATTTTTCTTGTAAATGTTCATATCTGTTCCAACTTCAATCAAATTTATCAGCTATTACTTATACTAATTCTTTTAATGTTGAATGTGTAATTGTTGATTTTGCCATTTGGATAGTGATATTTCTTCCCATGTAATAATGGAGCTTCTAATGATTATTAGAACCAAGTGTGTTGAATTTTATTATTATTGTTCTAATACCAATTGGTTATTCAAAAATGTCAAGAGGCACCATACAAAGATAAATAAAAATTTTAAAGACATTGGAGTATCAATTCTAGATGGATGCTACGAGACTTTACGACAACAATGGGATATTAAAAAGTTTTTGTCTTATGTATGCAGAATATCTAGTGTGCACAAATGCGACAATAAAAATGATTATACGAGAAGAGATCACTATGGATTGGATGGAGAAACTTTCACAAAAAATGGTAAGCGTAAGAAAAATTGGGCTACAAGGAAACATCCATCCCTTTCTTTGTGAAAGATTATATGATTTCTAGGATGAGATATTCAATTGATGTTATTTCACAAATTTCGTAGTACTAGTGCTTTATAGTGGCAAAGTGTCACACTTTATGCATTGATTGAAT
The DNA here is from genome assembly GCA_018340775.1 of Taxus wallichiana var. yunnanensis. Classification (NCBI taxonomy): domain Eukaryota; kingdom Viridiplantae; phylum Streptophyta; class Pinopsida; order Cupressales; family Taxaceae; genus Taxus; species Taxus wallichiana. The sequence continues at coordinate 608,711,953 of CM031240.1, forward strand.
CTAAAATATAATTTTTTTAATTGTTGAGACACATATTCAAGTAATATTTCTGAAACATTAGTATTCGATATGAAGAAAGGTTTGTCGCCGAAGACAACTTCAACAACTCGATATTGTTTAATGGATTTTAACCTAAATATACTAATTATACAATTATAATTTATGTAGACAACCACAAAGTAATAAAATATTATGTACAACCGTTTCACCATGACACTACATAACCCATTCAACATGATGATTTAATTTCAATCATTTTATAACTATTTTTAATGAGCTCTATCTTTAATTGCCTTGTGTTGGTTGTATAATTTGATCTTGAAAAAAGAAAGCAGTTAGGGATACTAGTCCCTCCTTTTTATGGAAGAGGTTCCCTTATTGAACAAACAACAAATAAGAAAATAAACCTATTTACAAATGGAAATACTATAAATATTTTAGTGAAGGTGAGGAAAAAAATGAAACAAAATTCGAGAAGATAAAGAGAAGAGCACTTTCAGACACATAGATTGCAGAATGGTATCTTACTTATGCTTGATAAAGTGACAAGATTTAAACTATGTATATATAAACACATGACATATATGCAATAGACACAAAGTTATAAGCACAACATCAACTGGAAGACACAAATTTCTTGTTCAGATACACATAGCTTCTCATGAATCAAATTGAGAACAGAGAAGATAAAGCACAAGAAAAGATGAAATTTCTTCTATATTGATCAACAATTTAGTGATTTTACATCCTAGACATCAAAATATGATCCCTTCAAATGACAAGAAAATATCTTTAAATAGCCTTAGGAATGGTTACAAAAGAACCTTTTCAGTTTCCTTATTTTAACCCAAATATTAATATCTAATTAAGTATTAAAACATCAATTTTTCCTGTTTATTAGATACTTTAAATAAAATAGGAAACTAAGAACTAGGAGCTGGGACGTTTGAAGAAGTGCTTGTAGCACCCTTTGTTTTGAGCACTTGGTTTCTAAATATTTTCAATGCCTCTGCTATGTCCATGCCCTGGGGAATTGTTGTATTCACAGTTGCATGAGTCCAACTACCTAGACACTTCTCCATCTCTTTTCCAATTTCTACGTTTTCCAAATAAAACTTATTAGCTTCGTGATAGTTGTTAGTAGTGTAAAAATTAATTTCATCTTATCCTTGGATATGGTATCCTACTTGAAAAGGTCTTCTCTAACGAATTCCTCAAATGGAGATTTGATTTCCTAAATCAAGAATTTATTTCTGAATTCTTCATCAAAATTTGGAGTGAATATTGTGAAATGCGAATGTGACACAAGCTTTAAAAGATTATCTCTTTTTCAACATGTTCCTCGGTTGTCCAATGGATTCTTCAAGAAAATTTATCTTTTAGTCAATGGTGAAAACCCATTTCTTAGACAAATTCAAGTTTGCATCATCAAATACTTTGTTTTCCAAGAGGATTGTAACATCTGTATCACTCATTAATCGAAGATCTTGGATACATTAGCTCCACAACTTCAACTCCCTATCTTAACCACTGAGTGTCGTGGTAAAATTTAACTTAATATTAGTAATTTTTTCATATGCTTTACATGCTTCCTCAATGAAATTTAAACATGTGATTATCATGTCATCATTTAAGGCTTCCATTTCCTTTCCATAAGTGGAATGCTTATGAATATCTTTAATAGCCTAAAATTCATCATTAGATTGAATGACGTGTGGTGGAATTAAGGATATGGGAGTTGGATCAAGTACGTTATCCTATTCCAATAAGGATATGAGTAAATTTGATAGAATTTTTTTCTCCTCCAATTGTTCATACGTTTGCTTAACTTTTTCAACCCTTTCAATTACTCTAGAAACTATCTACATTAGGTTATGCACTTCACTCTTATCTATTGATTGTACAATGAGAATCCTTGTTAATTCCAAATCACCTACCAATAGGTCATTTTCATCTTTGTACAGTTTGGTCTTAGAAATCTCCATGAATTGTTTGCCTTGAGAATCTGATACTAATTTGGATGTGAACTTAACCTTTTTTGTAGGTGGGGGAGGAGTAGTACCAAGTAGAGCTACCACTGCATCAAACTTAGGAGTAAAAATATTAGAAGTGGATTTTCATTTCTTGCTTTCCAATAGTAGTTGCACCCAAGCAAAATAATAACTAGAAGTGGAGGGGACAATGGGCCAAACTACAGTGTTCCCATTGCACTTAGCATTTGTAAAAAAACCACTTACATCACATATGTCTCAATTTTTGTGGTGTGCACTTCCTTGATAGGGAATTCCTTAGTAGATAATTCTAAAACACTCATCGATTCGAGACTTATCTCTTCAATTAATCTTTTTTTTCACTTATTTCCTTAGGATTTTTCTTCTCTTGTTTATCTTGCTCTTTTTCCTCACTATCATCATCACAGAGGTCTACAACTATTTCAATATCATTTGTTGTTTCCAATTACTTTGGATAAGATAGCTTCTCACTCTCTGAATGAATTCCTACATATTCTCATCCTTCTTTTCCTTTCCTTTCTTTATGTAAACTTGAGGTTAAGGTTCAGGTAGAGAGGTATAGATTTGTGCTTCAGGATCCAGTCTAGGAATTTCATTTTTAAGGGTGGGGGATTCTTGAGAAGAATACCGGACTTGCTTGCTCTAAACATTTTCATTTTCTTGTCAAACAAAAATTTGTTCCTTACCAACACTTTATAAGTTCCTTCAAATCATATCTCTATTTTAAAAACTAATCAATTATTTCAATAGGATTGTGTCTAATGGATCTTTGGTTTTCTAGGTAAGTTAAACAAGTGTCATATTTCTCTCCATGTTGAACTTTGAGAGTTTTATCTTCAGCAATTAACTTGCACAGACTGTTTCCTCTTACCAGATGGGAAGGCCGAATCTCTAGGTCATACTCTTGATTTTTTTATCCAATTCCCTCTTTTGACTCCGGGATCTTGCTATGTCAAAATGGATTTGATTGCACTTCCAGGGACCATTACCACATTATGAGAATTGAGAATGTAGAAGAAATTTTTTTTTATAGATCTAACCACTATGAATGCGTGCTTTTCCAATTGAATGTAATTGAGCTTTTGTTCTTCAAAGGAAATATCATGAAAGTAATGGGTGCTTCCAAATATTTGTTGTTCTTCTGGACAAGGACAACAGATAGAGTGTGTTATGAGGCATAACAGTACATGATGAACTCTTTGTTGAAATATGGATATACAAGAGTAGGAGCTTTGACAATAGATATTTTTATCTCTCCAAATGTAGTTTTCCATTCATGGCTCCATTTGAAACTTGATTGAGGCATCCTCATAGAAGTGATGTGCTTCATTAGTTCGGTGAACTCGAGAGACAAAGCGGTGAAGAAATTTTACCTTCCCAAAGAATGAATGCACTCCTTTCTTGCTGGTGGGTAGAGATAGTGCTTGAATAGCTCTTACTCTTTCGGGGTCAATGTGTGCTCCATGTTTGTTCATGATGTGTCCCAAAAACTTGCCTTTTGTGACTCCAAAGATGCATTTCTTGGGATTCAAAGATATACTGTGTTTTCTACACCTTGTAAGAACTTGTTCCAAATGATAGATGTGCTCTTCTCTTTTCTTTGAAAATACCATGAGATCATCCAGATATATAACAATGCAATGTTTTAGATCTTTGAAGGCCAAGTCCATTTCTCTTTGGAATGTTTCTCCTGCATTGATTAGGCCGAAAGGCATTCTACTATAAGCAAAAGTTCCCTAAGGAGTTTTGAATGTTGTTTTGCTACAGTCTTCCTCTGCCACTTTGATTTGGTTATACCCTAAAAACCCATCAAGTAGAGAGAGCATCTCAGATCCAGTGACTACTTACAAAATGTGATCCATGATGGGCAGAGGATAGTTGTCTTTGAGTGAGGCTTGATTCAGATTTCTGAAATCAACACATATCCTTATTTCACCATTTTTATTTCTTACTGGCACAATGTTAGCCACCCATGTTGAGTGGTGGATGGGAAAAATGATTATGGCATTCAACATCTTGGTCACTTCTTCCTTGATGATATCAACAACCTTTGGATTATAGGGCCTTTTCTTTTTCCTAAAAGGCTTAGCACCTTGCTTCAAAGGAATGGAATGGTGCATTTATTTTGGCTAGAACAACTTGAGTTCTTCATAGGAGTAAGCTAAAACATCAGAATATTTCTTAAGTAGAGTAACAAACCTTCTCTTCTCTTTAGGTGAGAAACATTTACCAATGTTTACCATTCTTGGATCTTCTAAAGTACCAATATTTTCTTTTTCAAAGTCAGATGGACACCAAGAAGATAACTTCTCCTTCTCTTGAATGAATCTATCATGTTTGTCAAACAAGTCTTCCAAAGAGACTAAGCCTTTGGGAATTTTGTTTCCTTTCAGTCTGATCATTCCCTCATCATCAACTTCATCAATTCCATCAGCTTCTTCCTCAGCAACAACTTCTCTATGAGGATTGACACTTCCTTCAAAGAAGAGATTATTGAAATTATCTCTTTTCTCTAAGAAGCTCAAAATTTGATTATCATCATTGAAGACTTGCCAATGATTAGCATTATTAGGTACACTCGGTCTGAAAACCATCTCAATGGTTATCTTATCTTTTCCAAAGGAAGGATGAGGTGTCAATAAGGAGGTTGAAAGATCAAGAGAATCATCCCTTTTGTTTTTTTCCCTTAGAACAACTTCAACAGAGAAAGCATCGAATGATTCAATACAATCCCAAACCTGATTTCTATAGTGTCTGAGCCTTGGGTTCTTCACTTGATATTGCTGGTGGATTTGTTTTACTATTACCTCTTCATCACCAAGGCATCTTATCTTCTTAATTCTCAAATCCTCTGTAACACTCATGCCCAGAAGAAGGGCTTCATATTCTGTTGTATTGTTTGTCTTTGTCAAAATATAGTTTGTAAGAAAAAGGATGCATTTCCTTTGAAGTCGAATACAAAACAACACCAGCTCAACCGCCCTTGAATGACTTTGTCAAACTCCATTATCTAGATCTGATATTCTTATTCCTCCATGAGAATTGGTAGGTTTTCATCTTTTTGTGATGTGAGGAAGTAATTTCCTAACTCAAAATCTTGATGAAGGATGTTAGCTCTTGGATCATCGGAATTTTTTACTGTGAATTTCATCTTTCTAATAGGAAGTAACCTCTTCATTTCACCTTTGACAGGGATAGTAGTAGATGACCAATCCATTTTAATTTCTCCACCTAGATCTCTGCAAAAATTCTACTCAAAAGCATGCCAAAGGATGTTGGGATGTCTCGCCACCAAGATAGTTAGGAGCACTTTCTTTTGGGGAAGTCAGCCAAAGTTACTTGTGCATCCTTTATCCTTCCAATCAGTGGCACTTGTTTAGATTCCATGGAATAACAAGCTCCATTTACTCTAGTCAAAGTTAGGCCAAGGGCATTTGTAACTTTGAGTGGCATTACGTTATCAGAAGCTCCGAGAATCAATAATACAGTTGTTCAACTCAAAACCATTTATGAGGAGAGACAAATAAAAAGGCTCAACTCTAGATGTTTTGGCAGCACTAAGAGCTAACATGTTTTGAGATGGAGGTGTGGATGGTGTTGGAAGGAGTCCTTTAGAAGTGGAACTTGAAGATATAGAGCTAATACCTCATAATGTAATTAATAAATCTATCAAATTAGGTCGGGTGTGTTTGCAAGTACTCTAACTCTGAGAGTTGGACTTTGGTTTTGCTTGCGTGCTCTACAAAATAAAATGGGGCAATATTAGACAAGGAGGAAGCTCCTAGGATGAAAGAGGATTTACCTAGAAAGGGCTTTGAAGGAACCTTGGATATTTTGGATGAAGGATTTTCTCCTAAAGGTGAAATAGTCAGTTTAGCAGAAGGAAAAGGTACAACCTTTGGCTGAACTATTGGTGCTTTGGTAGAGACTCCAATGGAAGGGGAAGTACTCTTAACAACTGCTAGAACTAGAAGAAGGAGAAAAATACTTACTTGGTATGACAACATGATCTTTGACAACGACCAAGTATGGTTTTCTTTAGCAGAATCCATGGAGGGCAGAAATGGAGAACCTTTGTTGATAATCCTCTTCGTGCGACCTCAGAAGTGGAAAATTCTTTGGTTTTCTTCTCCTTTATAGCCACCAAGGATGGAGTGTTCTTCTTGGACTATGTTCTAGTGAAAATAGCACATGAAAAACTTGGTGTTTCCTCCTCTTCTTCTTCATCATCATCAATGAATTCGAACAGGCCATTGTGCATATCGACCTCCTCAACTTCTAGGTAGCTCTCATAGTTTTCTTCATAATCTCCTTCGAGCTCATCAACTTTAGCTTCCTCTCTTATATCATAGGCCACATTAACTAGTGGTGCTTCAAGATCAAGATAGAAAGGAGGTGGTGAAATCCTTTGCCTCTCATGGAAATTCAGTCTTCTTGGAGCATTCCTCATAGTAATTTGTGACAATTGCTTCTTCAAGGCGACCAGATCATTTGCCTTTTTTTGGAACATAGGATCTGTTGTGATTGAATTTGAACTCTGACCCTTTTTATTTCCATTTTGGCCCTTCACCTTTCTAGAAAGGATCAAATCATCATCAGTCTCGATTGTAAGGTCTTAAGCTTCCCTCAATGTTCTTGGTTGATCTCTTCTGAGGAAGAAACAAACTTCTGATGGCAAGGCACTGATGAAGAACCTCTTTAAGTAATTTCAGGAGGAACTGCATCTTTGGGGATTCTTCTTGTCAATATATCAAATCTTTCTATGAAATCTCTCATGGACTCAAAGACTTCTTTCTTCATTTGCACCAATTGAACCGATAAGTCTTGGCCATATTCTGTGCTCTTGAATCTACTTTCAAATGCACTCCTTATGTCCTCCCACCCAGTGATAGATCTTGGGGGAAGGATGTAAAACCACTCAGTGGATTTCACTTAGAGTGACTCCAAAATAAGTCTAACTGACACATCTTCATCTTTAACACCAAACACACCACAAGCAGTGATGAAAGCCACTACATGTTCCTTAGGGAGTTGGGAGCAATCTCCATTAAATTTAGGAAAGTTATTTCTTGAGCCTCTTGGCAGATCATGGAGTATTCGTGGGAGGGAAAGTGGACCATTATTTCTTCCCCATGGTACATTGGGTCTACATGCTTCACGTTCATTATCAGCCATTCTATTTATGTTTCTAGCCTCTTTAGCAGCTAGGGCTTCTTCTCTTTCCTCTTCCTCTCTTTGGAGTCTTTCAATCTCTTCAAGTTGAGCCCTAATAAATTCTTACCTTTCAAGTTGAACTCTATCCACTTCCTCTCTTTCTAGCTCTTGTTCTTCTTCCTTAAGCTCATCAAGAGTAGGATTGATGGATCCTCCTGATCTCAACTGTTGGGTATACCTTTTGTCAGCCAACTTGAAGACTTATTGTCTTCTCTGGGGTGCCAAGATTTGTCTTCGTTCCTCCAACTCAATAGCAAGTTCTTCTTCTTGATCCAAAATTCTTGAAGAAATAGAGTAATGGTCTACACTCTACCTTTTATGCCAAATAACCTCCCTTAGGTTAGAAATGATATCTTCTTGAATGTGAAAGAGTAAGGTAGGTATCTCAACAAGAGTATGTGCGAGAATTTCCATGATTGGTATCCATGTGGATCATAAGAAAATTCAAATTTTTAATGAACTCCAATGATATTTAATGACCCTGTGGTCATTTCTAGGGTGCTAGATGCTACAAAATCTACCCCACAGTGGGCGCCAAAACTATTGGCTTGGAAATTTGTCTTAGGGGACAAATTGGTGGTTTCTAAAACAACACTATGGGAATCTAAGTCCCTCTACTTATAACAGTGCAACTTCCATATTATGCATGAAAAACAAGTGGATTCAATGGTGGTTTTTCAACCAGAGATCCATAGGGGCACTCCACTGACCCTATGGAAAAGCCTACAATTTCTTACAAGGACAAAAAGTGGTTTGAGAGTGGGAAAGGGGAGTGGGAATGAAGGCAAGGAGATCAATGATGGAGGTAGAACATCAGAGGCCTACAAACATTGATCAAAAAGTTTATAACATGCATTTAAATGGAAGAAGAATACAAATTCACAAACCAGAGCTACAAGACTGAATAAAAATGCATTGGTCACAAAGTACCAATTGAATCCTCTGTCAAAGGGGCATAAAATCCTTCTTTTCTTATTGTAGCTGAAGTAAAAACTTGTACAAGGAAAGGAAATGGAAGAAAATTACAGAAAGAAGAAGCTTAGAAGAATGGTGACTATTATTTTTGTCCTCTATTCATGAAAATCATTTACAGTCTTCAAAAATCAAATGTCAACCCATAAAATGACTTCCAAAATCCATGAAATAGCTCACATGAGGTAGTTACAACTTCTGCTAATGGCCAAGAAGCAGTTACAAAAATATCTCATCATTTCGCACCATTTTAAATTCTTCTTTTGCAAAAAAATGGCCATGGTGGGAAATGCCAGAGAATTAATAATTAAAATGGTTACAAACTTTCCAGATTGAATGTGGGCCATTAGATTTATCTTTTGTACCTTTAAATATGAGCCATCCATATGGCAGAAAGTGATTGGAGTGGCCGCAGGTGAGCTCCCTTTGTTTCACGACTTTTTTAGAATTCGGCAATTTGGAACAATTTCCTCCGCAGGCCCGGTTTGACTTTTCAACATACATACGTGGCACATTTTTATTGGATATGGGGTTAGGTCTCCATTTAGAACATTTTGAACCTTTTTTATAAAAGGGTTTAAAGTCGCAACATTCTCCGCCGGCCCATGCTCCCATGTACACGTGGCACAATTTGATTACATGCGGGGTTCAAACTTCATTATTTTCTCCACCTAGCTTGGGTTCATGGATCCGCCATTACAATTTAAAACTTTTTCTTAAAAGGAAAAGTGACAAACAAACCTCCGTAGCTCTACTGGTCCACCTTGGGCAAAAAATACAACTCAAGTCCACCGAGCCATATCTTGTACAAAATAAGGATTTAGAACAACTTCTTTACCTTTTTTCGGAAAGGGGAAGAAATTTCCCATTTGATGAGGTAGGTTCAAAAAATCCTTGAGCCCTTGGAAAGTGTCATATTTCAAAATACTCTCATTAGACCATTTTCAAAGGGTAACAACTCAAAAATTTCTTTTAAATGTTCATATCCATTCCAACTTCCATCAAATTTATCAGCTATTACTTAGACTAATCCTTTTAATGTTGAATGTGTGATCACTGATTTTTGTTGTTTGGATAGCGATATTTCTTCCCATGTAATAATGGATCTTCTAACAATTATTAGAACTAGTGTGTTGGATTGTATTATTATTTTTCTAATACCAATTGGTTATTCAAAAATGTTAAGAGGCACCATACAAAGATAAATGGCAAAGGTTAAATACATTGGAGTATCAATTCTAGATGGATTCTATAGACTATACGATAGCAACAGGATATTAAATTTTTTTTGTCTTATGTACACAATATATAGTGTGAACAAATGTGACAATAACAATGATTATAGAGAAGAGACTACTATGGATTGGATGAAGAAACTTCCGCAAAAAAATGGTAAGCTGTAAGAAAAATTGGGCTGCTTTAGGAAACATCCATCCCTTTCTTTGTGAAAGATTATATGATTTCTAGGATGAGATATTCACTTGATGTTGTTTCAAAAATTCTCTAGTTCTAGTGCTTTATAGTGGTAGTGTCACACTTCATGCATTGGTTGAATCTAAACTATCTATTTTTTTATTGTTGAGACATATTCAAGTAATTTTTATAAAACATTAGTATTCGATATGAAGAAAGGTTTGTCTCTGAAAACAACTTCAAAAAGTGATTTTGTTTAAGGGATTTTAACCTAAATATACTAATTATACAATTATAGTTTATGTAGACAACCACAATGTTATAAAACATTATGTACAACCATTTCACCATGATTTACATAACATATTCAACATGATGATTTAATATCAATCATTTTATAAATATTTTTAATGAGCTCTATCTTTAATTGCCTTCTCTTGGTTGTATAATTTGATCTTGGAAAAAAAAGCAGATCGGGGGACAACAAAGTACCTCCTATTTATGGGAGAGGTTCCCTTATTTAACACACAACAAATAAGAAAATCATCCTATTTACAAATGGACATACATTACATAAAGAAACAAAATTTAGAAGATAAATAGAAGAGCACTTTATAACACATAGATTACATAATGGTATCTTACTTATGCTTGATAACGTGATAGGATTTTAAATATGCATATATAAACATAAGACATATATGAAATAGACACAAATTTATAAACAAAACATCAACTGGAAGACAAAAAGTTCTTGTTCAGATACACATAGCTTCTCATGAATCAAATTGACAAAAGAGAAGATAGAGCACAAGAGAAGATGAAATTTGTTCTATATTGATCAGTAATTTAGTGATTTTACATCCAAGACATCAAAATATGATCCCTTTAAATGACAAGAAAATATCTTTAAATATCCTTAGGAATGGTTAAAAAAGAATCATTTCAATTTCCCTTATTCTAACCCAAATATTAATATCTAATTAAGTGTTAAAACATCAATTTGTCCTTTACTTACATCACATATGGATAAATAGAAAACAACCACCTCAATTTGATACTTTAAATAAAATAGGAAACTAAGAACTAAGATCCGGAACATTCGAAGAAGTTCTTGTATCACCCTTTTTTAGCACTTGGTTTCTAAATTTTTCAACGCCTCTGCTATGTCAATGCCCTCATGAATTGTTGTATTCACAATTGAATGATTCCAACTACCTAGACACTTCTCCATCTCTTTTCCAATTTCTACATTTTCCAAATAAAACTTATTAGCTTCGTGATAGTTACTTGTAGTGTGAAAATTAATTTCATCTTATCCTTGGATACGGTATCCTACTTGAAAAGGTATTCTCTAACAAATTCCTTGAATGATATTTGATTTCCTAAATCAAGAATTTATCTCCTAAATTCTTCATGAAAATCTAGCAATGAATCTTTGTGAAATGCGAATGTGACACAAGATTTAAAAGATTGTCTATTTTGCAACGTGTTCTGAGTTATCCAATGGTTTCTTCAAGAACATTTATCTTTTAGTCAATGGTGAAAACCCATTTCTTAGACAAAGTAAATTTTACATCATCAATTACTTTGTTTTTCAAGATTATTTTAACATCTCGTATCACTTATTAATTGAATATCTTAGATACATTTACTCCACAACTTCAACCCCCTATCTAAACCACTTTGAGTTTCATGGTAAAATTTAATCGAATTTTAACAATTTTTTCATATTCTTTACGTGCTTCCTTAATCAAAGTTAAACATGTGATTATCATGTAATCAAATAAGGCTTCCATTTCCTTTCCATATGTGGAATGCTTATGAATATATTTAATAGCCTAAAATTCATCATTAGATAGAATGAAATGTGGTGGAATTGAGGCTATGGGAGCTAGATCAAGTAACTTATCCTTTGCCAATAAGGATGCGAGTAAATTTGATAGAATTTTATTTTCTCTTCTAATTGTTCCTACGTTTGCTTGAATTTTTCAACCCTTTCAATTACTCTAGAAACTTCCTCCATTAGGTTATGCACTTCACTCTCATCTATTGATTGTACAAGGAAAATACTTGTTAATTCCAAATCACCTACCAATAGGTCATTTTCATCTTTGTATGAGTTTGGTCTTAGCAATCTCCATGAATTATTCACCTCAAGAATTTGATACTAATCTAGATGTGACCTTATCCTTTTTGTAGGTGGGGGAGGAGTAGTACCAAGTAGAGCTACCACTTGTTGGTCTTCAAATAGGACTTTTGGAGAGCAGAGGACGATGAGGGACGAAAAGTCCCTCCTCTTTAATGGGAGAGGTTCCCTTATTCTGAAACAAACTTATTTACAAATATACAGAACATTATTTTACGGTTAAACCTGGATATTACGAAAGTGTTTTCCACAAGGATCATCAGTTACACAAGGACTGAGGAAAGGGGATAAGAAGATGAGCAGAAAAGCAACATTCAGAATTATAGATAGCAGAATAATTCTTCGTGTATGCGAAGCTTCAAAGGATTTAAGACAAGATCATTTGAATGAGATTAAATTTAAAGACACACAGTTCCATAAATAACCTTCTTCGGATTTATTAATCAAGGACACAAAGTTCCTTCTTGGTTGTACAAGATCGCTGTATTTGCAAAACTGGACAGTATGCAATCAGAGAGACAAAACGAGTTAAGAACAAAATGATCTTCACGATATTAAAGGAAAACACAGAGACAATAAGAATCAGATAGACAAAGAACGGAAAGCCCTTTTGTATTGATTTCTTTAAGATCTATTTACACTTTCAGCAAATATCCAAGTTCTTCCCCCTGTCAAAATGGCGTGGAAAGGCCATTATATAGCTTACAAGTCGGTTACTCTTCGTAACCGTTTCTTTTAACTAAGAATAGTTAAGTACCGCCAATTGCAATACTTTAACTAATTACAAAGAATACGAAAAGAAAGGAAAGAAGAGGAAAGGAAGGAGAAGGAGACAGGTGGCCGCTACTGGGAGGGACCCACTGTCTTGAGAATCCATTTGCCTAAACTTCTTGATGACTTAGCTATATCTACGCCACGAGGGGTGGCGTGTTGGTTGCGAGGTGAGTCCAAAATCCCGAGGCATTTCTCCATCTCTTTATCAAACTCGGCGTGAGTATGATAGTCTTTGTTGCTTCTTCTTGATAGCGGTGAAGAGAACAAATTTCCTTTATCTTGTCCTTAGAGATGGAGTCTTCCTTGAAAAGATTATCTTTGACAAAAGCTCTGAACTGAGCTTTGATTTCTTGCAAGGACAAGGGAACGCCAGAGTTTTCATCCTGAAGATGACAATGCATATCTTTGAAAGCAGCAGCTGCTAGCGTCTTGAAAGCTTCTCCCTTTTGCCAGTTATTCTTCATTTCTCCTACAGCTTCTTCCAGGACTCTGATTTTCCACTCTACGCTGTAGACCCAGGATTTTGATAGATTATCTTTGGCATCATCGAAAATCTTATTCGCCAGTAAGATGTTCTCATCTGTCTGTCCCATGAGGCGAAGGTCTACAATGCAACTGCCCCAGAGTTTAAGCTCCTTATCCATAACCCCAATGGTAGAGGATAGCTTCTGTTGCAAATTGTCTACCTTTCCATGTAGCTTAAAAGCTTCGTCGATGAAGTTTAGCCCGGCAACAAGCATGTCATCCACCATGGCTTCGATAGCTCTACCATAGACAGAATACTTGTGCATATCTTTAATTTCTTGCACTTCATCTTGGCTTAGAATTACAGGAGGAGGTAGAGCAGTCAAGGGAGTAGGGTCCAAAACTTTGTCCTTAGACAAAAGTGACTTGATAAAACTCGTGAGAACTTGGGCTTGTTCTTCCAGCTGTTCAATCGTCTGCTGCCCTTTCTCTACCCTTCCAATGACTCTGGTGACTGTTTCCTGGAGGTTATGAATCTCACCTTCAGGAGTAGACTCTCCCATAGGGATCCTTGAAAGCTCCAAGTCAGATGTCAGCAACTCTGATTCCGATTTTTCTACTGTGGGCTTAGCAATCTCCAGGAATTGCTGACCTTGAGCATCTGACACAATCCTGGAAGTAGTTCTGGCTTTCTTGGCACGAGAAGGAGTGGTGCCCAACAAGGCTGCTACAGCATCAAAATTTGGTCCCAAGCTTTGAGAGGAGGATTTTCTCTTCCTTTTATCAACCAGAGGTTGCACCCAAGCAAAAGAGGAAGAAGAATCTACAGGAGAGGCAAGGGGACCAAGAGACAGGGAGCTCATGACACTCAAGGTCTGTGCGGCTGTTGACTCAAGCTGAGATGTGGGCGGAACACTGGAGGTAATGGCGGCAGAAGAATCAGTAGTACCTAGAAGTTCAGTGCTCTGGACCTCTTTATCTTTATCTGCTGGATTTTCAGGAACACTTGCAGGAGTTGGCATCTCGCTGTCTTCACTTTCACTGAGAACGATGATGTTCTCTGGCCCTATAGGCAACTCTACCTATTTTCTTGGAGGGTCATTCTCTGCAGGCTCCTTCTTTACCTCTTTGAGTTTCTTCTTATATACCTAGGTAGATGGAGAAGGAGTAGATTCCATCAGGTCCCTGAGTTGTTGAGGCAGAAGGGGTTTTTCTTTGGCGTTCAGGACTGCTGGGCGATGCCTCCCTATGGGTGTCGAATCATCTTTGGAGCTGGATTCTCACGAGTGCCTCTTGAATTCTCGGATCTTCTTTTGAACCGAGACCCTAGTTACGATCAAGGCCCTGGAGCAATAATCTCGGCCAGATCATCTCTTTCTTTCTGTTCCAATCGAGGTCCTCCAGGAGAGGGGTGTGCTTAATCATATTTTCGTACTCATACGAGTATAGCTCGAAATTGTCATCTGGAGACCTTCGGGAACTTGAGTACAGGCCCGAGTTCTTGGATTAATTGTAGGGAGAACCTGCCACAATGCCTTCTCGGCTTCAAAATCATCTGCGCACGGTCGGCCCGGTAGTCTTACGTTACGCCCTATGATGATAGACTATCTTGATGTTACATTGATGAACTTCTTCAAGTCAAAAGCAGGTTCTTGGCTTGAAGAAATGAAGCGATGATAGGGACGAGGGCTCTTCTACGTTACGAGCATCGAGCCGTTTTGCATGTGTAGTTTCCCAGAGAGATGGGAAAGTGCAAGCCAGAAATCTTCTTGTCTCTGCAAGTTCTGTGCAACTTGTCCAGTTGCCTGCATATCTCAATCAAGGCCATTTTGTCGTTGCAGAACATGGGAAGCCGCAGAGGGGTGCTCTCATAGCCAGCAAGCCTGATATAAGAGAATTTCCTGAACTGAATGAAATAGGCTCCATATTGTGATATCAGGTTCATAGCTTCGTCTGAAAACCTTCTGGCAGTGTCACCTTCGAGCAATCTGACCACGTACATGGTGAAAGCATCATTGACCCTTCTGAAATTCCGATTGCTGGTCTCTAGGGTGAACTGCGGGCAATAGGCGTACACTGGATCATCTTTGTGCGCATCAATGTAGGAAAAGCCAAACCATTGCCGTGACGCTGCTAGGGTATACATCAGATACGAAGTCATGAAGAACTTCTTCGTTTGCTGCACATTGGATAGTTGCTCGGCCAAATTCATGCTTATGATTTCTGCCCAATTGATGTTTTGCGTTCCCTCGCACACCATGCTGATGAGCGGGCACATCCAGAAATGAAACTCATTGGTTGAGGGCAAACCCATAACCCGAGCCAGCAGGATTATAAAATCTGACAATTCTTCATTGAAATCCACCGGAAGAGGGTTTTGGTCAGACGAGAAGCTCCTTTCCTAGGGTTCTTCAACCAAGACCTCGCCACTCGAGCTTTATATTTATCACTGTCTTGGTCGAACATGGCCTGTGCTTGATCACGAGAGACGACTATAGCATTGTCCATCTCCGGAATCCTCAGAGCAGCTCCAATGGCGGCAGCGTCCAGCTTGGCAATGAGCTCCCCGTGTACATTTGTCAATTCGCTCGAATCCGGGGTCGAAGTGAGCTCCGCATGAAAGCACTGATGTCGCACTGCTTGCTTTGAGATAGGAAACCTCGGTGAAAGCTAAACCGCTATCATTAATCATCTGTGCCATTGGCGTAGGGTTTGCATCTGTCATTCTTGACCAAAAATCGCCGAAGTCGAGATGACGAGCTTCACTGTCTCCGATATTGCTAACGGCAGACTCAAGTGGAGAAATTTGCTCCTGTCCCTGAAACTTGATCTTCATATTGATAGATTCGGAGCTGCGACCCAGACTCTGGAAGGAATTTGCAAAGGGAAGGGATATTTGCGCAGGGAACTAGATTGCAAGGGTTTGAGCAAACGATAGCAAGGAAGCAATGTGAAAAATGCGAAGGTGGTATGCTTGGTTATATAGCCGTTTGAGGAGCGGAATGAATTTAATGCGCATTGAATACACAACCACCAATTTGAAAGAGCGTCATATTCGGAATGAGCGGGAAAAGCTAAGTGTGAATGACACTTGGTACGCTTGGGACAGGTGAGACGCGAATGCGCGAAACACGCGGCTCGGCCGGTTCGGGCGAAACAGGGAGAAGACGCACAAATGCATTTGGAACAAATGGGACGAAAATGTGCGAAGTACGCGATTCGGGTGTTTCGGCCGAAATTGGAACAAAGGGCCCATTTGGACTTGGGACAGATGGGACAAAAAGTTCCGAAGTACGCGGCTTGACCGGTTCGGCCGAAAATGAAGCAGGGCGCATTTTTGAGAATGGGATATTTGGGGCGAAAACACGCGAAGGACGCGGTTCGGGCAAATCGGCCGAAATTGGATCATTTTGCATTTTTCGATTTGGGACAAAGAGCTGTGAAGTACGCGACTCGGGAGTTTCGGCCGAAAATGGGAAAGCTCGCACAAAAGTTTTGGGACATTTGGGACAAAGTGCGAAGTACGCGGGAAGGATGATTCGGCGAAGTGGGCAACCAGAAGTTTTGGGACACTTGGGACAAAATTTTCCGACGGGCCCGAGAATGGGACAGCTTCGGGGATTTCGGCCGATCGGGGAACAGAGTGCACTTTTGTACTTGGGACAGATGGGACAAAAAGTTCCGACAGGCCCGAAAATCACACAAAAAGACCCAAAACACAGATTCTTTCAACTTCACGACTTAGGCACTTCAGAGAAAAACCCTTCAACTCAAAATTTTGAAAATTTTACTCTTATCAGAGCGGGAAATTTTGAGTGGACAACAGCTGGCTCCTTCTGGGGATGACTTGGTGTAAATTCATAGAATGAGACAAGGCAAGAACTTAGATAACTCGGTGAAGCAGACCAGTGCCTTATCCATTGGGCAAAGGAGTCAAAAACAAACCAATACAGAGGGCAACACACACAACAGAAGGGAAACACACCAAAAGCAGGAAAAGCAAAAACACTGTACATAATATACAAAGGGACTCCCTAGTCACCTAGGATTTGAACAACTTCAAATACTGCCCACTATAAGGAAGTGGGAGGGGAGAACCATCCATGTAATCAAGATAGAAAGAGTCCTTACCAGCAAAGTGTCTTATCTTGAAAGGTCCAAGCCACAGAGAATCAAATTTTCCATGGCTGCCACGAGGTTCATGTCTTTTGTCCCATAACAGCACGGTATCACCAACTTGGAACTCTCTGGACCTAGCTTTCTTATCGAACAGAACCTTCACCTTCTGCTGGTGAGCAGATATTCTGTCAGCGACCTCCAATCTATCCTCGTTCAGCTTGTGCAGGTACATGATTCTTTTGTCCAGAGCATCACTGAAACTAGTGTCTTCTATGGCCTTCATCAGGTGCAAGGCTGGCAGTTCCACTGTCACTGGCAATTGGGCCTCTACTCCATACACTACTTGAAAGGGGGACATTCCAATGGCTCTTTTAGGTGTGATCCTGTATGCCCAAAGAGCATCATAAAGCTTCTTATGCCAGTTTCGCTGAGACTCATTGACCAACTTCCTTATGATAGTCACCAGATTTTTGTTGGTGGATTCTGCTTGTCCATTCCCCTGGGGATAATAATCTGAAGAATGAGCTAGAGAGATGCCATACCCGTAGCAGAAATCCATTATCTCATTTGAGGAGAAGTTCGAAGCATTATCTGATCTTGTTAGGTACACCGTACCTAACCAAGATGTTCTCCTTGATGAAGTTGCATACTACTTCAGAAGTAGTGCTCTTGACTGGGATAGCTTCCACCCATTTGGTGAAGTAGTCAGTGGCAGTTAGCACATGCGTGTGGCCAGCACTAGAAGCAGGATTCAGTGTACCAATGAAATCTAGACCCCATTGCTGGAATGGTTCCTCAATCACAACTGGCTTGAGAGGCAAAGCGGCCAGTTTGGGTCTTCCCACAAAGGTCTGACAGGCCTCGCATTTATCCACCCACTTGGACGTATCTCTGAACAAGGAAGGCCAGTAATATCCTCCCCGGAGTATCTTGTGAGCTGTGACTGTTGATGAATAGTGCCCTCCACATGCTTGATCATGAAAAGCTGAGAGCAACTTTCTCTGTTGTTCCTTATCAACACATTTCAGAAATCTCCCATCTAGGCCACGCTTGAACAAAGCATTTTCCCACAGTACATATTGCGCTGATCTCAATTTAACAGTCCTCTTTTCCTTGGCAGTTAAATGAGAGGGGCATTCCCCATAGGTGAGAAAATGGGCAATGTCAGAATACCATTCATCGACTGAACTAAGGAATAGAACAGTAGGAATGTCGGCTTTCTCCTCCAGCAACTCATGTTTGGCCCCTTCAGCAATGAGCTCACAAAGACCCTTTCCACGAACCAGCTTGGTTGGTTTGATATCAATGTCATACTCCTGGACCTTAGCCACCCAGTTTCCTCTCTTGGACCCAAATTCTTGCTGTGTAAGAATTGACTTAACAGTCGTATCTGGAACCAGCACCATAGAGTGAGAGTTGAGGATATAGAAAGCAGGCTGCTTGCGGCTTTGACTACTACAAAAGCATGCTTCTCCATCATGGTGTACTTTAGCTCATGATTCTTCAGGATATAGCTCATGAAGGTGATTGGTAGCTCATGTCCATCAGAATCTTCTTGGGTTAAGACAGCGGCAGCCGGGGGTATTATGCGCATAGCGTAGCAATAGATGATGAAATCTTTGCTGAAGTCAGGGCAGGCCAAAACTGGAGTTTTAGCAATGGCTTTCTTGATACCCTCAAAGGATTCTTTTCCTTCAGAAGACCAACCAAATGCTTGCTTCCCTTTCATCATCTGAGAAATGTTCAGGGTCAACTCTGCAAAATCAGGGATGAACCTTCTTAAAAAATTGATCTTACCGAAGAAGGAATGCACGCCTTTTTTACTGGTCGGGAGAGGAATTTGCTGAATGGCCTGAACTCGTTCAGGATCAATCTTGATGCCGTCCTTTGAGACAATGTGCCCTAATAGCTTTCCTTCTGTAACACAGAAGACAGATTTTTTAGGATTCAAGGAAATCCCATGCTCTCGGCATCTTTGCAGAACTGTTTCCAAGTGGTCGAAGTGATCTGCTCTTGTCTTTGAAAACACCGTCAGGTCATCAAGGTATATGACAATACATTTTCCTTTCAAGCTTCCAAAAGCCAAATCCATAGCTCTCTGGAAAGTGGCACCAGCATTAATCAGCCCAAAAGGCATTCTCTTGTAGGCAAAGGTACCCCAAGGAGTGGTGAAGGCTGTCTTGTGTTGATCTGCAGTATCAACCTCTACCTGATTGTATCCCGAGAATCCATCAAGCATAGATAACATCTCGGATCCTGTTACTGCTTGCAAAATCTGATCCATCATAGGCAGAGGGTAGTTATCTTTCAGAGAGGCCTGATTCAGGTTTCTGAAATCAACACAGATGCGGATCTCACCATTCTTCTTCCTAACGGGCACAATGTTTGCAATCCATGTTGAATGGTGAATGGGAAAAATGATCTTAGCCTTCAACAACTTCTGGATCTCCTGAAATATAGTGTCGGCTATTTTGGGATTATACTGCCTTTGTTTCTGCTTGAAAGGCTTGATTCCTGGTTTGAGAGGGATAGAGTGTTGCATGTCTTTTGGCCTGAAGGCTTTTAGATCCTCATAAGAATATGCAAGAACATCCTTATACTTCCTTAGAAGATCAATTGCTCTTCTCCTCTCATCGGTTGTGCAACATTTTCCAATATTTACCAGCTTGGGATCAGAAGAACTCCCTATATCAATCTTATCATACTCAGCTGATTGCTGAGGTCCAGTAGAAGTTTTGGATTTCACATATCTGTCATGTTTATCGAACAACTCCTCCAAACTCACCAAACCTTTGGGAATCTTGTTTCCTTTGAGCTTGATGCACCCTTCCTGATCAGTTTCTTCTCCTTGGGTGACAGCTTGGTCAGAGGGCACACTCTCACGAGGCAGGTTGTCACTTCCCTCAAAATACAGTTGCTCGAAATTCCCCTTGAGTTCCAGGAAGGAAAGCAGATGCTGGTCATCGTTGAAGACTTGCCAGTTATGGGTATTGTCAGGTACGCTGGGCCGGTGGACCATTTCAATAGTGAACTTATCCTGAGAGAATTCAGGATGGGGAATCAATAGTGACCCTGAGACAGCCAGTGAATCAGCTCTGCTGTTCTTTTCTCTAGGCATTGCTTCAATGGAGAAAGCATCAAGGAATTCAATTGAATCCCAAACCTGATTCAGATAATGCTTCAGCCTCCCATTTTTACGAAAAAGGCTTCTGACTTGCTTCACAATCAGCTCTGCATCACCACGAGCCAGAAGATTTTTTACACCTTGTTCTTTGGCCACTTGCAGTCCAAGAATAAGAGCCTCATACTCTGCTGTATTGTTAGTGTTTTCGAACTGCAACTTAAATGAAAAAGGGTGCAGGCAACCTTCAGGTGATATTAGCAAGACGCCAGCTCCAGAACCAGCCGAGGAACAACTTCCGTCAAATTCTAAAATCCAGACACCATTGGGATCTTTAGGTGATACTTTGGAGGGTTGGATTTCATCAGGGGACAGAATCATGTAATTACCATGACCCATGTCTTCATAAAGTATTTGTGCCTTAGGATCATCTATTTTCTGCACAATATACTCGGGACTGTTTCTCGGGAGTAACTTCTTCATGTGTCCATTGACAGGTATGAGTGCATGTGACCAATCCATCTGAATCTCTCCACCCACATCTTTACAGAAGTTCCTACTTAGCAACATTCCGTAAGAAGGAGGAATGTCTGCTACCAGGATGGTAGCCAAGACTTTCTTTTCAGGTAAAGCAGCAAAAGCCACTTGTGCATCTTTAATCCTTCCAACCAGAGGCACTTCCTTACTTTCCATGGAGTAGCAAGATCCATAAGTACGAGTAAGGGTCAAGCCTAAAGCATGAGCTACTTTAGCAGGCATCACATTATCAGAGGCTCCGGAATCTATGACACAGTTACTGAGCCTATGGCCAGCTATAAGGAGTGTAACATAAAAAGGCTTGATTTTGTCTCCAGGCGAGGTGACAGCAGCTACCAGACTAGGCTGTGGTATAGAAGGAGGTGTGGGCAAAAGGCCTTTAGAGGTGGTCTTGGAATGGGAATTAACAAATTGGATCATCTTGGCAAAAGCTTTAGGATGGGTTTGGTAGTATTCAGCTTCTGAAATTTGAACCTTAGTCCTTTTAAGATGATCAACAATATCAAAGGATCCAGAGGTGGATGGGCCATCATCATTTGGGATTCTAGGCTTATCAACTTTAGGAGAAAAGGAAGAAGAAGAAACTTTGGGAGCAGTGTTGACAGTACTTACCTTTGGTGCAGATGAGGTAGGGATAGGAGATCCTCTTCTGGCAATTACAGGAATGGTTGCTGGCTGTTCCTTAGATTTCTTCATGGGCTGTGTTACTTTCTCCTTCTGCCTCGTCTGTTCTCGAGTCATGACAGCAAAAGATTCACTGTTCATATCTGCTACCACTTCATCATAGTTATCTCCATCATCAGTGCCTTCGGTGGTAAAGAAATTAACCCGAGATCCTTCGAGTTCTTCCGCCTCATCATCAAATTCCTCCAGGAACTCCTCACGAGCTTCATCGTCCACGTCATCATCTGGCTCTTCAACTTCACAGGTTGCGTTCACAGGAACTTTGACAGGAGGTCCTTCAAGTGCTAGTCTTGTGTGAGGAGCAGGCAACCGATTTCTAGGCTGAAAATTTCTTCTTGGAACATCTGCATACGGGGCATGCTGAGCTAGTTGTTTCTTTATAGCGACGAGATCATTTGCAAGTTTCTGGACTAATGGATCAGTATTGGGTCCAGAGGTGGAAGGGGAAGAAGCAGCAGATTTAGATTTGGGAGGATCTCTCTTCAACTTCCCTGACATGATCAGGTCATCCTCGACACTAACAGCCAGTTCTTGATCCAGAGTTAACGTTCCAAGATTAGCCCTTCTCAGAGCATAACTGACTTTGGGCGTTTGAGCATTTAGAAAGAAACATTTTTGAATTTGATCAACCGGTCGAGTATTTGCGGGAATTTTGTTGATCAGTCTATTGAACCGAGCCACAAATTCTCTCATGGGTTACGATGGATCTTTCTTTATCGAGAAATTTATGCAAGCGGGGCATGCACATCTTCTGCCGGCTTGAAAGCGGCTTTGAAGCTGAGTTCTCATTGTATTCCAGTCGGTAATGGCACCGGTGGAAGATGGTAGAACCGATCGTGAGCATTATCTGTAGCGTCTCAGCGAAGCGGCCTTGCTTGAAAGCGTCTTCGTGTTGACTCCCAAGACGCCACATGCAACTATGAAGGCTGCAATGTGCTCATCAGGGTGTACTTTGCCATCTCCTCTAAACTTGGGGAAGTTCTTTCGGTTACCTCTAGGTAACTCATGCAAAGGTTGAGTAAGGGCCAGGGGCCCGACACGCTGACCCCATGGCAATTGTGCCGCCATTCTTGGAAATACGGCTTGGAGGGGAACTTTAACACCAGCAAGGATCAGAGCTCGCAGATTAGGGCTGGCTGGCTGTGTAGGACTTTTATCTCGAACAGGCGGAGTGCTCGTCGAACGAGTTCTTCTATTTGAAGGGAAAGGAAAACCCTGTTGCTCAAAAGCTGAAACCGAGGATCTTCGATGCCAAGGGTCCTTCTCCCTCGAGTGAAACGCGGAGTCGCCAGATCAAAGGATGATCGAAAAATACAGTACTGGAATGCGGTTTTCCCCAGCGGAGTCGCCAAAAACTGTTGGTCGTCAAATAGGACTTTTTGGAGAGCAACAGACAGGGGACGAAAAGTCCCTCCTCTTTAATGGGAGAGGTTCCCTTATTCTGAAACAAACTTATTTACAAATATACAGAACATTATTTTATGGTTAAACCTGGATATTACGAAAGTGTTTTCCACAAGGATCATCAGTTACACAAGGACTGAGGAAAGGGGATAAGAAGATGAGCAGAAAAGCAACATTCAGAATTATAGATAGCAGAATAATTCTTCGTGTATGCGAAGCTTCAAAGGATTTAAGACAAGATCATTTGAATGAGATTAAATTTAAAGACACACAGTTCCATAAATAACCTTCTTCGGATTTATTAATCAAGGACACAAAGTTCCTTCTTGGTTGTACAAGATCGCTGTATTTGCAAAACTGGACAGTATGCAATCAGAGAGACAAAACGAGTTAAGAACAAAATGATCTTCACGATATTAAAGGAAAACACAGAGACAATAAGAATCAGATAGACAAAGAACGGAAAGCCCTTTTGTATTGATTTCTTTAAGATCTATTTACACTTTCAGCAAATATCCAAGTTCTTCCCCTGTCAAAATGGCGTGGAAAGGCCATTATATAGCTTACAAGTCGGTTACTCTTCGTAACCGTTTCTTTTAACTAAGAATAGTTAAGTACCGCCAATTGCAATACTTTAACTAATTACAAAGAATACGAAAAGAAAGGAAAGAAGAGGAAAGGAAGGAGAAGGAGACAGGTGGCCGGCTACTGGGAGGGACCCACTGTCTTCAGAATCCGCTGCCTAAACTTCTTCAATGACTCAGCTATATCTCTGCCACGAGGGACTGACGTGTTGGTTGCAGACTGAGTCAAAATCCCAGGCATTTCTCCATCTCTTTATCAAACTCGACGTGAGTATGATAGTCTTTGTTTGCTTCTTCAATGGCAGACTGAAGAGAACAAATTTCCTTTATCTTGTCCTTAGAGATGGAGTCTTCCTTGAAAAGATTATCTTTGACAAAAGCTCTGAACTGAGCTTTGATTTCTTGCAAGGACAAGGGAACGCCAGAGTTTTCATCCTGAAGATGACAATGCATATCTTTGAAAGCAGCAGCTGCTAGCGTCTTGAAAGCTTCTCCCTTTTGCCAGTTATTCTTCATTTCTCCTACAGCTTCTTCCAGGACTCTGATTTTCCACTCTACGCTGTAGACCCAGGATTTTGATAGATTATCTTTGGCATCATCGAAAATCTTATTCGCCAGTAAGATGTTCTCATCTGTCTGTCCCATGAGGCGAAGGTCTACAATGCAACTGCCCCAGAGTTTAAGCTCCTTATCCATAACCCCAATGGTAGAGGATAGCTTCTGTTGCAAATTGTCTACCTTTCCATGTAGCTTAAAAGCTTCGTCGATGAAGTTTAGCCCGGCAACAAGCATGTCATCCACCATGGCTTCGATAGCTCTACCATAGACAGAATACTTGTGCATATCTTTAATTTCTTGCACTTCATCTTGGCTTAGAATTACAGGAGGAGGTAGAGCAGTCAAGGGAGTAGGGTCCAAAACTTTGTCCTTAGACAAAAGTGACTTGATAAAACTCGTGAGAACTTGGGCTTGTTCTTCCAGCTGTTCAATCGTCTGCTGCCCTTTCTCTACCCTTCCAATGAATCTGGTGACTGTTTCCTGGAGGTTATGAATCTCACCTTCAGGAGTAGACTCTCCCATAGGGATCCTTGAAAGCTCCAAGTCAGATGTCAGCAACTCTGATTCCGATTTGTCTACTGTGGGCTTAGCAATCTCCAGGAATTGCTGACCTTGAGCATCTGACACAATCCTGGAAGTAGTTCTGGCTTTCTTGGCACGAGAAGGAGTGGTGCCCAACAAGGCTGCTACAGCATCAAAATTTGGTCCCAAGCTTTGAGAGGAGGATTTTCTCTTCCTTTTATCAACCAGAGGTTGCACCCAAGCAAAAGAGGAAGAAGAATCTGCAGGAGAGGCAAGGGGACCAAGAGACAGGGAGCTCATGACACTCAAGGTCTGTGCAGCTGTTGACTCAAGCTGAGATGTGGGCAGAACACTGGAGGTAATGGCGGTAGAAGAATCAGTAGTACCTGGAAGTTCAGTGCTCTGGACCTCTTTATCTTTATCTGCTGGATTTTCAGGAACACTTGCAGGAGTTGGCATCTCGCTGTCTTCACTTTCACTGAGAACGATGATGTTCTCTGGCCCTATAGGCAACTCTGCCTGTTTTCTTGGAGGGTCATTCTCTGCAGGCTCCTTCTTTACCTCTTTGAGTTTCTTCTTGTATACCTGGGTAGATGGAGAAGGAGTAGATTCCACAGGTCCCTGAGCTGTTGAGGCAGAAGGGGTTTTCACTGGTGTTCCAGACTCTGGAACTGATGCCTCCCTTATGGGTGTCGAATCATCTTTGGAGCTGGATTCTCCTGAGTGCCTCTTGAATTCTCGGATCTTCTTACTGAACCAGACCCTAGTTCTGATCAAGACTGGAGCAATAATCTCAGCCAGATCATCTCTTTCTTTCCTGTTCCAATCCAGGTCCTCCAGAGGGGTGTGCTTAATCACATTTTCGTACTCATACGAGTATAGCTCAGAATTGTCATCCTGGAGACCTTCAGGAACTTGGTACAGACTGAGTTCTTGGATCAATTGCAGGGAGAACCTGCCACAATGCCTTCTCCTGGCTTCAAAATCATCTGCACAGTCGGCCCAGTAGTCTTCTGTATCTGCCCTATGATGATAGACTATCTTGATGTTCTTTTCAATGAACTTCTTCAAGTCAAAACAGGTTCTTGGCTTGAAGAAATGAAGCGATGATAGGGACGGGGCTCTTTCTACGTTACCATCGAGCCGTTTTGCATGTGTAGTTTCCCAGAGAGATGGGAAAGTGCAAGCCAGAAATCTTCTTGTCTCTGCAAGTTCTGTGCAACTTGTCCAGTTGCCTGCATATCTCAATCAAGGCCATTTTGTCGTTGCAGAACATGGGAAGCCGCAGAGGGGTGCTCTCATAGCCAGCAAGCCTGATATAAGAGAATTTCCTGAACTGAATGAAATAGGCTCCATATTGTGATATCAGGTTCATAGCTTCGTCTGAAAACCTTCTGGCAGTGTCACCTTTGAGCAATCTGACCACGTACATGGTGAAAGCATCATTGACCCTTCCGAAATTCCGATTCGCTGGTCTCTAGGGTGAAGCGGGGCAATAGGCGTACCACTGGATCATCTTTGTGTGCATCAATGTAAGAAAAGCCAAACCATTGCCGTGACGTCATTTTTGCTAGGGTATACATCAGATACGAAGTCATGAAGAACTTCTTCGTTTGTTGCACATTGGATAGTTGCTCGGCCAAATTCATGCTTATGATTTCTGCCCAATTGATGTTTTGCGTTCCCTTGCACACCATGTTGATGAGCGGGCACATCCGAGAAATGAAACTCATTGGTTGAGGGCAAACCCATAAGCTGGAGCCAGCAGGATTATAAAATCTGACAATTCTTCATTGAAATCCACCGGAAGAGGGTTTTGGTCAGACGAGAAGCTCCTTTCCTAGGGTTCTTCAACCAAGACCTCGCCACTCGAGCTTTATATTTATCACTGTCTTGGTCGAACATGGCCCATGCTTGATCTCGAGAGACAACTATAGCATTGTCCATCTCCAGAATCTCTCGAGCAGCTCAATGGCGGCGGCGTCCGACAGCAATGAGCTCCCGTGTACGTTTGTCAATTCGCTCGAATCGGGGTCGAAGTGAGTTCCGCATGAAAGCTGATGTCGGCCTGCACCTTGAGATAGGGAAACCTCCGTGAAAGCTAAACCGCTATCATTAATCATCTCGTGCCATTGGCGTAGGGTTTGCATCTGTCATTCTTGACCAAAAATCACCGAAGTCGAGATGCGAGCTTCACTTTGTCTCGATATTTGCTAACTGGCGGAGACTCAAGTGGAGAAATTTGCTCTGTCCACTGAAACTTGATCTTCATATTGATAGATTCGGGGCTGCTGACGACCAGAATCTGGAAGGAATTTGCAAAGGAAGGGATATTTGCGCGAGGAACTAGATTGTAAGGGTTTGAGCAAGCGATAGCAAGGAAGTAATGTGAAAAATGCTTAGGTGGTATGCTTGGTTATATAGCCGTTTGAGGAGCGGAATGAATTTAATGCGCATTGAATACACAACCACCAATTTGAAAGAGCGTCATATTCGGAATGAGCGGGAAAAGCTAAGTGTGAATGACACTTGGTACGCTCGGGACAGGTGAGACGCGAATGCGCGAAACAAGTGGCTCGGCCGGTTCGGGCGAAACAGGGAGAAGACGCACAAATGAATTTGGAACAAATGGGACGAAAATGTGCGAAGTACGCGATTCGGGTGTTTCGGCCGAAATTGGAACAAAGGGCCCATTTGGACTTGGGACAGATGGGACAAAAAGTTCCGAAGTACGCGGCTTGACCGGTTCGGCCGAAAATGAAGCAGGGTGCATTTTTGAGAATGGGATATTTGGGGCGAAAACACGCGAAGGACGCGGTTCGGGCAAATAGGCCGAAATTGGATCATTTTGCATTTTTCGATTTGGGACAAGGAGCTGTGAAGTACGCGACTCGGGAGTTTCGGCCGAAAATGGGAAAGCTCGCACAAAATTTTTGGGACATTTGGGACAAAATTTTCCGACGGGCCCGAGAATGGGACAGCTTCGGGGATTTCGGCCGATCGGGGAACAGAGTGCACTTTTGTACTTGGGACGGATGGGACAAAAAGTTCCGACAGGCCCGAAAATCACACAAAAAGACCCAAAACACAGATTCTTTCAACTTCACGACTTAGGCACTTCAGAGAAAAACCCTTCAACTCAAAATTTTGAAAATTTTACTCTTATCAGAGCGGGAAATTTTGAGTGGACAACACCACTACATCAAACTTAGGAGTAAAAATATGAGAACTAGATTTTCGTTTCTTGCTTTCCAACAATGGTTACACCCAAGAAAAATAATAACTAGAAATGGAGGGGACAATGGGCCCAACTACAGGTGTTCTCATTTCACTCAAAGCATTTGTAAAACAACCACTTATAGAACAGAGATGTCTCAATTTTTGTGGTGTGCACTTCCTCGATAGGGAATTACTTAGTAGATGATCTTAAAACACTCATTGATTCGAGACTTGTCTCTTCAAGTGATCTTCTTTTCACTTCTTTCCTTAGGATTGTTCTTCTCATGTTTATCTTGCTATTTTTCCTCACTATCATCATTATAGAGGTCTCTACAACTATTTCAATATCATGCGTTGTTTCCAATTACTTTAGATAAGATAGCTTCTCACTCTCTGAATGAATTCCTCCATCTTCTCATACTTCTTTTCCTTTCCTTTTTGTATATACACTCGAGGTTAAGGTTTAGGTAGAGAGGGATATATTTCTCATTTTCTTTAGGAGTCGGTATAGGAATTTCATTTTTAGGGTGGGGGATTCTTGAGAAGAATACCGGACTTGCTTGCTCTAAAATTTTTCATTTTCTTGTCAAACCAAATTTTTTCTTACCAATACTTTATGAGTTCCTTCAAATCATCTCTCTATTTGACAAACTAATCAATTCTTTCAATAGGAGTGTGTCTAATGGATATTTCATATTCAAGGGATTAAAATTCTTCATCATCATCTTGAAGTCCTTGAAACCTTGTACACATTAAAATATTTAATTTTTTGTAGGTGAATTCTACCATAGTATCTTCTTCGGGATTCATAATCATTAGAATAATCAACCTAGTAGTCTTTAATATCAGCAAGATGATAGAATCCCATTCTGAAATTGGTGGCAATAAAACTCTTGATATCAAAGCAAGTCCTTGGTTTGAAATAATGAAGAGTGAAGTGAGAAATTGGCTTGTCAACATTTTGGGCATCTAAAGCGAGTCTTGAAAGCATAGTTACCCAATTTTATTGGGAACTAGGTTCATGCAATATTTTTGTCCTTGCAAGTTCTATGGATATTATTCAACTCCCTAAAAATTTCAACCAAATTCATCTTGTCACTACAATACATTGGGAGTTTTAAAGGTATTCCATCTAATTAAGCCAACTGTATGTAAGAGATTTTCTTGAATTGAGTGTAATGACTACCATACACATTAATCATTTTTTTTCTTCATCGAAGAATCTCCTATTAGTGTCACCCTCTAGTAATCTAACAATATACATGATGAATGCATCGTTCACCCTTCTAAAGTGATGGATACTAATATTCAAAGTCAATTGTGGACAATAATAATAAATAGGATCATCTTTCTTGTCTTCAATATGGGATAACCCCAACCATTCTCTATATACACAAATATAATACATCAAGTAAGACATCATATGAATAGTCTTGGTCCTTTTGACATTTTCTAGTTGCTTAGTGAGGTTAACATGATTATCTCTTCCCAATTAAAGATTTGTTTTCCTTCACATATAATATTGATGTAATGGCACATCTAATAATGAAACTCATTGGTAGAGGGCATCCCCATTATTATGACAAGGAGAGTGGTGAAATATGATAGCTCTTCCTTATAATAAACCCTATACATAGTCTTTGGAAACCTTAAAGATCATTTCTTTGGATTCTTAAACCAAGACTTAACCACTCTACTCTTATATTTTTCATCGTCCTAATCAAAAAGTAATTGAACTTGGTCTTGGATGAGGATGTTTGAATTTTTCAGCAGCATGAATCCTAAGGAAAGTACTAATAAAATTAGCATCCAATCGAGCCAATACCTTTCCATGAGGATCAATGATTTCCTTTATCTCTATATTGAAGCATTAACCACAGGCCATCATGGTATAAACACATTGAACCAAAATTGAAAAACACCCTCCATAATCAATTTTGATCTCCTTAACTACTTGAGAAATAACAATAGGGTTTTAGAAGTTAATTCAAGCCTAGAAATCATCCATGTCGAGGTGCTAAGTTTCGCTATCTCCTATGTTTGGTATGGATATCTCCAAGGAAGATAAATTCTCATGCCCTTTGTAGTTGATCTTCATTGTATGAGAGGAGTAATGAAATTATTTATTTCTCTAAATTTTACTTTCAACAGTTCACAACTTCTATTATACCGTAAAGTTGAAAAATATTAGAACATGGACTTGGCTATGGCTAAAAACATTAGAGAGTGAGAGAACAAAATGGAAGAAAGTAGTGAATGCAAAGGGTGTGGTAAAAATGATTTATTACCTTGACTATTTATAAGAAAAATTCATTTACGTAGGTCGGTGGGGGGAAATTAACATGCCAATTAATGGTTTATACAAACCGAGGACTGTGGAGAATAGAAAAGGAAGAGAAAATGCACATAAATGGCCCATGGGATAATGGGAGACCTAGCATGTGATGAGCCGAAAACTCACACTAATTGAAAAGTAAAAAATAAACTTGTAAGGAAATGGAGGTCGGGAGAACTCAAGACATGCGGGACACTATGGGCCAAAATGTCCACAATACACTAGAATCAAGAAAATCAAGAAAAAACCTACATAGGCAGTCCTTGGGACATTAGGACGTGCTTTCTTAGAAAATCCAAATTACCCACAAATTAAGGAAAAAGTAATGTAATGTAGAGAAAATAGGGAATCAACAGAAAAGGAGCCCAATGGAACTTGGGACGCGAGGGACATTAAAACCCAAACTATCCACACAATAAAGGAAAAGTATCAAAAATTCAAAACTTAGAAAAGCAACCAGCTGTTTAAAAAAAATCCTTCATGAACCTTCACAAGGACATTCGATAGTCATCTTACCAAAAAAATTCAAAAGCGAGACAAATTTAGAAAAATTATGGGATGGTGTCAACAACTCACTATTTCTAAGGAGGAACTGACTTGAACAAAAGAGAACAAGGCAAGACCAAGAACTCTAAATTCTCTAGGAGAAGAATAGGACGAAACAATTTGGAAAATAGATTCAAGGATGAAACAATACAAAAGACACACACCCACAACAAAGAAACACCACACAAAAACCAAAAATAGGAACTATACAAAACTATACAAAGGACAGCCTAGTCACCTAGGACTAAAACAACTTCAGATATTGCCCACTATATGGCAGTGGAAGAGAGGTTCCATCCATATAGTTAAAATAAAATGAATTTTCTCCAGACAAAGTGTCTTATTTTGAAAGGACCCAACCAAAGAGAATCAAACTTACCATGACTTCCTTGAGGTTCCCACCTCTTTTCCTAGAGTAGGAAAATGTCACCAACCTAGAAGTCATTGGATTTGGATTTCTTATCAAATGGTTGTTTCAAATTTTAGTGATGTGCAGTAATCATGTCCACTACTTGCAATATATCTTCATCCAACCTATGCAGGTACATGATTATTTCCTCTAAACCATAGTGAAATTTGAGTCTTCGATAGCTTTCAACAACTACTATGCTGACAGTTCTACAATCACTAGTATTTGAGCTTCAGTTCCATACACCACTTGGAAGGAAGACATTCCAATTGATCTTTTGGGTGTGATTCTATCTACCCAAAGAGCATCGTAAAGCTTCTTGTGCCAATTCCTTTGAGATTCATTCACAAGTTTCTAGATAATAGTCACCAAATTTTTTTGTTGATTCTTCCTATCCATTTCCTTGGGGATAGTAATAAGAAGAATGTGTAAGGGAAATTCCATACCCATATCATAAATCCATCAACTCGTAAGAAGATAATTTAGGAGCATTATTAGTGAAAATTTTGTTTGGTACTCTAAATCTAATCAAGATGTTTTCTTTGATTAAATTACATACCACTTTGGAAGAAGTACATTTTCACTGAAATAGCTTCCACCCACTTGGTGAAGTAGTCGGTAGATCAAAAAAATGAAAATTCCCAACACGAGAATGGGTTTTGAGAGTTCCTACAAATTCAAGTCCCCATTATTGAAAGGGTTCTTCTACTACTAGTGGTTTAAGTGGTAAGGTAGCTAGCTTAGGCCTCCCCACAAAAGTATGACAAGATTCACATTTACCTACACATTTGGTTGTGTCTTGAAACAAATTTAGATAGTAATATCCTACACGAAGGATTTTATAAGTAGTCATAGAAGATGAAAAAATCCCTCCACAAGCTTGATCATGGAATGCTCTACACAACTTATTTTGTTTTTCTTTATCCCCACATCTCATAAATCTTCTGTCAACTCTTCTTTTGAATAGAGAATTGTCCCAAAGTACATACTATGTAGATCTCGTTTTATGGATCTCTTCTCTTTGGCACTTAAATGGGGTGAATTTTATCCATATTTCATAAAATGAGCAATGTCAGTATACCATTCATCATTCAAACTAAGAAAAAGGACAATGGGGATATCTATGTCTTCTTTGGGTAGATCACCTTTAGCACCATTAGTGATCAACTCGCAAATTCCCTTACCTCAAACTAACTTAGTTGGCTTGATGTCCATATCATACTCCTACACTTTTTCCACCCAATTCTCTCTTTTAGTCCTAAACTCTTGTTGTGTGAGAATTGATTTAACAGTTGTATCAGGCACACAAGATAATTGAATAAGAATTGATGATAAAGAAATTGAATTTCTTAACTTCCTTAACTAGAGAAAAATCATGTTTCTCCATTTGAGTATATTTCAATTCATGATCTTTCAAAACATAACTCATGAAAGAAATAGGTAGCTCACAACCCTCTTGATTCTTTTGTGTCAAAATGATAGCCAAAGTATTCTCGGTGGCATAGCAATAGATTAATAAATCTTTCTCAAAATCAGGACAAACAAGAACTAGGGTCTGGTGATTACTTTCTTGATATTTTCAAAAGATTATTTCCCTTTTGATGTCCAGCAAAAGGATTACTTTCCTTTCATCATTTGAGCTATACTCATAGTTAAATATGCAAAATCAAGTATAAATCTCATTAGATTTTTTTTTTTTCAAAAGAAAGAGTGCACACCTTTTTTACTCGTGGGGAGGGGAATCTGTTGAATAGACTGGACTCTCTCTAGATCTATCTTGGTTCCTTCTTTGGAAACAATATGCCCAAAAAAATTCCTTCATGACTCCAAAAATAGACTTCTTCAGGTTTAGAGATATCCCATTCTCCTGTACTTCTTGAGAATAGTTTCAAGATGTTGGAAATGGTCTTCCCTTTTTTTAGAAAAAATAGTCAAATCATCAAGATATACAACAATAAATTTTCCCTTCAAGGCACCAAAGGCCAAATCCATTTCCCGTTGGAAAGTGGCACCAACATTAATTAGACCGAATGACATCCTCTTATAAGTAAAAGTACCCCATGGAGTTGTGAAGGTTGTTTTATGTTGATCTGGAACATCAACTTCAATCTGATTGTACCCCGAGAAACCATCCAACATAGATAACATTTCAGATCCGGTGACAACTTGCAGGATTTGATCCATCATGGGAAGTGGATAATTATATTTTAAGGGAGGCTTGATTAAAATTTTAAAAATCCACACAAATTTGAATCTCGCCACTCTTTTTCTTACTAGCACAATGTTGGCCACCCAAGCTGAGTGATGAATAGCAAAAATTATCTTTTCCTTTAAAAGCTTATGAATTTCTTGATAAATGGTATTTGCAATTTTGAGATTATATTACCTTTGTTTATGCTAGAAACACTTGATTCCTAGTTACAAAGAAATGTAATGTTGCATTTATCTTGGTTTAAAATATTTAAAATCACCATACTAATAGGTAAGTACGTCTACATATCTTCCGAATATGTTTTTCATTCCATTCCTTTCTTCTGGGTGAATCATTTTATAATATTGGAAAGCTTGGGTTCCTCTTTGATCCTAATGTTAACCTTTTTAAACTCTATTAGTTGATGAACCCCATGTGATATCTTTGAATTCATATACCTATCATGCTTTTCAAACAAATATTCTAGGATTACTAGTCCCTTCGCTATTTGTTACCTTTATACCTAATACAACCATCCTTATCGATTATTTTTCAATTTCCTCCTCGACCACGAGAGGATGATATGGATTCATGAGGAGCAGCCTCACTTCCTTCAAAATAAAGATGAGTAAAATTCTCCCGAAGTTCTAAGAAAGAGATAAAATGTCAATCATCATTGAATGTTTGTCAATTGTTCGATTGTCCAACACATTTGGCCTATGTACCATCTCAATCGTGGACTTTTCTTGGTCAAATATAGGATGATGGATCAACAAGGATCCTGAGATGGCCAAAGCATCAGCTCTAGTATTATTTTCTCTAGGAAAAATTCAATAGAAAAGGCATCCAAGAATTCAATTGAATCCGACACCAAATTTCTATAGTGCTTTAGTCTCTTCTTCTTAACCGAAAAATGCCTCTAACTTGCTTTGACAATGATCTTTGCATCTCCTCATACAAAAATATTCTTGATTCCCATTTCTCTTTCCATTTCTAGTCCCAAAAGAAGAGCTTCATATTTTTCTGTATTATTTGTGTTTTCAAAATGAAGTTTGTAGGAGAAAGGGTAAGACTTATTTTTAGGGGAGAACACGACCACACTTTCTCCAGAACCAACTGAAGAACAAATACCATCAAATTTAAGTATCTAAATACTGTTATGGTCATTCATCACACCATTAGGAGCCTTCATTTCCTCTTCTGACCTAACCATGTAGTTATCGTGACCAATTTCTTCATAGAGAATTTTTGTGTTAGGATCATAGGTTTTTTCACAATATACTTTATTTTTCTTATAGGTAACAAATTATTCATTTTCCCATTAACTGGGATGAGGGTGTGTGACCAATCCATCTAAATTTCTTCTCCCACTTTTTTACATAAGTTTTGATTAGCAACATACCATAGTATGGGGAATATCTACTATTAAAATAGTATCTTTGACCCTTTTATCTAGGAAATCAACAAAGGCCACTTGTGAATCTTTGATCCTTCCTACTAAAGGCACCTCTTTAATTTCCATTTAATAGAATTAACCAAAGGTGTGTGTCAAATTTAAACCTAATGCGTGGGAAATTTTAGCAAGAATCGCATTTTCGATGCTCCTGAATTAATAACATAATTACTAAGTTTATGGCTGGCTATAAGCAACGTGGTATAAAAAGGTTCAATATTTTCGATTCTGAGAAGGTGTTGTGGCCATTAGATTTTGCTGAGTTGAAGAGGTGGAAGTAGGTAAAAGGCCTTTAGAAGTAGTAGGTGTAGAATTGGATTTGGATTTGAAAAATTTGACAACCTAGTAAAAGGCATCAAGATGCGTTAGATAGAACTCAACCTCTGAAATTTGGATCTTGGTTTTCTTTATATGGTCAATTATGTCAAAGGATCTTGAAGTAGATGGGGTGTTTGTGTTATAGGGGGATACTTAGGATTATCTACTTTGACATTTTGGGCTGCCTTGGTTATGGGAGTTGAAGTTGTACTAGATTTATGGGAAGAAAAGGAGGTAAAGGAAATGTTAGCACTACTTACCTTCTGGGTGGAAGTGGTAGGGACGGGAGCTCCTATTTTCACAATAATTAGGATAGTAACAGGAACTTCCTTGGATATT
The DNA here is from genome assembly GCA_018340775.1 of Taxus wallichiana var. yunnanensis. Lineage (NCBI taxonomy): Eukaryota > Viridiplantae > Streptophyta > Pinopsida > Cupressales > Taxaceae > Taxus > Taxus wallichiana. Next base: position 608,747,291 of record CM031240.1, read on the forward strand.
TTTGTAGGTTGGACCACTTCTTTTTTCTTATTCATTTGTTCTCTAGTCATGACAACATATGTTTGGTTATTCGTATAAACCATTAGGAATGGTGAGGAATAGGATTCATCCTCATCATCATCAAATCCTTCAGTGGTGAGGAAGTTAAGCTAGGAATCATTTTCTTCTTTTGACACTTCATCTACTTCATCCTCAGGTTCCTCATATTCTTTGGTTTCATCTTCATCCTCTAGTTCTTGAACTTCACATGTTGAGTTGAACAAAACATTGAGAGGTAGTCCTTCAATAACAAGTTTTGGCTAGACAGGAGGAAAAAGATTTTGAGTTTGAAAATTCTTCCTCAAAATATACTTGTAAGGAGTATTTTGAGCCAATTTATTTTTGATAGCTATGAGATCATTTGCCAGCTTTTACACTAGCTTATCCGAATCGGTTACTGAAGGAGAAGACTTAGATTTAAGAGGTTATTTTTTAAAATTTTAGGACATTTTTAAATCATCCTCAACACTTATGGCTAAGATTTGATCAGCATCTAAGGTAGAAATATTCTCTTCTTAATGTCTAGTTTACTTCTTGTAATTGGGTATTGAGGAAAAGACATTTATGAATTTGGTCCACATGATGGGTGGCTACTATAATCTTATTAAATAATTTGTTAAACTTAGAAAAAAACTCTCACATAGGCTCATATGGTTATTTCTTTATCTAATAAATTTGAGTGAGGAGAGCATGTACATCTTCAGTAGGTTTGAATCAATCTTAAAACTAGGTTCTCATGGTGGTCTAGTCAGTGATAGTGCCAGCAGGGAGATTATAGAACCAGTCAACAACATTGTCTTATAGTGTCTCCACAAAAAGTCTAACAGAAACATCCTCATGCTCCACTCCAAGTATTCCGCATGCCACAATAAATGCATAAATGTGTTCATTTGGGTAAACTTTTCCATCACCTTTGAATTTAGGAAAACATTTCCTATTCCCTTTTGGGAGATCATGCAATGGTTAAGAAAGAGTCGGAGGTCCAACCAATTTTCCCCAAGGTAGAAGTGGTACCATGCTTAGAAAAATGGTTCATAAAGGGACTGCGACTCCAGTCAACACCAAAGCTTGGATGCTATGGCTTGATTATATATGAAAATTAAATTTTCCTACAATTCTTTCTTTAGTAGGAGTACTTACGGGTCTTGTTCTCCTTCTCTCGGAGTTAAAGTGAAGCCTTGTTATTGCAACAACTAAAAATATGGCTCTTCACCACCTTGCACTTTCTGACCTCATGTATATCTTCTATCACATCGATTGTGTCATTATTACTGGTACGATTGAAGTTTTTTTGGTGGGATGCACAACATGTGCCCCATGGTGGGAACCAAAAATTGTTGGTTGTAAAATTTGATCTTGAAAACAAGCAACAGTTAGGGGACAACAATCCCTCCTCTTTATGGGATATTTTCCTTATTAAACACATAAAAATAAGAAAATCTACCTATTTACAAATGTACATACTATTAATATTTTAATGAGGGTTTTTATGCTTCAGATGTCTTCATCTCATAGAATTTTAATACAAATAAAGATGAAACTCGAAGAAATAGAATTCAAAAGATAACGAGAAGGGAACTTTCAGACACATAGATTACAAAATGATATCTTACTTATGCTTGATAAAGTGACAAGATTTAAACAATGCATATATAAACACATGACATATATGTAATAGACACAAAGATCTAAGCACAACATAAAGTAGACGACACAAATTTCTTGTTCAGATACACATATCTTCTCATGAATCAGATTAATAATAGAGAAGATAAAGCACAATAAAAGATGAAATTTGTTACGTATTTATCATCAATTTAGTGCTTTTACATCAAAATCTAATCCTTTCAAATGATAGGAAAATCTCTTTAAATAGCCTTAGGAATGGTTATAAAAGAACCTTTTCAGTTTCCCTTATTTTAATCTAAATATTAATATCTAATTAAGTATCAAAACATCAATTTGTCCTTTCCTTACATAACATATGGCTAAAGAGAAAATATCCACCTTAATTAGATACTTTAAATAAAATAGGAAACTAAGAACTAGGAGATGGGACATTCGAAGAAGTTCTTGTAGCACCCTTTGTTTTGAGTTTTTGGTTTCTAAATCTTTTCAACACCTCTCTGTTATGTCCATGCCTTGGGAAATTACTGTATTTGTAGTTTCATGAGTCTAACTGCCCAGATACTTCTCCATCTCTTTTCCAAATTCTTCATTTTCCAAGAACTATTTATTAGTTTCCATGATTTATGCTTACAGTGTGCAAATTTCTTTCTTATTCTCCTTTGATATGGCATCCTACTAGAACATGTATTTTATAACAAATTCCTTGACTTGAGATTTGATTTCTGAACCCAGAATTTATATCCCGAAATCCTTTTGAAAATTTGGAAGTGAATATGATTTAAAAGATTTCCCTTTTAAAATATTCTCCCTTTTACATCATGTTCATGTGTTCTTCAATGGCTTCTTCAAGAACATTTATCTTCCAATCAATATTGGAAACCCACTTCTTAGAAAAATTAAATTTTGCATCATCAAATAATTTTCTTGCCAATACGATTTGCACATCTATATCACTAATTAATTGGAGATCTTGGATACATTCACTCAAAAAATTCAACTCCCTATCAAAACCAATGAGTGTTGTAGTAAACTTTAACGAATTTTAGAAATTATGTCATATGATTTACATTCTTCCTCAATGAAATTTAAACCTATGATTATCATGTCATAAACTAAGGATTCCATTGTCTTTCCATAAGTGGAATGCTTATGAATATCTTTAATATTCTGAAATTCATGATTACATGAATGGAAGTTGGTGGAATTGAGGTTAAGGTAGTTGGATAAATTACCTTATCCTCTTCCAATAAATAAGTGATAAAATTTGATTTTTCTCCTCCAAATATTATTGTGTTTTCTTTCAGTTTTCAACCCTTTCAATTATTCTATACATTGTATCATTTAGGTTTTGCACTTCACTCTCAGGTGTTGATTCTCTAAGGGGAATCCTTTTTAATTCCAAATCACCTACCAATAGGTCCTTTTCATCTTTGTCAATTTTGGGCTTAGCAATCTCAATGAATTGTTGGCCTTGAGAATGTAATACTAATATGGATGTGACCTTAGCCTTTTTTGTAGGTGTGGGAGGAATAGTACCATGTAGATCTGCCACTACATCAAACTTATGAGAAACAATATTAGAAGTGGCTTTCCTTTTATTTCTTTCCAATCATTGTTGTACCAAAGAAAAAGAAGAACTGGAAGTGGAGGGGAAAATGGGCCCAAGTACAGGTGTGCTAATTGCACTCAAATTTTGTATAGCATCCACTTCTAGCACAAATATGTCATTTTTGTTGGTGTGCACTTCCTTGACAGGGACTTCCTTAGTATATGTTTCTAAAACACTTATAAATTCTAAGACTTGGATCTTCAATTGATCTTCTTTTTCACTTCTTTCCTCAATATTTTTCTTCTCTTGTTTTTCTTTCTCTTTTTCCTCATTGTCATCATCACAGAGGTCTACAATTGTTTCAATATCAAGAACTATTTCTAATTGCTTTGGAGAAGATAGCTTCTCACTCTCTTAAATGACTTCCTCCATCTTCTCATCCTTCTTGGCCTTTCCTTTCTTTATGTACACCAGAGTTGAAGGTTTAGGTGGAGAGGGAACAAATTTCTCATGTGCTTTAGGAGTCAGTATATGCATTTATTTTTTAGGGGTGGAGGCTTCTTGAGAAGAATACCTAGACTTTCTTTCTCTAAACATTTTCATTTTCCTGTCAAACCAGAGTCTTGTCCTTACCAATATAGGGTTTATGAGTTCCTTAAAATAATCTCTCTCTCTTTGACAAACCAATCAATGGTTTCAATAGGAGTGTGTCTAATGGATCTTTCATATTTAAGGGATTGTAGTTCTTCATCATCATCTTGAATTCCTTCAGGAACCTTGTACACATCAAAAATATTTAATTTATTGCAGGGAAAGTCTACCATAGTATCTTCTTCGAGCTTCATAATCATCAAAACAATCAACCCAATAGTCTTCAATATCAGCAAGATGATAGAATCCCATTTTGAAATTGGTGGCAATAAAATCCTTGATATCAAAGAAAGTCCTTGGTTTGAAATAGTGAAGTGTGAAGGGAGCAATTTTCTTGTCAACATTTTGGGCATCTAAAGTAGTCTTGCAAGTGTAGTTACCCAATGTGATTAGGAACTGGATGCCTGTAATATTTTTGTCCCTGCAAGTTATAAGGAGCTTATCCAATTGGCTAAAGAATTCAACCAAGGCCATCTTTTAACTACTATACATTTTGAGTTTTAAAGGTGTTCCCTAAAATCTAGCTAACCGTATGTAATATAATTTTCTGAATTGAGTGTAATGACTACCATAGACATCAATCAATTGTTTTGCATCATCTGAGAATCTCCGATCAGCTTCACCCTCTAGAAATTTCACAATATACATGGTGAATTCATCGTTCACCATTTTGAAGTGATGATTACTAATATTCAAAGTTAATTATGGACAATACTCATAAATATGAGCATCTTTCTTGTCTTCAACGGGGAGAAACCCAACCATTCTCTGTATGTAGCAATAGAATACATCAAGTAAGATGTCATATGAAAATTCTTGGTTCTTTAGACATTTGCAAGTTGCTTAGTGAGGCTATCAAAAATTATCTCTGACAATTTCAAGATTTTTTTCCTTCACATATAATATTTATGTAAGGAACATCCAATAATGAAACTCATTGGTAGAGGGAATCCCCATTATTCTGGCAAGGAGAGTGATGAAATTTGACAAATATTTCTTAAAATAGACCACCTATACATAGTCTTTGACAACCTTGAAGCTCATTTATTTAGATTCTTACACTAATACTTGGACACTCTACTCTTATATTGTTCACTATCATGATAAAAAAGAAACTGATCCTGGTCTTGGGTGATGGTGTTTGAATTTTCAGTGGAAGGAATCCTAAGGGCAGATTTAATGCAATTATCATCCAATTGAGCCAATATCGGTTTGTAAGGATCAATAATTTCCTTTGTCTCTGGATTGAAACATGAACCAAAGGATAGCATGGTATCAACACATTGAACTAAAATTGGAAAACCCCTACATGAGAAATTCCTCTCTCCTTAACTAGTTGAGCAATGGGAGTAGGGTTTTGGCATTCAATTTGAGCCCAAAATCATCCAAGTCGAGGTGTAGAGTTTCTCTATATCCTATGTTTGGTATGGATGTCTCTAAGGAAGATAAATTCTTGTGCCAATTGTAGTTTATCTTCATTGTGGGCCAGGAGTAATCAACTTCTTTATTTCTCTAAATTTTACTTTTAATGGTTCATAACTTCCATTACACCTACAAAATTGAAAAAGACATGATCATGGACTTAGCTACTACTAGAGACAGGTGGAGAGTGAGAGAATGAAATAGAAGATAGAAGTGAATGTAGAGGGTGTGGCAAAATGATTGATTACCTTGGCTATTTATACAAATTCCATTTGAGTAGGTCACTGGGTGGGAATTAGTTTATATGCTTGGCATGGGGTCAAACATAAAGTTTAAGGAAATCCATTTGTAAGCTACAATAAAAATTTAAAACGAAGTATATAGAGCTTAGAGGACTCTATGTATCCATGTTCAATACAGTAATGGTTTAACTAAAAAACCTTACATTCATCAATATCTCACTGATTTACAACTACATATTGTCTACAATGTTTCACTAATTCACTATTGCATACTGACTACTTACATTGAATTAACATTGTTTTTGCTTCAACATCATCATAAACAGAACTACATACGAGTGATCCATCTCATACGTATGTAAAGCAACACTTGGCTAGCCTTATTAAAGGTTTTATGACTACGTGTAGTTTGGCCAATGATGGTATAGCCTAAGATGCAAATCCTCATCAATAGCCGAGGAATATTTTTGGCCAAAGGGTAGTTTGATGAATATAAGTGTAGCCTAGAGGCCACTAAATTTGGATTATAAGATAGATAACAATCAATATTGTACTTTACAATATCACCACAATAACCACTATGTTTATCCATTTAATTTTTCCTTTTCCACAACATGCAATCAATTATGAATTGATTAATATTTATTTGAAATATATTATGCTCACATTTTCAATAGTAATAAATAGATTATGAATTGATGATTGTTTATTTGAAATAGCTCTTACATCAACGGATCCAACAACGTGTAAATGTGGTATAATCCAAGCTGCAATATCAATCGGTAGAAATTTAGCCATAAGATAAAATTTTGTTTATTTCAATTGGTTGTAATTGATATGCGGCCGATGAAAATAAAATTTGTTTACTTCCTACAAGTAGACATAAGAGTTATTTACTTATTTTTATATGGAGGAAATGTTCTATGAGACAAACAAAACATACAATAAGAAGATGACATTCAGGTTTGGTATGAAATCTATCAACCTACAAGGTGGCCTGTCATATATTCTAAAATTATTATCACTATACTTTGAATTGGGATTCTGGTCTGACAATCTCATTTCTACTGATCTTAAAAAGATATCAATAGGCTTCAATAGAAATATATCGACCGTATTGAATCCAAGACTCACTTGGGGAAAGGAACATTTCAATATAGTTGAGGGAATAACAATAAGATACCTAGAAAAGGTCTGGAGTAGAAACGATTTTTCATACAGTTTTAAAAACACTTTGGGTATCACACTAGATGCAGAGGGAAAATAAAACCCTCCTGAAAATTTTATGTTGGGGATGAAAAACACATGCAAATGTTATACAAAAGATAAATGGTTGATTCCCGATTTGTAAAAATATCACAAATAGTGTTTGTTGGTACCCAAATCGATCCTCCCTTTGCAGCTAAAAAACATAAACAGAATGAGAAGGATGCTTAGAGGATGATATATCTAGATTTGTGTTGTTTTATAGCCGGGGAAGGATCTCATCATCTCTTTATCACTCGAGCTCAGAGGAGTTAGGTAGCACCATGCTGAGGGTATGACCTACCCTCCTACTTTAGGCTCTGCCTTTAGCCAAGGTGAGAGGACCTATTTTGTAGTCTGCAATTATGAGTGGGGTGGATGTATCAACAATATTTTACACTCCTTTGTAGAGTAATTGAAAAATAACTCTAGGAAGACATGGTCAATTCAACAAAGGCTAACTCTCACAAGTTGTCACTTCTAGACAATGCAAATGTCTTCTAAAAAAAGATCAAACTACTAAAGATAATATGGAACCATCCTAGTATAGCATATTATTGGATTTAATTAGGCAAGCATGGGTAGTTCGGTAGGATTAGTTAGTTTTTGTTGTATTTAATTTGGGAAATTAATCACGATAAATTTGATGATAGCATATTACAAGTAAATTTTAACAAATGTTGGGAGATCTACCAAGTACAAGACACATATACCTCAAATAACTCACAATGAACCTTCAACAAGAATATGTACACTTATGAAAGCCCGATAATGCACGGTTTCACACAATCTTTAAGGATTCAAACACAAAAGATCATGTTGAAGACTTAATAAAACATCAAAGATTCACAATTTATCACACCTAAGATACACTCAAAGGATTACAAGAAAAATTTAACAAAGTGGAGACATAGTGACTTTAAAATTGTTTATTACACAAATGAAATGAAAGCTCTTCTCAATAGTGCAATTGTAATTTCCAGAATGCTACCAAAATGATAAAATTTTGTGTGACTTAAAGGATCTCTAAAATAATATTGTAATGGGAGCATGAATAACTATTTTAAAGTATATCATCTTGACAACATATACAAAAATGCTCATGATTAACACAATTAATTCAAGACTCATCAAATTTATTAGCAAGGGAAAGTAGATCTATAGTCTCAATGCTTGTCAATGGTTGTACACTTGCAACCATCTTGACATGATTTAATTTTAAGGCTCAAAGAAAGTAACAAGTTTCTCATATGAGTTCTTAGGAAATTGGTTTTCCTCTTATTTTTCCTTTTTCTTTGAAAAATCTTAGAAAAATTTAACCCCCCTTATGTGAGAGTCTTCTCATCACCTTTATACAATTCTATTTGCTCACTTACTCCCCAATTTTCCCCCAAAAACATGGATCTTCAAGAGAATATCCTTCTTTACAATATACAATTCAATTTATGTTATCCTCATGGAGATGACTCATCAAATGCTACTAGGTGTGAGAAATACAAGCTTTTCATGTTTTTTTATGTTTATGTATGACTAGGATGTAATGTCATCACTTTTGGCCATTTATTTAATCATTCTTTTCCCTTGGTGACTGGACATCCACTTTTGGGGACTTTCGAGTGCCTCTAGGTGATTTGATTTGACATATACTCTTATTTTATTTTCCATAATCCATTTTGAATGTTGTACATTTATTTTCATGCCTTTTGGGTTAGTTATCATGCATGATTCTTGTCAAATCAGATCAATTCACCATTTTTTCTCAATGCCAATTCATTTCAACTTTCAATTTCCTTGTGTAGATATCTTATCAGGATCTCAGGAGTGATTTTCACCATGATTGCACCCAAATCAGCTCATATGCTTCAAAATCCTATAAAAATGCCATTCACTTAATCAATTCATACTTTCTTATTTTTGTATAGGCACTTTGAAGAAATTCATTTGTATCATGGCGGGGAACAGTAGCATCTAGTTTGAAGGAAATATCCCATGAAGACTTGCATTCCATTTTTTATTTATCAGGTCTAGATGAAGATTTTGTGAGGATGCTTTTTGAAATTGATGACCCTGAGGATTACACCAGGCCCTTGACACCTCTAGCTATTCAAGCTGCATTACTTAGGATACTTGTCAAGATAATTCTCGTGTTCTCTTCCTTTCAGATGATGTATTTTCACTTATTCGGGCTTGAACTTCAAAGAATTCTGAGTCACCGAGGAAATTTTGGATTACGAACAAGCCTCATATGCACCATATTTCCAATAATGTATCCCCATACATTTCTAATGAGACATTTATTATGAAATAAATCCCTCTAGAGTCATACATGCTTGATGCAAATACTTTCTTAGACACAATACCTTCCCACTATTGTACATTGAATGCATTAGAGAAATGTGTTTCAAAAGTATTAGAGGAAAAAAAACTAGTGATAACACCTCCTATCTCTTGAACCATCACTTCCTTTTGTGAAAAAACATAAGGTTATGTCTAGTTCTGGGCCTTATACTCCAATTACAACATCCATGCCTTCTTCTCTAATTACTACCTACATGCCTTCTACTCCAGTTTTTCCTATTTTAGTTGTGGTTACACTTCCAGTTCAAAATTCTCAACCAACTTATTCTACCAAAATGAGAGAGAAAAGTACATTTTCTAAAGGTGGTTTGGAATGAGTGAATGAGTCTCTTCTTACAATAACCGGTTATAATTTCTTAGTTTGTTAGATAGTACCTTGTCTAGTATGGATGATATTTTGAAAATGGGCATGTCTCCCAAATTGGTAGGAGACATTATTTTTTATCAAATGGCACTAGGCATAGATGAACATGGTCTTAGGAAAAAAATAGTGAAGAAACTTCCTCTTTGTAGAGAGGATTTTGTAAAGGAGTTTGTGGTATTGGATGCCTAAAGTTTCTTGTTATTGTTCCTTTTTTGTGATACAACTCTCAAGGATATATGTAATCTTTCTTTTCATGGGTTGGGGCCCCTATAGATCCCCATTTTTCCTTTTTCAAAATATAGAAAGTACAAACATCTCATTAGTTTATATGCTTTCACAATGGACATAAAATTTCATCTAAGCACTATAAAAATCTAATGCATTATATCAAATTACAACTTACATCAGAGAATAACAAGTTTTAAAAGTAATATCAATTCTTTATGAAGCAATAGTATCAAATTAAGCCTTATTTACAAATGAAATATTAAAATTATATAAAGTTTGAAGAACAAAAAGGATAAGATTTTTCATCATCTTTCATGTCTGCATCTTGTTCTTCTTTAGCTTCTTCTCCCACTTCTTCTAGTAACCTTGCCAAATGTGCATCATACCTTCAAAAAATATCTTTTATTTCTTCATCATCTAACCTTGTATGGTGTTGTAAAATCAGTATCTCCTTATTTATTACATCCACACAATGACCCATTTTCCACTTCAACTCCAATGGTTTAGCTCTCAGCTCTACAATACCGGTGTCAATATTCCTCATTACTTTAATAGATTCATAATAAAAGTCATCTTTCTGAATGCTTTTCTAAAAATAACTAAAAAACGGGAATTCTTTAGATCACCATAGATCTTATTGAACTTGTCAAAAATCATATCTTCAATTTTTAAATCAATAGCATCTAAGGTATCCTCGACCCATTTCATTTTAGCTTATAGTGTTTCTTTGATCACATTCAAAACTTCCACCATAATCCCTTATTTTTCAACCAATTCATCGCTGATTTGATTTATATGGTTAAACATGGGGAAAAATCATTCAAAGTAGAAGATTTCTTTATCACACTACTCAATCATTTCATCAATTTCATTAATCATATTCTTGAGCTCTTCATACTTTGTCCGAGCTTCTTCAACTATTTTTCTTACATTTGTTTTCAACTTTTCAACCCATGTGTCCACATCCCAAAGTTTCTTAACAGCCTTATCAATCTTTTCCATTCCTCAAGGGGTATTGGTAGAGGTACTTGCTTGAGTTTTAGTAGACTGCCCAATTAATTGTTGCAGACTAGAACTCACAGCTTTGACTTATTCTTTTAATAGTGTTTTTGTTATCCTGTCCTCATCAACCTTTTGCAACAAGTCACTTATTACCTCTGATACTCCTGTTTTAATTCATCTCTTGAAGTATTTCCTAAGGGAATAATTTGGACACTATAATCATTGGTTGTTATATTTTCTCTTGTTTTTCCCTCATGAGGTATTTCCAATTCTAATGTTTTAGATCCTAGTGGATCAGTATGAGTTTTGGTGAGAACTCTAGCTTTTTTTGAGGTTCTCACTAGTTTTAGAAAAGATAGAGCTGTGAGATCTATAGCCTTCACAGGGAAAATTTCCTCTTCTTCTTTTGAGATCAGCTCTCTTATCCATCCTTTTGTAAGAGTGGTCCCAATTTTTGTTTCCTATAGTTTTTATGGTTTCTTTGGCACAATCACCAACTAATTAAACACTGTTGTACCTCTTGGACCAATGATTATATCAAATTTTCTTGTTTATCTCCCACATATATCTCTTTGTTCTTAATTTGTAATGACACTTCCCCTTATTTTTTTCCTTCTTTATTTTGAGTTTTGGGCTAGCTAATCTCCTTTAGAATTACATCAATGATTACATTACACTCTTTCTTTATTTCCTCAGTTGATGAAATCTTTTCTTAAAAATTTTCCTTGGGAGTTTCTTGAACTGGTACCTCTCTTGTAGGCATTCCTTTTCCCTCCATGATTCCCATCTCCTTTGGAGGCTGTTGAGTTGACATATTATCATTCTTTTTCCTTGTTAATACCTCATGTTGTAGCATTGTGTGTTTTCTTTTCATTATTGGTTCCTTATCCTTACCCAAATATTATACATCTACACTATCAATAATCTTACCCTCAATAGTTTCATCTTGTGCAACCTCTGCTATCTTTTCATCTGCATATTTTCCTTTTTGAGATGGTTCATTATCCTTAATGACCTTAACTTCATGGGAGGGATCCTTCTCATGGAATACCTCTATACTTACACTTTTTCAACTATGTACTTATAGCTTGCTCAACTCCGGATCTTCCCGATCTTGAGGAGTACCTCTAATGTTTGAAATATAGTTTCAATAGATGACACATGAGTAGTTTTACTTCTCATTCACTCAATTAAGGATAAATTACATCCTTTACTATTTGTTCATCAATAGATATGTCAAATGCATCCAATGTGGAAAACTCCTCACCAATATCAACATCCATTATCTCTACCTAACTCTTTGTTGAATCTTGCAATTGTTCAAATAAAGGTACACTAATATTTTCAACTAACATGGTTTCAGATGTTTTCACACCTTGATTCAAGACATCACTATCTACTGGATTAGATAAGACATTACCTTGAGTTGTTTTTTCTTGAGTGCTCCCAATTGTCACTCCCTCTGAAGACAAAGATGAAAATAAAAGCACTGATGTTACATTTTATACTTGGGACACATCAATTCTCTCATGTTCTGGGGGATAAATTACTACATCCCTCTGCTTATGTTTCTAATGTGTATGATCACCTTCTCTTACCAATAATGGCTCATACACAATTTTGTGTCTCTTGTGTGCCCTTTCAAAATTCTTAAGTTCAGGTGTTATTTTCTTTTCTTCATCATGTGTCTTAGGTTGGGCATGGCCACTTGCTATGGCCTGAATCATTAAATTATTAGAACTTTGGAGTTTTTGAAAAACATATCGAGGAGTCCTATGAGTAGCCATACCCTTTCCTTTTGATTGTACTGGAACTACAAAAGTTATAGTAGCATTTTGCATTGATTTTAGGAGCATTTCTTTAGTTTTCTAATTTAGAGAAGACATAGAAGTACCAATATCACTGGTAGTAGAAGTCCATTCATTTAAAAGTCTTGAAGAATGTATTTTTAAATGACATTAAGGAGATTTTCCTATAAAGGGATCCATTCTATTAGCTCCTTCTTTCAGGGTAGGATGGTCATCTTTCAATTTTCCCAAATCCCTAAAATTATTAAAAACTATTTTGATTTGAATTAATAAATCAATGTTTTTCTAGGCCAGCCAATTCAATGTTCTTCTCATTACATCATTTATTCGGGCATATGATTCATCTGAATCCTCTTCATTCCAATTCAAGGGGACCATTGGTTTTCCCTCCACATTTTGAACAAGATAGTATTTACTCATAGTATGTGGATCATCCATAACTCCCTCAGGGATAACAAAAATATTGAAATCTATAATTTGAGTAAGGGTCATTCTTGAGAAATCTCTTAGCCTAACCTCCTCCTCATCTTTGCAATTCATCCAATAATCCTCAAATTGAGGCTCATGTTCAAAAGTGTTTGCAAGATTATTGAATACCCACCTGATGTCATAGTTGGCCCTTGCCTCAAACCTTTCCATCTCAAACCTTTTCATCTCATCTTCCATCAATCTGGATTTTATAATTAAAGGGTAGGAGTACCTTCCAATCTTAATGGGGAACTTAATATTTGTCTTTTGTTATCCAACAATTAATTTTTGAACTGGTATCAATTGTCTTTCCAATTCAAATAAGGTCATTTTATCATCTAAATATCTAAGCATCGTACATGGTTGGCCTTCAAATATGATAACCCTAATGTACGTAAACTTCCTAATCTCAATGAAATAACATCCATATTGCATGATTAGTTTTCTATCCTCATTAGAAATCTTGTACGGCTCCCATTTTTCCTGAATAAGTAGATGATTGGTGAAAAGAAGGCATCATTAGCTAATCTCACATTATCTCTCCAATTTGTCAACTATACTTGAGGGAAGATCTAATGCATTTTGGAACTTCTTAAATTAATCATGTGGTAAAAGGAAAGGGAACCACATATGGGCTACAATATTATAAATCAAGTAGGTCATCATGTAATATTCCGATTCTCCAATGTCATCCATCTACATTTTTGTTGTCAGCATTATCATGTGGTCATGAAGTGCTTCTATAATGAAGGTTTCCCATGAAATGTTCCCCTTATTCTCAAAATTATCCACATATAGGTGCATATCCACTCCTTGAATTTATTCATTTTCTCTAATCCCACCATTTGACTCAGAATACAATCACATATTCTCGTGTCCTCAATGAATTATGCCCTAATAAGTATTTTATGTATTTGAGTGATTGCTTTCTTCTCTCGTTAAAATCCATTTGTTATTTATAAGTCGAGCATAGTCCTTTTTCTTAGCTTCATAATTTTTGAGAAGAAAAAGTGTGATAATTATCATAAGGCACGCTAGAGGTTCACATGTGAGAACAGGGCACATTCAAAGGCACGAAAGGATAGAAAAGGAAATGTGCACCCAAGACAAGGACTGGGTCGGAATTATCCATTTTCACGTGTACGGGCTATGTTTGGAGATAGCATGCAGAGCACCAAAATCAGATAAAGTATTTCACAAAACACGGGATATTTTTGGAAGTGCAGCTACTAAGCACTTTGCATGGGTTCAGGCTAATAATAGAATTGCTACTACCAATTAACTAGAAGAGATCGATTGTTAGTGCACTTTCATGTGTGGCTATTATTCTAAAGGCACATGGCTATTTTCAGCATGTGACCTATTTTAGGAAATATCTAGCGGTGAAGGTCAAGTCCCCACCCTTATAAATATGTAGTGATCTACATAGTATATGAGGAGTGTGTGAGAACTAGATATGAATAATTGTGAGATCAAGTTGTCGGATCGATGCACACATGAAATTATGGTATTAATCATTGTAATAAGATTTTGTGTATTTATTATGTTTAATATAATGGAGTGTATTGGTTGCATCAGAGTATTAATCATAAGTATAATTGGTTCTTACATGATTAACTTAATTATGGATATATTTAAATCTATTACTCTTTAGATCTCGATCTAGACATGCTCGTAAAATGTTATATTAATTATGGATTTCAATGCATTAATTCTTCTTCATGATAACATCCTACAACAACAATACTAAAGAGGGGCCTTGTACCTTTGTGAAATTTGGGTGAGTGTTGAGTCTAGGGCTGAGTGATGTGCCAATGTGTTTGGGTTATTCTTTGGTAAATTCTAGGCTACATCATTAGTTGAATTTTCGGGACCTTTTGTTCAGTTGTTTTCAGGATGGTTCACAATGAAGACATCTTGGATGACCCCGACAAGTATTGAGGAGTGGATATAGGATCTAAAATAAAATATGCATAGAGGTTCAACACCGGATCTCGAGTTTAATGCACGCGCATGGGTGAAGGAGAACCTACATGGCAATTTGTATGAGATATTCTTCACTATTTTTCCATTAGAACCTGTATGAGTGACTAGTTTCTTATGATTTTAAAAGGGATTGGAGGTATCATAAATTATTTGGACACATGAAGAATTTCAGACCCTCTATGATGCTAATCTAATTTGGACACACGTTGTGGATACTTGGTTTCATGGTGTTTAAAACAACTATATTCTGGAGTACTCAATTTCCACTTATTCTTGCCCAGAGGTAGGAGAATTAAATTTTTACGGTATCCTAGGGAACTTAGCTTTAAGGAATTCCACCTTTGGTGATAAAAATCTTGACAAGTAACCATGAACTTGGAAAGAAAACTAATGGATAATTAAACCCCACCACATACGGGGACAGGATCGGGTTTGGTGAAAGATGACAGACCTAGTGGTAGAAAGGTAGAGAGAAGGAAGGTTTCTTAAGTATTATGAGGCATGCAAGAGGGAGATAGAGAAGCAACGAGATGTTTAAGAGAGAGTGGAGTTAAGGAGAGAGATGGCTCATGAAGGATTTTAATCTCACATAGAAGGTATGGAGTCATAGCATCAATAACTTCCCCATTTGGAAAATCATGATAAGGAACCCCCTCGGACTCATGCGAAGCATGCTAGTAGAGACAACCGAGGCTGCAAGCACACATATGAATCTACCTAGAAGCCTTTCCCTTGTGCTTGGTTTTCTAGTATATAGTATGAAAACCAGTCAAAAAACTAATTTAGGTAGTGAGAGATCTAGAGTAAGCCATATATCAAGTATATCAATGGCAAGCAAAACATAATCATTGTTGTTTTGAGGTAACTTTTAAGGTGTATCATCCGCACATAATTCAAGCGTGTAGAATTTTAGACTCACTTTTGGGAGTGGTAACACTTCACAGACTATAGTGGTGCCATTCAGTACTACTTTTGGGACATAGGGAAGTATGTCTTTTGGTCCATCTCTAGCTATAGGTGGAGGATCAGGAGGTATAGGTGGTTCTAGTTCTGGTGGATCTAGTGGTTCTGGATTAGGTAGGAAAGGTCCGCACCAACCCTTGAACATTTCCAGGATAAGTATCTTAATCTTCCATAGTATAGGGGCATATAAGATTTTGTTGAACATGTGCACATGTGTGAAATAATGTGGCGTGCAAAGGGAATCATGGCTTCAGAGCACAAGGAAAATTAATTCACCACTATGTTACAAGGGCATGCACACAGCTGGTATAAAATGTTTTAACCTGATCAGACTTGCGTACACTCTGTAACTTTAAAAGATGCTTTCCTTAACAATTTTCACATCCTGAAGTTCGAGCAGAAGAGTATAAGCACGCTCAAGGATATTACACAAGGCACTAGTGAGAGTGTCAGAGAGTATGATGCCCATTTCAAAACACTTTTATCTAAGATTTCTTATGATATTCATGCAATCCAAAGATGCCCAATGGTTCATTGGAGGTCTGATTACACCTTTTAGAAGGGAAATATCACATAAGAAATACATTAATCCATGTAAAGCACTTAAAGTAGCTTTATGCTTTCGAAGTAGTCGAAGTATAGACACTAGGGTAAGCCCATTTTTAGAAGAAAAGATCACAGCTATGGAAAAGTAGTTAGAGAAGCTATCAAAAATTCAACACATGAGATGTGCATGGGGATTTGGTGCATAGATTGTGAAGTGGAAGGTCACACCAAGGATAGTTTTCCCCATAGATTCGTATGCTCATTGTTGCTAGATTGTGAGATATGCCATTTGTTGCTAGACTGTGAGATATGCCATTTAAACCATGATGCTAGCCACTACCCATTATTACAACACATAATAAGGAAGAATGTCTCTTGCTACTATAAAATTTACAAGTCCACAACTCACGACACAGAATACTGAATCCGCGACGTATTGGTTAGATCCATGATGCTATGGATATTAGTGTACGATAGAAAAGAGTATCGGATAACTTTAAAGGAAATAATGAGAATCAGGATTGGGATCATAATCAAGCGCACTATGATTGGAATCGGGGGATTTTTAAAGGAATTCATGGTAGAGGTCAAGGATACCATGGGGATTCAAGGGACAAGGCTATGGTGGTGGATGAGGTGAGTTTCCTCACGGAACATGTTATACATGTGGATCTCCTGACCACTATAGGTGTGAATGTCCTTAGAATATTACATGTTCTTTCTATGGAAAGAATCATAGTTATAAGGAATTCCTGGACTTATATGAGCATCTTATTAAACATCATAAATAAGAAAACAAGGGTGCGGGGATTATTAGGTTATAACACACTGTGGAAAATTAGTGGATTCCCAAGTTGGAACCAGAATCTAAGGCATTTCTTGTAAAGATCACTACTCATGCTTTGAAGCAAAGTGCACACCATAGAAGCATTACAAGTAGGATCCTACCATCACTAAGGAGGAATTTCTACATGAACAGTACCCATATCCTATCCATCAAAAGGAGGTTTATCAGGAAACCATGGAGTTACTCAGAAATCTTCAAAGTGAAATACAATGTTTAAAGGAGCAATCATGAAACATGGAGTAAAAGAAAACAATAAAAATGGTCTAATCTGATATGGATGACTTGAAAGAGGTGTGTAAGATGTTGCACCAAGAGAATATCATTCCACTATTAGGGAATTGGTTAAAGGGAAACACTCTACACACAAGTATTGATACTGGATGACAAATCCTACATGTAAACCTTCCCCCTCATAGCTTAGACTATGACAAGGAAATCACTCTAAATTTTAGTGTGGATGGGTGGATTTTGAGTAATATATTGATTGATACAGGTGCAAAGGTCAATGTTATTACTTTTGATGCATGGGTATAAATGGGGAGACCTCCATTGTAGCTATCTTAGAATGTAAATTTCATGGCTAACTGACTAAGGCCACTCCCATCAAGCATTTTGAAAGATGCATCCATTACCATACAAGGATCCGAGTTAATTGGGGATTTTGATGTTTTAGTGCTTACAGAGGAGATAGCTTCCCAATTTTACTTGGGCATCCTTGGTGTGATGTAAATAATGTTGATCTCTCGGTTCAAAAAAGGTTATATATGTTTTTAAAACATGGATGAAAAAGTTATTATCCCCTTAACAGATGGAAAATCTGCACCCTATGTTGAGCCTTTGAGTGAGGAAGATATGAATAGGATTTATGTACATGCCATCTGGGACCCAGAGGTACTTGAGCCATCTAAAGATATAATCCTTCAGTTGGAAGATACATAATCTATTAGTGATACTATAAGTATTATTTGTGATGATTAGACTCAAATTACTTATGAGTTGGTAGGGCACGAAGTAAAGAGTAACTTTACATGAACCAATAGACCTCTTTGTATCGGAGAATAAGTAAAAAATTGGTACCTCGTTACAATAGGGAAGGGGATCCTACGGTATTTCTCGTACACCATGGAGGAATAGTGGAAAGACCAATTGGAGAGATAGAATATGCTAGCATATACCCTGTGCAGGACAACAATGTGCTGGTGTGTGTTTCAAAAGGATAATCTTGTAGGATGGAATGAAATTTGGATTAATATTTCTACTAGGTTCTTTAGGAGAAATGCACCTACTCAAATCTACACTTATCATGGTAATCAACATGTTCAGCACCACGTTCAGCAGCATGAGAGACTTTAGACAGAGGGGAAGGAAGATTTACTACCTTCACTCTGGGTGTACAAATTTTATTCCACTTGTGTTTGGTATGTATATGCAGAACTCCATAGAGCAACTAGAAATTGGTAGGATTTGACTGTAAAATGATCTAGATGTTTGACTATTTATCTACTAAACCTCCAATAGAATAGTCATTAAGGGTTATAAAGCATTTAACTATGGGGGATAGTGCAAGGTAGAAGAACTCATTCAGGATTTATTTGATGAATAAGACTCGGGAGCACATTTTCCTAAAGAAATAAAGATAGATTCCACACTACTTAAGCACACTTGCCTTGATTAGGAAAAAGTAAAGATGGTTTACTTAGTGGATGATGAAGAAGTATAAAATCTAGATATCGACCATTCAACAGGTAGGCGTGAGGTTTTGGAAAGTGCAGATAAGACCACGCGTGCCTATCATGAACGTATGAGAAAAAAGAAAGTGAATATTGGATCAGATGCTAAGCCTAAGGAGGCCATGATTTGGGACTATTGGTTTGACTCTAAAGTGGCAAAAATCATTGAGCTAATACAAGATTATAAGGACTTATTCCCTTGGGTATACCATGAACTCAAAGGCATGCATGAATCATTAGGAGAAATGAAGATAAAGCTTAAGGAAGGTGTGTGCTTGGTAAGAAAGAGACCCTCTAGGATGAACCCCAACTTACTTGAGAAGGTCAAAGAAAAAATTGACAAATGTTGAAATATGGAATCATCAAGCCCCTAGATGAGTCAGAATGGGTTAGCCCAATGGTGATCAGTATCAAGAAGGATGGTCAAATTAGGATCTATGTGGACTACAGGGAGATGAATTTTGCATGTGTGACTGATCCCTTTCCTACGCCATTCATCGAAGAAATACTAGAAGGCATTGCATGGCACAAAATATATTCATTTACAGATGGATTCTCTAGGTATCATCAGGTTAGGATTACACATGAGGATCAGGAAAAGACTACTTTTACTACTGAATGGGGAAGATTTTCCTATACTGTGATGCCTTTTGTCTAAAAAAACTTTCTGTAGTATTTTCATGCATAGTTGTTCAAGTGTTCAAATATTTTATTCACAACTTCTTGCAAGTTTATTTAGATGATTGGACGGTGTATGGACTTGTTAAGGATCATTGTGAAAATCTACACTTAATGTTTGAAAGATGTATATAGTTGAGTATTTATTTGAACATCAAGAAGTGTGTATTTTCTACACCATTTGGCACTCTGTTAGGGCACATCATCTACAAGGAAGGTTTGTTGGTTGATCCAGCTAAGGTTGTAGTCATTATTGGCCTAGAAGAGCCTACTAGTAAAAGTGAGTGCGTAGATTTTTGGGTCACACTAGGTATTATAGAAAATTTATAAAGGGGTATGCTAAGGTTTTCATACCCTTGGAGGATTTACTAAAAGGAAAATGGATGTTCTATTGGAGAGAACCGCATCAGCGCGCATTCACAACATTGAAGGAAAAGCTTACTACATCGCTTATTTTGTGATTTCCTTCATTAGAACAACCATTCCATGTACATGTGGATGCCTCTGGCATGGACATTGGCATGGTGTTGGCTCAACCTGGAGAAGGTATTATAGATCATCCTATCTAATTTTCTAGTAGAAAGTTTACTCTTGTAAAGAAAAATTATATAACTACAAAGCACGAAGCTTTGTCGATGATCTATGCACTACATAAATTCGGACATTACATGTTAGCAACACCATTTGTTTTCCATAATGATCACATGACATTGAATTATTTGGTAAAGAAGACAATTTTATATGGGCACATATGTCAATGGGTACTCTTATTCAAACAATTTGATTTCACAGATGTGGTAAAATTAGGTAAAAGTAATTCTCGTCTGGATCATCTATCCAGAATACAATCAGGAGAAGAAGCACAAACAACTAAAGATACTATGCCCGATGCATAGGTATACAAGTTACAATGCACACCGTCGGAATTAGAGGAAAATGTTTTCTTTCTACGAATAGGTATGGCATCAAAAGGGATGAAATCCTTAGAGAAGAAAAAAACTAGCTATTCGTATGACATTGTTTATGTTTATTAGCATTGACCTATATAAGTTAGGTAGGGATGAAGTATTGCACCATTATGTACTAGAACATGAGAACACATATATCATAAGGGAGGCTCATGGTAGTATTGCAGTCGGAACTATGTAGGTGATGTCATTGTTTGCAAGATCCTACTTGTTGCATTATTGTGGGATACCCTATATAAATATTGTAAGGCATATTGCAAGGCTTGTGATCACTTTCAGTGCCTTGAAAAACTAGGTCAAAGAGATGAAATGCCTCTAACACCTATTACTAGTGAAAAACTATTTGAAAAATGGGCTATATATTTTGTTGGTCCTATTTCACCAGCCACGTGTAGGACTAGATCATGTTATATCATCACTTGCATATATTATCTAACAAGGTGGGAAGAAGCAATGCCTATAAAGGATTATATAATAACTACAACATCCAGTTTCTATGATAAAATATTATTACAAGTTATGGATGCCCATTGAGTTTTACTAGTTATAGGGGCACACATTTTTTGAATGAGACAATCAAAATTCTATTGGATGAATTCATGATTGCACATCATAAGAGTAAACCATATAATCCTCGGGAAAATGGGACATTGAGGCTTTCAACAAGATTTTGAGTCCGACATTGACAAAAATTTATGATGTTAGAAGAAAGGATTGGTATGATAAAGTTTCTAAAGTACTTTTTGGTGTATAGAACAACATACAAGTGGTTAAAATAGGCCAAACCCTTTCAATTGGTGTTTGGTGTAGAAGTAGTTCTTCTTATGGAATTAATATTACCTTCTTTGCGCATTACATGCACTAGAGGTCTATCTGATGAGCAAGCATTATAAGAATGAATTGAAAAGTTGATTAAGTTGGATGAGTGATGAGAAATAGCATGCTTGAGTCAGAAACAAGAAAAATCCAGGCAGAAAGCATGGCATGATAGGCACATTAGGGACAAAAAGGTTTGGATAGGACAAATGGTGCTTATTTATGATTCTAGTTTTTTGTGCCATCCAGGAAAACTCAAATTACACTAGTTGGGGCCATATGTTATCACTCACATACTTGAAATATGTGCCTACAAATTATAAATGCTTAATGGAATATAGTTACCTATTTAATTCAACAGAGCAGGTTGAAGCCCTACTATAAATATTTCTTCTCGGTGTTTTTAATAAGGCAATGATTCCATTTAGATTTGGTTTTTAATTATGTATTCCCTTAATGTATTTCCTTCTTCGTCTCTATAATTTTTTAATTTAGTTGGTGTTTTGTGAAACAAGCACATTTGCACACCATAAGCTAATTACCATTTGTAATATTTTTATGCACACATGAATGCACATACCATTTTTGTGGGGTGTCTATTGGAAAATAGGTTCACATAAAGGAACAAAATACTATAGGTGTTATTCAAGTTTGAAGATTTGGTGAACAAAGATTACTTCCAAATAAGTACCATAGATAGAGATAAATGAAGGAATAGTATAACACAAGGTAAGTAGCATCCATGGAGACTACCGGAAGAAGACATAATGATGAGGTACTCAGGCACATGGAAGTGTGCTAAAGAGAAGTCTGTAGCTAGAAGGTAGGAAGGTGTGCTAAAAGGTTATAGCTGAGGTGTGAAGATGTACCATGTGGAAAAATGTGAAAAGGGTCAATTGATAAGGATTGTTTATAGGTGAAGGAGAAATAAATGTACTAATTTTTTAAAATCTATATAAGGAAGGGATACGAGTTCATTTTTATCATTGTAAATCATGTTAATTTGAATGATCCAAGTGCAAAATGAGTTGAGAGAATCAGGTTGAGGTGTGGAAAGTGTGAAACAAGATGCAGAGAGAAGATGTGTGCACATGAGAAGCTTGCTTCCTTGTTGGTAAAGGGTCTAAGTGAAGCAGAGTGTTATAAAAGAGCTAGGGCACGTGATTTTAACTAGGGCATGTAGATTCGAGCTAGGGTTTGAGCTTGTATGTTACAAAAGGTAGAAGGAAAGATTTTGCACACTACAGAGGATAGAAAGTTATGAATTACATATGACACCAAAGAAAGAACCTATCCTAGGAGCCAAAGGGAAGAAGAAAGTGGAATCAATGGTTTAAATTTCTCTCGAGAGTAATTTCTCGAGATGCAATACCAAAAAGCGAGATACTAGGAAAAGAAGGGGATTCTCACATCGAAAGTGAAATATAAGTGATTACAACCATCGCACATCGGATAAAATAAACAAATTATACATGTTGTTGAGTACAAAGACAAACAAACACACAAACAAGGACACGTTAGTGTATGATGACGCTAAAGAGAAGTTACTAAACAAGATTGGAGTTTACCAGTTGTATGAGCTTCCATATTTTGCAAAATATGAACCTTTGTATCTTGGTGGTGATGATGAGCAGGGTACATCAAGACTTTTTTATTTCATCGGATGTAGGGTAACGATTACGGGCACTTTGATTTTGACTATAACAGATTGAAGGGCATAGGAGTGAATCTAAATAGTGACTTGACAGATAAAGCAGCCATCGTAGAGATGCGAAAGGAGTTAGGGTACACTAAGGGTTTGTGCATAATTGATATCAACAAATTGAAGAAATATCAAGTGGTACAGAAATTGCACATCTAGTGGCCAAATTAAATGATCAAGAGAGATGGTCAAAGGTGAATACAATATAGCTACACATTGCAAGGAGAAAGTCACAAGGAATAATTTACAACATATCAAGCTACAATACAGACACTATCATCAACGAAGTGTGCACATGTGAGAAAATTAGTTTCAAAGTAGTGTCTATAGTACTACGATATTTATGGATGTCATATTTCTTGATTGGCCAAAGAACAAGATCCGGGAGTACTCCATACGAATAAGTTACTTACGGAAATATTTGATAAGTACTTGTGTCAAGTGTCAATGAGTGGGCCATTCAAGCGAGAGGGTGAGGATGTGGTATGAAAGGATCCACGCAGATTCGAAGAGGAGTGTCGCATCCCCAATGAGTTACCTTTAGTGGTGAGAAAGGAAGTGTAGTTCATGGTGTATCAACAGTTTTGCATCGTGTAATTTTCAATGAAGAATGAAACCTTGGGGCACGTGGAGATATTTTCACTAGTAAAGTAAAATCACAAGGCCCTTGCAATGGCCCAGAGCCCCATAAGAACAGTTGGATGAACTTGGGAAACTTATAGCACAAAAGATGGATCTTCTAGAAGGGAGAATGTCTGCAATGTCTAACATTATGTTAGTATTACATAATGAAAAGGAAGAAATTTCCCAAGATGAGTTGGATTCTATTGTAGTAAATATTCCAGAAAAGGTAGAGGTCATGTTGAATGAGTGAAAAACATTAGAAACATAAATAAAAGAAGAATATCCAGAACTAATTCTTCCAGTTGAAGTAGAGGATGTTATAGAGTAAATAATTATTCTTTGTATAGTAATTATTTACATTCATCCATTCCTTTTTTTATTCATTCCATATTATAAGACAAACATTATCGGGTAGAAATACAATTTAGTGTGGGCTAATGTTGAGCAGAAAAATTGTGATACTTAGCAGAAGGCACAGAGGAGGTTCGCACATGAGAACATGGAAAATTCAAAGGTGTGGAAGGATATGAGAGAGGAAAAACACGTGCAAGACAAGGAATGGGTCAAGACTTAGTCGTTTTCACATGTATGTGATATTTTTGGAAATAACGGGTAGATCACACAAACTAGATAAAGACTTGTGCAACACACATAAGCTATTTTTGGAATGGCGATACTAAGAGTTTTTCGTGGGTTTGGGCTAATAATAGAATTTCTATGACCAGATTAACTTGAGAAGAGATCCGTTGTTAGTGCACTTACATGTGTGGCTATTATTGTAAAGGCGTATCGATATTTTCAACATGCGACCTATTTTAGGAAATATCTAAGTGGTGAAGGGCAAGTCCCCACCCTTATAAATATGTAGTGATTTACGTAGTATAGGAGGAGTGTGTGATAACTACATATGAATTATTGTAAGATCATGTTGTTAGATCTGATGCACACATGAGATTATGGTATTACTCATTTTAATAAGCTTCGTGTATTTATTGTGTTTAATACAATGGAGTGTATTGGCTGGATTAGAATATTAATCATGAGTATAATTGGTTCTTGCATGATTGAATTCATTATGGATATTATTTGAATCTATTACTCTTTAGATCTAGATCTGGACATGCTCTACATAATGTTATATTAATTATGTATCTAAATTCATTAATTCTTATTCATGATAACATCCTTTCGAAAAATCCTAAAGAGGGTTCGGTACCTTTGTGCGCTTTAGGTGATCACTCAGTCTAAGTTGAGTGATGTGCCATGGAGCTTGGGTTATTCTTGGTAAATTCTAGGTGCATCAATAATCTTATAGGGATAAGCTGATACTCTGTGGTTATCATATTTTTAATCACATGAAATTTTAGCATTATCATGATGGCTACAGTGTCAAAGTTAATATTTCTTCAAAAATTTCATCTAGTAATTCCCTCTTCTTTGGGTTGTAGTTTATCCCACAAAGTGTTACCAGTTTTGGGCGGTGTCTTCGAGGGTGAAATACTTCTAGCTAAAGCAATATTATTCATTTGAATGGATTCCATTAATTCACTCTTGTTTGGGCTATTGACTCTTTGCAATAATTCATCTAGGTAAGCATTCATCAAATTTGTATATGTGATTTTGTGTAGATTACTAGTGATTCCGGAAGTAACAAGAAAACAAGACAATATGGTCTTCATCTTTAGTGCCCTAATTTTACTTCAAATTTCCTTGTAAATGAATAAGAGGACGAGTGTATATTAGTTATTACCAATTTTTAGGTGAATATCAATGTAATTTGGTTGTGGTTCAAAGGATCTTCAATCTTTGATTCTCTATTCGTGCTTCACCATTGATTTAACATTGTTCCTCAATGAATTCTGCTAATAACGGTGTCCAAATCTCAATAAACGATAGCAAAAATTTCAATGCTTTCAAAGAATTAAAAATTACTTCTTGATTTGTGTGAAAATGAATTAATGGCGGAATTAATTAATGTGTGTATCATCACCATCCATTTCACCATTCCTAATTTTAAATATGAGTCACCACGAGGAAAATCATTTTACAATGCGGATTGGGGAAACCTTTTTCACTCTTGCATCATGATTTAAATACATACATATTGAGATATTTGACCCAATCACCCACCCTTGACTTCCATCATGCATTTGACACATGGTTGTACCTAAATGGTGGAAGAGATGCGAGCCATTTTTGAATATTTATCCTCATTCCATTTAAACTCAAAGTTTCCAATTTCCTTTGATGACACGCTTCCTTGTTCTTTGCATGAAAGTTACATGTGTCCTTGGTGGGTCCCTGGAGCTTCTTTACACATTTATATTTTATATCCTTATAGTCAAGAGATATAATAAATCCCGACCCCTCGCATTCATCCAACTTTCGACATGTGTACTTACTTTGGAGGTGGAGTAAATTTGTCTTTTCATTTTTTTACTATGAATATTAGAAGGAATATTTGTTGGGTCTCAAGACTAAGTTAACAAATTTTTAATGTTATACTATTTTTATAACTTTATAAATTTAAACCCTCCATACCATAACCAATTGGATAACACCACGTATCATCGGTGATGGAACCAAACGTGAAATTTACAAAATGACTAGGGAATGGTATACAAAGGCACTTTTCATGATTTAAAACCGATTCATGATGATTGTTTTGTAGGGATCTTCAAGAACAACATGTCTAACATGATCCTCAACTAAAAAGAGGAAAAAAACCTAAAAAAATATTTTAAAATGGATTTAAAAGGACTGTAATGTTTTAACTCATACTTTCACATGGAAAAACCAAACAATGTAAAAAAATTTGAAGGTGTGGTAAAGAAAAAGGGGAAAGATAATTTCGAGAACCAACACCAACTCGACTCGGGGATGGGATGGGTGCCACAAGAACCATACAAAGTATACACATTGCAAACCAAGTGCCAAAGTCCATTGGGTTATAGAGTCAAGTAAAATACACACTAGGTCAAGTGACAATAACACATATCTCAAAAAATTATCGAGAAACTATGGTAGTTGGTCACTGTAGACAAGGAAAATGAAAAGGGAAACAAAAACAAGCAAAAAAATTAAAAACAAATCACAAAGACTATACACTTTAAATTATTTCATACCTTTCTTTGAAATCAATCGAGGAAAGTTTTTAGATGCCTACCATTGACAAGAAAATCAAGTAATTCTCCATGTAGATCCTTTAAGAAGAAAGTGTTTTCACCAATTCCTCTATCAATGGAATAAGGGCCCATCCAAAATGCATCAAATTTTCCATATTTCCCCTTATCCTCATGCCTACTATCCCACAACAATACAAGATATTTGACACTAAAAATTCTAGGAGTTACCTTTTTATCAAATAACCTTTTGAGATTTTCCCTGAACTTCAGATGCCTTTGGTGGGATTCTCTCCTTTCTTCATCTAACTCACCGATATGATTACTCCTTACATCATAAGAGCTTACTTCTTCATCCTCAAGTTGTTGAATGAATTGGTAAGAAGATAATTACATGTGTAGGGGAGAAGGGCCTGAACTCCATAGACTAGTTCAAATGGGATCTTTCCAATGGCTCTTTTAGTAGTGATTCTATCTGCCCAAACAACAAACTTCAATTACTCACCCCATCTTCTTTTGTTAACCTCTAGTGTCTTTCTAATTATCTTCAACAAATTTTTGTTTCTTGATTCAGCCTATCCATTTCCCGAGGGTTTTAGTTAGATGCATATGTTAGGTTTATCCCATACTCTTGACACATGGCCACTAATGGTTTGGCTCGAAATCTCATGGAATTGTCAACAACTATTTTGGTAGGTACTCCAAACCTATAAATTATATGATTTAGGATAAAATCCATAACAATCTGATGAGTTGCTTTCTTAGTAGGGATAGCCTCAACCCACTTGGTGAAGTAATCAATGGCCACCAATATCCAATCATGTGGCCTACACTTGAAGGATCTGAAATCTCTCCAACAAAATCCATACCCCATTGCTTAAAAGGGGCTTCAATTAACACTTGTTTTAAATGGAAAGCACTGAAGCCTTCATTCTTCCGAAAATCTTTTACAAATTTAACATTTTCTTACTAACAAGATTGCATCTTTAAAGAGTGTGGGTCACTAATAACCTACCCTTAAGATATTATGGGCAATTACCCTTTACCAAAAACTACCCCACATACTCCACCATGAAAATATGCAATTAATTTGGGGGCTTCATCCTCAATAATACATCTTAGGAGGACCCCTTCAGATTATTCCATGCCAACCCATAATCGGTGATGATGTACTTCTCGAGAGGAAAATTTAAGTGACCTTCGCTAATTCTTATCTAAATTCCCAAGACACTCTAAATTCATGAGGTAAAATATGATGTCCTTATACCATGTGGAGCTGAATAGTTTCTCATGAATATTCATATCTCCCTCCTCAACTTTATTTAATTCCATCACTTATAGATTACTTTCTACCATTAGCTTTGCAAGCGTAGACCTCTAAGTAACTTAGTAGTCTAAATATCCATGTCATATTCTTGTATTTTTTCACCCATCAACATATTTTACTCGAGATTTCCATTTCGATAAGATGTCCTTAACCATGGTTTGGGAACATAAGCTATCATCTTGGAGCTTAAGATATATGGCCTGAAAATTTTTATTGCTCTAACCAAAGCAAAGGCTCACTTCTCAATGATGGTGTATTTAACCTCAGCCCCCTACAATGCTTTACTAAAAAATTCAATTGGCCTTTCATTTCCTTCCTAATCCTTCTGCAATAGTACAAATGCAATGGTGTTTTCAGAGTCAAAAGAAAAAAATTTAAAATCCTTTTTGTAATTAGGGGCTGCTAAGACAGAGCATCAAAGTATTTCTTCCTTAATTCTACTAAAATATTAGATAACTTCCTTATCCCATTTGATAATCTAATCCTTCTTTAGCATACTTTTGATGGGGATAATTGTCTGAGAAAAATTGGAAATGAATCTCTCGATGAAGTGTATCTTACCAAAGAAGGATTGAATTCCTTTCTTGGTTCTTGGAATAGGAACTTTGCAATAGCTTCCATTCTTTTAGGTTAAATCATGACCCCTTCTTCGAACACAATGTGCTCCAAAAAAATTTCATTTTGAACCCAAAAATGGAACTTCTTAGGGTTCAATGAGATTTCATACTCTCTACATCTCAGTAGCATCTTTTTCACATGTTGCAAGTGATCATTCCTCTTTCCTTAGAACATGGTCACATCATCCTAGTACACATCAATAAAATCATTGATGTAACCTAATAATGCTACATTCATAGCTCTTTAAAATGTTTCTCTAGCATTCATCAGGCCAAATGGAATCCTCACATACGCATAGGTACTCCATGGAGTGGTGAAAGTAGTTTTTATTCTTTCTGATTTTTTTACTACCACTTAGTTCTATAATGAGAATCCATCTAGAGTAGACAAAAACTCGAGATCCAAAGAACTGATTTTAACATGTTATCCATATTACGAAATGGATATTTTTCTTTGAATGAGGCCTTATTAAAATTTCTAAAGTCCACACACAACCTTATATCTCCATTTTTATTTTGAATTGGCACTATCTTTTCCATCCATGAATAATATCTTGTTGGTTATATGATGCCTCCATCCCTCAATTTTTTTAACTCTTCTTGCATTTTGAGGGAAAGGAGTGGATTGATTGGCATTTAATCTTACCTAAATGGTGTGACATTAGGTTATAATGGCATCTCATGTTGGAAAAGGTCTTCCTATATGCCTTCAATTTTGAATATGAAAATGCCAAGTTGTCCTAGTACCTTTTTAACAACCTGGATATAAGATCGCTTGTCTTCTTTACTCAAGTTACTACCTAGCCATATTTTGCTAGGTTTGTCCTTAGTCCCCAAGTTGTGCTCCTCCACATCTCTTGAGGCTTACATATGTCTATTAATAATCATGTCAGCGTTCAAAGTTTGAATCCAAAGCAACCAAACCTCTTGGAATGGTATTGGTATTTAATTAAATAATTTATTTGCCAAATAGAGTCTCTTTACCATCATAAACACAAACCATTTGTTCCTAGTCCACATTTTGGTTTGTAAACTCTCCTTCATTCTGTAAGAAACTCTGAACTTCGGCATCATCTTCAAAAACATACCAATTTTTGACATTGTCAGGGAAAAATGGTCTTGAAAACACTTCTATATGATATTCACAATAAGGAGACATTTTACAATTTTCAAATATGGATCCCAATACTACCAACTTGTCTACAAAAAAATTATGATTTCTATCATGGTATACTATGTTGAAAGAGTCAAACATTTCAATAAAGTCCCAAACTACATGCTTATATTGTTTCATTCTTTGATTCTTGGTTGCATACAATTTCCTAACTTGTTTGACTACCAATTCTGAATCTCCTTTAACAATAATGTCCTTGATACCATACCTCCAAGAAATCCTTAAACCCAAAAGTAGTGCTTCATATTCTACAATATTGTTAGTGCACTCAAATATGAGTTTAAAGGAAAAACTGAAAGCCTCTTGGTTTGGAGACACAAGGACAATACCAACATCATTCCAAAATTTAGAGCAAGCTCCATCAAACATCAAAATCTAGGGAAAGCCAATTTTCTCAAGACATTTACACTTATCAATGCTATGCTCTTTAAAATATGCATAGCCCACAAAATTATCAACATCTACATTTGTATATAATACTTCATAAGAAGCATTGTTAGGGTCTTTAATTAGATGTAACATATTTTTCTCACCATATAATTTAACAAGGATTCCCTCTACTAGTATGGTTACATATGACATGTCCATTTGTACACTCCCACCTACACTAGTATCCCACTTTATTAATAATAATATTTCCCACTTGGCATGAAAATCCACAGTAAATACATTCATGGTTAAACATTTACTCGGGTAAACTACTAATTGCACTACTAATCCATTATCATGCCAAATCACCTGGCACCTCCCTTGAATACATAGCAGTGTATTTTCCAAAATTTGTTGTAAATTTGATATTCCATTAATTCATTACCTCAAGAGGCATCACATTACATGAGGCCCTTGAATAAAACATGCATTTGTGCACTAATTTGTCCTTGATGATTAAATTAGTATAGAAAGGATCAACATCAAGCTAAGATTCAACAAGAGAAGTACCCAAATATACCTTAGGTGATTCTCCCAAGTCTTCCAATGCTTGTGGAACTTCTAGTTCTACAATGACAGGGGAGTATCCACATTATCCACATTCTTGTTTGGGGGTATTACCTCCTCTTTGAATCCCAAATATTCAAATTCCCTTTTTCTATGCTTAGGGATCCTAAGAAATTCAACAATAGGCACACTGACTTTGATTTGACTCAACATCTAGGCTATATTGCGGGGATGTATTTTTATAAGACTATATTAGTAGGGAGAGTTACTATCCCTTCATTTCGTATGAGACTCTTTGTAGCTTGGGTATGAGCTAGGGTACAAGTTTTATTTGGAGTTCCTAGGACTTTTATAGGTGTATCCTTTTTTGGGGATGCTTTGGGATATTAGCGAGAAGTGGAGTTTGTTTGTCTTAGATTGTGGTTCTATCCCTTTAATAACTCTACTTTTGAGATTTTACTCCTTTTCTAGAGCAACCAATGCATTCATTTAAATATTCTTATTATGCTATGAAGGAATTGCCCCATCATACTTCTTAATAATTAAAGCTCTTAAATATTCAAATTCATGATTAGGTAAATCAAAATCTTGCACCATATCAAATTCAATATCATCATTAGGAGGAAGAGGAGATACCCAGTGAATGCAATCCCAAAACATTTCTATAGTCCTAGCACTTATCAGCTTAGTTGAAGTGGCACCTTATTGTGGATTATCAGGGCACTCCATCATGCATACATCACCATAAGTTTCATCATCATCTACCTCTTCAACTTCCTTATTTAGATCACAGTGGGAGTGTGGCAAGAGAAACTTGTCACACTAATCAATAACATGGTCTTATTCTACCATGACAACCCTAACAATCAAAGGATCAGGGACCAAATTATTTTCTCTAGGTTGTGGCTATTTATTTCCTGATCCCATGGGCCATTTTCCTCTCTCATTTGATCTGTGATCACCTCTAGGATGATTTCCAAATCTATTTTAGCCCTGAGGTTGGTACTAGCCTTGATAACTCTCTCCTAATCCTTTTTTACTTTGGAAATCTTATAAGATATATCTTTAAATTCTTTGACCAGTGTCTTCACAACTTCTTCTAGATCCACTTATTTTCCTTACTGAGGTTTCACAAGATTAATCAATTTGACACCCTACCTCTTAGGAGGTTTTCTAGCTGCCTTAATATTTTTTTCAGTTTGCAAGGCCATGGTGAAGGCATTCCTTAAAGTTGTAGGTTTTTACCCCTAAAATAATAATCAAATTTCTTGTCAAAATCATTACAATATTTAATTAGGCAATCCTATTCACTAGGCCTCAAAATTATGGGTAGTCTAGTCAAAGTCTTATTGAATCGGTATTGAAGTCTTGAACAGGATCATTGGGATTATTTTTTATATTCTCAAACTCAGATAAGAGGAACCTTGGGTCATTCTTATCCCCATACTATAATATGAAATCATTCTTCATCTCATTCCATGAATCTATTGAGTTTTCTAGTAAATCTTTATACTAGTCACGTGCATCTTCTTCAAGAGTGTGAATGAATAGCTTTACATATACATCTTCATATTATATTTTTAAATCCTCCATCATATTAACAAATAGTTTTAAGTGTTGATCACTAGTGATGGCATTATTTCCCTAAAATTTGGGCAACCTATTTCTTACATCTTGTGGTACAACATTAGGATACCCAACCATGCCTCTAAAATCTATTAGTCCAAACACATTGACAACAAAGGGAGGTCTAGGTGGAGGATGAGCCATATTTTTTTAAGGAGGTGATCCTATAAGAGGATTAAAACGGTGTGAAACAAGAATTTTTTGGGACACAAGTGTATGATATTCAAAGTAAGTATCCTTTAATGACTCAGTCTCACAAAAAAACCTATTAGTTCTAAGTGATAAAGGAGGGAGGTGAGGAATACCTATTCTAGTTACAAATGATGGCCCTTCACTAGTTGGAGTGTTTAGATTTTCATGAGGACTACTTGATTCTGAACTATCTGAGGAAGTTGAATAATCCTCTATTATAGGTTGATCATCTTCTACAACTAGCACTAGCTTCTCTCCTAACCTTTGATCCCCCAACACTTTCTATACTTGTTTCTTATTAGGGTTTTTTCTTCGAAGCTCGAAAAAATCTTCTAGTACAATATTTGTTAAAGAATGACCTTCTTCCTTCAAGCTTTACAAATATCAAAAAACAAATATCAATTATCAAATCTTAAGACACTGGCATTTACAGAAATTGTAACAAAATATGGAGTCGCCACTAAGGATTTGCACCTTAGATGTGTAAAACACTATAAATGACTTGTCAATTGTAAATCAATACTCAATTTCTATAAATCTTAACAAATCCAAACATCCTTTCTCAATATTTAATATTAGCCAAGTAGATTTAGTGTGAAGTTCACTTAAACTAGGAAATATTATGTAACTTCGATCTTACTTAATTTTCACAAAGATTAACAAAGGATGATATTTAGACTACGTATTTGCATCTAAACATGTATGAAATGTTACCATAGGTTGATATTTTTATATATTTTCACAAATGTCCCCAAAAATGGCACTGAGATCTATGTTGGTACCCAAATCAGTCCTCGTTTTGTGGCGAGCAACATAAAAAAATAAGAAGGATGTGTTGTATATATCTTCCCCGGGTAAATATAGACAAACTGAAGGATATGGAAATCAAAGAAGCTCAAAGCATGTGTTGTATATATCTTTCCCCAGGTAGATATAGACAACAAAGCGGAAGAGTATGGGAAATCCAAGAAACTCGGTCCCCAAAATTCACGAAATGGCGCACGAAAAGGCGCATGACACGGGAGTGTCGACATAGAAAAAGTTGTGCCCTTGGCACACATAAATGGCGCATGAAAATGAGTGTCGACAAGGTAGGAGGATGCGCCAGCACATAAATGGCGCATGAAAATGAGTGTCGACAGGGTAAAGGATGCACCTTGGCGCACATAAATGGCGCATGAAAATGAGTGTCGACAGGGTAAAGGATGCGCCTTGGCACATAAATGGCGCATGAAAATGAGTGTCGACAAGGTAAAGGATGCACCTTTGGCACGAGAAGGAGATGTCGACACAAATGCGGGACGCGCCTTTGGTGCACGGAAAGCAGATTATCGACACAAACATAGACGCGTCTTTGGCGCACGGAAATAGTTATTGTCGATAATAAACATAGACGCGCCTTTGGCACACGCGGAAAGCTTGATTGTCGACACAAACATAGAAAGCGCGCCTTTGGCGCGCGGAAAAGCGATTGTCGACACAAACATAGACGCGCCTTTGTGTGCACGTAAAGCGATTGTCGACATTAAACATAGACGCGCCTTTGGCACATGGAAACAGTTGTCGACACAAACATAGACGCGCCTTTGGCGCACCTTCAGGAGGCACAACATTATGAGTCTTTGCAAGAAGCGAGCACAGCACGAGATATTCAGATGGCCATAACTTTTGACTGGGAGCTCGGATTCATGCAAGGTTGGAATTTTCGGAAAGCCTACGAGGTCCTCTGTCTAACTACGATTTGGATATCTTTAATTGGGTGAGAAAAATTCTTAAAACTGTAAAATACAGTTTGCCACTTTTGGGGTTTCTTTGAGGTTCTCACCTACCGCCATAATGAAATTAATTAAATGCAGTCTGGAGGTGGTTGGGGTAGATTTGGACTTTCTCTCTCTTCTCTCTCTCATTCTTCCTATGAATTGTAAGGAGGGGCTTCTTTCTAAAGGTTGGACATTCTTGTTTTGGCCGCTCCCTTCTTCTCTTTGGCAGGTAGAGTTGTGGAGCTCAAACCCCCATATGAAACTGTAATGCACCTTTGCCTCTGGGCATTTTTTGCAGTGTATTGTATCAACCTTCAGAGAAAATAAATGCATGACTGTGGATGTTTCTCAACCCTCTATGTGTTTCATTTTGCATCCTCCTGATCTTTCACTGTGAATATGTTTATCTGTGCATGATTTTGCATTACATTTTTATGGTCTGTGTTTATTGGCAAGACAGGTGTTCTTCATTCCTCGGTGCATCACCTCCTTAGCTTAGGTTTATTTTTATGCATTTTTGTCCCTATCTCCTTGGTAGTTAGATTAGGTTTTAGTAGACTCTCGCATTTTATTGGTGCATCGAACAGAGGAATAGGAGCCGGCCTTCATCCGGAGAGCTTTTCCGATTTCGCAAGGTCCCACACTTGGGAAAAGCTCCATGTTGTGCAATCGCACTGACATTCTCAGCCCATCGAGTTGCAGAGTCCCTGGGGTGCTTTGTGATTTTGCATCAACAGTTTTGGCACGCCCGGTGGGACCTTAGAGGTCTTCCACTTCATCTTTTGCAGGTTGGTGTGTTCCTATGAAGATTTCAGCCTTTGGAGGCACTTGCAAACACATCTGGCGACTCCATCTGATCAACAACCCATTTCTGAAGTTGCAGACCCGTTTTCCATCCATTCTCGTTCATCCTTCCATCTCTTTCACTCTTTTCCATTCCATGAAGTTGTGCAAACATATCTTCATTTCCATCATGGAACTCACATCAACAACAACATTATATTCCACCTTCAACATGTTTTACAAATCCTTCAAATCAGCATTTTGAGCAAATTCAAGATCAGTATGCATACCCATATGAGCAGCAGTGCCAAAATTAGTTTAGCTATGGATATTTCCAAGAGCAAGAGTATGCATACAATGAAGACCATTAGACGCAAGATGCTGGTCTGTTGGAGAAAATCCAAAAGATGGAGGTAAACATGGTGCAGTCCAGGGCTCAAGCACAAATGAAAGCATTTGGAATCGGTTGTGGAGCACCCTGTCCATGGGTGGGACCTTTTCCAAGGCATTACAGCCCTCAAGAGAAGCTTGACTTCATGATTGCAACGCTGCCATTGCTTGCAAAGTGGATTGGAGAAATAAAGGTGTATGAGAGGAGTATTCAACGACCTTGTCAACGGGTAAGCACACCATCTCATACTCTTTCTTTTCCTCCTTCTCAATCTATATCATTTCAGCAGTGTCAAGTTTTAAACTCTCCATCTGCTGTCCCAAATGTTGATCCCATGTCTCCACCTCTCAGTCTTCCACCACACCTCAATTCTTCTTTCCTTTTTCCTTCCAAACAGTCATCCCCTCCACAAGAGCTAAATGAAATTCCCCTCTCCTCTAAAGAAACAAGAGATTTCATATCCTTTACCACCACAAAAATTGCCAAATCAATTGAGTCAGCAACCCACCCCTCCTCTTGCATTCCCAATTCCATGTGGGGAAGAAGAAATTGCAAAAATCAGTCATCAAGGACAGCAAGAGGAAGAGCAAGAAAAGAAGAAATGATTAAGATCTTAGTAAGTTTGGCTGCCAAGTTTGGTATGACAAAGATCCCTTGATGGTCAAACCTACGAAGAGGCTAAGGTTGAACAAATAGTGGTCGGGGCTGATTTTGTTGCACCAAAAGAAGAAATTCTTGTAGTCCCAACTTGTCCTCTAGAGCAAAGCAGATTGAAGAATTTGACTTGACGAACTTCATGCTGGAGGAGGAGCTCATTCAAGAGCAACATTGTCTTGAACATTGGAGGAAGGAGAAGTTTCTCTAGATCCAGCAGCAGAGGAGTACATTCTAGCTGTGGAGGAGAAAATTACAGATCCAAGGGCTTTGAACACAAGGCGGGTTACAGGAGAACCTTGATTCTTCTTTCTACTTCATCTCTCTCAAGTTCCAAGTAGTGCTGAAGAGGAGTTTGACCTCTCAAACTCAATGTTGGAGGGAGAAAGAAACCATGGTGGTCAAGTTACAGATCAAGAGGACACCATGGAGGAAGTTGAACATTTGTAGCAGGACAGCCATGAGGCAGTTTATCTGTCAGATTTGGAGGACTGTTTTGATGGAGAAGAGTCGGTTGAGTTTCCACCATTCTCTCTTTCATCATCCACATTCCAAACACAAGAGTCTACTGTCATGAAGGAGAACATTCATTTGCAGCAGCCTGCATCTTATAACAACTCTTTGGAATCAAGATCGGAAGATTTTAATCTTTCATGTTCTTCATTGGAGGAAGAGAAAGGACAGAAGAATTTCACCATTTCTTCCACACCATCCATTCAGGAGGGTCTACAAGAAGACTCCATTTTGGAGTTGAAAATCAGAGCTATGGGCATATCAAACGGATCAGACCTTGCCCAATCAGGTATTTGGCTTCATTGGAGCCAAAGGAGAAGTCACAACCAGTCATGCTTGCTTCTAAGCATGAGGATGAGCTATAAAGAATCAAGGATCAGTTGCCATACCTCTTCAATCCAAATGCAGAGCAACTAAAAGAGGTATTGGATTTGTTTTCAATTGATACCTTGATGATTTGGGTGGAAGACCAGCTTCTTGTTGATTTTCCACTCATCCTAACAGCCATGATCAGCTCCAAATCAATTGCATGGCTGCCACTTTTGAGAAAGGGAAGCTATTTCTCACAACCAATTGCAGGGTTTGTTTAGCTTTCCTTTGCTTTCAGTTAGAGTAGAGTAGGTAGGTTTTTTTCAGCAGAAGAAGTGCTTGTGCACACTCTGCATGTTCCATTTGGAGCATGTATGATTTTTAGTTCTGTACATAGTTTTTGGTGTTGCTGGTTTTGCTCTGGCACAGTTCATTTCAGCGGCATTTTGGTGAAAGGTCAACTCCAAATTCAATGGGTTTCTAGTGGCTCAGAGGGAAGTTTTCAATGTTCAGATTAGTTTGTAGGCTACAACTCATGACTCCATGCCCAATGGATGCTTCAGAAGGCTACTGGTCATTCATCTAGCAGGAAGATGATCCCGTTGAGTTGCCAAATTTTTGTATATATCTTCCCCGGAGTAAATATAGACAACAGAAGGATATGGAAATCAAAGAAGCTCAAAGCATGTGTTGTATATATCTTTCCCCCCAGGTAGATATAGACAAACAGCGGAAGAGTATGGGAAATCCAAGAAACTCAGTCCCTAAAAATTCATAGAAATGGTGCACGAGAAAAGGCGCATGACACAGAGTGTCGACATAGAAAAAGTTGCGCCCTTGGCACACATAAATGGCGCATGAAAATGAGTGTCGACAAGGTAAAGGATGCGCCTTGGCGCACATAAATGGTGCATGAAAATGAGTGTCGACAAGGTAAAGGATGCACCTTGGCACACATAAATGGCGCATGAAAATGAGTGTCGACAGGGTAAAGGATGCGCCTTGGCGCACATAAATGGCGCATGAAAAAGAGTTTCGACAAGGTAAAGGATGCGCCTTTGGCACACAGAAGGAGATGTCGACACAAATGTGGACGCGCCTTTGGCACATGGAAAAATTTGTCGACACAAACATAA
This sequence comes from Taxus wallichiana var. yunnanensis, assembly GCA_018340775.1. Lineage (NCBI taxonomy): Eukaryota > Viridiplantae > Streptophyta > Pinopsida > Cupressales > Taxaceae > Taxus > Taxus wallichiana. The sequence continues at coordinate 608,785,696 of CM031240.1, forward strand.
ACACACCTTTGGCGCACAGAAACAGTTGTCGACACAAACATAGACGCGCCTTTGGCGCACGGAAACAGTTGTCGACACAAACATAGATCGCGCCTTTGGCGCACGGAAACAGTTGTCGACACAAACATAGACGCGCCTTTGGTGCACGGAAATAGTTGTCGACAAAAACATAGACGCGCCTTTGGCACACAGAAACAATTTTAGACAAAAACATAGACGCGCCTTTGGCGCACCTTCAGGAGGCGCAACATTATGAGTGCTGGCAAGAAGCAGACCCTAGCACAGATATTCAGATGGCCATAACTTTTGACTGGGAGCTCGGATTCACGCAAGGTTGGACTTTTCGGAAAGCCTACGAGGTCCTCTGTCTAACTACGACTGGATATCTTTAATTGGGTGAGAAAAAATTCTTAAAACTGTAAAATACAGTTCGCCACTTTGGGGTTTCGTTGAGGTTCTCACCTACCGCCATAATGAAATTAATTAAATGCAATCTGGAGGTGGTTGGGGTAGATTTGGACTTTCTCTCTCTTCTCTCTCTCATTCTTCCTATAAATTGTAAGGAGGGACTTCTTTCTAAAGGTTGGATATTCTTGTTTTCACCCCTCCCTTCTTCTCTTTGGCGGAGTAGAGTTGTGGAGCTCAAACCTCCCATATGAAACTGTAATGCACCTTTGCCTCTGGGCATTTTTGCAGTGTATTGTATCAACCTTCAGAGCAAATAAATGCATGACTGTGGATGTTTCTCAACCCTCTATGTGTTTCATTTTGCATCCTCCTGATCTTTCACTGTGAATATGTTTATCTGTGCATGATTTTGCATTACATTTTTATGGTCTGTGTTTATTGGCAAGACAGGTGTTCTTCATTCCTCGGTGCATCACCTCCTTAGCTTAGGTTTATTTTTATGCATTTTCTCTCCCTCTCTCCTTGGTAGTTAGATTAGGATTTAGTAGACTCTCTCGCATTTTATTGGTGCATCCGAACAGAGGAATAGGAGCCGGCCTTCATCCAGAGAGCTTGTCCGATTTCGCAAGGTCCCACACTTGGGAAATGCTCCATGTTGTGCAATCGCATTGAGATTCTTAGCCCATCGAGTTGCAGAGTCCCTGGGGTGCTGTGATTTTGCATCAACAGGATGCTTAGAGCATGATAGATCTAGATTTTTTTCATTTTGTAGCTAGGGAAGGATCTCATCATCTATTTATCACTCGAGCTTAGAGGAGTTAAGTAGCACCATGCTGAGGGTATGACCTACCCTCCTACTTGAGCTCTACCATTAACTAGGGTGAGAGGAACTATTTTGTAGTATGTAATTTTGAGTGGCGTGGATGTATCAATAAAGTTTGGTACTCCTTTATAGAGTAATTGAAAAACAAATCTAGGAAGACATGGTCAATTCAAAAGGATAACTCTCACGAGTTTTCACTTCTAGATAGTGTAGATGTCTTCTAAATAAAGATCGACTACTAAACACAATATGGAACCAACTTTCTTTAACATATTGTTGGCTTTAATGAGGCAAGCATGGGTAGTTATGGTAGGATTAGTTAGTTTTGGTTGTATTTGATTTGGGGAATTAAGCAGGATAAAGTTGATTATACCAGATTTCAAGGAAATTTTAACAAATGTTGGGAGATCTACCAAGTGCAAGAAAAATATACCTCAAATAGCTCACAATGAACCTTAAACTAGAAGATGTACACTCATAGAATCCCAAGAATGCATGGTTTCACACAATCTTTAAGGATTCAAACACAAAATATCATGTTGAAGACTTAATAAAACATTAGAGATTCATAATTTATCATGCCTAAGATACACTCAAAGACTTACAAGAAACATTTAACAAAGTGGAGACATAGTGACTTTAAAAAAATTATTACACAAATGAAATGAAAACTCTTCTCAACAGTGAAATTACAATTTCCAGAATGCTACCAGAATGATAAAGTTCTGTGTGACTTAAAGGATCTCTAAAATAATATTGCAATGGGAGCATGAATAACTATTTTAAAGTATATCATATTTACAGTAGATACAAAAATGCTCATGATTAACGCAATTAATTCAAGGCTCATCAAATTTGTTTACAAGGGAAATTATATTTATATTTTAAGTTCTTGTCAATGGCTGTAAACTTGCAAAAATCTTGACATGATTTATTTTGAAGGCTTAAAGAAAGTAACAGGTTTCTCATATGAGTTCCGAGGAAATTGGTTTTCCTCTCAGTTTTCCTTTTTCTTCAAAAAATATCAGAAAATTTTAACCCCCCTATGCGAGAGTCTTCTCATCGCCTTTATACAATTATATTTTCTCACTTACTCCCCAATTTTCTCCCCAAAAACGTGGATCTTCAAGAGAATATCCTTCTTTACAATATACAATTCAATTTATGTTATCCTCATGGAGATGACTCATCAAATGCTGCCAAGTGTGAGAAATATGAGTTTTTCACATTTTTTTATGTTTATGTATGACTAGGATGCAATGTCATCACTTTTGGATATTTATTTGATCATTATTTTACCTTGGTTACTAGACATATGCTTTTGGGGACTCTCGAGTGCCTATCGATGATTCAATTTGACAGATACTCTTGTTTTCTTTTCTAGAATTCATTTTGAATGTTGATAATTTTTTTCATGCCTTTTGGGTTAGTTATCATGCATGAGCCTTTTCAAATCAGATTAATTCACCATTTTTGCTCAATGCCAATTCATTTCAACTTTCAATTTCCTTATGCAAATATCTTATCGGGATCTTAGGAGTTATTTTCACCATGATTTCACCCAACTCAACTCATATGCTTTGAAAATCCTATAAAAAATTCCATTCACTTAATCAATTCATAATTTCTTCTTCTGCGTATAGGAAATTTGAATAAATTCATTTGAATCATGGTGGGGGAACCAGTAGCATCTAGTCTGAAGGAAATATCCCATGAATACTTACATTCTAATTTTGATTTATCAGGTCTAGATGAAGCTTTTTTGAGAATTATTTTTGAAATTAATGAACCTCAAAATTACAAGGCCCTTGATAGCTCAATTGTTTGAGTTGCATTAGTAAGGATACTTTTCAAGATAATTCACATCTTCTCTACCTTTCGATGATGTCCTTTCACTTGTTCATGTTGGAATTTCAGAGAACTCCCGAGTCATTGAGGAAAATTTGGCTTTTGATTAGTCCTCATATGTAATTTCTTTCCAATCATGTATGCCCATACATTTATAATGAGGAAATGTTTGTGAAATAAATCCCTCTAGAGTCATATATTCTTAATGTAGATCTTTTTTTTTAACACAATACCTTCCCTCTATCATCAATTTAATGCATTGGAGAAGTGTGTTTCTATCTTGGAGGTAAAACAATCAATGAGGAAAACCCCCCAACTCCTGAACCATCACTTTCTTTTGTTAGAAAACATAAGGGTGAGTCTAGCTCCATGCCTTCTACTCTAATTACTACCTCCATGCCTTCTTCTCCAATTACTACCTTCATGCCTTTTGCTCCAGTTGTTTTAGGGTCAGTTGTGGTTACACTTCTATTTCAAGCTTCTCAACCAACTTATTCTTCCAAAACCAAAGGGAAAAGGGAATTTTATAAAGGTGGTTTGGATATGAGTGAATGGGTCTCTTATTACAAGAAGCGGTCATAATTTCTTAGTATGTTAGATAGTCCCTTTTTAGTATGGATGACCTTTTACAAATGGGCATGTCTCGCACAATGGCAGGAGACATTATTATTATTCAAATGGCACTAGATATAGATGAACATGGGATTAGGAATAAAATATTAGTGAAGAAACTTCCTCTTTCTAGAGAGGATTTTGCAAAGGAGTTTGTGGTATTAGATGCCTAAAGTTTCTTGTTATTGTTCCCTTTTTTGTGATACAAATCTCAAGGATATAAGTAATCTTTATTTTCATGGGTTAGGATCCCTATAGATCTCCATTTTTCTTTTTCAAAATATAGAAAGTACAAACATCTCATTAGTTTATATGTTTTACAAATGGACATAAAATTTCATCCAAGCACTATAAAAATATAATGCATTGTATCAAATTATAACTTACATCAAAGAATAACAAGATTTAAAAGTAATATCAATTCTTTATGAAGAAATAGTATCAAATTAAGCCTCAGTTACAAATGAAATATGAAAAGAAGATAAAGTTTTAAGAATGACAAGCCTAAGCTTGTTCATCATCTTTCATGTCTGCATCCTTTTCTTCTTCAACTTATTCTCCTACTTCTTCTTTGGTAACCTTTCCAAATATGCATCATACCTTTGAAAAATATCATTGATTTCTTCTTCATTTGGCCCTGTATGGTGTTGGAAAATCAGTATCTTCCTATTTATTGCATCCACATAGTGACCCATTTTCCGCTTAAACTCCAATGGTTTAGCTCTCAACTCTATAATTCTGGTCTCAATTTTCCTCATTGCTTTAATAACTTCATAATAAAATTCATCTTTCTGAATGCTTTTCTCAAAATAAATAAACAAAAAGTTAGTCTTTAGATCACCATAGCTTTTCTTGAATTTGTCAAAAACCATATCTTCAAGTTTTAAATCAATAACATCTAAGGTATCATCGACCCATTTCCTTTTAGCTTCTATTTTTTCTTTGATCCCATTCAAAAATTCCACCCTGATCCTTGCTAATTCCTCCATAGCATGTTGAGTTCCTTTGAATCTGTTTGGCAAAATAAATTAATTTTCAACCAATTCATCACTGAGTTGAGTTATACGGTTCAACTTGGGAAAAATTCCTTCAAAGTAAAATATTTCGTTATCACACTTCTCAATCATTTCATCAATTTCATTAAGCCTATTCTTGAGATCTTCATACTTTTCCCTAGCTTCTTCAATTACTTCTTTTCCTTTTTTATCAACTTCTTAACCCATGTGTCCATAGATTGAAATTTCTTAACATCCTTATCAATATTTTACATTCCTTTAAGGGCATTGATACAGTACTTGCTTGAGTTTGATTAGACTACCCAATTAATTTTTGCAAACTAGAACTCAAAGCTTTGAGTTGTTCTTTTTGTTTTTAGTTATCCTATCCTCATCCACCTTTTACAACAATTCACTTACTACCTCTGATACTCCCTATTTCAATTGGTCTCTTAAAGGCTTTCCTAAGGGAATAAGTTGGACACTATAATAACTGGATATTATATTTTCTCTTGTTTTTCCCTCATGAGGGATTACCACTTCTAAAGTTTTAGATCCCAAAGTGGATCCAGATGAGTTTTGTGAGAAATCTAGCTATTTTGGAGGTTCTCATTGGTTTTGGAAAAGATAGAGTTGTGAGATCTATAGCCTTCACAGGGAAAATTTCCTCTTCTTCTTTTGAGATCAGCTCTCCTATCCATCCTTTTGTAAGAGTGGTCCCAATTTTTGTTTCCTATATTGTTGGGGTTTCTTGGGGAAAATCACCAACTGATTGGACACCTCTTGTACCTCTTAGACCGATGATTCTACCTATTTTTCATGTTCATCTCCCATAGTTATCTCTTTGTTCTTACTCTATACTGGCACTTCCCCTAATTGTTTTCCTTCTTGATCTTGAGTTTGGGGCTGGCCAGTCTCCTTCAAAATTACATCAATGATTACAATTTGTTCTTTCTTTATTTCCTTAGTTGATGCAATCTTTTCTTCAAACTTTTCCTTAGGATTTTCTTTAATTGGTACCTCTCTTGTAGGCATTCCTTTTCCTTCCATGATTCCCATCTCCTTTGGAGGCTGCTGAGTTGACACATTATCATCCTTTTTCCCTATTGATACCTCATGTTGTAGCATGGTGGGTTGGCTTTCCATTATTGGTTCCTTATCCTTACCCAAATCTTGTACATCCACACTATCAATAAGTTTACCCTTAATAGTTGCATCTTGTGCAACCTCTGTTATCTTTTCATCTGCAGATTTTCCTTTTTGAGATGGTTCATTATCCTTAATGACCTTGACTTCATGGGAGGGATCATTCTCATCCAATACCTTTGTACTTACACTTTTTCCACTAGGTACTTACGGGTTTGTCAAATTTGAATTCTCCGATCCGTAGAGAGTACTGTGATGTTTGAACTCTAGTTTCAATTAGATGGAACATGAGTAGTTTTTACCACTCCTCCACTCAATTGATGATAAATTACATCCTTTACTAGTTTTTCATCATTAGATATGTCAAATGCATCTAATGTGGAAACTTCCTCACCAATATCAACATCCATTATCTCTACCTAACTCTTTCCTAACTCTTGCAATTGTGGAAACAAAGTTACACCGATACGATATGGTTTCAGATGTTTTCACACCTTGATTCAATACATCACTATCTACTAGATTAGATAAGACATTAATGTTATCCCAAATCTGTGCCCCTAATAAATTTGGTCAAGAAAACTCCTTCACTTAAGGGAATTATGAAGGAAACGACTCATACCCGTGAGCTCACATTCTAAGATGACAAACAAGGTTCAGGGGGACTCTACAATGGAGTGGTGGGGCTTAGGAAGGATCAAATGACCTGTGTAGTAAGAAAGAGAGAAAACGGCTCTGTCAAGTAAACACATGCCTTAAATTCATTAAACAAAGTTACATGTGGGAACGGAAATGAAGGAGCAGCATCGTAGAGAAGCTAGGAGCAAGAAGGAAAATAATTAATGAAGTTTCAAGGTCCTTAGGCTCAAAATAGTTCGAAAAGGGTCCAAAAATGATTTAGTATGGAGGAGGAAGCAAAAGAGACCATGTTTCCTAATGATGCTTCTCCAGAAAATTAAATCCAAAAAGGGAGCTCAAAATTGCGCCTTGACCCTCCATGTAGCCCAAAGTCAAAAAGTAAGAGGACAGTTGAAAATTCAATAAAGCAAAGAAAGGCCGACAAGTTTCAACTTAAGGCTCCTCAAAGGGAAACTTTGGGTGAGGTTTGTAAATGAGTGCAAAGTGCCTCCATGTCTCCTCAAAGGGGACAAAGTTAGTTGAATAGTCCATGCATAAGCCGGGTGGGGAAGCTTCCAAGTGTTTTAAGGTCATTATTTCAAGGGTTAAATGGAGAAAATACTTTGAGTGAGTGCTAGAGTGACACGTGCCCCGGTGAAAGCAAGCGAGTTAGGGAAAAAGTTGATTTTTGCCCCTTATTACTTTGTTAGTGTGAGTTATAATATGTGTCCTCCTCTCATATTGGAGGGTCATCTCACATGGGTTAGGTTTAGGGTTAGGTTTAGGGTTTCATGTGTTTCATGCACTAGGGTTACTCAACACCCTATATGTACCCTTTTCTATTCATTTATGAGTATTTCAAGACACTCCAATGTCTTTCTTCTATGTGTAAGTTTGTTTCTGTTGAGCAAGTTATTCCATTGTTGATCGATTCTTCGTTGAGATTATGCTTGAGCTATCACGATTCCATTGGAGTGCAACTACTTTGTGGTGCATCATTTTTGATTTGATTATCGCAAACTCTTTCATGGTATCAAACTCGCATGACTTTGTCGTCACACCAAAAGCTCAACCGATGGTGGAGAGGATCTCATCGTGTTAATCGGTTCTTTACACCAATACCCTCCTACGTGATGGATCCGGTATACACCCAATCGGGCCCAACAACATTAGGAGGGTGACACGGGAATTTCTCGGGAGGTCACCCATCCTAGAACTACTCGGGGTGGTCACCCATACCATGAAAGTTTGAGATTTTTGTGTGACGGAAAATAGTTTGGTATCGAGCTGTGCAATTAAGTGCACTGTCCCCAGAATAGTGTGGCGATGGGTGACCTCCCAAGAAATTCCCATTGAACTACTGCTAATGTTTTTGGGCTTGATTAGGTGTATACCTAGCTCCATCACGGGAGGGTATTGGTGTAGCAAGAATGATTAACATGATGAGATCCCTCTCCACCATCGATTCAAGATTTTGGTGTGATGACAAATCGTTTGGTATTAGAGATGAGATCAAGTAAATGTGCATTCATCATTTGAGTTGCGATTACTCTTGGTTTCATTTTTTTACTCCTCGTGCAAGTTTTCGATCTTTATTTTCTGGTTTTCCTTGCTAACGTATCTAACATTCTTGCTCTTGGAAAGTTTTTGTTTGCTTGTTCTTTGTGCATGTGCAGATATTCTTGATTTTTAGGTTTTTTACAGCTACTTTTAGCTAATTGCAGCTAAATCTAGCATATCAGTTAAAAATGGGGTATTTTCTTCTAGTTTTTTAATAAGTTTTTCTCTCTGTTATGTGTTTTTTGCATGGTTTTACAGAGATTCAGGTCAAAAATAAAAAAATTGTGTTCTTGGCATTTTGGACAACAACATTTGTGGGGTTTTGGCTCTATCCCGATCCTTCTCTCCTCTCTGGCCTACGTTTTTTTGGCTACTTGTGGTGCACGTGTTTTGGCCTACATTTTTTGAGGACGTATTTTGGTTTTTTTGAAGAGTTTATTGTGTTTACATCCATGACCTCTGTTGGACATGAGGTCTCCAAATCTCTATCATTTTCTCTATTGCGTGCTCCTCATGGCTATTCGTTGGAGGAGTTTTACGTGTCTCCTCCCTACCCTCTGCCTACCGTGGCCTCACCTAAAGTCTCTAAAAAAAAAAAAAGAAAAAAACCTACGCAGAGATTTTTTTAAATTCTTACTTTTCACCTCAAACACCACGCATTTGTGTGTGCGGTATCACTACGAGAACCTATTTGTCTTCCATGAGACTTTCCAGCATTCTTAAGATCATCTGAACTCATCTTGAGTTTGTCAAAACATTGTATTTTACCCTTATTATTGCTTGCGACTAGTGAGCACGTCTACCACAGTCTATAGCAAGGGGGTTTTCATTTGCGACGTGAGATGCTTTTTCTCACAACCAAGATTGGCTTTCACCTCCTTCCTTGTTTTTTTCTTGTGCTTGTTTACGGTGTCCTATTTTTCGCACTCCACAAAACACTATTGTGGTCTCCTCTCTTATGCGTTATTACGTTAATTGCAAGACGAGTTACCAAGTGTTTCAAACCACATGCATGGACCCGATTGTAATCAACGCACTAAACTATAAAGTGCTGAAAGTAGGGGTGGTTTCTATATTGTCCTAGGTGTTGTATTACATGCAGATGCATTATCGGCCAAGTCCGACGTCTTGCATTTGTGCATCTTGCACTTTTTGATTCCACATCATGGAGGGTGCTCTTTCCAAACTTCAGTGTCGTAGGATCACCTTACAGCCTCCGCCAATTCTTAGTGGGAGAGAGAACTATTCAGCTTGGCGTGCTTCTATGGAACATTACTTCAGCCTGCAAGGGTCTTTCTCACTTCTTGCTTGGGCCAGTTCCTACACCCACTGATCATCGTCATCTTAATGATTTTCTCAACAATTGTGACCGTGTTTTTGGTCACATGATGTTGCATGTCTCTACATATCAATGGGTTCATGTGGTAGACTAAAATCCACCCCACCGCATTTGGAGTATTCTTTAGTCCCTCTATGGAGACCCTTCACATACTATCACCATTGTTGTTGTAGCTGATTCAGTTGTCTCCTCTATTTTTTTGTGTGATGATAGTTCCACTGACATAGACTCATTTGGTTCTACTTTTGATGAACATGATTGTGCACCCGATTCGATGACAAGAGTACTGCAGAGGAATCTTCTCCTCCTTCTCTCACTATTCCAGAGAATGTTGACACATCCCACACCTCATCATATATTGAGCGAGTCTCTTATATAATATCATACAGTCATCACACCTGCCTCTTTTCCACCTTCAGTGTTTGAGGCCCATTTTACTCCTCAACCTTCCTTAGATGACTCATACATATCTGACATCACTCTTTTATTTATTGAGCCCCCTCATTGGGATGAGTATCTTCCTGAACTTAGTCATCTTTTCACAGAGCACACTTGTGATGTACTATAGGTTCTTCATCCATCTACAGGTATTTCAAAGGAGTTCATCATCTCCATTGTTGGGAGTGCCCCTTCTGGGACTCTTGCCACTTCCACTTTACTGAAGACTTTCATTAATCCACGCTTGTTTGTGGATCCATTTTCTATCGTGGTGAATGTTTTATTTCCTTCACATCTGTTAGAAATCCTTTCTACAGGTGTTCACCCTTCATACTCTGACAATTCTGCACTCATGACATTACCCTCGGCTCCTTTGCACTCACTTTCTAGACCTATGTCACACTTTCATGGACCAGACTCAGAGTTCTTCATGCTACTACCTTCAGTTTCCTCCATGGAGTGGGTAGATTTCCAGCACATCTTTTCTATCCTTCCTAAGGGAGGACACACATCACGGTGCAAATGGCTCTTCTTTAGTCCAGAGGAAAAGGATCTCATCATCGACATTCTTACGGAAGACTTCTTAGAGTTCAGAGTTCATATCCATCCATGGAATCTTCTGCATCCATCTCATCTCCCTCATCTTCTCTCTTTTTCATCTTTCCTAGAGATTACCCCTTTGTACATGGGTACCTTTACAGGCTAGTCTATGGCTAGGACCCATCTTTGGCATCTTTCTTAGATTAGAGATTATTTTTTGTTCTCTTGTGGTGGATTTTTTTCCCACTCGGTTTTCCTTCACTGTTTGGGACTTATTTTGTATATGGTTACCTCATCGGGCTTTATGCTAGGACCTAGTTTTCTTCTTCTTCTTCTAGGAATATTGTGTTTGTATATGGGCACCTTATGAGGCCTTTAGTTTCGAGCCCCATTGACACATCTTTCTTAGTTGTTTAGGAGTGTCTTCCTTTTTTGTCTGACTCATCACAACCGCTACCCCAACTTTGATGAAGGTGGGGTGTTAGTGTGAGTTATCCTATGTGTCCTCCTCTCATATTGGAGGGTCATCTCACATGGGTTAGGTTTAGGGTTTCATGTGTGTCATGCACTAGGGTTACTCAAGCATGCTATATGTACCCCTTTTCTATTCATTTATGAGTATGCCAAGACACTTTGCTATCTTTCCTCTATGTGCAAGTTTTGTTTCTATTGATTAAGTTATTCCATTGTTGATTGATTCTTCCTTACGATTACTGCTTTGGAGCTATCATGATTCCGTTGGAGTGTAACTACTTCGTGGTGCATCATTTTTATTCAATTCTCATAAACTCTTTCAATTACCTCAAAACGGAGTAAAATTTGTAAAATGTCCCATGATTGCGCTAAGGAAAAATTCAGCATTTAGACTCGAGTTAAAGACAAGGCGGGGAGTCGGGAAAGAAGTGAAAGTTTTCCTTTCATTCAAAATGCATAAAGGAAAAATTTGGAGTGCATCTCCCCAGCCAACCAAAGGCTGCCACATGTCCCGTATTAAAGAGAGGGCCTGTTTTTAAAACTAATTTTCCCACCCAATTTTACGGATTCGATACAAACTTTGAAGGGGTATATCTTTCGAATCAGGGCTTGAAATATTGTGAATCTGAAACCATTGGAAAGATCTCAGCCTCACCCATGCAATGGAGGTTTGAGACTTTATTTTTGATGAGGTTAGGTAAAGGAAATGGAGGGAAATTTCTTTGGGCATTCAATATACGACCCGTTTGTCTCAACAACTGCAGACTCGATTTGATCTATTTTGTCATTTCCTCTTCCTTGAAGCAAAGCATCGAACCGAGGATTGACATGGTAAAGACATATTTGGGGAAGATTTCATCAGAGGCATTAATAGTGGTGGTTGAGCTACATATTTTTTCCCCGCCTTCTCTCTCTCTTTCATCTCTCGATCAAATCTATAAATATAGGGGCATGATTCATTGTAAAAATTTTGTTCATTCTTCTTCCCTTCCCCATTTCTCTTTCTTCTATAGGGTTGAATGAGGATTTTAAGCCTCCTCCCTTAGCTTTGTAATGGATTTTTCTTACCTCTTGTTCATTAATGGTGTATTGTGTGAACTCCTAGAGTAATAAATATGTTTCATGATGTGTTTTTTCCATACTTTTCTCATTTTGTTGTCTCTCCTCGCCTCTCACCATTGCGAGGGGTATAATGTGCATATCTCTAATGTGCATTGTATTTTTTAGAGCTGTGTTTAAGGGGTTCAAAATGGTGTTCTGTGTGAACTTTATCCTTGGTCCGTGATGCATCTATCCATCCTCTCCATTGCTCACCTCTCTCCATTTCGGGTAGTTGGGTTTGTTATCAATAGTTCCCTTTTCCATGTGCTATCACCTCTGTAGTGTAGGATTTATTTATTTTCATGCTCTCTCTCTCTCCTTGGTTCCTTAGAATTGTTAGATTAGGATTAGATATCCGCATTTCCTTCCTTAGAAGTAGTTTAGTGCTAATATTAGGAAAATGAACTAGCCTTCTCGGAGGATCATTCCCATTTCCAAGTCCCACAACTTGGGAATGATTCAATGTTATGAAAATTACACAAAATGACCCTGTCTTATAAAATTAGATTCATAACTCATTTAGGGGTGCTGTGATTTTGCATTAACATTTTGGGCATGCCAGTACGATAGGTTTTAAGCACCTTACCACTTCACTTCATCAGGTTTGATGTGCTCTTAGTGAAGATTTCATCCTTTGAGGGAATTTCAAGCACATTTAACAACTCCATCTTATCAAAAACCCATTCTCTAAGTTGTAGACATTTTCCATCCATTTCCACTCATTTCATTCATTTCTTCTTCCATCTCTTTCATTTTCTCCCATTCTATGAAGTTGTGCAATCATGACTTCATTACCTTCATGGAACTCACACTTACAAGCAATGCAATCCACCTCTAATGTATTTACCAACTCCTCCGGATCAGCATTATGATCAGGTCCGAACCATTATGCTTACCCATATGAGTAGTGTCAAAACCAGTTTGACTATGAAGCTTATCAAGGACAAGGGGACACATATAATGGTGATAGTTATGTAGAGGATGTTGGTTTACTGGAGAAGATTAAAAATAGAGGCTAGCATGGTTCAATCAAGGGAAACAACTCAAATGAAGGCATTTCAAATTAGTTGCAGGGAACCTTGTCCATGGGAAGGCCCTTTTCCAAGACATTACAACCCTCAAGAGAAGTTGGACTTCATGATTGGAATGCTGCCCCAACTTGCACAATGGGCAGAAGAGATAGAGGCCTATGAACTTGGTGCCAGGAAACCTTGTTAATGGGTAAATCCTACACCATTATCTGGTAATTTTCTCTCTACTCCTCAAGCAGCACCATCTCAATTTGGGCTTCAATTTCCAAGCTTCCCATTGAATGTTGCCCCAAGTGTGAAATCCATTTCTCCATCCCCTAGTCTTCCACCTCATCTCAATTCTTCTGTCCTTTTCCCTTCCAAACAACCATCCCCTCCAAACAAACAAGAAGTTCGCATCCCTTCCCACCACAAAAATTGTGAAGATGGTTGAACCCTAACTCGCCACTCCTCTTACTTTCCCAAGTCCATGTTGGGAAGATACTCAAGAATATAGTCAAGGATAGTGAGAAGAGGAGTCCATAAGAAAAAAAAAACCGACAATTTGAAGAGTTGGTCTACCAAATTTGGATTTTCAAAGATCCTCTCGATGGTCAAGCCAATAGAGGAGGTCAAGATTGAAGAACCAGTGGTGGCTAAGGCCAAGTTTGTAGTAGAAGAAGAGCAAGAACAAGAGGAGGAACAATCAGTCCCAAGCCCCATTGAAGAGGAGCAGCTGGGAGAGATCAAATTAGTGTTGAGGCCACTCAATGAAGAAGGCATCATTGAAGATTTTTTTCTTTCATTTCAAGGGCCTGATTTGATTGATGAACCCATGATGGAGGAGGACCATATAGTTTCAGAGGCTCTAAGTGTGGAGCAGGCTATAGGGGAACCTTCAATTATTCCTCCCACTTTATCCCCTTCAAGATCTGATGTTGAAGAAGAGTTTGATATTTCAAACTTCATGTTTGAGGAAGAGAGAAACCATGGTGAGCAAGTTGCAGATCAAGAAGACACCATGAAGGAGGTAGAGAACTTGTAGCAAGACAACAAGGAGGCAGACTATTTGTTAGACTTGAGATATTGCTTTGATGAAGAGGAGCCCATGGAGATTACATCATCCACTCCTCCATCCATCTTCCATGCACATGAGCCTTGCCATGGAGGAGAACATTTAGGAACATCAACCTGCACTTCATAATAGCCCTCTAGAACCAAGGTTGGAAGATCTTGATCTTCCATGTTCTTCAAAAGAGGAGGAAGGAAACAAAAAGACCCCATCTTGCCCACACCATCCACCCAAGAAGCTCCATAAGAAGACTCCATTATTAGAGTTGAAACTTAGAAAAAGGGGCACATTCAAAGGATCAGACTGTGCTCAATCAGGTATTTAGCTTCATTAGATCCAAAGGAGAAGCCAAATCTGGTCATGCCTATTTCAGGGCATGAGGATTAGCTACAAAGCACCAAGGATTAGGTGTCATACCTCTTTAATCAAAATGTAGAGAAACTAAAAGAGGTATTGGTTTTTTCTTTAGTTGATACTTTGGTGATTTGGATGGAAGATCAGCTTGTAGTTAGTTTTTCACTCATCCAACCAGCCATGTTCAGTGCCAAATCAGTTGCATGGCTGCCATTTTTTAGGAAGGGAATTTATTTCTCCCCGACGATTCTGAGTTTTGTTTGAGTTCCCTTTGCTCTTGGTTAGAGTAGAGTAGGTATGTTTTTTTTCAATAGAAGAAGTTCTTATACACACTATGCATGTCTCACTTGAGGCATGTATGATTTGGTCTTTTTATAAAAATTTTGTCCATTTTTCTCGAGGGTGCATAAGGCCAGGCTATTCAATATTCATAGCAAGAAGATTCATAGTTTCCTATAACGGTTGCTAGCTCCAAAAGAAAACAAATGCAGAGCAACTAAATTCATTTCAAAAAAATACATTTTAGAGACAGATGAAATCCCCAGAGTTAAAACAATTTTCTACTCTCATGAATTCCATTCCAAATATTTCCTTATGAAAATTGAGAGTGCGAGACTGTGGTCGACAAAACATAGAAAAGGCATACAATCGGGTTTGCGGTGGCTCAAGGATCGGATCTTCAAAATTTCAGATTAGTTTTGTGTTTATCGGGCATACTCCATGCTAAATGGATGCTCCATTGCCACTAGTCTCTTCATCTAGCAGGAAAATGTCCCCGTGAGTCACCAAATTGTTATCCTGAATTTTCCCCTCGATAAATTTTGTCAAGAAAACTCCTGAACATAAGTGAATTATAAAGGAAACAACTCAAACCCATGATCTCACATTCCGGGATGACAAACAAGGTTGCAGGGGACTCTACAATGGAATGGCGGGGCTGTGAAGGATAAAACGACCTGTGTAGTAAAAAAGAAAAGAAATGGCTCTGTTAAGAAAACCTATGCCTTAAATTCATCAAACGAGTTACTATACATACCCAAAATTGTAGGGTACTGTACCACCGGAATGATGTTACACATTCCCCAATGATGATACAGGTCACCTCGCAAGCTGTTCGGATTCAGAGAAGCTCACGAAGTATATGTTAACATCCCAAATGCTTTATCCATGTTCCTTGTGCTTTGTTTCATTCCTCTTCCTTTCTTTTCTTAGTGTTTTGACCTTTAGTGATGAAAGCCGCCACAGCCGGCGGTCTATGTCAGAACCGCCGCCCCGCTAAGGGCAGTCCTTCACACATTTTCTAGCATGTCTTCTAATAATGACTTGAGTAATTTTCAAATTTTACCAGCTTTTCTCCACCGCCTTGGCTCATATTAATGTTTTGTGTCCCCTGGAATAGTGTTTCTCCATTGTTTAATGGTAAAAGAGTTCCATTCCAAGTTACCCTTTGGTGAATGGGAATTCTATAAATAGCTAGCTTGTTTTCAAACAAATGGCCCCTCAACTTCTCATTTTTCATTGTTTAAGTCTATCAATTTCTTGTTAGAAGCTCATTTTGTTCTTATATTTGCATCCATGCTAGTTTTCCTTGTTGTTGGAAGCCATTCGATCTTCTTGCTTCAGTCTTGTTCATTGTTATCCATACAAATTAGTCTAGAGTAGAGTAGTGTTAGTTTTAGATTGAATTCATTAGAGTTGCAGGTTGTGTTCTTCACAGAAGGTAGATTCTAGAATCTCTCGGTACCCTTGTGTTATATTCCCACAATAAATCTCGCTAGGAATTGCATACGCCAAGCTTTGTCTCTTACGCAATCCCTCTCCTACTCGCATTGTATTCGGTCTATATCCAAATTTGTCATTGTTCAAATACCTTCTTCTATTGATGCTAGCATACACATGCTCTTCTAGATTCATGTGAATATGAAAGAACAAGGAGATCATTACGAGGGGAAAAATTCATACACTATTGGATTCTCCCTTTGTTATGAAAATTCCAGGTTTTATCTGTCAAAGTTCTAGTTAAAACATATCAAATAGAAAGTCTTGAAATACTTCATTTTAGTTAAATTTTTTTCTCTATATTGCTAGGAAGCTATGAGGATTGATAGTTTCTGAGAAACTATGATTCATTCCTCACTTATGAGGTAGGATCAAGAATCTTTCAATTAAGTTAATCAGCTATCTAGTTATTTAGGATAAAACTCACAACACGCACTTGCAAGAAGTAGCTACTTGGGATACCTTGTTTGTTTTAATTTTATTATTAGATTAGTTGTCATTTTATGAATATATTAGATTAGTTTCTCTTTCAATTCCATTAAAAATCTTATCTAAAATACAAAAATAGAGGAATATATATATGTTGTAGACATATCTCACATAGTTAGTTTATTTCATTTTAGTTAGGTTTATATTGATCTTGTATGATGTCACGGGACCTAGGAGCCCGGGGAATACATTTTGAACCAATCATGCCTCAATCAAATCTTTGTTGTAGAAATAAGCTGACATAGACCAAAATCTAAGAATTCAAGTCTTAGAACAACTATAGACCTACAAGAAATTTGCATGAGTTAAGAGGATTAAATATAGAATACGACAAGGCACACACATTCTAGTCAAATCGGAAAAATTATAGATTTCCTTGATAGACATTTGTATGATTGTAGAAGGACAAAGAGAACAAAAATTTAGTTGTGATCCACTAGTCCCATAGCCGAGATGCGGGAGACCTCCTTGTTTATGTAGACACTAGCTTACATATCCAAGTTGCGAACACCTATTAGGTACTCTGAGAAAATCATGCAACTTGTAGTTGTAAACGTAGAGGTTGAAAAGTCATATGACTACTAGACACTTGAATTAGGAATTGATTCTTCACATGACCATAGGAGGTCTATAACAACCACAAACTTACGGTTGTGATCCACAGGTCCCACAACCCAACGGGCCTACAAATCAACACAACATTGACGCTAGTTTGTGAACATTAGTATTTAGATCTTCTCCACTCCCACCAGACATTATCACACAACTATCATTATTAAACGTAGCAGCTAATCAAGCTAAAGATTTCTAGACTAGACCAGAGAATCATCCATAAAATACCAAAAGATCCACTACATATTTAGCCATTCCATTTTCATGACCTTGTTGGGAGACATATACGAAGCACCCACGGAGTTATATTCCACGTACTTTGCAACCCATAGATCAGATTATGGCTAAGCTTGATATTGATTGGATCCTTTAAGCAGCTATCCTTGCCGAATAATCTATCACACCAGTTTAGGTTAGGAGGGCCTTCTTTGCCTTAGATTCACAAATCCCACTATTGTGTGTTGAAGACATAAGATTACCTAACTAGCTTATCTACATCCCGCATGTATTCCATCCCCACTGGTTGTCTCGGCATGACCTCGGGAGGTCGGGTGTGAGGAAGAGTTACTTGTAGATTCTCATGCTCACATGTCACTTTTCCATCGTACAAAATTGGTGAACCCAACGTGAAATAAACAACTGCTTCATCTTCTCTACCGCACTAGCCTTCACTTTAGCTTTACCAACAAAATTAGTGAAATTTACGTAAAAGGAACAATTGTTTCACTTTCACACTCTTCTTTTAATTTTATCCACCTTCACTCTTTCCCATTATTTTTCAGGTATTCATATACCCCCAAATATGTCGGGATATGATGCATATGGAAAACCTCTCCTAGGTCTTGAAGCATACTACGATCAACTAAATAGACAACCATCACCCTTGCTCTCAGTATGAGGTGAAAACTATTCAACTAACCTATTTTCAACACAAACCCCACCTCAAAGGACTAGATATAGTTCTTCTTTCCAAATAGAGGAGTTGGATCAGCTCACTCAAACACAACAAACAGAGCCTTCAAGCTCAAACAATATGATGCTCACTAAAGAATCTGGTTCATCTCCTCAGGTGTTGCTTAGACCACAAATTAGTAGACAATCAAATCGATATTTGTTGTTAGATGATGAATACTTAGCACGTTATTCTAGGAGTGAACAACGGTCTCAAAATATGTACCCATCTATAGAAGGTTTGTAAACACAACCCGAGGTCTCGTTCCAAGAAAACACCCCCATTCCTCCACCTATAGGAAATGCCCTCGGTGAAACTTTACAGGACCTTGATCAATTCATAGTTAGGTACCATATGCCCATACAACCTCAAGGTATATAAAAAACACCACTAAAGCTAAATACCATTTCTTCACCAAACGAGGTCATCTCAGCCTTAGTTGAGAAAGTTAGAGGGTTGGAACTTGCTCAAGCAAGTCAAAATTCACAATTCATGCAGGCAATAAATTCCAATCCTCCACATCATCCTAGCCAAGTAGACCTCCTCACGAGAGAAGGGAACACTGGGAATGCCTCCTCAGTATTCATAACAAATTCCAACTAGAACCAAATTTTCTAACGTTGCTCCAGTGGAAAATATGATACCTCCCGATTTAGTACAAAATAATCCATTCCTGAGCAATGCTCCTCCATATTTAAACATGTATTCCAAATCACCACAGGGAGATATGTTCTCTTCTCCTAGCATATTCACTCAACCATAGGGATTCCCTTATGCCCCTACAAATACATATGTTACACCATATCAACAACCCATTCCACCTCCACCCCCTCAGCAAGCACCATCAATGATTGAAACCTATGCAATAGGAACTTATTCAAAATATTTGAAAGAACCTTTGGACTTCACTATATGAAGCATCATGCTTCCAAGACCTCTCCCTGATCTACCCAAGTACAAAGGAGAGGGATACCCAAATGCACATATTAAGGCCTATGCCACAACCATTCGAGAACTGTTCCCTTGGGATGGAGTTGTTGCTAAAATATTCCACAAAACTTTAGAGGGTATTGCCCTTGATTGGTATTACAGAATACCTGAAGCCTCAATACATTCATTTAAACAACTCGTTTCAGAGTTCATCAAGGTGTTCAATATGAACAAATTTTTGAGAACAGGAATCATGGAATTCTTTCATATCAAACAAGGGCACAGTTAATTTTTTGCTCATTTCAACCAAATATGGCATACAGTCCTCTATTCTTCAACAAGCACTCCAAACATGGATCATATGGAACTATGTAATTTATTCCTTCATTCTCTCAATATAGAGATAAAGGAAGAAGTCCAGAATTTCCCACTAAGAACTTATGATGAAGTACTCAAGAGCACTCTCTGAATAGATCAGGCATTGTAATAGATAGCAGTCACAAGACATATGGAACAAATGGGGAGGTTAATCATCCCTAACCAAAACACTATGACTTATCCTACTACCACAAATGCTAATCAAGGACCTAAAATCCTTAACAAAAACCATGGAGTGACAATAGATGGAGTGACTGACTAAACTAAAAAAGCAAACATTGTAAATGTTCCACCACCAATTAACAACCAATGAAATAACAATTTCACCCCAACGATCAACTCGGTGGATTTTAATCATCCCCAATGACAACAACAACAACAAAAATGGAATATACTAACATAGGTTCCAAGTCAAAACTCAACTAGATATCAAAACCAAAGACAACAAACGTGAAACTTTAATCCTAATAGTCAACAGTTCAATCATAATTTTGGACCACAACACGTGCCAAACCAACAACCTAAGAATTATAATCCCAACTCATATTGTGGTTTCCACAAAATTCAAGGCCATGACACTAGGACTTTCCGCGATTACAATAAGTTCATGCAACATTTGCCAGAAGAACAAATAAAACTCTTCATAGATATGTTCTTATGATTCTATGTCGGTGATGCCAAATACTTTCATAGGGAAGTTTCCCCTCAGAACACACCTCTTACGATCTTCAATGATCCACTTCCAAATCACAATAGCAGTAATAAATTAAATCCGAATGGGACGAACAAAGGTGTAATGACAGAAATAATGATCATGAAGCCTCAACTTCACTAAATCCACCTATCGCACCACAATTAGGAAATCAGCCACGAAAGATAGTTGGTCTAGTGGAGTTAAATCTTGAGCTGCACATAGAATCCATAACAAGAACATGAGAATATTCTTCTCAACCAAATCAAATCTATCCACTAGAACTGGATAACATTCGAGAAAAATTGGTAAAACCCATGGGTGCTTATGATTTAATTAATGACATAACAAAGACTTCTCTCACATCTCCTTTTTGGACTTATTGAAAAAATTTCTCCCATAGGGCTTCTCTTTTAGAAGCACTAGGTTTGGGTCATTTAATTAACATCACTCCACCTCCCGAAACACAAGTAAACTATATAGACATCAATATCCACCCTCAAGGGCAGCCAGATAAGGATACCGTGTTTATATTCGATCTAAACCATCTGAAATATTGACTAAACTATGATCATAATAATATTTACCATGCAAGAACCATATCCAGTCACATCTTACACCAATATCTAGCCAATATGATCCATTATATTAAACACTGCAAAACACAGAAGTTTCATGCATTCAAGATCTAGTTTCTATGGTTATGCACGCTTGGAAATCCACAACATTACTCTACAATAATCAATTCTCTCAAAACCGTGTAAACCAATACATATATATAGGGGTGGGGACTTTCCCTTCACCACCTATGCACCTTCCAAAAATAGGCTACATATTAATAATATCCATACACCTTTATAAGGGAATAGAAAACATGCAAGTTCTCTAACAATAGAATTCATATAGTTAACTCTGAGTAGAAATCCTATTACTAGGTCGAAACTATGCATGGCACTCAAACTGTTGCACATCCCAAAATAGCCTAGCATGACCTAGAATTCTCCATGTCATTGTGTGATCAGCACGCTATCTCCAAAAATATCCTTAACAACAAAATATCTAAGTTCTAACCATGGGTGCGTAAACCTTACTATATTGTCACTCACTCATCTCGCACCCTACATTTGTACACCCAACACTTAGGCTATTTTTGTTAGCCCAAAATTATCCCACACTAAAATGGATTGTCTCCCCAGCAGTGCGTAATCTCAACTTATCTCTCCAAAATAATACTAAATAAAAGAATGAAAATATGTGTCTAAACATAATGGATTACCAGCGTGATGGAAATCAGGATAAGTGGTATCTTTCATCTCTTCTAGCAGAATCAACTCTAGATACTCACTCGAATATTTTCCTTGGAAGTGTACTAATCATTTAGCACTACATTTTTCTATCTGGGATGTCAAAAAATACATCGTTTAACTCATCAAGAGTCATCATACTACCCTCATTCTGCAAAATCTAGTGTATAGTGGCCATACATGAGACCATCCCCTCCATTACATCCATATTTTTGGAAATAATTTTCCCGATGCTCTTGTTCTATTCCATGTGTTGCTTCTTGGTAGCATCAAGCGTGTCACGATTTGTCTATACTAATGTAATCCATTATGTGTGCCCAAGTGTTTCAATATTTTCCACCTGCAGAAATTCATTTACTTCTACCCTTGTCCTTGCTTCAACCATTGTATTGGGTGTTACACACAAGGCCATTATAAAATCTTCCTTCTTCATCTCATCCTTCAAGGCTTACAAAATAGCCTCATAGATGGATATTTTCCTTGTAGCTGCAGCTTTGGATCTTGATTATTTTTTGTAGAATCCTTTATTTTTGTAGGTGCATTGGTCCTTCTAGAAGCAAATCAAGCTGTTGTGTGTAAATAATGAAGGGCGGATGGGAAATCCCTTAGCACTTTTTCTTGAAAAGTAGGCCTTTTCTACATAATTTCATCATCTATTTTCTTGGCCATATTTTTAACATTTTGTCCCTCGACCACTACCTTTTCATGCTCCTTGGTAAGTCATTTGAATTCAGTGTCCTTATCCTTTTTATCATCCAAGATTTCCTTAATAGTTTTTTCCTTATAAATTTTTGTACGTAACCTCGGTTGATACCTTAACAAGTGCATTACTTAGTTGTTCATCTAAAAACTACGTGGGATTTACAAGTATATGGTGGGAATGTGGCACCTTTTTCTTCTTTTTCAAACTACATGAATCCTCACAAAAAACTAATTTAGGATCATCCATGTGAGTTTTCATCTTGCATGATAATTGTTTTTGAGTGTGTGTCATCATTTCTAGGTCTATCCAATCCTAGACTAAACTATAGCTATTCTCTAAATTCCTCAAACCCTAGTCACACACAAACCCTTCATGAACTACCACCTAAAATCCATTTCCACACCTGAATACATCTCAACAATGTTCTTTGATTCCCACTCCACTTTATCGATCTCGAGGGTCTTTGGTAATCTGCATCTCTTACTCGCACTTGTTGCTTCTCTTTAAAAATTCAAGGTAACAATGATGTTACAAACGTCGACTTTGTAACAACATTCAAAATTATTCTTTAGTAATTACTCCATCTACCATAGTATGAAACATTAATATAGTTTTCACACTTCCCCACATTTTCACTTCTTTATTTTATGCCTCAAACCTTCCCACACATTACATTCTTGCTCCTCAATCGTAAACTTCTAGCGCACCTACTACTTCTTTGTCACATATCTCCTCTTCCTGCTCTTTCCTTGCTTCAAAGTATTTTATCCAATGTGACTCATCTTAATGTTCTCTAATGTTGTAGCATCCTTTGCATTATACGATTGCCCATCTCCATACGTGTGGTCTCAATTTTGGGGAATCTTCTTAAAGTTTTATTATTTTCAAAGCATGTCCCTTTTTATGGTCACGTGTGAGTTTGTTTCTCTTATGTACTAGAATTCATCATACGACACCAGCAGTCAATTCTTCTCCAACCACCCCACACTAAGGGTATGCGCGGTCCTCTGTGCATGTAAAATACTTCAATAGTAATCATCTTTTGGCATGTAAGCATGCTTATTACATAAAACACTGAACTAAATTGACAAAGAATAAAAACGATGAAGGAAACACATATAAAGGAAATGAATTAAGGGAAACCTAATATAACTGGAAAGAATGCCTTATTAAAAACACCAAGAAGACTTATTTATAATATGGATTCAGCCTACTCCTATTGAATTTATTGGGTAACCATGTTCCATCCATTGCCTCTAACTGGAAAGTTCCTAAATCAAGTATATGATTGATTACATATTGTCCCAACTAATGCACTTTAAGCTTTCTGGGTGGCACAAAAATTGAATCGCATGAAGTACCATTTACCTAACCTCAATCTTCTTATCCTTGATGTTCATGTCATGTCATGACATGCCTTATGTCTAGAGTTTTCTTTCTTCCTACTCAATCTTTCTATGCTTCACCTCTCATCCACCGCATCAACTTTTGAATACATTATTCTACTATTTTGTCATCATCCAAACCTCCTATCCATGAAATACACAAATAAGGTAATATGAATTCCACATGGAGAATTTCTTTTGCGCAAACACCTATTGAATGAGTGTTGCTTTATTCAACCTTTTCTAGGTCATCACTGGTATGCCCAAAGTAATGCAAAAACCTTGTCATCCCAATCTCACCTTCCAAAATAAAAAATTTTAGTCAAGGTATCACTTAATATCTTTTGAAGGCCTTAGAAGTTCTATTTATCTTAGGGTAATAAGGGGTTGTCCTATGGTGTGCAACCATAAATTCATCTAATAATATCCTCATCATCTCATTAAGGAAATGAGTACCTCTATCACTTGTTAAACTCAAAGGCTAGCCATACCTACTAATAAAACTTTACCACCATAGTTATTGTTCAATCCTTTGTAGGTGTTGCTTCTACCCACCTTTTAAGATAATATTACAAGTTATAATGTAGTACGATCTTCTCTTGCACGTGTAGCTAGGGAAATAGGGCCCATAAATTCAATTGCCCACTTCTCAAAATATTTTACACTCGTAATAGGCCTCAAAGGCATTTCATCATGTTACCTAGGATTTCCAAGGAATTGACAATGGTCACATGCCTTACAATATTCTTTACAATTCTTGTATAATGTTTCCCATCATAGACCAACTAGTAGAATCTTACACGTGGTGGCATCACTGCATAGTGTCCAACTACAATACCACCATGATATTTTTCCATAATTGAGTCATGCTCATGCTCGAGGACACACCGGTGCAAAAATTCATCACAACCTAATTTGTAAAAGTATCCATTGATCAACATGTAATTTTTGGTGTGAATAACAAGTTGTTTCTTCTCTAAAGCCTTCATTCCTTCGAGTGCCACACTTGTGCGTAAAAAGACAACAATATCTTCCAAGTCTTAGGGCACATGGTTCAACCAAAAAGCTATGCATCAGGAATTATATCATTAGTGCTCTACACATCCTCTCTTGATTGAATCCTTGATAAATGGTCTAGACCGAATTGCTCTTATAGGGCTTAACTACCACTATAAAATTAAACTCTTGAAATAATAGTACCCAATGACATATGTGCCCCTACAAAATGGGATTGTTCACCAAGTACTTCAATTCCATGTGGTCTATATAAAAGATGAAAGTTATAGATAAAAATACTATCAAAACTTATGGATCATGTAGATCATAGACAAGGCCTCACGCTCGGTTGTATTATTCTATTTTGTTGGAGTCAAATTTTTTGTAGCAAAGAAAATATGATGATCGACAATAAATTCTCTAGGATGAGATAATATGGCACCAAGGGTCGGTGGAAGCATATACATGAACGTGAACATGATTATATCATGAATGAAAGCGTAAAATAGGTGTTATTATAATCCTTTCCTTTAGTGTGTCAAACATGCGTTGTTATCCCTTGCCACAATAGAACTTTCCTTTTCCCTTGAGTATGTCTTCTAAGGGCACAAAGATCTTAGCATATCCCTTAATAAATTTTCTATAGTAACATGTGAGCCCCAAGAATCCACCCACCTCAATTTGGCTAGTAGGTTCCTCCAAGCCCAAAATCATACCTACCTTAGTAGGATCTAATATCAAGCCTTCTTCTGAGATGATGTGCCCCAACAAAATTCCAAAGGTGTGGAAAATATACACTTCTTTATGTTCAAGGAGATGATCCAATACCTACATCTCTCCACATCAACCTCAAATTATCACAGTGATCTTTCACGAGTCCATACACTATCCTATCATCCAGATACACCTGTAAGATCTTATGAATAAAATCCTTGAATGCTTGTACCACTATGGATGAAAATCTTTGCGGGCGCATTCTTTAATCCAAATGGCATATTTGTGTATGAATAAAATCCCCACTTGGTGGTGAAATTTATCTTCTCTTGGTCCTCTTTATCTATCCTTACCTAATGATATCCAAAGAATCCATCGGTGAAGGAGTAGATTTCACACCTTGCAACGCCTTCCAATATTTCCTCTGTAAACGGTGTGGAAAAGGGGTCAATCACACATATAACATTTAACTCCCTATAATCCAAAAACTATTGATCCTTCCATCTTTCTTGATGTTTATTACCGTAGAACTTACCCATTCTGACTCCTCAATTGGCACAATAATTCCAGAAATTAACATTTTATCAATTTCTTCCTTTACCTTAAGGCGCAACTTTGGATTCATCCTGTAAGGCCTCTTCCAGACTAGGCATGCACCTTCTTATAGCTTTATTTTCATTTCTCCTAATGAACCATGTATGCATTTCAATTTATCATAGAATCTAGGGAACAAATCTTGAAACTCACACAATATCTCAATGATTTTAGCAGCTTCTAAATCAAACTAGTAATCCCCATTAATAGCTTCCTTAAGTTCAATAGTTGTGCCAATTTTCACTTTCTTGGTCTTCACAAGCTCATGGTAGGTGTACAACTTTTCATCTGCACTATCCAAAACTTCACACATACCCTCTATATGCTCAATATCTAGGTTCTCTACCTCTTCATCACCAACCATATAAATCATCTTACCCTTATCTCTCTCTAGGAAGACATGCCTAAGGTGTTCAACATTTGTTTCTTCCTCTTCAAATCATGCCACCAGTCGATTCTCTTAAAAATTCCTGAAGTAAATCTTCATCCTTTTCACTATCTCATATAGTTAAGAGCTTCATAACTTGCAACTCCTCATTCACCAAGGGTTTAGAATAAAATTAATCCAAGGTATGAGTCACACCTTGATAATTTTGTGCCAATTTCCAATTGCTCTATTCAACTCTGCATAGACATACCATGCATGATCATAACCTCGCAATGTGAAATAAAAAAATTTCACTCACAAGGAAGGTGGTAAAGCTTCCTACCCCACTATCTAGAGTCTCTCACACTACTAAATAATATCATTGCCATGAAACGAAAAAAAAATTAGTAGGTGCATTTCTTCTTAGAAACTGAGTAGATAAAGCAATCCTTACTTCTCTCCATTTAAAAATATTATCTCTGTGAACAATCCACCAGTTCATTTCCTTCCTGTGCAAAGGATAGAATAACATTTTCCTTCTTTCCACTTAACATTCCCATTGAACCTCCACAAAAAGTAGGAATACTTCTGGATTATCTTCTCTGGTGTACTTTATATATTTTTGCTACCCAAATGCTTGATAATGAGTGGGTTACTAACACACCTAACTTCACTTCGTAATTTGCACCCAAACATTTCATAAGTGTCATACACCAAATTGTCACATGAAACAATTATAGTATCACTCATGGATTGTGCATCATCCCAATGGAGAACTCATTCCTTTGATGGCTCAATAAATTTCGTATCTTGAATGGTGCACACAAAAAATAATTTCAAGTCTTTTTCACTTAAGGGCTCGACATAAGGTGCAGATTTCCCATGTGTCGAGGTATGATGACACACTCTACATTTTTCTCAAAGCTATTATACCCCTTATTGAAACACAATTTAGAATTGTTTTCATAGCACCAAGGGTTCCCAAGTAATGTAGGAAAGTTGTTGTTTGTCTGCAAGTGCTTAAGACAAAAAGTCTCCGAGTTAACTTGGCCCATGCACAATAATTGATGCATCTTTTAAAACTCCAATTAGAATTTACTTAGTCTTCTTTACTATGAAAAACACATTAGAAAATGGTTGTAATGGAGGTTGACCCATCTAAACCCATGCATCCAAAGTGGGAAAATTTACTTATGTATTTATGTCGTCAATCATGATGTTACTCAAAATCCAACCATCAACAAAAAATTTAAAGTAATCTCCTTGTCATAATCCAAACTGTTCGGAGGAAGATTAACATGCAAAAATATCTCTCATGATCGGTCCTAGTGTGTTGAGTGTTTCCCTTCAAACAACTCCGTAACAAATAATAATTTTCTCTTGACACATCATCTTACAAACTTATTTCCAATCATCAACATCGTCTATTGGAGATTAGTTATTTTCTTTTGTTCCAACTTCCATGACTATTCCTTCAAACATTGTATCTCACCCTGTAAATTCTGAATTACCTCCATGGTTTCTTTATAAACCTCTTTCTGATACATAGGGTCTAGATACTTGGCATGTATGACTTCCTCCTTAGTAATATTAGTATTTTTTTGTAGAGCTTCCTAGTGTGTTCTACCTTAGTGTGGGTAATAATATTCACGAGTACCAACTCGGGATCCGGTGCTAACTCTGGCATCCATTGGTCTCACACAACACGCTTTACTCTAACCTTTCTTGCACCCTTATTTTCCTATTTTTGTTTCTTTCTTAAGTGTTCATATAATTCATGGCACTCTTCATAAATATGATTCTTTCAGAAAAAGAATAAAAATTATTCGTGGACATTCACACCTATAGTGATTAGGGCATCCACACGTGCAATAAGTTCCACAAGGGAAATCACTCTTACGCCCCAACAACCTTGACCTCTAAATCTTCCTCTATAACCTTGACCTTTACCACAACCTCCATCAGAATGCCCCTCAAAATGATAGTAGTCATGTTGTTCACCCTTTTCCTTGGAATTATTTGTAACACTAGTTTGTCATATGCCAATATCAATGGCATCATGGATCTGATTGATCAATCTATAATCTTTAGTATCATGAGTCAAGGACCTGCAAATATTATAGTAACTAGACACATTCTTTCTTATCACCCACTGCAACAATGGGCACCATCTTAAACCGTGGTCTAAGTGACATATCTCACAATCTAGTAATAAGGAGCACACTGATTTCTGAGGGAATTTATCCTTATTATGCCCCTCCACTTCGTAGTTTGTACACAAAATCCCACTGTGTCTGATGTTCGAATTAGTAGATAATTTCTCCAATTGTTTTTCCATTGTTGTTATATGTGCTTCTAATAATGGGCTCACTCATATGTCCACACTTCCTACCACCTCAACACATAGAGCTGCTTCAAGTGCCTCATGTGGATCTGTATAAGTCTTGTGTGAAATTGCCCTCCTAAAATGTGTGATCAGTCCTCCAACAAACCACTATGCATGTTAGCTTGCATGGATGTCATAAGATAATTTAGATAGAAGATTCTTGAACTGAGCATCATATTTTAAACACTTTTAGTAGTTCCCTACTTAATATCATTGAGTGCACTTATGTTCTTCGCTCAAACTCGGGAATATTAAATTCCTTCAATAAAACATCTTGCAATGCCATATAGTCCACACAAGTCTATCAAGGATCAAACTTTATATACTAGGCGTGAGTGTATCCCTAAAACGTAGTTGCGGGAATTGGATTTCCTTGCACTCTGTAGTTTGAATACCCTTTTCACACAACAAAATATCATACATATGCACATGTTTAGTTACATCTTGAATACCTTTATACTATGGAAGATGAAGAGACATATCCATGTAGATTTGCCAAGGTTGAGTACAGACCTTACCCACCGATTTAGAGCCTCATGTGTTCCCTCCTATATTTCCACCACCTCGAGATGCACCAGATCCTATAGCACCCGAGCCACCTGATCCTCCCGATCTTCCTTAACCTCCTCTGAAGGAAGAATTAGACAAGATAATATGTTGCCATATGTTTTGATGGTTATGTTAAATTGAATTCCCACATTCTACGACGCGTCGCACTACTTCTAGGTATGATGTGAAGGTTCTACGTGCCTATGATCTATGTTCGCAATGCACCGAGAAAATATACCTCCAACTGGTCCTCGAAATAAAGTAGATGATGATTACACCATAGATGAATAAGTTCCCTTATTAACTCTTGAACTTGACTGAAAATTAAATCTATCTAGTATAAATCCACTTCTCACACTAGATTGTTTATTACTGGATGTCATAGAAATTAGAAAACTAAGCACAAGGGATAGGCCACCAGGTAGATTCAGATGCACACCCATGGCCCATGTTGTCTCTATCGGCATGCTCTCATATGAGGATGAAGAGGGTTCCCTACAATGCTTTCCCAAATGGGGGAGATCTAGATGCTTTGGCTTCATGTCTTCTACATGATCTTAAAATCATTCACGAGTCATCTCTCTCCACAACACCATCCATCTTATAACTTCACATTGCTTCTTTATATCCCTCTCGTGCACCTCATTTAACTTAAGTAACCTTTCTTCTCTTTGTCTCTCTGCCTCTAGGTCCACCATCTTTACCAAATGCACCCTTTCCCCCAAGTGTGGTGGGGTTTAGTTAGCCATCAAACTCTTTTCCAAATGTAGGGTTATAATCAGGATCTTGATCACTAGTGGAATACCACGTAAATATGATCCTTTAGGCTCATGAAAAAACTAAAACTCAACAACCTCTAGGAAAGAGTAAGATAAAACTGCATACTCAAGAATATAATTGTTTAAAATACCATAGAACCAAACATCCATAGAGTGCATCCAAATAAGATCTGCATAATATAAGGCCTGAAACTCTTCCTACATCTAAACAAGCGTGTTAAATATTTATTTTCTTTTTGATGCATAAGTAACCAGCCACTCATAAAATTCTATGGGGAATATAGCAAAGAACCTCTCATATAAGTAGTCATACTGATTCTTCTCGACTGCACACGTGTGTTAAAATCAAGTCTAGTGTTGAATCTATGAGTATAATCTTCTTCTAGATCTATTAACCACTCCTCAATATTGGCCAAGGTCAATTGGTAAGTCTTCATCACGCAACATCTAGAAAAGAAAGTGAGAAATAGGTCCCAACAATAGAACCAATGATGTAGCCTATAATTCATTGTAAATAACCTAAGGCACGTTGGCACATCACTCAACTTAAACTGAACACTTACCCAAAGTGTGAAAGGTCACCGGGTCCCTCTATAGAGTTGATTGTCTAGAATGCTAGCATGATTAAGCATGTATATATCCAAATTTATAACATAAAGTAAATGATCCATAGTGCATAAACCAGATCTAGATCTAAACCATATGAAATATTTTCTAAATAATGATCGTAATAAGATTTACCATGCAAGAACCATATTCAGTCACATCTAACACCAATATCTAGCTAATATTATCCATTATAATAAATCTTTGCAAAACATAGAAGCTTCAGTACATTCAAGATCCAGTTTTCACGGTTACTCATGCTAACAAATTAATAACATAACTCTACAATAACTAGTGCTCTCAAAACCATGAAAATAAATACATATGTATTGCGGTGGGTACTTTCCCTTCTTTGCTTATGCACCTTCGAAAATATACTACATGTGAATAATAGCCATGTGCCTTTATAAGGGAATACAAAACATGCAAGTGCTATAACAATATACTTCCTCTAGTTAACACCCAACATAAATCCTATTAATAGATAAAAACTATGCATGACGCTCAAACTGGTGCACATCCCAAAATAGCCTTGCATGACCTGTAAGTCTCCATGTCATTGTGTGCTCAACACGTTAACTCCAAAAATAGCCTTAACAACAAAACAACTAATTTATGATCTTGGATGCTTCAACCTTACTATACAATTACACACTCTTCTCATGCCCTATATTTATGTGCCCATCACTTAGGCTATTTCTATCAACCCATTTCCAGCACTTGGCTCCACCAAGGTTAGTCTAGCCAAAATGATACAATTATAAAAAAATAATATAACTACATAAGGCTTGATCCCTCTCACGGGTATGTAGTGCAGCACTTGGTAGTACCAATACTTGGCTCCTTTAAGCTTAGTCTAGTCAAAATGATACAATTATTAAAAAATTAATAAAACTACGTAAGGCTTGATCCCTCTCATGGGGATGTCTTGTAGCACTTTATGGTGCCAACAATTGGCTCCTCCAAGGTTAGTCCGGCCAAAATGATACAATTATAAAAAAATAGTATAACTACATAAGGCTTGATTCCTCTTGCGGGTATGTAGTGCAGCACTTGGTGGTGCCAACACTTGGCTCCACCAAGGTTAGTCCAACCAAAATGATACAATTATAAATAAAATAATATAACTACATAAGGCTTGATCCCTCTTGTAGGTATGTAGTGCAGCACTTGGCGGTGCCAACACTTGGCTCCTCAAGGTTAGTCCAACCAAAATGATACAATTATTAAAAAAATAATAGAACTACATAAGGTTTGATCCCTCTCGCGGGTATGTAGTGCAACACTTGGTGGTGTCAACGCTAGAATCCTCCAAGGTTACTCCAGCAAAAATGATAAAATTATAAAATAAATAGTAGAACTACATAAGGCTTTATCCCTCTCACGGGTATATAGTGCAAAAGACTTGGCCCCTCTAAGGTTAGTCCACCAAAACTATAGAATCATAAAAAAAAATAGAACTACATAAGGCTTGATCCCTCTCGTGGGTATGTAGTGCAACACTTGACAATGCAATCACTTGGCCCCTCAATGGTTAGTCTATTCAAAATGATACAATTATAAACAAAATAATAGAACTACATAAGGCTTGATCCCTCTCACAAGTATGTAGTGCAGCACATCGCTCTGTCAGGGATAGTCTAGCTAGTGTAATATAATAATACTAATTACTTCAAAACAAACAATGTTTTTTATGAGAATGGGATTTTTCCCATTATAAATGTGCACATCTTCTATAAAGGATGTCACAATGCATTGCTTCCCATTCCTTCCCATGTTAAAAGAAAGTAAATATAATATGTTGAACTTAAAGTTATCTATAATCTTCTTCTATTAGATATATAATGATTTCTATTAGTTATACATGAGAATGAGAAAAATTATCTATATTATTCTTCTATTATTTATGTATGAGAATGGGCTTTTAAAGCGGAAAGGATGAACAAATAAAGTAGAGAGAGTAAAAGTAGCATAAACATTTTCTTCAAATCTTGTTGAAATTGTCACAAGGCACATCTTCTAATTCTATTCTATAATTCTTATATGAGAATGGGCATACGCCCATTCAAAATATCTATTCTTATTCTATGCTTCCCAAATGTGAATGGATATATATATATATATTATAAGATGAGAACTACATAAGGCTTGATCCCTCTCGAGGGTATGTAGAGCATAATATGCCCATTCTAAACATCTAATATTCTTGAATCTATTACCCCAGCCAAAATGATATAATTATAAATAAGAAATTGAGCTATGCATTGAATGATTTCCCATTTTGTGTAAGTTTTAGGATGGGGTGCAGGAAAACATGAGCACCTAATCAGTTATTAACTAGTAGTCATAATGGAAGTTTATCATTTAATCTGAATATATGATTCATGTTGATGTTTGGTAATACAAGACCAATATGTGCATGAATAATATCTTTAGGATGAAATGTTTCACTTCTATTACTACCTTGATGCTTCACTTCATCTTCAGAACAAAATGTTACACTTCTATTACTACCTTGATAAACATTGGTATTTAATATGATGATAACTACATAAGGATTGATCCCTCTAGAGGGTATGTAGTGCAACACTTGGCTCGGCCAGGGATAGTCTAACCAATATGATATAATTATAAACAATTAAATAGAGTAGAGATAAAATAATTCGAATCACAAAAGAAGAATAGACATACAAATAATTTGAATCACATAATAAGAATATAGATAAAATTTACTATGATCATATTAACCGTATAAAATTAAATGTATATATATATATATATATATATATATATATATATATATATGGAGACGATTCAAAAATTATTACAAAACAAACAATGCACATCTTCCAATTCTCTCTTCTATAATTCTTATATGAGAATGGGCATATACCCATTCAAAATATCTATTCTTCTTCTATGTTTCCTAAATGTGAATGGATATATATATAGAGATATTTTAATATGAGATATTTATATGATTTAATATTCCCATTCTAAACATATATTATTCTTGAATCTATTACTCAAACAAAAAGGATATAATTATAAACAAGAACTTGAGCTATGCATTGAATAATTTACCATTTTTGCAATTTTCAGGTTATTTTGTTCAAGTTTTAGGAAGGGGTGCAGGAAAACATGAATACCTAATCATTTTTTCAACAAGGAACATTCAACTAGCTTGATCATAAAGGAAGTTGATCGCTTAATCATAAATATGTTATTCATGTCAATTTTTGGTAATGAAAGTCCATTATGTGAATAAATAACACCTTTGGGATGCAATGATGTTTCAATTTTATTACTACCTTGATGTTTCACTTCATCTTCATAAAGAAATGTTTCACTTTTATTACTACCTTAATAAACATCTGTCTTTCCTATGATGAGAACTGCATAAGACTTGATCCCTCTAAAGGGTATGTAGTGTAGCACTTGGATCATCCAGAGATATTCTATCCAATATGATACAATTAAAAACACTTAAGTATAGTATAGATAAAATATTTCGAATAAGAAAAGAATAATATAGATAAAATTTAATATGATCATATTAACTGTTTAAAAATAGAGATAATAAATATATATGGAGACGATTCACAAATGATTACAAAATAAATAATGTTTGTTTATATTATATTAAACTTGTGCCCATTATAAATGTGTACAACTTTTATCAAGGTTGTGAAAATGTAAAGCTTCCCATTACTTCCCATGTTAAAAGAAATTAAATATAATATGTTGAACTTAAAGTTGTCTCTTTTCCTCTTTATATTTGATATAAAATAGATTTCTATTAGTTATACCTTAGAATGGGTATACTTGTCTCTATTTTTCTTCTATTAGATATATATGAGAATGGACATCTTCTTGAATGTGCATTTTCCCTCTTAAAGAAGAAAACATGAACAAATAATTTGTCTCATTTCTTCTTCTATTAGATATATAAGTGATTTCTATTAGTTATACATGAGAATTACTAGAATTATCTCTATTTTCTTCTATTATATATATGTGAGAATGGGAATCTTTGAAAGTTCATCTACCCTTTTAAATAAGAAAGCACGAAAAATAAAGTAGCACAAACATTTTCTTTAAATATTGTTGAAATTGTCACAATCCACACCTTTTAATTCTCTCTTCTATAATTCTTATATGAGAATGGGCATATGCCCATTCAAAATATATATTCTTCTTCTATGTTTCCTAAATCGAAAGGATATATATGTGTGTGTGTGTGTGTGTCTATATACATATAAATATAAATATAAATATATATATATATATATATATATATATATATATATATATATATATATATATATATATATATATATATATATATATATGTATATATATATATATATATATATATATATATATATATATATATATATGAGAAATACATAAGGCTTGATCCCTCTAGAAAGTACGTAGAGCATAATATGCTCATTCTAAACATGTATGATTCTTAAATCTATTACTCCAAAAAAATGATATAATTGTAAATAAGAACTTGAGCTATGCATTGAATGGTTTCCCATTTTTGAAATTTTTAGGGCATGAAAACATGAGTACCTAATCATTTCTTCAATAAGGAATATTCAACTAGTAGTCAAAGAGGAAGTTTATCATTTAATCCTGAAGATATGATTTATGTTGATGTTTGGTAATGAAAGACCATTATGTGCATAAATTATATCTTTTGGATGCAATGATGCTTCACTTCATCTTCAGAATGAAACACTTCACTTCAATTACTACCTTCATAAACATCGGTCTTTCCTATGATGAGAACTACATAAGTCTTGATCCCTCACAGAGGGTATGTAGTGTAGCACTTAGATCGCCAAGGATAGTCCATCAATATGATACAATTATAAACACTTAAATAGAGTAGAGATAAAATAATTTGAATCACAAAAGAAGAATAAATATATAAATAATTTGAATCACATAAGAAGAATATAGATAAACTTTACTATGATTATATTAAGCTGTATAAAATATAGTATAAAAATATAGATATATATATATATATATATATATATATGGAGATAAAAATTATTACAAAACAAACAATGTTTGTTTGTATGAGAATAACCTTCCCATGTTAAAAGAATGTAAATATAATATGTTGAGCTTAAAATTATCTCTATTCTTCTTGTATTAAATTAGATATATAAGATATTTCTATTAGTTATACATGAGAATGAGCAGATTTATCTCTATTCTTTTTCTATTAGTTATATGTGAGAATGGGCATCTGCCCTTTTAAAGCGGAAAGGATGAAAAAATAAAAGTGGAGAGAGTAAAAGTAGCATAAACATTTTCTTCAAATCTTGCAGCAATTTAACATAAAATCTCATGCTAAAAACTCAATAAAATGTCAGGGATCTACAATTTTTCACACCTAAGATGCACTCAAAGACTTACAAATGACCTTTAACAAAATGGAGACATAATGATTTTAAAATTGTTTACTACACATATGAAATGAAATCTCTTCTCACAGTATAATTGTAATTCCCATGATGCTACCAGAAGGATAAATTTTTGTGTGATTCAGAGAGATCCCTAATATAAGACTACAATAGGAACATGAATAACTATTTTGAAATATTTCATCTTAAAAGAAAACACAAATGCTCATGACAAAACAAAATTAACTCAAAGATCAATCAAATTTATCAGCAAGGGAAAGTTTGATTTTCTAGTCTCAATGCTTGTCAATGGTTATACACTTGCAACCATCTTGACATGATTTAATTTGACAACTCATAGAAATTGATAGGTTTCTAAAACGTGTTTATGAGAAAATGGTCTTTTCTCATTTTTCTCTCTTTTAAAACTTTAGAAAATTCAAGCCCCCATGTGAGAGTATTCTCATTGCACTTATACAATTTTTTACCTTGTTCATTCATTCTCAATTTTCCCCCCTAAAGTATGAATCTTCAAGAGAATATTCTTCTTTACAATATACTACTTAATCATGTTTTTATACTTTCTTATTTTTTGGGTGGATAAATTGTTAACCGATCATGTTTTTCACTTCTTCAACTATGACTAGGATGTCATGCCATCACTTTTGAATATCTTTTAATCATTCTTTTATTTGGAAAATAAATGGCCTCTTTTGATGGTTTTAAAGAACCCCCAAATGGTTTAATTTGATATGTAATCACATCTACCTTTTTGAGAATCCTTCTTGGAGAACATATATTTATTTTCATGGCTTTCTAGGATGATCATTCCCACATGGTTTTTTCATATCAAACCAATCATCATCTTTCTGCATAATTCCAATTTATCTCACATGAATTTCTCTTGTATAGATATCTCATTTAAATATTAGAGGCTATTTCACCATGATTACACCCAGCTCAACTGGTATGCCTCAAATTTCCTATAAAAGAACACCATTTCACTTCACCAATTCATATTTTATTTTCTGAATATAGGCATTTTAAGGAAATTCATTTGCATTATGGTAGGAGCTCTAGTTGTAGCCAATTTGAAAGATATTTCCACTGAGGATTTACATTCTATCTTTGATTTTTGGGTCCATATGAAGCATTTCATGAGAATGTTGTTTGATATTTTGATCCTAAAGATTACACTGGGCCTTTGACAACCCAAGTTGTTTGGGTTGTACTTATGAGAATACTTGTCAGGATAATTCCATTTTTTCTACATTTTAGATGATGTATTTTGGATCTATTCAGGCTTGAGCATTAGAAGACACCTAAGGATTTGAGGAAGTTTTGGACTATAAGTAGGCCTAGTGTGCAAGTTTTGACCAACTATAAATTCCCCTACCTTTGTGATGAAGTGTTTGTTATGAAATAAATCCCTTGGAATCTTATGTTCTTGATGGGGGAATCTCACTAGATACAATGCCTACTCTTTCTCTAAGTTGAATAAATTGGAGCAACGTGTCTCAATTTTGGAGACAAAACCATCAGTGATTGTACCCTCTCAAACTCTTGAATCATCACACATCTTTTGTGAAGAAGTATAAGGGTGAGTCCAGCTCCAGGCCTCCTACTCCATCCACTCTAGGATCTCCTGTGGTTACACTTCTAATCTCAAACTTTCAAGCCATCCTCAATTTTAAAGCTACTAGAAAAAGACTCTCCCTAAGGGTGGTATGGATATGAATGAATGGGTTTTCTCTTGAGAGGAAGTTGCAATTTCTCAGTTTGTTGGGTGGTACTTTGTCAACTCTGGATGAACTCTAGGCTTTGGGTATGTCTCACATTGACATGAGACATTATATTTGTTGATATGGTATTGGGAACAGATGAATTTATTCTCAGAAAAAAATGCTAGTAAAAAAATTCCTCTTTGCAGAGAGGATTCTAGGATTGTAGATAATTAGATTTCTTCCTCATGTTTTCTTTTTTGATTCAATTCTCGATTATATATATGTAATATTTTCTTCATGGGATGGGGACCCTATAGATCCCCATTTTTCTTTTTTCAAAATACAAAAGATAACAAACATTTCATTAGTTTATATGCTTTATAATGGACATGAAATTTTATCCAAGCAATATAAAAATCTAATGCATTGTATCAAATTACATTTATGCAGAGAGTAGCAAGTTCAAAGTAATATTCATCTTTCATGAAACAAAAGTAGCAAATGACACAAGAGTTACAAATGAAATATGATAAAAAATAAAGTTTAAGAAAGACAAGCCTAAGCTTGTTCATCATTCTTCATGTTTGCGTCTTTGTCTTCTTCACTTTCTTCTTCCTCTGGTAGCCTTGCTACATATGCATCATATCTTTGGAACAAATCATTTATCTCCTCTTCATCTAGCCTTGTGTGGTATTAGAAGATCAGGGTCTTCTTGGCTATTGCATTCACACAATGTCCCATCTTTTTTTTTATACTCCAATGGTCTTGCCCTTAGTTCTGCAATTCTATTTTCTATTTTCCTCATTGTTTTGATAACTTCATAAGAGAAATTTTCTTTCTGGATGTTCTTTTCAAAAGAACTGAACAAGAAATAAATTTTAAATCACCATAAATCTTCTTAAACTTATCAAATACCATATCTTCTAGCTTTGAATCAATGGTTTCCATAGTGTCATCAACCCACTTTCTTTTAGTCTCCATATTTTCTTTAATCCCATTCAAGACCTCCACTCTAACCTTGTCCACTCTTCCATGGCATATTGGGTCCCCTCTATTCATGTGGCACAATCCCTTCCTTTTAAACAAATATTCCTTAATTTGAGTAACATGGTTCATTTGGGAAAAATTCCCTCAAAATAGAAGATCTCATTGTCACATTGCTCAATTAATTCATCAATTTCATTGAGTTTATTTTTGAGGTCTTCATATTTTTCTCTAGCTTATTCAATAGCTTATTTTCCCTTTTTGATCACCTTTTAACCCATGTGTCAATAGCCTAAACCTTCTTAACAACTTTATCAATCTGTTCCATTCCTTTAATGGTAGTAGTAGAGGCACTTTCTTGAGTTTGACTAGACTAGCCAATTAACTATTACAGACTAGAACTCAATGTTTTGACTTGTTATTTTAATTACCTTTTTTGTTATCCTATCTTCATCAAACCTTTTGTAACAAGTCACTAACTTCCTTTGATACTCCTTGCTTCAATTGATCTCTTGAAGGTTTTCCTAGAGGAATAAGTTGGACATTGTAATCACTTGTTATATTATCTCTTGTTTTTCCCTCATGAGGGATTACTACTTCCAATATTCTAGACCCAAGTGGATCAATACGAGTCTTAGTGATAACTCTATATTTCTTGGAAGCCCTTACAGGTTTTGGGAAGGCCAAGGCTGTGAGCTCTATGGATTCCATGGGGACAATCTCTTTTCCTCTTTTAAATTAACTCTCATCATTTGACTTTCAAGAGATGTGAGCCTTTGTTAGGAATGTTTTTGGGATTTCTCAAGGACAACCACCAACTTCTTGGACCCCTCCTACACATCTTGGACTGATGTTTCTTCATGCTTTTCCTTTTCAACTACCAATGTTGTCTCTTTATTCTCACCTTGTATTGGCATTTCCATTGATTTTTTCTTCTTGATCTCTAGGTTTGGGGCTTACCAATCTCCTTCTGAGTTACATCAGTGATTGAAGTTTTTTCTTTCTTCATTTCCTCAGTTGATGCAGTTATACCCTCAACCTTTTCTTTGGAAGCTTCTTGAGCTGATACTTATTTTGTAGGAACTCCCTTTCCTTCAACAATTTCCACCTCTTTTGGAGGCTATGTTGAATTGGAAATATTAACATCCTTTTTTTTTTCTGGCATGTCTGTTGTAACATGGTAGGTTGAGTTTCCATAACTGGTCCTTTATCTTTACTCAAATATTGCACACTTACACTATCGACAACCTTATCTTTAGAAATTGTGTCTTGTGCAACCTCTGTCATCTTTTCATCTGTAGACTTCTTTATTTGAGGTAGTTCACTATCCTTAGTGACCTTGGCTTCATGTGAGGGATCTTTCTTAGTTAATACCTTTGTCTACACTCTTTCCACTAGACACTTCTAGCTTGTTTAACTCTGGAGCTGTTTGGTCTTGTAGAAGATACCTCTGATACTTGGACCTTGTTTTCAGTAGTTGGCACATGAGTAGTTTCTCCTACTCCTTCACTCAATTGAGAACCACCTACACTCTTTACTACTTGTTCTTCAATATCCATTTCAAATGATTCTAATGTGGAGAACTCTTCATCAATATCAACATCCATTATTTCTACTTGGTTCTTAGTTGATTCTTGAATTTTCAAAAAAGGCACACTAACACTTTCTACTAGCATGACATCAGACTTTTTAAAACCTTGATTCAACATAGCACTATCTAATGGATCAGATGAGAAAATACCTTGAGATACTTGTTCTTGAGTACCTTTAGTTATTATTCCTTTAGAAGATAAAGATGAGAATAGAGGCACTTGGTTCTTAACCTGGCTGGTTTGAACAACCCCGTGTTGTTTTAGTGATTAAAAGCTACATGTTGCACCATGGAGAAACACCAATCTTTCCTAATGGGCATGGGAGGATCAATCATTTCATCATTTTTATGTTTGTATCTCCTATGTGTATGATCACCCTCTCTTATTAAGGGTTGTTCAAATACAATCTTTTGTTTCTTCTTTATCCTTTCAAATTGCTTGAGGTCTGGTGTTGTCCTTCCCTTAGCACTTGGTGATTCAAATTAGACATTGGCACTTGCAATAGCTCCTCTCATCAATTTTAAGTATTATTAGGATTTCATAAAACCTCTGAAGATACTTTATGCCTATCCAAACTGTTTCACTTTTATTGTAGTGGAACTGTAAAAGTAATAGGGGCATTTTCCATAGACTTTAGAAGCATTTCCTTAGTTTTCTACTTCAAAGAAGACATGGACGTTCAGTTCCACTGGCAGCAGAAGTCCATTCATCCAAAATTCTTGTGGTGGGCCTTCTTGAAGGAAATTGAGGGATTTTCCACCTAAGGGATCCATTCTGTCAGCTCCTTCCTTTAAAAGAGGAAGGTCATCCTTCAAATTTCCCAATTCCTGAATTTATTGAGAACCTTTATATTTTGAATAGACAAATCAATGTTCTTTGTGCAAACCAATTCAAATTTCTTCTCATTACATGAATAATCCTGTCATGTTGATCATCTAACTCATCTTCATCCCACTTTAGGGGAGTCATTGGTTTCCATCTATCCCTTGGTCAATATACAATTGACTCACAATCATGGATCATCTATAATTCCTTGAGGTATCACAACAATCTTGAAATCAATAATTTGTGTGAGGGTCATTCTTGAAAAATATTTGAGCCTGAACTTCCTCCTCATCCTGTACAATTCATCTAGTAATCCTCAAAATGAGGATCATGTTCAAAGGCATTTAAAGTGTTAACCACCCACCTTATATCATAATTATCCCTTGCTTCAAATATTTCCATATCAAACCTCTTCATTTCATCTTCCATTAACCTGGATTTTATAATAAAGGGAAATAATATCTTCCAATCTTGACAGGAAATTTGATATTTGTCTTATGCTTCCCAAAAATCAGCTTATGAACAGGTGTTAACTCCTTGCCAGCTCACATAGGGCCATTTTGTCATCTAGGTATCTTGGCAGCTTGCATGGTTTCCCTTCAAATCCACTAACTCTGATGTATGTGAACTTTCTGTACTAAATAAAATAACATCCATACTCCATTATTGTTTTCCTAGCCTCATCTGAAATCCTATATTATTCCCATTCTGGTTTAAACAAGCATATAATAGGTGTAAAAATGCATCATTTACCAATCTTACATTTCTGTCCAATTACTCAATTGTAATTGGGGAAATATCTCATGCATCTGGCATTGTTTGAAATCAGCATGTGGCACAAGGCCAGGGAAATGCCTGTGGCCTGCAATGTTGTAGATCAGGTATGTCATCATGTAGAATTTGAGTTCTCTAGTGCCACCCATATTAATCTTTTATTGTTAATGTTATCATATGATCATGGAGTGACTTAGCAATAAAATTTGCCCAATAGATATTTCCCTTTTTCTCCAAAACAATCCACATGTAGGTGCACATCCACTCCTTGAACTCATTTTTCATTTCTAAACTAGCCATTCTACTTAGCATTATAATTACATCTTCTGCTTCTTAAACAAATTTGTGCCCTAACCAATCTCTTAGGGATTCTAGTGGTTTCCTTCTTCTCTACTAAGAGCCATTTAGTATTTATGAGCCTGGCATATTCCTTTTTCTTGGCCTCATAATCTTGTAGGGATAAATCAATACCTAGGGTTATTGGATTTCTAATCATAGGAAATTTTAGCATTATCTGATGGCTGCAAGACATCAAAGTTAGTATTGCTTCACCACTTCCATCTAACACTTCCCTCTTTTCTGGGTCATAATTCATAGTGTAAAGTCTCACCAATTCTAGGAAATGTACAAAGGGGGAATGGTACCAGCTGAATAAATGTTGTTAGCTTGAATTATTTCATGGATTCTCTCTTATTATGGATATTCAATATTTGTAGGAATTCATTTAGGTTGGCATTCATTAAATTTGTATCTATGATCTTATCTAGATCATTGGTGATTTGGATGCAACAAAAAAAACTAGATGACATTATCTTCATATTTTATGCCCTAATTTTACTATCAATTTCCTTGCAAATGATGAAAGGTACAAAGGTATCTCAGTTCTTACAAATTTTATGTGTAATTATCCTCTGCTTTGAAGACTCTTCAAACCTATAGCATTTAATCATCCTCTACAATCAATCTCACATCATCCTTCAAAGAATTCTTCTAGCAATGGTGTTAAATCTTGACATACGATAGTAAAAATATCAAAGATTTGAATACTTCAAACATTCTTCCTTGATTTGTGTAAAAAATGCATTAATGGCAATAGTCATAAATGTGTTGCATCATGGCCATCCATTTTGCTTTCCAAATTTTAAATGTGAGCCATTCCACGTGGAATAATTCTATGCAATGTGGGCTAGGGGGATTTTTGCATTTTTGCATCATTTTTAAACGTAGACACATTTACTTGTTTGACCCGATCACCTGCCTTGACTTCCACTCCAATCCTGACACATGTTCAAATCCTAATGGTGGAAGAGCTATGGGCCCTTTCTAAATATTTGTTCATTTTCTCAATTGAGCCCAAAGTTATCAATTTGACCCAAGGACCCGCTTCTCTAATATTTGCATGAGAATGTGCCATGTGTCCTTGGTGGGTCTCAGGATCCTTTCTACATTTTTGCACTTTATTAACTCAAAGTCAAGAAACACTATCAGGC
This sequence comes from Taxus wallichiana var. yunnanensis, assembly GCA_018340775.1. Lineage (NCBI taxonomy): Eukaryota > Viridiplantae > Streptophyta > Pinopsida > Cupressales > Taxaceae > Taxus > Taxus wallichiana. Next base: position 608,829,063 of record CM031240.1, read on the forward strand.
CTCGATTCCCCACTCCAACAAATTTTGACACATATACCTCTTCGGGAGAGTGGGGTCAATTCCTGGTCTTGCATTCTTTGACTGTAAATATTCCAAGGAATATTCGTTGGGCCTTGGGGCCAAGTTTGCAAATTGTGAGCATTATAAGATCATTGTAATTTTTCAAACCAAGCCCACCATACCGTAACCAATGGAAATACACCACATATCATTGGGGGTGGACAAAACATGAAATTTGTGACACGGCCCGGAAATGATATACAAAGGATATTTTCAATATTTTAAACCGATTCATGATTAATTTTTATAGGGGTATTCAAAAAAATACATCTAACATGATCCTTGACCAAAAAGAGGCATAAAATCCTAAACATAGGATTTTCAAATAGATTTATCATGATTGTATCATTTGAACACACATTTTCATATGGGAAAACTAGATAACATAAAAATTTTGAAGTCACATACAAGGTAGAGGGGGTGAGATCAATTTGAGCACCAACACCAACTTCGACTTGGGGATGGGTAACCCCTATGGGTGCCACAAGAACCATACAAAAAAACACATAGCAGATTAAGTTCAAAGTCTATTGGGTTATGGAGTTAGGTAAAACACACACAAGGTCAAGCAATAATAACACATCTCTCAAAAATGAATTAAGAAACTAGGAAATTGTCACTGTAGACTAGGAAAATGAAAAGGGAAACAAAAACACACAAAAAATGAAAAAACAAAACAAAAAGACTATACATTATAAAATGATTCATACCTTTTTTTGAAATTAGTTGAGGAAATGTTTAGAGTGCCTTTTATTAATAGAAAACTCAAGTAATTATCCATATAGATCCTTCAAGAAGAAAGTGTTTTCACCAATTCTGATATCAATGGAATAAGGGCCCATCCATAATGCATCAAATTTTCATGTTTCCCCTTAACCTCATGCATGTTATCCCAAAATAACACAAGATCTCCAACACTAAAATTCTAAGGAGTTACCTTCTTGTCAAATAAGTATTTTGAGCTTCTCTCTAAACTTCAAATGCCTTTGGTGGGATTCTCTTCTTTCTTCATCTAACTCAACAATTTGATTAATCCTTGCATCATAAGGGACTAACTTCTTCATCCTCAAGTTATTGTATGAACTAGTAAGAAGATAATTGCATGTGTAGGGGAAGAAGGGCTCTGGAATCCATAGACTAGTTCAAATGGGCTCTTTCTAGTGGCTCTTTTAGCAATGATTTTATCTGCCCAAATAGAAAAATTTAACTACTCACCCCATCTCCTTTTGTTAACTTCTAGTGTTCTTCTTGATTATCTTCAACATTTTTTTGTTTCTTGATTCAAATTTTCCATTTCCCTGAGGGTTGTAGTTAGATTCATATGTCAAATTTATCCCATATTCTTGACACATAGCCACTAATGGTTTAGCTCAAAAGCTCATGGCATTTTTCAGCAACTATATTTGTAGGTACTCCAAACCTACAAATAATATGATTCAAGATAAAATCCATAACAATTTGATGAGTTTCTTTCTTAGTAGGGATAGCCTTAACCCATTTGGTGAAATAATTAGTGGCCACCAATATCCATTTGTGGCCTGCACTTGAAGGATCTAAAATCTCTCCAACAAAATCTATACCCCATTGTTTAAAAGGGGCTTCAATTGACATTGGTTGTAAAGGGAGAGCACCTGAAGCCTTCATTCTTCTTAAAATCTCTGACAACTTTCACATTTTCTTACCAGCAAGGTTGTATCTTTAAAAAGTGTGGGCCACCAATATCCTACCCTCAAGATCTTGTGGGTAGTTACTCTTCCAGAAAAGTGACCCCCACATACTCCCCCATGAAAATATGCAATTAATTTGGGAGCTTCATCCTCTATAATACATCTTAAAATAACCCCTTCAGGATTCTTCCAAGCCAACCCATAATCAGTGATAATATACTTTTGGGAGGCTAGTTTGAGTGTCCTTCTTTGATTCTTATCTAAATGCCCAAGACACTCCAAATTCTTGAGGTAAAATATGATGTCCTTATACCATGTAGAGTTGAATAGTTTCTCATGGACATCCATATTTCCCTCCTCAACTTCATTTACTTCCATCACTTGTAGATTACTTTCTGCCATTAGCTTTTCCAGGCCTAGACCTCTAACTAGTTTAGTGGTCTGAATATCCATGTCATATTCCTATAATTTGTTCACCCATTGACATATTTTACTGGAGATTTCCATTTATAATAAGATGTCTTTGACCATAGTGTGGGGAACATAAGCTATAATCTTGGAGCTTAAGATATATGGCCTAAAATTTTTTGTTTCTCTAACCAAGGAAAAAGCTTGCTTCTCCATGATGGTGTATTTCAACTCAGATCCCTACAATGCTTTACTAAAGAAAGTAATTGGCCTTTCATTTCCTTCCTCATCCTTTTGCAATAGTACAGATGCAATGGTATTTTTAGAGAGGCAAAAGAAAAAAATTGAAAGGATTTTTGTAATCAGGGGCTATTAAGACATGAGCATTTTTAGTGCTTCCTTGATTCCTGTGAAATCTTGGACAACTCCCTCCTCCCATTTGATAATCTGATCCTTCTTTAGCATACTTGTGATGGGGATAGTCATCTCAAAAAAATTGGAAATGAATCTCTTGATGAAGTTTATCTGACCAAAGAAGGACTGAATTCCTTTCTTAGTTTTGGGAATAGGAACTTTTCCAATAGCTTCCACTCTTTCAGGATCAATCATGACCCCCTCTTTTGACACAATGTGCCCCAACAACTTTTTTTTTGAACCCCAAAATGGAACTTTTTAGGATTCAATGAGATGTCATATTCTCTACATCTCAGCAACATATTTTCCACATGTTGCAAGTGATCATTCCTTTTTCTTGAAAACACTATCACATCATCCTGGTATACAATAATAAAATCATTTATATATCCTGAGAATGCAACATCCATAGCTCTTTGAAAAGTAGCCCTAACATTCATAAGACAAATGGAATTCTCATGTACACATAAGTACCCCATGGGGTGGTGAAATAAGTTTTGATTCTTTTTTATTGCTTTACAACCACCTGGTTATACCCTAAGAATCCATCTAGTGTGGACAACAACTCAAATCCCATGACCAATTACAAAATGTTATCCATATTAGGAAATGGATAGTTGTCTTTGATTGAGGCCTTATTCAAATTTATAAAGTCCACACACAACCTTATATCTCCATTTTTATTTCTAACTGGCACTAGGTTTTCCACCCATGAAGAATATCTTGTTGGTTGTATGATGCCTCCATCCCTTAATTTCTTTAACTCTTCTTGCATTTTGAGGGAAAGGAGTGGATTGATTGGCCTCTTTTTTTCCTAAATGGCCTAGCATTAGGTTCTAAAGGTATTTCATGTTAGAAAAATCTTCCCTATATGCTTTCAGTTCTAAATATGACCATGCCAAGCAGTCTTGGTACTTCTTTAATAACTCAAAATAGGACTACTTTTCTTCTTTACTCAGATTACTACCTAGCCATATTTTTTTGGTTTTTCTTCAGTCCCCAAATTTTCTCTTCCACATCTCTTGAGGTTGACATATGTCTATGGAAAACCCTATCAACATTGTCAAAGTTTGACTCTAAAGTGACCAAACCCTTGGAATAGTGTTGGTCTTCAACTAGATAATATATTTTCCAAAGGGTCTCCTTACCATCACAAACACAAACCATTGGTTCCTAGTCCATACATTGGTTTGTAAATTCTCCTTCATTCTGTAAGAACCTCTAAACCTAGGCATCATCTTCAAAGACTTTCCAATGTTTTACATTATGTTAGGATAGATGGTCTTGAAAACACTTCTATATCATAGTCACAATAAGGAGACATTGTATAATTTTCAAATTTGGATCCCAATACTACCAACCTATCTGCAGTAGCATTTTGATTTTTGTTATGATATACTATGTTGAAAGAGTCAAACATTTCAATAAAGTCCCAAAATGCATGCTTATATTGTTTCATTCTTTGATTCTTGGTTGCATACAGTTTCCTAACTTACTTGAATACTAATTCTGAGTCTCCTTTAACAATTATATCCTTGATACCATACCTCCATGCAATCCTTAAACCCAAAAGTAGTGCCTCATATTCAGAAATATTATTTGTGCACTCAAATTTGAGCTTAAAGGAAAAGTTAAATATCTCTTGTTTTGGAGACACAAGCAGGAAACTATAACACCATTTCCAAGATTGGAGAAAGCTCCATCAAACATCAAATTCCAAGGAATACTAACTTGTTTGAGACACTTACTTTTATCAATATCATGTTCCTCAAAATCCACACAACCAACAAATTTTTGACATCTACATCTGCATATAATACTTCATAAGAAGCATTATTAAGATCTTAAATCAAATGCAACATCTTTTTCTCACCATACAACTTGAAAAGGTTCCCTTCTACTGGTATGGTGGCATATGACATATCCATCTACACACTTCCACCCACACTAGCAGCCCACTTTCTTAAATAACATACCCCATTTAGTAGGGAAATCCACAATAACTACATTCATGGTCAAGTACTTACTAGGGTAGGTTGTTAATTGCACAACTAAGCCCTTTACATACCCTATCACTGGTACCTCTCTTGAATCCATAGTAGTGCACTTCCCAAAGGTTGTTGTTACCTTGATGTTTAGTTCATTCATTACTTCAAGAGGCATCACATTACATGAAGATCTCTGAATCAAACATATAATTTTGCACAAGTCTATCTTTGATGATTAAATTAGTATAAAAAGGATCAATGTCAAGCTAAGATTCAACAAGGGTAGTACCCAAATACACTTCATGAGATTCACCCAAATCCTCCAATCTTCTAGAATTTCCAACTCTATAATCACAATGGAAGATCCACACTATTTACATCCTTACCTAGGGGTACTACCTCCTCTTTGAATCCCAAATACTTAAATTCCCTTTTCCTATGTTTAGGATCCTAAGAAATTCAACAATGGGTAAAATGACTTTAAATTGGCTCAAAATATGAGCAATATCACAAGGGACATATTTGGGTAATACTATGTTGGGAGAGATAGTAACTACCCTTCTTATGGGATGAGGCTCTTCATGGTTTGGGCATGGAATGGGGGAATGATTTTATTGGGAATGACTAGACCCTTGTTAGGTGTATCCTTCTTAGGAGGATTCCTTTGGATATTAGTGAGAAGTGGAGTTTTGGCTTATCTTGTGGCCCTCCCCCTTTAAAACTCTACTTCTGAGATTGTACTCCTTTTCTTGAGCAACCATTGCATTCATCAAATATTCATGTCTTCCTGATAAGTAATTCCTCCATTATACTTCGTAATCATCAGTGTCCTTAAGTACTCAAAATCATGGTTGGGAAAATCAAAAGCTAGACCATATCAACTTCAAAATCACTAGTGGAAGGAAGAGGAGATACCTGATGGATATAGTCCCAAAAACATTCTATAGTTCTATCACGTAGCATCTCAATGGAAGTGACTCCTTGGTGTTAATTATCAAGGCACCCATCATACATACATCACCTAAATTAGTATAAACATAATCCTCTTTGGTTTTCTCACTTAGATGACAAGGGAATGTGGAAGAAACACTTGTCACACCAATCAATAATATGGTTTTCTTCTACCATGGCAAACTTTAGTAATCAAAGGATTAGCCAAAAATCTATTCTCTCTTGGTTATTGTTGTTTATTTCCTAACCTTCCACATGCCCTTTTTTTCTCTCATTTGATCTTTGATCACCTTTAGGATGATTCCAAATCTTTTTCACCATGAGGTTGGTATTGGCCCTGAGATATTTTCCTTGTTCCTTTCTTTAATATAGCTAGTTTATAGGAAATTACTTTGAATTCTCTACTAAATTATTAACTACTTCCTCAAGATCAACTCATTTTCTTGTTTGAGGATTTTTAGGGTTTATCATACTAACACTCTCCCTTTTAGGAGGTTTCCTACTACCTTAATATTTTTTCAATTTTCACGCATAAGTGAAATCTTGCATCAAGGTTTTAGGGTTTTATCCTCAAATAATATGCAACTTTCCATCAAAAGCATCGAGTACTTTATTAGGAAGGATTAATCACTTAGCCTCAAAATTATAGGCAATATAGTCAAAGTCTTGTTGAATCTAGTGTTAAAGTCTTGAACAATATGATTATTTTTATGTTCTCAAATTCGAGATAGAAGAAATCTAGGGTCGAGTTTGATCCCCATATTGTGATCTAAATGCATTTTTCATCTCATTCCATGAATAAATTGAATTATGTAGTAAGGAATTATACCAATCACGTGCATCCTCTTATAAATGTGGATAAACAAATTTATATAGACATCTTCATATTCAATCTCAAAATGCTCCATAGTATTGACAAAAAGTATTAGGTGTCATGTCCATAGTAATAACATTACTTTTGAAACTTAGGAAACCTATTCATTACTTCTTGTGGAACTACATTGGGATATCCCACCATTCCTATGAAATATATGGATCCAAAGACATTTACAACAAAGAAAATGTCTAGGTGGAGGATGAGCCATGTTATTCTAAGGAGGTGATCCTATAGGAGGATTAAAATGGTATGGGATAGGGGCCTTTGAGGTAATGGTGTAAGGTCTTCAAATTAATCATCCTTTAAAGACTAATTTTCATAGAAACCTTGATAAAGCTCTAAATGATGAGGTAGGAAGATGGGAATGCCTATATGAATTGCAAATTAAGGCCCCTCACAAGTTGGAGTGTTTAAATTTACATAGGGACTGTTTGATCAAGAAGATTGTATGAGGAACTAAATAATCTCATCAAAGGTTGGTGATAATAGAACACTTTTAGATTTTCCCAAAAATAGAAACTTGTTTCTTATTTGGATTTATCCATCATAATCCTAAGAAACAACTTTCAATAGAATGACTTAGAATATTCAATAAGAACATATAGATATGATGAATATAATATTATCATTTATAATATTATTATAAGAACTTTAATATTACATATAGTAAATAGTATTTACTCAAAATATAGTAATTAATAAATTAGCGAGAAGTTAGATTATAAAATAATGAGATATTGTTTTATCATGAATGTTATTATTAATGTTGAAACCTCAAGTATATTGGTTTAACCACCCAAAAGTGTAGGGATAAGACAAAGAAATTGTTATGAGAGTTATCTATGTTGATAAATAAATAAAAGGATAAATAATAACTATGGGAAAATATGGAGAGTTAACAAATGATGTGCCCCTCAAAATTTGATTGTAATAGAAGTGTGTTGTAATGAATAATTATGCAGTATGAATGTATGAATTACAATAGATCAATATATTCAGTGTTCAATATATGTATGTGTGTTATACCTTATGTGTGATCTTTGAACTAAGTAGGAAGATATAAAATTTAAAACTAAATCTATGCTCCTAAATTTGGATTTTCACATCTATCTTGAAAAAACCATCTTGGGCTATCTTGAAGAAAGACCTTCTTCCTTCCAGATTTCAAATATCAATAAAAAAGTTAAATTATCAAAGCTTAAACCACTAGCATTTACTAGAAATTCTAAACAAAATATGGAGTCACCACTAAGGATTTACAACTTAGATGTGTAAAACACTACAAATGACTTGTCAATTGTAAATGAATACTCAATTTCAATAAATCTTGACAAATCTTAGCATCCTTTGTCAGTATTTATCCTTATCCAAGAAAATTTAGTGCAAAGTTTACTTAAACTAGGAAATATCACGTAAATAACTTTTGATCTTGCTTATTTTTCACAAAGCTCAACAAAGGATGACATTTAGACCACATATTTGCATCTAAACATGTATGAAGCATTACCAGAGGTCGATATTTATCTGTATTTGCAAAATATCCTCAAAAATAGCACCAAAGCGGTGTTGGTATCCAAATTAGTTTTCCTTTGTAGTTAAGCAACATCAACGGGATGAAAGGATGCCTAGAGAATGATGGATCAAGATTTAAGTTTTTGTATCAGGAAGAATCTCATCATCTCTTTTTCAATAGAGCATGGAGAAGTTAGGTAGCATCATGCTGAGGGTATGACCTAAACTCCTCCTACTTTAGGCTCTTTGCCTTCGGCCTGTGGTGAGAGGACTTGATTTTTAGTCTATATTTTAAGGGAAATGAATATATAAATATATTTCACACTACTTTATAAGGAAATTGAGTAATAACCATGGGAAGATATAGTCAATAAAAAAATTCTAACACTCATGAGGTGTCACTTTAGATAATACAAATGTCTCTAAAATAAGGCTCAAATTACTAAAGACAACCATGAAACTAGCTTGCTTATACATATTTTAGCTTTAACAAGATGAACATGGGTAGTTCTAGTAGGATTTGTTAGTTTTAGATGTATTTGGTTGGGAATTAAGCAAGATAAAGTTGATTATACCAAATTTTAGATAAATTTTAATAAATGCTGGGAAAATTTTCAATGAAAGAAAAAACACCTCAAATAGCTCACAATGCACCTTAACTAGAAGATGTACATTCATGGAGGCCCAAGAATGCATAGTTTCACACAATATTTGAGAAATTAAACATAAAATCTCATGCTAAAAACTCAATAAAATGTCAAGGATCCTCAATTTTCATGCCTAAGATGCACTCAAAGACTTACAAATGACCTTTAACAAAATGGAGACATAATGATTTTAAAATTATTTATTGCACATATGAAATGAAAGCTCTTCTCAATAGTACAATTGTAATTTCCACAATGCTACCAAAATGATAAATCTTTGTGTGATTAAAGGGATTCCTAAAATAAGACTGCAATAAGAATATGAATAACTATTTTGAAATATTTCATCTTAAAAGAAAAAATGATCCTGATTAAAAACATTAACTCAAAGATCAATCAAATTTATCACCAAGGGAAATTTTGATTTACAATCTCAATGTTTGTCAATGGTTGTACACTTGCAACCATCTTGACATGATTTAATTTGAAAGATTATAAAAATTAATAGGTTTCTTAGATGAGTTCTTGGGAAAATGGTTTTCTCTCAATTTTCCTTTCTCTTCTAAAATTTTAGAAAATTTAACCCCCTATATGAGAGTATTCTTATCACATTTATATAATTTTACCTTGCTCACTCATTCTCAATTTTCCCCCAAAAGTAAGAATATTTAAGAGAATATTATTCTTTACAATATAACGATTAATCATGTTTATTCTCTTGAAAATATCTTATTTTTGTTTCCAAGTGAATAAATTATGAACTGATCATGTTTTTCACTTCCTCAACTATGACTGGGATGCCATGTCATCACTTTTGATAGTATTTTAATCATTATTTTATTTGGTGAATAAATGGCCACTTTTTGATGGTTTTAGAGCGCCTCCAAATGGTTTGATTTGATAGGTAATCACATTTTCATTTTTGAGAATCCTTCTCGCAGAACACATATTTCTTTTTGTGCCTTTCTGGGTTGATCATTCCCACATGGTTTTTTTCATATCAATCCAATCATCATCTTTTTGCATGATGTCAATTTATTTCACACTTATTTTTCCCATATATATATATCATTTAAATCTTAGAGAATATTTCACCATGATTACATCCAACTCGACTAGATATGCCTCAAATTTCTTATAAAAGCACATTATTTAACTTCAGCAATTCATATTTTCTTTTCTAAATATAAGTGTTTTGAGTAAATTCATCTACATTATGGTAGGAACACCAATTACAACCAATTTGAAATATATTTACACTGAGGATTTGCATTTTATCTTTGATTTTTTGGGTCTAGATGAAGCATTTTTGAGAATTTTGTTTGATATTGTTGATCCTAAATATTACACCGGGCCTTTGACAACCCAAGCTATTTGGATTACACTTGTAAGAAAACTTATCAGGATAAGTCCATTTTTCTACATTTCAGATGATGTATTTGAATTTGTTCAAGATTGAGCATTAAAACACACATGAGGATTTGAGGAAGTTTTGGATTGTAAGTAGGCTTAATGTGCAAGGTTTAAACAACTATAAATGCCCCTACCTTTTTGATGAAGCATTTTTATGAAAGAAATCCCCTTGGAATCTTATGTTCTTGATGGAGGAATCTCACTGGATACAATGCCTACTCTTTCTCGTAAGATGGATAAATTGGAGCAACGTGTCTAAATTTTGGAGACAAAACCATCAGTGATTGTAGCATCTCAAACTCTTGAATCATCACCACCTTTTGTGAATAAGTATAAGGGTGAGTCTAGCTTTAGGCATCCTACTCCATCTACTCCAAGATCTCCCATGGTTACACTTATAGCTCAAACTTTCAAGCCATCCTCCACTTTCAAAGCTACTAGAAAAAGTACTCTCCTAAGGGTGGTATGGATATGAATGAATGGGTTTCCTCTCGTGAGAGGAAGTTGCAATTTCTCAATTTTTGGGTTCACCTTTTTCATCTCTAGATGAACTCTGGGCTTTGGGTATGTCTCACACACTAGAGGAGACATTATATTTGTTCAGATGGCATTGGGAATGGATGAATTTATTCTCAGGAAAAATAGGCTAGTGAACAAGCTTCCTCTTTGCAGAGAGGATTCTAGGATGGTAGATAATTAGGTTTCTTCCTCATGTTTCCTTTTTGATGCAATTCTCAAATATATATATGTAATATTTTCTTCATGGGTTGGGCCCCTATAGATCCCCATTTTTCTTTTTTCAAAATATAAAAGATAAAAAACATTTCATTAGTTTATATGCTTTATAATGGACATGAAATTTTATCCAAGAAATATAAAAATCTAATGCATTGTATCAAATTACATTTATTCCATAGAGTAGCAAGTTCAAAGTAATATTCATCTATTAATGAAAAAAATTAGCAAATGACACAAGAGTTACAAATGAAATATGATAAAAAGAAAGTTTAAGAAAGACAAGCCTAAGATTGTTCATCATTCTTCATGTCTACGTCTTTGTCTTCTTCACTTTCTTCTTCCTCTAGTAGCCTTGTTACATATGCATCATATATTTGGAATATATCATTTATCTCCTCTTCATATGGCCCTATGTGGTATCATAAGATCATGGTGTTTGGCTATTGCATTCACACAATGTCCCATCTTTTTTTTATACTCCAATGGTCTTTCCCTTAGTTCTATAATTTTGTTTTCTATTTTCCTCATTATTTTGATAACTTCATAAGATAAATTTTCTTTCTGGATGATCTCTTTTCAAAATAATTGAACAAGAAATAAAATTTTAAATCACCATAACTCTTCTTAAACTTATTAAATACCATATCTTCTAGCCTTGAATTGATGGTATCCATAATGTCATCAACCCACTTTCTTTTAGTCTCCATCTTTTCCTTAATCCCAATCAAGACCTCCACTCTAATCTTGTCCATCTCTTCCATGGCATATTGGGTCCCCCTCTATTCATGTGGCAAAATCCCTTACTTTTTTAAAAAATATTACTTAAGTTGAGTAACATGGTTCATTTTGGGAAAAAAATTTTCAAAATAGAAGATCTCATTATCACATTGCTCATTAATTCATCAATTTCATTGAGTTTATTTTGATCTTCATATTTTTCTCTATCTTATTCAATATATTATTTTCCCTTTTTAATCCTTTAAAACCTAGATGTCACATCCTAAACTTTCTTAATAACTTCATCAATCTATTCCATTCCTTTAATGGTAGTAGCAGAGACACTTTCTTGAGTTTAACTAAACTAGCTAATTAACTGTTGCAAGCTAGAATTCAATGTTTTGACTTGTTCTTTAAATTTTTTTTGTTATCCTATCTTCATCAACCTTTTGTAAAAATTCACTCATTTCCTTTGATACTCCTTGCTTCAATTGATCTCTTGAATGTTTTCCTAGAGGAATAATTTGAACATTGTAATCAATTGCTATTATATTATCTCTTATTTTTCCCTCATGAGGGATTTCTACTTCTAATGTTCTGGACCCAAGTGGATTAGTATGAGTCTTAGTGATAACTCTAGCTTTCTTGGAAGCCCTTACAGGTTTTGGAAGGACAAGGCTGTGAGTTCTATGGATTCCACGGGAAAATCTCTTTTTCCTCTTTTGAAATTAACTCTCCCATCCAACCCTTTGCAAGAGTAGTCCCAACCTTTGTTTCCTACAATGTTTGTTGGGATTTCTCAAGGATAACCACAACTTATTGGATACCTCTTGAACATCTTGGTCTCATGGTTCTTCATGATTTTTCATTTCAACTTCCAATGTTGTCTCTTTATTATCACCTTGTATTGGCATTTCCCTTGATTTTTTTCTTCTTGATCTTGGATTTGGGGCTTACCAATATCCTTCTAAGTTACATCAGTGATTGAATTTTGTTCTTTCTTCATTTCCTCAATTGATGTAGTTATACCCTCAACATTTTCTTTGGAAGATTCTTGGGCTAATACTTCTTTATATGAACTCCCTTTCCTTCAACAATTTCCACCTCTTTTAGAGGCTACTGAATTAGAAGATTAACATCTTTTTTTTTTTGGCATCTCATATTATAACATAATAGGTTGAGTTTCCATAAATGGTCCTTTATCTTTACTCAAATCTTACACACTTACACTATCGACAACCTTATCTTTAGCAATTGTGTGTTGTGTTCAAAAATTTCATCTTTTCATCTACAAACCTCTTTGTTTGAGGCAATTCATTGTCCTTAGTGACCTTGGCTTCATGTGAGGGATCTTTCTTAGTTAATATCTCTATGTATACACTCTTTCCACTACACATTCTAGATTTTTAACTTTAGATATTCTTGGTCTGCATAAAGATACCTAAGATATTGGAATTCTTTTTTTAGTAGTTAGCACATGAATAGTTTTTCCTACTCCTTCACTCAATTGAGAACCACTTACACTCTTTACTACTTTTTCTTAAATATCCATTCAAATGCTTCCAATTGGAGAACTCTTCATCAATATCAACATCCATTATTTCTACTTGGTTATTAGTTGATTATTGCAACTTTTCAAAAAAAGGCACACTAACACTTTCTACTAGCATGGCATCATAATTTTTCAAACCTTGATTCAACATAGCACTATCTAATGGATCAAATGAGAAAATACCTTGAGATACTTTTCTTGAGTACCTTTAGTTGTCATTCCTTTTGAAGAAAAATATGGGAATAGAGGCACTGGTTTCTTAACTTGGCTAGTTTGAACAACCCCATGAAAATTGCTGCATGTGATGAAACACCGATCCTTTCCATTTGGGAGAATTAATCACTTCATCATTTTTATGTTTGTGTGTTCTATGTGTATGATCACCCTCTCTCACTAATGGTTTTAAAATAACAGTTTTTTATTTCTTCTTTTTCCTTTCAAATTACTTGAGGTCTTGTGTTGTCCTTCCCTTGACACTATGGTGATTCATATTGTTCATTAGCCACTTGGGCAATGCTCCTCTCATCATTTTTATTATTCTGTGGATTTGGTAAACATCCGGAAGATAATTTATGTGTGACCAAACCATTTCTTTTTGAGTGTAGTGGAACTAAAAAAGTAATAGGGTCATTTTCCATAGACTTTAGAAGCATATCCTCAGTTTTCTTCTTCAAAGAAGACATGGACGTTCTAATTCCATTAACAAAAAAATTCCGTTCATCCATAATTCCTGTGGTGGTCCTTCGGAAAGGAAATTTGGGTATTTTCCACCTAAATAATCCATTTTTTCATCTCCTTCATTTAAAAGAGGAAGGTCATCCTTCAAATTTCCCAATTCCCTGAATTTTTGAGAACCTTTGTATTTTGAATAGACAAATTAATGTTCTTATATGCCAACAAATTAAAATTTATTCTCATTACATGAATAATGTTTTCATGTTGATCATATGACTCATCTTCATCCCACTTTAGGGGATTCATTAGTTGTCTCATATATCCCTTGGTCAATATACAATTGACTCACAATCTATGGATCATCTATAATTCCCTGAGGTATCACAACAATCTTGAAATCAATAATCTATGTGAGGGTCATTCTTGAAAATATCTGATCCTAACTTCCTCCTCATCCCTGCAATTCATCTAGTAATCCTCAAAATGAGGCTCATGTTCAAAGGCATTTAAATTGTTAACCACCCACCTTATATCATAATTATCCCTTACTTTAAATCTTTCCATATCAAACCTCTTCATTTCATCTTCCATTAACCTAGATTTTATAATAGAAGGGAAGGAATATCTTCCAATATTTATAGGAAATTTGATATTTTTCTTATGCTTCCAACAATCAACTTATGAATAGTGTTAACTGTCTTTCCAATTCACATAGGGCCATTTTTTCATCTAGGTATCTTCGTCGCTTGGATGGTTTCCTTCAAATCCACTAACTCTAATGTATGTGAACTTTCTATACTGAATAAAATAACATCCATACTTAATTATTGTTTTCCTAGCCTCAAGAAACCCTATACTATTTCCATTTTGGTTTAAATAACTATATAATAGATGCAAAAATTACATCATTTACCAATCTTATATTTCTTGTCAAATTACTCAATTGTAATTGGGGAAATATCTCATACATCTGGAATTGTTTTAAATCTACACGTGGCACATGGCTAGGGAAACACTTGTGTCTGTAATGTTATCAATCGGTATGTCATCATGTAGAATTCGAGTTCTCCGATTGCCACCCATATTAATATTTTTGTTAATGATATCGTATGATCATGGAGTGACTCAACTATAAAAGTTGACTATCAATTATTTCCCTTTTTATCCAAAATAATCCACATTTAGGTGAATATCCACTCCTTGAACTCATTTTTCATTTCTAAACTAGCCATTCTACTTAGATTACATTACAATTACTTATCTTAGGGATTTTACTTCTTCTTCTTAAGAACCATTTAGTATTTATGAGCCTAGTGTATTCCTTTTTCTTGGCCTCATTATCTTGTAAGGATAAATAAATACCTAAGGTTATTAGATTTCTAATCATAGGAAATTTTAACATTATCCTAATGTTTATGGTGAATAAAGTTAGTATTGCTTCACCTCTCCCATCTAACACTTCCCTCTTTTCTGGGTCATAATTCATAGCGTAAAGTCTCACTAATTATGGGAAATGTACGAGAGGAGGAATGGAAATAGCTGAAGCAATGTTGTTAGCTTGAATTTCTTTCATGGATTCACTCTTATTAGGGCTATTCAATCTTTGTAGGAATTCATTTAGGTCAAAATTCATTAAATATGTATATGTGATCTTATCCAGATCACTTGTGATTTCGGATGCAACATAAAAACCAGATGACATTGTCTTCATCTTTTATGCCCTAATTTTACTATCAATTTACTTACAAATGATGGAAGGTAAAAGGTATCTTACTTCTTACCGATTTTCTATGTGCGATTCTCCTCTACTTCAAAGAATATTCAACATCTTGCTCTTAATTCATACTCTGCGATCAATCTCACATCGTCCTTCAAAGAATTATACTACCAATGACATCCAAATCTCAACATACGATAACAAAAAACATCAAAGTGTTTGAATAATTGAAACATTTTTCCTTGATTTGCACAAAAACACATTAATGGTGATAGTCATAAATGTGTTACATCATTACCATCCATTATACTTTCCACATTTTTAAATGATCCTGTCCACATGGAATAATTCTATGCAATGCATGCTCAAAGTGAGAATTTTTGCATTTTTCATCATTTTTAAAACATAGACACATTCACTTGTTTGACTTGATCACCCACCCTTGACTTCCAATCCAATCCTATCATGTGCTAAAATTCTAATGGTGGTGGAGCTACGTGCCCTTTCTCGAATATTTTTTCACTTTCTCAATTGAGCCCAAAGTTATCAATTTGACCCGAGGACCCACTTCTTCGATATTTTCATGAGAATGAACCATGAGTCCTTGGTAGGTCTCAGGAGCCTTTCTTCAATTTCGCACTTTATTAGCTCAATGTCAAGAAACACAAGTAGGCCCCGATTCCCCACTCCAACCAACTTGTGACACATATACCTCTTTGGGAATGGGGTCAATTTTTTGTCTTGCATTATTTGATTGTGAATATTCTAGGGAATATTCTTTGGGCCTCGGGCCAAGTTTGTAAGTTGTGAGCATTCTAAGATCATTTTAATTTTTCAAACAAAGCCCACCATACCAAAATCAATGGAAATATGCCACGTATCATTGAGCAATAAAATGAAACACAAAATTTGTGACACGACACAAGAATGATATATAGAGACATTTTTCAAGAGTTAAAATTGATTCATGATCATTTTTTCACAAGGGTCTTCAAAAACAATATTTCTAGCATGATCCTTGACAAAAAATAGGAATAATAGACTAAACATGGTATTTTTAGATACATTTATCATGATTGTATCATTTCAACACACACATTTTCATACGGAAAACTAGACAACGTAAAATTTTTAAAGACATGTAAAAGGAAGAGGGGTGAGATCAATTAGAGCACTAACACATGTTATCACAACTTGTTACTTTTATTAAAAATGTAAAGTTTTTGAAGATTTTGATATGTATTACACTAATATAAAAAAACAATTATATCACATGAGAATGGGCATCTTCCCATTCAATACAAACAAACAAAATTATCATGGGTAGATGCAATCATAGAAAAAGAATAGAGTTTAAAATGGGAAGTTGAACATTATCACAACTTGTTACTTTTATAAAAGATGTAAAGTTTTCAAAGATTTTGATATATATTACACTAAAAAAATTGTAACATCAAAAATGGATTTTATTTCCACCATCCCATTTAAGGAAATTCCATTTTTTAATGGTGCAAACAAGCTGCAAAATAAGGGATGAAGAATGGCTCATAGAAATTCACACTCCTAGTAATTATTATGATTATCTATGGTTGTTTCATTCCTTAGGAGACCAATGCACACCAATTAGCATTATTTTGAGCATAAAGTGTATATCAGATAATATTATATCTATTCAAGTGGAAAAAGTGGACAACACATCAAGAACATGCTCACTACATAAAATGGAATTACAGGTTTCTCTTTACAAAAAATATGGCATGGAAAGGTCAGCAAAAAAATACAAAGATTCATGTTATAGTTATGGTTGGAAAATTGATCCATACACTAAAGGGGACAAGAGTGGTGTGCATAATAGTGAAGCTATTTGTGTAGGAATTATCACCATATTCAAAAAGCTATATCAATATGCATTCACTTCATTTTTTCCCACCGCATGAATATGGATAAGGAATTGGGCCAATGAAAATTACATTCAAAAATGTTTACCATGCTCTAGAAGACAAAAATTATCTAAGCTGGAAAAACACATTTCAGAATCACACTTTCAAGAGGTGAAGTGATCTGCAAAAGAGAAAATATTATTAAAACAAGCTCAAACTAAATTAAAAAATAATAATCTACATTATCTAAAGAGATTCATCTTTTTTTATTTGATGAAAATTCATTCAAAATTTATATTGGTTATTGCCATGTAGATCCTATAAAAATAATACAGATCACTTGATTTAGTAAGTTTCAATCTCCTTGTGCACTCTATGTTGTGCAACCTTGTACCTCTTCATAGGATGCAATTTTTCTTCCTTTCAAAAATATCTTGGTGATATTTTTGACATGGATTTTGAGCATGAAATTCATGACATTGAAACTCATTTCTATATTATTGATGGGAAACATACAATTGAAGCCCAAAAACAAATCCTTATAAATCCTAATTTTTCATCTGTTCATGATAGAATCAAACAAAGGTCTTCCCATATTCTATCTTCCAAAGAAAAAACAAAACAAATAATTATTATTTGCAAGAAACATAATATGGCAAACAAAACATGGGTGAAAACAATATTTATTGACTCACTGTACAAAGCCAGTCAAGGTGGATCTTAGAGAAGAGACCACAACGTCCTAGTTTTAGTCACGATAAGTTAGAGAGCTAGAAGGTATTTATAAATTGTATTAATTTTTTTTTCACATAGAAATTAACTTACATTATTTCTCATAGAATGCTAAACTAATAAAATTTATTTTAATGTTCACATGTAGTCATTCGAAAGGAAAAATTTTCTTATTTTTGAGAAGGGAAAATTGGAAAGTTTGAATGATAAAATTTCATTTCTTGTACTCCCAGATGAAATTTGGGATAAGTGGGTTTTAGTTTTTATTTTTATACCAATGGTGGGTTTCCTTGTAGCCTCAAAAATCTACAAACCTAGATTTCAAGCCAAATTCATTAGATATGCTTACAATAGGACTATTCAGATGCACAAAAGGTATGACAGATGAATAATTAGATGTCCTTGCTAGATAAATGCATTAGTGGTGAAGTTTGGTTCATATAACAAGATCGTGTTAATACAATGTTTCTAAAATATTATCGTAAAAGAATAAATAAAATTAGAGCAACAAGAGCCAAAGTTATGTCTTATATGTTGGCAAGAGTTCCAGAATATATTCCTCAAATCGATTCAAGTAATGAAATTAATGTGATTGAAACAATTTCTATTCATGAGTCACATTTTTCTCAACTATGTCAAGATCTTAGAAAAAAATTAAAAAGGAAAAAGGAAAAAAACACCATTAGGGGAAATAAATTTGCCAAATTATTCAAAAATGCTATTGAACTACTTGAATTGTATGTGACTGCATTTAATACAAATTATCAACCAAGGATTCAAGATACATATGAATTCACTTTTCAATGTTCTTATCCTTTTTTCTTAGTAGAACATTGAGAGGTTTGGAATTCCATTTACCGCCACTCACTGTAGAAGTTGTAATTTCTGATTTTTGTAATCTTGTGAGTATTGTCTCACAAAATGATATTATTGATCTTTTGATAGTCATTGGGTGCAGTAAAATGAGTTGTGTCTATGTATTTATAATTTAGAAGTACAAGATTACCTATGTAATACTGTTGTAAAAATATACATGAAAAAAAAATCAGCAATAATTTCATAAGTATCTTATAGAATTATGAATGCAGAACATGCATTTGAAGGGATGTTAGTGATTTTTACCATATATGGTCTTCATAATTCAATCGATATAAAGGTGGAATATGTGACAATGGATATATATCGAAACATTCAGATCCCTTGGATATTATCAAACCGAATGAAATTGGAGTTGTCATCCCTGAACATCCTTTCAAATGTGAGAGATCAATGCATTTTTGGAGCACATGATTGAGAGATGAAACAATAATGCATCCCTTGTATTAATATTATATGGTGGGAAAAATGCATTAAAGGTAGCACATAATACAAATAGGTCCTCACTTATCTTTATGGTGGAGAATCACAAGTAGGAGATCATGATCCAACAATATTATAAATGTCTAACTACGCCTCTAGGTAAATAGCCTCTACGATTTTTGTGTTCTTTTTATTATATTCATTATGTATACGTTAATTCTTAACAATGTTTACTTTGTTATAATATTAATATGTACATCCTTCATATAGTTTTCTCCTAAGTTCTTTTCATATTATAACATATATGTAAACAAAAGTTATAAGTTTAATTAGAAGAAAAGAGTTAAAATATCTCCATTCTCATAGCTTTTATAGATTTATTAAAATGATTAAGTGTAACATTGCTTGCGTATATGCCCATTCACATATAGATATCATAGAAGATGAACAAGGACAAAATTAAATATGTTTCAGAATATTTAGAGGTATTAAAATGATTAAGTTTAGTATTGCTTGTAGTTTAATGTTTACAATGGGAATATGCCCATTATTGGAAAAAAAAATTGAATCTTTGTATTGAATTATCAATACATAAAATATGTATCACAAAGGTGTTGTCACCCTCAAAATTCCCCTCATTTTTCAAGTCAAGTTTTGAAAATTTTGAGTTGGTGCCTGTTATCCCAATTTTGCCCCTAGAAAAATTGATCAAACACAACCCCACACAGAAGAAAATCAGAAGGGGCGGTTCAGTCATGTGAGCCCACATTCCAAATCCAACAATGAAGAAAAAATTCTTGAAGGAGTTTAAAGTGTGTAGGAGAAGATTGAAGAAAGGGCTCGAAGTTTTCAGACTTCGCATGCGGGCCCAAATCGGTTAAGTATAAAAGGACTAGCGGATGGTGCCACGTGCCTCATCGACGCATCTTCAAAAGGAACGACCCAGAGATAAAAACCAAACTTTTTGCAGCCCTCCATGTCTCCAAGGTCTAGAAAAGGACACACGGCGACCCGTTTAATTGACTAAGTATAAGAGGGTTGGTGGAAGGCGCCACGTGCCTCATCGGTGTAACTTTAGAAGTGAGACCTAAGGGACAAACCCCAAATGAGTTCCAACCCTCCACGTGGTTAGAGCCTCAAAAAGTTAAATTGGCCTTTGAAAATTCTAAGGACTAGTGGATTCCTCTACATGTATCTTTGGCGCAACTTCGAGTTAAAATTTCCCCAAACGAACGTAGGCTCGCCACGTGGCCAAAGTTTGAAACGGTTTCACCAGCCATTGAAAATTCCAAACTCAAGATACACCAATAGAAAACACCATGTGTCTCATTAGTGTACCTTCAAGGCTCAAAGCCAAAGATGCTCCCCAAACAAGCGCTAACTCTCAACATGTCTATGGGAAAAACTAGCCTTTGAATCAGCTAAGGAAAGGAGAACCAGCGGAAAGCCCCATGTGTCCAATTGGTGCACCTCCAAAGGTCATGTCAAAATAGAGTCTCCAAATGAGTGGGAAGCCTCCATGTGTCTCATGTCAGACATAAATACTTTTCCAAATAGAGGGAATTAGTCAAAACACAAAAATAATACAAAATAGGCCCACAAGGGGACACGTGGCCATGTTTCAAGTGTTGGCGGAAAAGCGGGCCATTTTTGTGTTTTATGCTTTGAAAATTCAAATATGGAAGGTGGACCATTGGAGAGATTTGGGAATTTTTTTTATATTTCCAAAAGGTCGTAAAGTTATGAAGTGACCCGCGGCCTCGCTCATGCCAAGCGATAAAGTCAAATGTTGAGCTGCTTTGAAAAGTCAAAGCAGGAGCCAAGTCATCGGAGAACTTTGAGATTTTGAGCCTTTGTTGAAAATAATTAAATTTATAAAGTGAGCCATAACTCCATCCCCACTCAAGTAAAGCCACGTGTCAGGCCTATATCAAAAGTGGATGGGTGAGCCGAAATGTTCCGAAGTGCTATTTCTCTAAAAGGCACAAAATATAAAAGTTTTCCCAAGACCCATTTCAAGAAATCTCTCCCACGTGGATGGCTCAAATTCAAATTTTGTGGAATCAAAATGAATGGTTGTGATATGATGCATCTAGTTTTTCCACTAGGCATGGAAATGACCAAGGTGTTAGAGAAGTTTAGATGTCAATTTCTTGAATCAATTTTCATAACTTTTTTTGTAACCGAATGCAACCATTCTTGGAAGCTATTTAATGTCTTCTCCATACCATTATTAGGGTTAGATCCTGGTACTTTGTAGATGATATAGATTTGAAGGTAATCTATACAGAGTTTTTCCCTCTCTTCCTTTTTTATTCCTTCTTTCCTTGTTCGAATTTGTGAATCATCCATCTTTTATGATAAGAAACTTTGTGTTTTTGTTTATATGATTTCTAGAACTTTGTGTCTATGGAATTATATCTGTTATGAAAGTGAATGATTCTATTATGCATTTCCTTGGCTCAATACATATAAGTTTATAAATTTCCATCTATATTTCCTACAAGTATTGTTATGTTCTTCATCTCTCATCTCCTTAGTTCTTCTATTCTTTTGTATTGATGATCTTTGGATATTAAACATTTCAAAGTATCAGAATCCATAGTTTGAAAGTTGTACATTTGTATATAAGTTTGGCTCCTTTCTTTTAATAAGTGAATCTCTCCCATTAAAGAGGAGGGACTTGTTGTCCCCCGAATGTGGTTTGTTAAAGTTTCATTTAAAAACCCAATGATTTTTCCGCAAATCTGTAGGGAATTTCATTTCAAACAGATCCCTTTCTAAAAGATAAACTTTAAGATCATTTCTGATCTGGAAACTCTAAGATATACTCATGGTAAAAGGATCTTGGAATAGAATATTCCCATTTTTAACTTTTGGATAAACAATACTTCTCTCTTCTTCTAGCAAGAAGGAACATAGGAACTCGTTCTAAAAGCACACCTCTTATTAAAGACATAAATTCCAAGAATAGCATTCCTCAAGAACAACTCATTTTGAATCTTCATGATTTGTTACTTGTTAGTGTTTAAGTTCCCTTGATTTAATTTTTCCAAATATGGTAGCCCCTTTTCCTTGGGGACAATAGGTTGGGCCTCTTGCTCTTCCTCATCCATTGCATGAGTTATATAGGCAACAGGAAAAGTTTTCCAAAATTCCAGGGGTGATGGGAAGGTTCATCTAGATGAACACATTACAGCCTTCATTATTGCATGTGGGATTCTTGGGGTTGAACATGAAGATGTCTCTGTCAAGATTTTTGTGGAGACATTACAGGACAATGTTGCTGATTGGTTTTATCATCTTCCTGTTGGGTCGATCACTAATTAGAATACCATGACAACTCAGTTTGAGCAGCATTTCAAACCTGCTAAAGATGTGCATGCTCTATTAGCTCAAATATCTCATATCAAGAAGGAACCATTCGATCCCATGAGGGATTTTGTAGCTAAATTCAACAAGATAATTCATAAAATTCCATAGAACACTCATCCTATGGATCAAATCCAAAAGTTCTTCTTCCTCAATGCCCAATTACCCAAAGTGAGTTATGCACTAAGGAGAGCTAACCTTGCAACTCTGGAGGTTGATCAACGGTTAGCTATCAGTGTGGAGGATGACCTGATCATGTCTAGTAAACTGAAAAGAGAATCCTCCAAATCTAAAGCTTCTTCTTCTTCCTCTTCCCCTAGAGCCAATTCTAATTAGTTAGTACAAAAGCTTGTAAATGATCTCATTACTATCAAGAAATAATTGGCTCAACATACTCCTTACCAAGATATTCCAAGGAAGAATTTTCAGCCCAGGAACCATTTGCCTTCTTCTCAGACTAGATTGGCTATTGAAGGCCCACCCATCAAGGTTTCAGTCAATGCAACTTGTGAAGTTTAGGAACCTGATGATGAGGAGTTTAATGAACTATATGAAGAACTAGAAGAATAGGTTGATGAAGAACTAGAGGAGCAAGTGGTGTATCTCAAGCTCATCTCCTCACTTTTGAAGGTATGGATGATGAATATGAATATGATGAAAGAGTGGTAGAGATGAATATTGAGTCATATTTTTTTATGACTCAGAGTAAATGAATAAAAATAAAAAGTTGTGCAGCATTTTGCTAGGATGTCCAAGGAGTTTCCTATAACTATTCCAGTGGTTGCAAGAAGAAGAGCTCCTATTCACACTACCTCCACACAAAAGGTGAGTAACGCTAATCCTCCTTCTAATTATATTTCCAAAACTTATTTTCCTTCAAATCTTAGAACTGATAAATCAAAAGTCTCTCAAGTTCCTAGCAATGTTGCCACATCCACCTCTGGATCTTTTGATATCATTGATCACCTCAAAAATACCAAAATCCAAATCTCAGAGGATAATTTTTACAAAACCCATCCAAAATATTTTTCTAAAATAAGAAAAAAATCAATTCCAAATCCAAAGCTTCATCCAATACTTCTAAAGGTATTTTTCACGGTCCCTCTTCCTCACCTCAATCAAGCATTGTGTCTACAGTCACCTCCCTAATGAGAAAATTGAACCATTTTATGTGACTCTTATCATAGCTAGCCATAAACTTAGTAACTTTGTCATAGACTCAGGAGAATTAGACAATGTAATGCCTACAAAATTAGCTCATGTTTTGGGCCTAAATCTAACATGTGCCTTTGGTTCTTGCTATTCCATGGAAAGTAGAAAAGTTCCTTTGGTTGGAAGAATTAAAGATGCACAAGTAGTTGTTGTTGCTTTTCCAGAGAAAAGGGTATTAGCCACTATTTTGGTTGTTGATATTCCTCCCTCATATGGGATGTTGTTGACTAGAAGTTTTTTAAGGAGGTAGGAGGTGAAATTCAGATGGATTGGTCACACGCTTTGATCCCGTTCAATGGAAAAATGAAGAAGCTGCTACCTGAGAAACAAACTAAATACATTGTGCAAAATAATGATGATCCAAAAGCACAGATACTCTATGAAGATATAGGGCATGGTAACTACATGATCATGTCACAAGATGAGGAAAAACTTCCTAAGGGAGTGATTCATGATCCCAATGGCATTTGGACTTTGGATTTTGATGGAAGCTATTCTTTAGCTGATTTTGGGGCTGGTGTGGTGTTGATCTCTCTAGATGGGAAGATTCACCCTTTTTCATTCAAGCTTTGTTTTCAAAATACAAACAATACAGCTGAATATGAGGAACTCATACTTGGATTGAATATGGAAAAAGAAATGGGAGTGAAGAATCTTCATGCTCATGGAGATGCAGAGATGATTGTGAAAAATTTAGAGATATTTTTCAAATGAAGAAAAAAGTTAAAGCATTATAGAAATCTTGTCTAGGATTCCATTGATTTTATTAATGCTTTCTCCATTGAATCTGTGCCAATAGAGAAGAATACTAGAGCTGATTCTATCATTGTCTTAGGATATTTTCGATTCCTCACCCAAATTTCACTCAAGAGAATTTTACTATTGAAATGATTCATAGGCCCAAAGTGTACGGATGATCAACATTTTCTCTCTTTCTTAGAGCTTAAGAATAATTTTTATCAGTTTTATTTTTAAGGAAGTGAAACTATGCCTAGAGAGTATGTGCCCTCTAATGAAGAAGATATCAAGGAAGAGATAGATCAGGATGGTTGTATTAAGTTGAAAGGTAACAATATACCTAAAGGGCTGGTGAGTCTAGAATATTTGTTTCATAATCATGATAGGTATATCAAATGTAAAGATTCTCAAGGTGATCGACAATCATTGAGTGTGAAAAGATTAATATTGGAAGTCATTTTGAACCCAAGATGGTGAACACTGGAAAATGTTGCACTCGGGAAAGCAGAAGAAAGCACCGAACCTATTAAAAAAGTATGTTGATGTTCTTGCCTATTCATATGATGATCTCAAGGATTTTCAAGAAAGGGATATGCAACACTATATCCCTCCGAGACTTGGGATCAAACCTTTCAAGTAGAAGTAAAAGAAATATAATACCAAGAAATCTAGACCCAGAGATTTTCAAGTGGGAGATATTGTTCTGTTGTGGAACAAAAGACATGAACCTCGAGGAAGCCATGGTAAGTATGATTCTCTTTAGCTTGGTCCTTTCAAAATTAGGCACTTTGCTAGAGAAAATTCTTTTATTTGGATTATATGGATGGATCTCCTCTCCCACTTCCTTACAGTGGGCAATATTTGAAGTTGTTTAAGTCCTAGGTGACTAGGTAGTCCTTCTGTATATTGTGCACATTTTTTTGGTTTTTAGCCATTCCTTTGTGTTTTGGTTTTGTTTTTTCATTTTTGTTTTGTTTACTTTTCCCGTTGTGTGTGTGTGTTGTATTCTCTATTGGTTTTTCCTTTGACTCTATTTTCCCAATGGATAAGAAACTGGTTTTCTTTCCCTGAGTTTTTCTATGGTTCTTGATCTTACCTTTTTCCTCTATCCTAACCAAGTCATCCCGAGAAAGAGACTACTATTGTCACCCTCAAAATTTTGAGTTGGTTCATGTTATCCCAATTTTACCCCTCAAAAAATTGATCAAACATGACCTCGCATAGAAGAAAATCGAAGGGGTAGTTTAGTCATGCGAGCCCACATTCCAAATCCAACAATGAAGGGGCAGGATTGGCAAAGGAGATCAGAGCGCGTTGGAGAAGATTGAAGAAAGGGCTCAAATTTTGTAGACTTCCCATGCGGTATTAAATCAGTTAAGTATAAAAGGACTAGTGGATGGAGCTACCTACCTCCTCAGCACATATTCAAAAGGCATGGCCCAAAGAGAGACCCCAAACTTACACTAGCCCTTCACGTGTCCAAGGTATGGAAAATGGAAAAAGATTCCTATTTAATTGACTAAGTATAAGAGGGTTGGTTGAAGGTGCCACGTGCCTCATCGGTGTAACTTTAGAAGTGAGACCCAAGGGATAGACCCCAAATGAGCACCAACCCTCCACGTGGTTAGAGCCTCAAAAATTTAAATCAGCCGTTGAAAAGTCTAAGGACCAGCGAGGAGTCCTCCACGTGTCTCTTCGGCACAAATTCAAAGTTAAAATCCATAGTGAGTCCCCAAATGAGCGCAGGCTCGCCACATGCCTAGAGTCCGAAATGGTTTCACCAGATGTTGAAAAATCCAAACTCGAGATAGACCAATGGACAACATCATATGTTGTATTCGCACACCTTCAAGGGTCAAAGCCAAATATGGTCCCCAAACAAGTACCATTTCTCCACGTGTCTAGGGTCCCACAAAATTCAAAAAGGGTAGAACCGGCCTTTGAATCGGCTAAGTAAAGGAGAACCAGTGGAAAGCTCCACGTGTCCAATCGGTGTACCTTTGAAGGTCAGATCCAAAAAGATTCTCCAAATGAGCGGGAAGCCTCCACGTGTCCCAGGTCAGACATAAAGCCTTTGAAAAATAGAGGGACTTAGTCAAACAACAAAATATAATATAGAATACACTGTAAGGGGGCACATGGCCATGTTTCAAGCGGTGGTGGAAAGATGGGCCCTTTTTATGTTTTGATGCTTTGAAAATTCAAAGCGGGAAGGTGGGCCATTGGAGTGATTTGGGAATTTTGGTTTTATTTCCAAAAGGGCGTAAAGTTATAAAGTGACCCGTGGCCCCGCTCATGCCAAGGGATAAAGTCAAATGTTATAAAGTGAGTGGGTCAGTGGAGAACTTTAAGTTGTTTGAGCCTTTTTTGAAAAGAATTAAATTTAAAAAGTGAGCCACAACTCCATCCCCACTCAAGTAAAGCCACATGTCTGTCTATATTAGAATCAGATGGGTGGGTTGAAATGTTTCGAAGTGTCATTTCTCTAAAAGGCACAAAATATAAAAATGTTCCTGTGCCCATTTAGCAAATGTCTTCCATGTGGATGGCTCAAATTAAAATTTTGTAGAAGCAAAATGAATGGCTATGATATGATGCATCTGGTTTTTCACTGTGCATGGAAACAACCAAGGTGTTAGAGAAGTTTAGACATCGAGTTTCTTGAATCATTTTTCATCATTTTTGTAACCGAATGTAACTGTTCTTGGAAGCTATTTAATGGCTTATCCAAACCATTGTTAGGGTTGGATCCTAGTACTTTGTAGATGATATATATTCAAAGGTAATAACTATAGAAATTTTTCCCTTTCTTCCTCTACTATTCCTTCTTTCCTTGTTCAAATTTGTGAATCATCCATATTTTATGATAAGAAACTTTGTGTTCTTATTTATATGATTTCTGGAACTTTGTGTCTGTGGAATTATATCTGTTATGAAAGTGAATGATTCTATTTTGCATCTCCCTAGCTTAATATGTATAAGGTTATACTTTTCCATCTATATTTCCTGAAAGTATTGTTATGTTCTTTATCTCTCATCTCCTTAGTTCTTTTATTCTTTTGTAGTGATGATCTTTGGGCATAAAACATTTCAAAGTATTAGGAATCCAAAGTTTGAAATTTTTACATTTTTATATAAGTTTTGTTTCTTTCTTTCAATAAGGGAACATCTCCCATTAGAGAGGAGCAACTTGATGTCTCCGACAAAGTGGTTTGTTAAAGTGCCATTTAAAAACCCAACAAGAGGAATAGAGATAAAATTCACTTATTTTTAGAATGCAACGTACCAAATTCTCTCTAACTATTGGTAGATGCCCATACTCAGAGAGAATTAAATTTTTTTCAGAATGGGAAGTAGAGAAAGAATATATTATTCACGTTATGTAGTTCACCTTTTGTAGTTTAATACCTATGTACATTGGCAGCCCTTACACAAAGTCCATAATGTGAATTATATATTCTTTCTCTACTTCACATTCTCACAACCTATTATTAAAAAGTACAAAATTATATATATACATATGTGTGTGTGTGTGTGTACATAAAGTTGGATCTCTCTCGCTGGTATGTAGTACAACACTTGGCTCTGCCAATGATAGTCCACTATTTTTTTACTAATGGGATATGTAGTGCAACATCTTTTTGAATGAGGTTATGTTTTCACTAGGGGATAACATGTTTTTAAAGGAAACATAGTTGGGAGATATTAAATGTTTTTGAAAGGCCTCTCCAAGTATTAGAGTCATCTTTGTACCTATCTCCCATATTGGAGACGTGTCCTAGGTGGTAGGAGACACATCTCTCTAACACTGGTAAAACCCCAATTGGAAGGGTCTAAATCCTCTGTTTCTTACTCCTATTCTTTCCCCTATTTTGAAAAAATTATCTTTCTAAATTATGTAATGGAACGTTATAAATCATTCCCATTTTATCATATTTTTCTCACCCTCCTCCACCTTACGTTTGGTTTCATACAAGATAAAAAATATTTATTTGTATGATATCGAGGATTCTACGTATTAAAAACATTCTAACTTACGGAAGAATTATATAAAAAGTAAATTTTTTTTTTTGAGAATGGGTTAGTTCCCATTACAAAAAGACGAGGATGTGAGAATGCACATTTTCTTATTATCAGCGAAATTAAATTGTATCTCTATTATTTAATTGAGAATGGGGTTGACATGAGTAGTTAAATGTATAAATATTTTTCAATGGGAAATATTCCACCCTGAATGGGAAAGGAAACTAGATGATAATATGAATCATGGGTAGAGTTAGAAACAATCATTCCTATGAACTTTTTATAACCACTTCCTTAGAGGTAGAAACAGTCATTATTTTGAACTTTTTATATTAGAGTTAAAAATATTCTAAATGTGTTAACCACTTCATGTATAGAGGTTTTATAATGATTAAGTTAAACATTCCATGAATTTAATGAACATATGTCCATTCTCATATATCAATCATATATATTCCCTCAATGATTCCTATAGAAGAATAAACATTTGTACATTCAATACAATGATTTAACCTAATCATTTTAATACCTCTATAAATTATGTTAGAAATCATGGGGAATGTCCCTTCTACCTTATAAAAAAAGGTGAACTAATGAGGAGTTAAAAGGATACTTTTCTTTACAATGGAAAGTTGTCCAGCCTAAATGGAAAGGAAACCAGATGATAATTTGAATCATCGGTAGAGTTAGAAACAATCATTCCTATGAATGTTTTATATTAGAAATAGAAATATTCTAATTTTTTTAATCACTTCCTTTATATAGGTTTTGTAGTGATTAATTTCAATATTGCATGTATTGAATGTGCATATGTCCATTCACTTATATCAATTATATATTCTTCCTCAATGATTCATATAGAAGAACGGGAATCCACACATTCAATACAATTATTGAACTTAATAATTTTAATACCTCTATAAATTATATTAGAAATCATGGGAATGGCCCTTATAACTTATAAAAAAATTTAACTACATAAGGATTTATCCCTCTCTTTGATGGTATGTAATGTAACACTTGGCTCGCAGAGATGATAGTCCAAAGAAATATAAGAAAAATATGAATAGTTATCATACGAAAAAAATTGCAAGTTTTGAAGAGTGACGACCTAGATAAAAGTATTTTTGGCCAAGTAAAAGGTATTCTTTGAAATATTGGATCATTCTAACCTTGGTGATAGATTGCAAGTCATTTAGGCTTTGCATCGACGACAACCAAATTATGTAATATATCTTTCATAAAAACAAACAAATTTATGCAACATTTTATGCATCTTATTTGATTCCTAAATGAGAATAGGTATCCACCAAGTGAATACAAGATTGAACAGGTATTACAGTGAATAGGTATCTGTTTGATGAAAACAAGATAAAACAAGTATTACATTAATTAAGCGAGAATGGACAACCATTCATTGTTTACAATTTTTACTTTATATTCTAAGTAGTTATGCTCATTGGAATAACCTATTGAGCCCTTGAAAATTATCATGAGTGGAGAACAAAGTGCAAGCCATGAGGTTAATCCATTACAGGAAGATACTATTCCTAATAATAGCATGATTGTGAGTGGAGAACAAAGTACAAGTGATAAGGTTAATCCATTAAAGGAAGATATTATTCCTAACAATAGCACGATGTTGGCTAGCCAACAAAAAT
Source organism: Taxus wallichiana var. yunnanensis (assembly GCA_018340775.1). Lineage (NCBI taxonomy): Eukaryota > Viridiplantae > Streptophyta > Pinopsida > Cupressales > Taxaceae > Taxus > Taxus wallichiana. Next base: position 608,859,316 of record CM031240.1, read on the forward strand.
TACCCAACAAAAGAAAATAAACACAAAGCGATGGTGATTAATATCGAAGCCGCATCAAACCCTTCACCATAAATTATGATAGGTTGTTCATGAACAAGTATCAAGTATTATTTAAAATTTTATAATATTTTTTACTTGTTAATATTAGTTTGAATCAATTTGATAAATATATCCTAATTGCAAGTTTTATGTGCAAATGCAAATGTATAAAATACAACAAATATATGTAAACAAATAGGTAGAAAATATTAATCTTTTTATTTTTCAATATTAGTTGGAATAAATTTGATAAATGTATTCTAATTTTTTTAATTTTTATTAGTAGTAAAAAGGGTTGAGGGGACCCTACCTTGTACAAAAGGAAAGATCCAGGAAATAAGAAAACAAGGCCAAGGGTATACCCATTGAAGCCAAACTAAATTAGAAACATAGATAAACTAATAGTCAACATAACCCAAACTAACAACATAGAAAGTAACAATATTAAAACTAATAGCAAACCAAAAGGGAACAATACATCACATGGCATAAACATGTAGCTACAAATCATTCCTTAATCAGGTCACCCACAATATGCATGTAGTCATTCCACTCCTTAACCAATCCAACAATGGTTTTCTTCCAATATTCATAGTCTAGTTCAATCATTTCCCTTTTGGGGAGAATTCCATCCTTCTTTAATTGCTTCACTCGTTGCATAGATTGTATCATTTCTACCAATAGCTTGAGGTGATGAATAATGATCTTCACATTCATAAGGTGTACCTATTTGATTTATATGATGATTTCCTTCATTTTAAGAATATCTAGAAAATATAAAAATCTAATTTCAATTTTTATGTGAGGATACAGTTGGAGAAAATCTAGAAAATCTACAACCACCAAATAGATGTAAATAAATAGGTAAAAATATTTTCAAAAATATTATTATCGTATTTAAAATACATATAAGTTAATAATGAAATTTAATATTATATTTTTGTAGTGCCTCTAAAGAAACATTTTATTGTTGGTGAATTAGAATAATTATTAGTTCAAAAGTGTACTTCTAAAAAGGAAAATACATTTCAACCTGAAAAATGAACACCTCCTACCATGAATGTCTATTTCCCAATTTCTAAATTCTATGTCTAAAGAGTTTCATCAAATAGCATTTTGGTCATCTACGTTGGATACAGATGCCAGTGTAGAAAGACTAGAAATGAAAATATTACTCTCAGCTAAAGTGGATGTGCAACCTTTTTTTTGTTGGGGTACGAAGCATTGCAAAAAAGAGGGAGATAAATTTATTAAAAATTTGGAAATAATTTGGAAGACACTAGAATTTCCATACAAATGTGAAACTACGGTTGTAGTTAATATAGCCAACAAAGGGGTTCCTGAAGAAAACTTATTGGTTTTTATAAAGGTTTTTAGAAAGAATTTAAAAATAATAAGTGGCTTATATCATCATTGTTTACAGTAACTAGCCCTATTATGGGTTTGATGATGTAAGCAACATCTTAAAGTGATGTTCTCTATTTCAAAAAAAAGTGAAACAAATTAATAAATAATATTGTGTTCATTACATTTTTAGTTCTTTTTTCCATTTTATATTTAATGTGATTATTATATATTCTTTAATAAGATGTTATTGATGATTATTAGTATGTAATGCTCAAAATGTGTTTATTACAATTTTTAGTTTTTCCGTGATTAATATATAATGATAATTTAGAATGTTATTGATATTTTACAATTTAATGGTCAAAACTAGCTTTGATAGGTTTATACCAAAAGAAAGTAATTATCAATAAAATCAGATAATATAATCTATGATTTAATGTATTGAAAAAGAGTTTTGTTATTGGTTTGTTTTTTGGATCTTGTTTTCCATGGAAAGAAGTTATTGGTTTTGGGGGTAGAATAATTTCTCTTTGGAGTTCTAGGGCTTTCAATTTAGATCGTTGACCATACAACCAGAATTTACATATGCATGCTACCAATACTTTAGTCGTACTTTTAGCCCTGAATTGTTAATGATAGAATGACAACATTTTGATATTGGATTGTGGTTTACATATCTGCATTCAAGAGAATGACATGCCTTCATTCAAAAATTTATTGGCTAAGAAATATTGAATTGGTTTTTTGTTGGGGCATAAAGAAGTATGAAATTAACAAAAAAATTAAGATCGAAGAAGGGGAATATTGTGTCAGTTTACAAAAAATATGCAAAAGGTTATAAACAAGTACACCCAAATACATGGACTAGAAAACATATTGTTCATAGATGAAAGAAAATGTTTTGTTCATGACAGAACAAAGGTACTTTTATTTGGATTTCCTTCTAGCTGTAAATTTGATAGCACAATGCATTCTTATAGAAACATTTTCACACATTTACGTACATGGTTAAATCATGTGGGTCCACACCCAAATTTATATCAATATTTGGAAACATTTAAAAATTCAATTATTGACCTTGATTGAGTGTATTTGATACAATTATGTTGAATAATATATATAGATAAATTTAGTTTATTATTGTAGTCTTACTCATAAAAATTCATTCATACAGTTTTTTTAGTCTATTTCATAACAATGGACTTATTACCATCAATTTATACCAAAAAAATTATGACTTGTATTTTTACCATAACAACACATTTCCATGAATACCGATCTTGATTGACTTTACTTGTTCTTTTTATGTTGATTAATAAATATAAAATAATTGGTTTGATTTTAGTCTATCTCATAAAAAAATATAAATGTTGGTTTATTTTTGTAGACTCTCTTAAAAATTCATTTAGTACAATCATTTTATGTTATATTTATTTCATAAAAACATATTACCTACCTTCATTCTATACAAATAAATCCACATTATAATTAAAAATTTGTACATTTTTATTGATATCATAAATTAGAAGAAATATTAGACAAAACTATATATGATCAAAATATATAAAAGCCCTAGGACTAGATGGGTTTCCGGCTTTATTTTTTCAAACTTTCTGGGAGATTGTTAAGGAAGATACTTGTAATGCTATTCAATAATTCTTTAAGAATAAAAATATGCTTCAAGAGTTAAACAACACTTTTCTTGCCTTAATCCCTAAGAATCATGATCCTACAGATTTCAAGAATTTTAGACCTATAAGCCTATGTAACTATGTTTATAAAATGTGCTCCAAAATCCTTGCTTTAAGAATTCAGCTTGTCTTTCCTTCGATCATCTCTTATCAGTAGGGAGGTTTTGTTATGGGAAGACAAATCCAAGATGGTATAGTCACTATTCAAGAGACCCTTCATATGGTTAAGTAGAATAAGAAGGAAGCCATGTTTATTAAACTTGATATGGAGAAATCCTATGATAGAGTCTCTTGGCCTTTCCTTCTGAAGGTTCTAACTAGGTTTGGTTTTGGTGAAGACTTCAAAGATGATGATTCTTTCATGTATTTCCACAACAAAGTTCTCAGTCTTGATTAATGGGACCCCTTGTGGATTTTTAACAGCATGCATGGATTAAGATAAGGTGATCCTATTTCTCCCTTTATTTTCATAATTATGGCTAAGACCCTTAGTAGAGCCCTTAATAAGGCTTCCTTGGAAGGGAGAATCAGAGGTATTTCTCCTGCTGTTAACTGTAACAGTGTTGCTCACCAACATTTTTGGATGACACTATGTTGGTGGGTGAGGCGTCCGTCTCTGAGGCTATGGAATTCAAACAGTTAATGATGGATTATGAGGAGGCATCAAACCAATTGATCAATTATGGGAAAATTTTAGTTTACTTTATCAACACTCGAAAAGAAGATGCAATAAAATATCTAGAATTCTTGGTTGTGTGGCTAAAAACTTCCGACTAGGTACCTAGGTATGCTTATTGGAGTAAAAAAACCTAAGAATGTTGAATTGAATTTTTTAATTGGTTGTTTAATAGAATTGAAGGCTAGAAAGGTTCTCTGTTATCCCAAGCTGGCAAGGATGTCCTCCTCAAGTGCTCGATTTAGAATTTTCCTATTTATTCAATGTCTATCTATAGGTTACCCTCCTTGATTGCTAGTAAGTTGGAGAGTATTCAAAAATATTTCTATGGAGTGGATCAAAACCCAAAAAATAATTCCTCTTATTACTTGGGAAAATGTTTTCTCCCCCAAAAAGCTTGGAATTATGAGTATTAGAGACTAGACCAAAATGAATAAAGCAATGTTGTCTAAAATGAGTTGGAGGTTAGTCAAGGAAGAGAGTGTATGGACTTCTATTACTAGGGAAAATATTGGCCAAAATTTTTCCCAATGAATGGTGCTTCTACATCCAGGATTCAAATGGTTCTTCTTGTTTCTAGAAATCGATAAACTGGGAAAAACATATTGTCTCTGAGGGTAGCAAATGGATGGTTGGAAATGGGTGAATGATTAATTTTTGGGAGGAAAAATGGTTAGGGGACCTTCCTCTTAAGATCATTTACCCCACGGTCTATAGATATTTTGTTGCCAAATATGGGACCAAGGTTAGAGATTATTTCAACTTTGATGAGCCCCTTGGACAATGGAAAACTATAGAACTGGATGGTTCTAACAACATTGAGATTTCTTCTATTAACAACAAATTAAGAGGTGTTATTGTTAATAAGGAGAGCTTATAAGATGATAGTATTTACTGGTCAAAGGAGGAAAGTGGAATCTTCTTGGTTTGAAGTGCCTAGAATTCTTTCTTTTCTGAGGTGGGGGAAACTAAAAAATTCAATTGGGGAAGTGTTTGGGTCAAATATTTAATCCCCAAGATTATTGTGCTCTAGTTTTTGATTATCCATGATAATATTCTAACTATCAAAGCAACCTAAACAAGAGAAATTTCCATATGGTTAATAGGTGTGTGTTGTGTGAAAGTGAGAGTGAAGACTCCTCACACCTTTTTCTCAGTTGTCCCTATCTGGTCTTGGTTAGAAAGACTATTCTTAATATTTTGAAGTCAATTGGGTATTCCCAGATTCCATTAAATAGTTGTGGTCTCAATGGTCTAGTCCTTTTAAGAGCCAAGGACTAAAATATTTGTGGACCTTTTCTATTATGCATTTATCTTAGGAGATATGGAAGGAGAGAAATAGAATATTTTCAAAGGTAAGAAAGATTTGATTAAGAAAGTTGGAGCCCGTTGTGTTAATACAATTTAGGATAATTTCTCTAATTTGAACCCTCAAAAGAAGACTATCTTTCAGAATGAAGCCAAATTTTCCTTAAAGTGGGGTTTGGGATCCTCATCTACTAGTACCCCTACTCTTAACCCTAGACTCAAAGGATGGGTGAAACCTAGCAAGGAGTGTATAAATTTGAACTTTGATGGAACTTCTGAAGGAAACCCTCATAAAGTCGGGTTACAGGAGGTGTTCAAGTGATTCTAAAGGAAAATTTATTCTTGGGTACCATCACAATCTTGGAACTCAAACTAACCATGTTTCTAAAGAAAAGGGTTTTTTTAGGGGGTGTCTATAGCTCTCCAATACAATTTAATTTGGAGGTGGAAGGAGACTCTATGAACATAATTAACAACATTACTAGGAAAGGATCCATTTCAATTTCCATCCAAAACTCTATAAAGAGTATAAAGGAAATGTCAAATTTATTTGAAATTATTACCTTCAAGCATGTTTATAGGGAGGCTAACTTTGTTGGATTGTTTTGCTAATATGGGGGTTAATTGTGATGAGTTGACACTTATCAATGAAGTGGAATCTCTTGATCCCAAGGTGTGAGCACACTTACATAATGACATAAATGGACACATCATCAAATAATGTTAGTTCATGGTGTGTCAAATTCATCATGGTCATTTTTCATAGGAATAGTGTGCATTTATTTATGAATAATATGAAGATTGGGGAGAGGATCCACTCATGTTTCTTGAAAGCCTTTGTTACCTCCCGTGCCTAGAGAAATAATATTTTTGGACTTGCGTGTAATCCTCTGGCTACCTGGAATTCTAGATTTTTTGTGAATGGTTTTTGAGTGGTCAAATGGGTAAAGACCTGGTAAGAACTGAACTGTTGATCTCGAAGGGGTGACGCCTGAAGCCATGTCATTATTTGATAGTAAGGGTTTCTTTCCTTCCTAAAAAAAAATTAAGGTCATTTTGAAAATATTAGTAAATATTTTTCCAGCACTTGGAAGTCTACAAAAAGATGTGGTTGTTGAAATGAAAGGGATTAAAGCATTGATATTTCTATGGATTTGGTTACCAAAGTGATGGGTCTTCCTATTGTTGGGAGGGAGGTCTATAAACCCAAAAAAGAAGCCTCCGATGAGCTGAACCTATTTCTCAAAGGTAACGAAAATATCACTTCCCACTTTATTGGTTATCTTCGTCTGTCTTTACCCAAACCATTTGATGATGTGGCTCTCACCCTTATCCAATTTCTCACTCTTGAGGGCCATCACAAATGCATTTATGCCTATCACTTGCCTATGCTTAATCATTTCAGGTGTGGCCTGTGCTTTTAGTTTCCCCTACTTTCTTTTCTCTCCCTAAGTGCTTCTATCTCTTAGTTTAAAACTAGAAGGGTCTTTGTCCCACTCCATCAGGGATTTATTCTCACTCTTGTCAAAAGAGTAGCTCTGGATATTGACAAGTTTGGATCTCTAACTAAAACCCTGGAAGATTATGTAGATGGGGCTGACTCAAACTCAAAGGAAGAAGACTCGAGTGAAGAGTCTGATTCTTAGGAAGGTGACTCGAGAAGAGGATAAAGATGAGGTTGAAATTGTGGTGGCCTAGAATCTTAGAGAGATGAAATCCAAGTAGGTTCCTAGTGTTCCTTTGAATACCAAAGGGGAGTCTAGTAAATAGGAATCTTTGGCTCCTATCAATGTGTAATTGGAACAACAGTTCAAGGCTATGGGGCATGTTGGACCTGTGAAAGGGGAAAACCACCTGGCTAAGATGGTGGCAGACATTGAAGAACTTAAGGGAGATATGAGACTCACCAAGATCTCAATGTAGTTTTTGTTCAATGACTGGCATAAGATGAAAGCGTAGGTTGAGGAAGTAGTTAGCAATGGGCATGGCAGAGAGATCGATGTTTTAAAATCCAACTATGGTTTTATAACCAATGAGTTGGACCATTTTCATGCTATTATCCACAACTACATGGAGTGGAGTTTTGTCATGGTTAAATATACTCTGCAACATCTCTAGACTCTGGGTCAGCTTGCTAATGCTTATAGTGTTGTGGATAGTCAAGGCAGGAAAATAAAGGTGACTCCTGATGGTATCGACTTGGTGTCTTTGGCTGGTAACATAGATGCTCTAGATAAGGAATGGGAAAAGGTCTTGAGGGGCTTGAAAAATCCTATAAATGACCTGGGGAGGGGTGTCTTGTTTTATGTATTGTTTCTATTTTTTTGGTTGTTGGTTTCTATGATGTTGTTAGTTCCTCTGTGTGTTTTTCTACTATTGTTTATATACTCTTTTATGCTCTAGGGGGAGCCCGTTTATTATGGACTATTATATAACTATTTTTTGATGGTTTTGTAATATAATTATCTGCTCTCATGGAGCTATGAATTTGATCGGGGTAGGGTCCCCTCAACCCTTTTTACCTCTTATAAAAATAAATATATATGTAAAATATACAACATACAAATGTGAATGACCCCATAGTTAAAAAAAATTACATCCAAATTTTTCTTTCTTTCTATATTAATTTTATGAGAATGGACATATGCCCATTCTCATCACAATGATAAAAATATTTGTTTGTATGAGAAATGGCATATCCTCATTTTCATCAAAATAATAAAACTCTTTATTTGTATGAGAATAGGCATATGCCTTTTTTAACCAGTCTAACTCATTGAAGAAATATTTAACTTAATAATTTTAATATCACTATAAAGGATGTGAGAATGGGAAATTTTCCATTCTAAAAAAAATTAAATATTTCTTCTATTTTTCTTTTATGATTCATATACGAGAATGAAAATATGCCCATTCAATACAAGACAACAATGTTTGTTTATATGATAATGGACAATATAAGTACTTTCTATTCATTGTAAAGTTATAAATGTATTAATTATTCCAATAAGTATTTCCTATTTGTGCTAAATAATTGTAAACCCCTAAAATAGAAATCCCTCATACATGACATAAAATTCAAAAAAAACCCTTTTTAGATTCCAATAATAGTCGAATGAAATTCCACTATTTGGTTCAAGTCAAACCAACATAGTTCATTTCAGTATTAAATCTAGCTTATAAAATGTTCAAATTTATCGAAATTATGGTTAGAAGCTCAAATGGCTAGAAAGTGGCCAAAAAGTGGTGGGAAAGTGTAAAAAGGACCAGGGTGCCCCAAATGGACCCGAGGGTGAATGAATAGTGCAAGATAATAGCCCATGCACCCCATTTAAGGCTAAAATGAAGGAAAGTGTCAAAAAAAGACTGGGCATATGTGTGGTGAAGGTCGGGAATTACGACAGAAAGTAAATAAAAATGACCAAGATACGGGGGTTAGTTAATACTTTTTTCACTCAAAAACCATATGAATAGTAGTATAAGACTGAAACTAAATCATTTTTGAAGTGCTCGATTTTGTGTCTACATTTTCCCCACTTTATTTTGGTGAGAATAAATCTCGGTAACATAAAGTAGATAAATATGCATACCTAATAATATGTGTAGAGTGATGTAGAAACATGTGAAGGACTATCAAAAGTTTGGAATGAAAAAAATATGATGAATCATGGAAATTAAAGATGCAAAATCTCAAACAAGTGATGAGAGTGAACCTAGGGTGGAAACATGTGGGTAGTTGTTGATGTGTGTAATGTACCTATATGGTGAGTATTGTGTGTGATTCCGTAAGATGTTATTTTTGTTGTTTTCCTATTTGTTGTAGTTGTTGTTTTGAATTGTTTGTTTCTTATATAGATGGACCTACAAGGATAAAATGGTCGAGTAGTCAAATATGCATGTATCTATAAAAAAGCATGTAAAAGACACATGTATATGTATGTGAAATTATGTAAAGTATGTAAACAAAAAATTAAACATGTGCACCTAATCCATGTCGAGAGAAATGGCATAGAAAGAGGTTATCATGTCCTAATTTTTTTGGGTGATCCAATGCTATAAGCTGAAGAAGTGTAGGGAGGAATTCATCTGTATCCTCTAACCCGTAACTTATTTCGTAATTTTGAGTGAAGAGATCTTTGCATTTCCTTTTTTTGGGTGATCCAATGCCAATATCTGAAGTAGTATAGAGAGGAATTTCGTTGTATCCTCTAACCTATAAATACTCCCCATAATGCTAAGGACACCCATGTCCTGTAAAATCCACTATGTATGAGGTTTGTAGACTGGTCTAAAACCACTCATTGTATATAACCCATAATGCCAAGGGTAGAAAATGTACTAAATTGAACCAATGTAGAAGTGTTGTGTAGAATGTAAAAACCTAAATGATTTCCCCCTCACAAGGGCACATACGACATCATTGATAGGAGAATGTGTCTCAAAAGAGGACCAACCACATGAACTCTTTAACTCTTCCCTATAGTGGAAAAGGAATACACTTGGTAGAAACCAAGGCATGCACAAACAAGAAGGCTAAAAAAATACAAGTGTTAGTATACACAAACATGCATGTATAAGATAATTTGTAATCTACACAAATAGTGTAAAAGATACCAATAAAAGTAGTATTGTAAACACACAAGAAGGAAAAACAAGCCGTAGAAAGTGGGATGCAAACATGGGACATCACTCATGATGTTGCAAGACACATAAGGCCATCATGGCCACATACAACAAACAAGTGTGCACACCAAACATAGGGCAAGGCCCACATACAAAAACAAGCAATAACAAATAATGTAATAAATAGGTATGGAATAAAATATCCCTTCATAACAAATGTTGCACATGAAGCACCCGTTAGCGTGTTACAAATATAACAAGTATTTCAAAAGCATGTATGACCAATTAATGTAAAGTGCTAAGTACAAAATGAAACAATAACACCTATGAGAGATGAATGTGGATACCTCGATCGACCGGTGTAGGAAGAATAGAAAGAGAGCATACGTATTGTGTGTAAGAAACCTATATCTATGATCACAACTTAAAAAATGCATGAACGCACATGTTTGTATGGTATAGATAAATGACATAGAAGAGACCTATCTATTATGTGTAATAAGTGAACAAGTATAGGTAAATGTAAGAAAGAGTGGAAGTAACCATGATATGCAATATGTTGTGAATGGATGAAATGGAATGCAAGATGGAAAATAGGATCCACTTGCCCCCCCAGTGAATGGAAATGTATGAAATGAGGTTCCTTTGGTTTCCCCCCTTAGCAATCAGGAATGAACCTTAAACGAGAGTGTGTCATCAAGAAATGGTCAATGTGTGTGTTGTGTCTAATGCGATGTGATGAAAGTGTATATGTGTTGTGAAGATATGTGACCCTGAGGTGATATATGCATGACCCTTATAGCTGAAGTGTATATCACTACAAATTTACTGAGCAAGTGATGGTGTAGCCTAAACCCTATATCACTACAAGATGAATAAAGGGAGTGGTGATGTAGCCTAAAGTGTATACCACTACAAGATGATGGGAACATGTGACCATTTAGCCTATAACATATGTCAGTAACCTAGGAATTTTACATGAAGAAAGAATGAATGATGAACATGTAATGAAAATAATTTCCATTTGATTGGTAAACACTCAACAATGGAGCATGGACCGAGGAACTAAAGTTTGGCATAGGGTAGTGAGTGCAACACGTAGAAGACAATGCAATATACATGATGATAATAGATGACCATGTGATGAGTAGAATGTGTAATGTATGATCTATAAGATGTAATGTGAGATGCAATGTACAATGTATAATATTTAATGTGTGATGTAGACTCGATGCGTGTAAGATGCATGTGACGTAGGATGTAAAATTCTAGAGTTAGAGACCATAAAAGTGTTGTATATGTATGATGAATAATAGTATGATGTATGATGTATATATGATATATAAATGTGGAATGTATGATGTGTGACACGAAATGTGTAGTTAGATGAAATGTGTAATAACTATTGTGCAAAGTGTGTGGGGTTCATGTGTAGTAAGTAACCCTTAAAAGTCGAGTGTGAACTGAAGCACAAGAGTGTGTCATTAGGTAATAATGACACTAAAACGTGTGATGGATATGCTTATGCGAGGATATTAATAGATGATAATGTAAATAGAAGTGATGTGATAATGCTAATATGAGAGGGGGATGTGTTTGATGTTATGCCCTTGAGCATGTAAAATAATGATCTATCCAGTATGGAAGAAAAATCATGCCATGGTGGTGGATGTGGCAATAGGTTAGGAGTAGTTGGCATACCAAAGGATGTTGTGGTAGGAAGAACAAATGGAAATTTCTTGTTGTGATAATGAGTATGTGAAATGGTGTATACCTCAAGAGGAGATGCGGAAGGAATAAAAGAAACAAGCTCGGGGTGATATCCGAGGCTGATCCTGGTGGATTGTGTCAGAATGGAAAGAGGTTATTTGACTCCTTTTGCATGTTTTCCTAATCCATTTCCATTGAAACCATAGCGGCGTAGGTACCGATACCCAAGGCCATATTGTTCAAAGTTAGGAGGAGAGGTGGCTAAAGTATGGGATTGTGGTGAATGATCAATAGTGTTGCAATAAACAAATGGAGATGGATGTTAATGCTTCATAAACCACACTTTGATATAGAAATTTAATACATGCATGAAGGGTTGAAGGATCACATTCATGGCATGCATCTAAGGATGTCCGAGAATAATATTGGAGTTAATATTGTTAGGCATGACATGGAATGGGACGGACACAAAGTGCATGGCCTTAGAGTAATGGGAAGTGTGATTGTACCTAAGACTCATTTAGGCACATTATCAAAGCCACAAATGGAAATAGATGATGGGGTTAAGGAGGCTTCAGATAGGACAAGTTGCGTGAGAAATGTGAGATTACAGATGTTAATCCAAATCCATTGTCAACTAAAGCGTGCTTGACTCCTATGTTATTGATACAAACTTCAATATAAAGGGGGAATCATTTCTTAAGATAGACTGAGAAGTGATTTTAGCATATGTAAATGTGATATGCTCTTCATTGATAGATAAAACAGTAGTAAACTTGTGGTATACATATTTGGGAGAGGTGTGAGGAAGAATATAAGTGTTAGCCAAAAATATTTGAGTTTATTTTGAAAATCAGGATTATCATGCAAAAATTTATGGAGAGAGACCTTCATGGTGAAAGGACTATAACATAATGAGGTGGAAAAGAAGAGAGGATCTAAGAATGCTCAAGTGTCATGTTCATAAAAATTATTAAGTAAAATGTGGATATTGGAATAATGAATCTAATTAGGAAAAAAAAAAATAATAATGAACAAATGTAGTAAATAAATATAGAAAGTGACCCAAGAAACTAAACTAATGAAAAACTAAAATCTTAATTGACAAGTAGGGTTGGAAGGGGCTTAGCTGATTTGGAGGCTAATCTAGACTATGTTGTAAAATCAAATGAAAATTTGGGAGGTAGGAGATAATATGTAGAGGTCTAGAAAAGGATGTATATGATTTTTCTCGAAGGGACCGGGGTGCCTAGGAGAGGATCAGGGCACCTGTGGGTGCCCTAGTCTTGATTTTGGGTTCCTTGGTCTATGTAGGAGGTCTAAAACCAGCTTTTGAGGGTCGGAAAATGATCTCGAATCCTTTTCTCCCTATTGAGTGTAAATTGATGCTCTATGTTGGATGTCGCCAATGATCAGTGATGAAAGAAATACCTGTAAGACCCCAAAATAAGCATCAAACCCTAAAAAAGAAAAATGCAAATGAAGGGGTCAAATTATCCTCAGTAACCACATTTGAGGACTTACTAACTGAGCCCTACACTACATCTCAAACCTAATTTATTTCTATGTGTGTATGTGTGATCATGCCCTAGGTTTCTCTTGTGTTAGTCACACTTAGTGAAAGTAACGAGAAATAACTATGTATTAAATGTAATAGAATGGGGGATTGAATAGAATAAAATTCCCTCCTATGTGGTGTGATGTAGATGAACAAACCTTGTTCCTTTGTGATGGAGCTAGATGTATGTAACCTTAGATGATGATAGTAGTGCCTAGTGTTTGATCGCTCATTATGGTCTCATAACTTTATATTTATATGGTTCTATTGTTCATAATTTACAATTAACCTCGAAAAGGATGACCATCAAAAATATAAGAAGCTAAAATGGCTAAAAAGTGCCCAAAAAGTGGCAAGAAAGTGTAAAAAGGATTAGGGAACCCCAACTAGGACTAGAGCATTCAAGGGTGCCCCAATAATATATCAAAGTGCGTTGGTGCTTGAAATGATCTCGCCCCTTTGTCTTGAACATGATTTCAATTTTTTTTTATGTTGTCTAGTTTACCCATGAGAAAATATGAGTTCAAATGTTACAGTCATGATTAAATCCATTTGAAATACCATGTTTAGGTTGGTATTCCTATTTTTCAATCAAGGATCATGTTAAACATGTTGTTTTTGAAGATCTCTGTAAAATTTGATCTTAAATTGGTTTTAGAAAATGTAAAATGCCTTTGTATACCATTCCCTGGTTGTGTTGTAAAATTTTTGTTTGTCTCTATCGCCCGATGATATGTGTCATTTTCGATTTGGTTGTGGTATGGTGGATTTAAGTTGTAAAGTTACAAAAATCGTATAATATTAACAATTTGCTAACTTGGTGCTAAGGCCATATGAATATTCATAGTTAAAAATTACAAAAATAGAAATTGATTCTTCCTCTAAGGAGTTACATGTGTCACAAGTTGGTTTAATGTGGGGGATCGGGATCTGATTATATTTCTTGACACTAAGGTGATAAAGTATAAAAGTGTAATGAAGCTCCCAAGACCCACTAAGCATACATGGTGCTTTCTCATGCAAAGAGCGGGGAAGCGGGTCATCGAGAGAAAATTTGTAACTTTGAGTTCAATTGAGAAAGAGAGAAAATTGTCGAAATAACCCACAACTCTTCCATAGTTAGGATGCAGCCATATGTTAAGCTCAGAATGGAAGTCAAGGGTGGGCGAGTAGGTCAAATAGCCAAACATGTATGTGTCTAAAACATGATGAAAAAGTGCAAAATTTTTCCCCAATACCGCATTACATAAGGATATTCCACCGGATGACTCATATTTAAAATAGGGAAATTCAAAATGGTAAGCCTTGATGCAATGTATTAATGATTTATGTAATTAATGCATCTTTTCACAAATCAAGGAGGAATTTTGAAGTCTTAAAATGCATTGAGATTTGGGTGTCATTGCTAAAAGAATTTCTTGAGGAATAACATGAAATTGATCATGGAACATGAATAGAGAACTAGAAATTGAAAAGTCTTCAAAATAGGGCCAAATTACACCGATATTAACTAGAAAATCAGTTGAACTAAGATAATCTCGTATTCCTATTCATTTTCAAGGAAATTCAAAGTAAAACTAGGGGATTAAAGATGAAGACCATATCGTCAAGTTTTCCTGTTATGTTCGGAATCACTACTAATTTAGAAAAAATCACAGATACAGATTTGATGAATGCTGACCTAGATGAATTCTTGAAAGAGTTCATAGCCCAAAAAAGACTGAATTAATGGAAGTGATTCAAGCCAATAATATTGCTTTAGTTGGTGTTATTTCACACTTAGTATACTTTTGATAACTCATAAGACTCGTGCAATAAATTATGATCTAGAGAAGAGGGAAGTACTGGATGGAAGTGACAAAGCAAGATTAACTTTGACACCGAAGCCATCAAGATAATGCTAAAATTTCATGTGATTAGAAATATAATACATATCGACTTAGCCCTACAAGATTACGAAGCTAATAAAAATGAATGTGTCCGGCTTATAAAATACCAAATGGATTTTAAAGGAGAAGAAAGCAACCACTCGAATCCCTAAAAGACTTGTTAGGTCATAATTCATTAAGGAGGAACAAGATATGATTGTATTGTTGAGTTTATTGGCTAGATTAGAGACAAGAAATTAATTCAAAGAGTGGATTTTCACCTATATGTGGATAGTTTCGGAGGAGAAGGGGAACATTTTTGCATAAACTTCATTGCAAAATAACTTCATGACCACATGATAGCACTAATAACAAAAATTCAGATGGGTGACATAGGAGAACTAGAATTTTACATGATTACTTACCCGATTTATAATATTATAGGCCGAGGTGATTCCCTATCCTTGTGCCACATGCTAAATTTAAAAAATTCCAAAAGCATAAGATATTTCCTCAATTATAATTGAGTAATTGGAAAGAGAATGTGAGATTGGTTAATGATGCCTTCTTTGCACCAATCATATGCTTATTCAGGCTAGAATGGGAATAGTACAAGATTTCTAAGGAGGCTAGAAAAGTAATCATGGAATATGGATGTTATTTCATTTAGTACAAGAAGTTTACATACATCAAGGTTAGTGGATTTGAAGGTCAACCATGTAAGCTTCCTAGATATTTAGATGACAAAATGGCCTTGTGTGAATTGGCAAGATAGTTGACACCAATTCACAAATTAATTGCTAGAAAACACAAGACAAACATCAAGTTCCCCATCAAGATTGGAAGGTACTCCTTCCCTTCAATTATAAAGGCCAGATTGATGGAAGATGAGATGAAAAGGTTTGAGATGGAAAGGTTTGAGGAAAGGGCCAACTATGACATCAGGTAGGTATTCAACAATATTGTAAAAAAATTTGAACATGAGACTCAATTTGAGGATTATTAGATGAATTGTAGAGATGAGGAGAAAGTCAAGATAAGAGACTTCTCAAGAATAACCCTAACCCAAATTATAGAATTCAAGATTGTTTTTATCCCCAAGGGAGTTATGTATAATCCACATATTGTTAGTCACTACTATCTTGACCAAAAGGTAGAGGGACAACCAAAGGTCCCCTTGAATTGTAATGAAGAGGATTGGATGACTCGTATACCCATAACTAATGTAATGAGAAGAACATTGAATTGGATATCCTATAAAAACATTAATTTATCAATTCAAAGGACAAGAGTTTTTAATAACTTTGGGGATTTGGGAAAATTGAAAGATGACCTTTCTCCCCTAAAAGAAGGAGATGGAAAAATGGATCCCTTGGGAGGAAAATATCCTCAATTTCCTTCAAAAATACGTACTTTAGGACTCGTAGATGAATGGAATTCTACTACTAGTGGAACTGGTACTTCTATGTCTACTCTAAAGCATAAAACTGAAGAAATACTCCTAAAATCAATGCAAAATGCTACTATCACTTTTTTAGTTCCACTACGATAAAAAGGAAAGTGTATGGATACTCATAGGAATCCTTCACATGTTTTTCAAAACCCAAAAGTGTTGATAAGTTATTGATTAGGGCCATAGAAAGTAGTCATGCACAACCTAAGCCACATGGTAAAGAAAATATAGTAGCACCAAACCTTAAGAAGTTTAAAAGGGTACACAAGAGAAAAAATTGTATATGAGACAATTGCGGTAAGAAAAGGTGCTCATACACTCAAGAAACATAAGCACTGGGATGTAGTGATTGATCCTGCAGAACATTAAAGAACTAATCTTTCCCAAGTATAACATGTGGCATCAGTGCCTTCATTTTCATATTTTTCTTCAGAGGGAGTAACAATTAGAAGCACTCAAGAACAAACAATTCAAGGTAATGTCTTATTTGATCTAGTAGATAGTGATGTCTTGAATCAAGGTGTACAAATGTTGAATCTATGTCAGTTGAAATTGTCATAATACCTTCACTTGATCAATTGTAAGAGTCAATAGAGATTCAAGTAGAGATTGTGAATGTTTATACTAGTGATGAGTTTCCCACATTGGATGCATTTGACATGTTTATTGATGAACCAATAGTAATGAATGTAAGTGATCCTTCATTGAGTGAAGGAGTAGAAAAAATATGCATGTGCCAACTACTGAAACTAGATTTCAAACATCAAAGGTACTCTCTACAGATCAGGTAGATCCAGAGTTGAAAAAACCAGAAGTACCTAGTGGAAAAATTGTAAGTATAGAGGTATTAGATGAGAAGGATCCATCTCATGAAGTCAAATCAAGTAAGGATAGTGACCCATCTCAAATAGGAAAATCTGCAAATAAAAATATACTAGATGTAATTATTGAGAATAAGATTGTTGATAGTGTGGATGCACAACATTTGGGTAAATTTAAGGAACCAATATTTTAAATCCAACCCACCCTGTTTTAACATGAGGTTTCAATAGAAAAAAAAGAGGATAATGTCCCAATTGAAGCTTCTAAAAGATTTGGAAATCATGGAAGGAAAGGGAATTCCTACAAGAGAATTATCAACTCAAGAAACTCCTAAGGAAAAGGTTGAGGTTAAGATTTCATTAGTATAAAAATAAAGAAAGAACATATTGTAATCACTGATGTAATTCAAGGAGACTGCCAACCCTAAACTCAAGATCAAGAAGGAAAACAATCAAGGAAGTTACTGATCTGAGTGAGAGAAAAAGAGATAACTGTGTGAGCTAAACATAAAAACAAGTAGAATCATCGGTCTAAGAGGTAAAAGAGGTGTCCAATCAGTTGTTGATTGTCCCCAAGAAATCCCAACAAGAATTGTAGGAAACAAAAGTTGAGACCACTCTTACAAAAGGATGGATAGGAGAGATGATCTCAAAAGAAGAAGAGGAAATTGTCCCTATGAAGGCTATAGATCTCACAACTCTATATTTTCCAAAAACCAGTAAGAACCTCCAAAAGGGATAGAGTTCTCACCAAAACTCATACTGATCCACTGGGATCTAAAAAATTAGAAGTGGCAATCCCTCATGAGGGAAAGACAAGAGAAAATATAATAGCTAGTTATTATAATGTCCAACTTTCTCCCTTAGGAAATAATTCAAGATACATATTGAAAAAGGAGTATCGAGTTAGTAAGTGATTTATTGCAAAATTTGGATGAAGATAGGATAACTAAGAAGCAATTGAAAGAAGAAGTTAAAGATTTGAGTTCTAGTCTACAATAATTAATTGGGTAGTGTAGTCAAACTCAAGAAAGTACCTCTCCCAATACCCCTAAAGGAATGGAAAATATTGAAAAGGTTGTTAAGAAAATTTATGCTATGGACACATGGGTTGCAAATTTGAAAAAAAGTGGAAAAAAAGTAATTGAAGAAGCAAGACAAATTATGAAGATCTAAAGAATAGGCTTAGTGAAATTGATGACCTACTAGAGCAGTGTGATAATGAAATCTTCTAATTTGAAGTAATTTTTCCAAGTTAAACAATATAAATCAACTCATTGATCAATTGGTCAAAAAATAAGGGATTTTTCCTCAAGTAATCACAGGAACTCAACATGATATGGAGGAGTTAGTAGGTATTAGGGTGGATGTTTTGAATGGAATGAAAGAAAAGATAGAAGCCAAGAGGAAATGGGTTAATGATACCTTAGATGTTATTGATTTTAAAATTGCAGATATAGTTATGAAAAATACAAGAGAAGATATGGTGATCTAAAGGCTGAATTTTTGTTTAGTTATTTTGAGAAAAGCATTCAGAAAGATGAATTTTCTTATGAAGTTATTAAAGAAATGAGGGAAATTGAGACCAAAATTGCAGAGTTAAGAGCTAGGCCATTGAAATAATGGAAAAAAATGGGCCACTATGTGAATGTAATAGCTAGATAGACATTGATTTTCCAAAACCATACATTTCTAGATGAAGAAGAAATCAATGAGCTCTTTCGAAGATATGATGCATATGTGGCTAGGCTCCAAGAAGAAGAAGTGAAGAATAAAATTATGCAAACATGAAAGATGATGAACAAGCTTAGGCTTGTCATTCCTAAAGATTTATATTCTTTTCATATTTCATTTTTAATTGATTTTTCATTTGATACTATTGCCTTATGAAGTATGAATAGCACTTTAAAAAAACTTGTTATTATTTGATATAGATTGTAATTTGATACAATGCATTAGATTTTTATATTTCTTGGATGAAATTTTATGTCCATTATAAAAGCATATAAACTAATGAGATGTTTGTACTTTCTGTATTTTGAAAAATGAAAAATGGGGATTTATAGGGGCCCAAGCCCATTAAAAGAAAGATTACATATATCCTCAAGAGTTATATCAAAAAAGGGGACAATAACAAGAAAATTTAGGCATCTAATACCACAAACTCCTTTACAAAATCCTCTCTGCAAAGAGGAATTTTCTTCACTAATTTGTTTTTCCTAAGCCCATGTTCATCTATCCCTAGTGCCATTTGAACAAAAATAATGTCTCTTGCCAGTGTGCGAGACATGCCCATTTGCAAAATGTCATCCATACTAGAAAAGGGACTATCTAATAGACTAAGCAATTCTAACCACTTCTTGTAAGAAGAGACCCATTCACTCATATCCAAACCACCTTTAGAAAATTTCCTTTTCCCTCTGGTTTTGGTAGAATAAGTTGGTTGAGAAGATTGAACTGGAAGTGCAATGACAACTAACCCTGGAATAACTTTAGCTAAAGGCATAGAGGTAGTAACTAGAGTAGAAGGCATGCAATTAGTAACTGGAGTAGAAGGCATGGAGGTAGTATTGCAGTAGAAGGCCTAGAGCTAGATTCACACTTTTTTTTTTCACAAAAGGAAATGATGGTTCAAGATCGGAGGGGTGTACTCTTGAATTGTTTTACCTCCAAGACTAAAACACACTTCTCCAATGCATTTAATTGGTGATATAGGGAAGTCATTGTGTCCAATGAAATATTTTCATCCATCACATATGACTCTAGAGGGATTTATTTCATGAAAAATCCTCATTGCAAATGAATAGGCACACATGTTTTCCAATACTTGATACATTAGGCCTGATCACAAGCCAAAATTTACAAAGTGACTCAAGATTTCTCCAAGTTCAATCCGAACAAGTGAAATTACATCATCTGAAGGGTAGAGAAAATGGGACTTATCTGGATAGGTCTCTTAACTAATGCAACTTGAACAAATGGAGGTGTCAAGGGCCTAGTGTAATGCCTAGGATCAGTAATTTCAAAAAGCATCCTCACAAATGCTTCATCCAGACCTAATAAATCAAAGATGGAATGCAAGTATTCATGAGATATGTCTTTCAAACTAGACACTACTTTTTTCCCCCACCATGAAACAAATGAATTTCTTCAAAGTGCCTATACAAAAAAGAAGAAAGTATGAAATGATGAAGTAAATGATCTGTTTTTATAGGAAATTTTAGGTAGACAAGATGATCTAGGTAAAATCATGGTAAATTTACTTACTTAGAGATCCTAATAAGATATATGCATGAGGAAAATAAAGGTTAAATGAATTGTAATTTGAGCTGAAAATGGTGATTGATCTGATTTTACAAGAACCATACATGATAAATAACCAAGAAAGGAATGAAAATAAATACACAACATCCAAGATGGATTCTTGAAATGCAAATGAGATAATTTTTCAAATAAAATCACCTAGAGGCGCTCAAAAATCATCAAAAGTGGATATCCAATCACCAAGTGAAAAATAATAATTAAATAAATGACCAAAAGTGATGACATGGCATCCCAGTATGTAAAGAGAAAAAACATAAATGGCTCATAG
Source organism: Taxus wallichiana var. yunnanensis (assembly GCA_018340775.1). Lineage (NCBI taxonomy): Eukaryota > Viridiplantae > Streptophyta > Pinopsida > Cupressales > Taxaceae > Taxus > Taxus wallichiana. The sequence continues at coordinate 608,880,002 of CM031240.1, forward strand.
TTCTCACACATAGAAACATTTGATGAGGCATCTTCATGAGAATAACATATATTAAATTATATGATGTAAAGGGGAATATTACCTTGAAGATTCATGTTTTTTGGGGGAAAATTTGGAAAGAAAATGAGTGAATAAAATTGTATAAATGCGATGAGAATACTCTCGCAGAAGAGGGGTTAAATTTTTTGAAATTTGAGAAGAGAAAGGAAAAATAAGAGAAAACCAATTTTCCATGAACTCATTCGAGAAAACCGTTATTTTCTTTTAGCCTTAAAATTAGATCATGTCAATATGGTTGTAAATGTACAGCCATTAAAAAACACTGAGACTATATATTTACTTTCCCTTGTTGATAAATTTGATAAGCCTTGAATTAATTGTGTTTATCATAAGCATTGTTGTATCTTGTATTAATATAAAATACTTTAAAATAGTTATTCGTGCTCACATTGTAATCTCATTTTAGAGATCCTTTAAGTCACACAAAACTTTATCATCATGGTAACATTATTGAAATTGCAATTACACCGTTGAGAAGCTATTTCATTTTATTTGTGTAATAAATAATTTTAAAGTCATTGTGTCTACTTTATTAAATGTTTCTTGTAATCCTTTGAGTGTATCTTAGGCCCGATAAATTGTGATCGTATGATGTTTTATTAAGTCTTCAAACATCATATTTTTGTTTGACTCCCTAAATATTGTGTGAAACTGTGCATTCTTGGGCTTTCATGAGTGTACATCTTTTGATTGAAGCTTCATTGTGGGATATTTGAGGTGTATTTGTCTTGCACTTGGTAGATCTCCCAATATTTGTTAAAATTTCCTTCAAATCTAGTCTAATCAACTTTATCCTTCTTAATTTTTCAATCAAATATAATAAAGACCAAATAATCCTACCAGAACTACCCATGTTTGTCTCTTTAAAGCCAAAAATATGCTAAAGCAAGTTGGTTTCATACTATCCTTAGTAGTTTGACCTTTTTTTAGAAGACATCTGCACTATCTAGAATTGACAGCTCATGAGAGTTAGCCTTTGTTGAGTTGACCATGACTTTCCAAAGTTTTTTTTCAATTACTTTACAAATTATTGCCAAATATTATTGATACATCCACCCCACTCATAAATACAGACTATAGAACGAGTCCCCTCACCCTATCTAAAGGAAGAGCCTAAGTTAGGAGGGTAGGTCATACCCTCAGCATGGTGCTACCTGACTCCTCTAAGCTCAAGTGGTAAAGAGATGATGTGATCCTTCCCTAGATACAAAATTACGCAAATATATATCCATCATCCTCTAGGAATCCTTCTAATCCTATTGATGTTGCTCGACCATAAAGGGTGGAACGATTTGGGTACTAACACCACTCAAGTCCCATTGTTAGGGACACTTGTGAAAAAACATACAAATATCAACCTCTGGTAACATTTCAAACATGTTTAGATGTAAATATGTGGTCTAAACATCATCATTTGTTAAGATTTGTGAAAAAAAACCAAGATCAAAAGTTATTTACATGATTTTTCATAGTTTAGGTGATATTTTCACTAAATAAGCTTAGCTAAGGATAAGTATTGACAAAGGATTCTTGGATTTTTCAATATTTATAAAAATTGAGTATTGATTTACAATTAAAAAGTCATTTAAAAATATAAGGTGAAAATCCTTAGTGCTAACTCCATATTTTGTTCAGATTTTTTGTTAAATTCATGTTTCTTAAGCTTTGACAATTGAGATTTGTTGTTGATATTTGCAAATATGGAAGGAAAAAGGTCCTAATTTAACCAAGATCATACTAGAAGAAAAATTTGTTTCAGCGCTTAGAATAAAAAACCCAAAGAAGAAACAAGTCTTAAAAGCTTTGGGGATCAAAGGTTAGAGAGAAAGCAAGTGCCATTCGTGGAAAGTGATCAACTTTGTAATAGAGGATTTTTCTACATCTTAAAATAGTTTAGAATTATACAAAGTCCTTGTGTAAATATAAACACTCCAACTAGTGAAGGGCCATCATTTGTAACTAGAATAGGTATTCCTCACCTTCCTCCTTTATCACTTAGAACTAATAGGGTTTTTGTGAGACTGAGTCATTGAAGGATACTTACTTTGAAGATCATACACATGTGTCTCAAATACCTCCTATCCCATACCAATTCAATCCTCCTTTAGGATCACCTCCTTATAATAACATGTCTCATCCTTCCCCTAGACCTCCCTTTGTTGTCAATGTGTTTAGACCAATATATTTTAGAGGAATGGTGGGATATCCTAATGTTGTACCATAAGATGTAAGAAATAGGTTGCCCAAATTTCAAGGAAATAATGTCATCACTGGTGATCAACACTTAAATATTTTTGTTAATATGATGGAGGATTTCAAAATAGAACATGAAGATGTATATGTAAAGATATTCATTCACACTCTTGAAGAATATGCATGTGACTAGTATAAATATTTATGAGACAACTCAATAGATTCATGGAATGATATGAAGAATTATTTTAGATTACAGTATGTGGATAAGATTGACCCAAGGTTCCTCTTATCTAAGTTTTAGAATATAAAAAATAATACCAATGATCCTGTTCAATATTTCGATACCAAATTCAATAATAATTTGACTATATTTCCCATAATTTTGAGGCCTAGTGATGATTCGTGCCTAATTACATATTTTGACTCTTTTCACAAGAAATTTGTTTATTATTTGAGGGATAAGAACCACGGGAATTTCAGGCATACCTTGCATAGCCTTAGAAATTGATAACAATAATAAATTATCTAGAAACCCTCCTAAGAGGGAGGGTGTCAAATTTATTAATCCGAGAAACCTCGGTCGGGAAAGGTCGTGGATCTAGAAGAAGTTATGAATACTTTGGTAGGATCGAGTTAAATAAATATCTTATAAGCTTACTAGAGTAAATAAAGGAATAAGATAGAGCTATCAAGGCCATCACCAGCCTCAAGGCCAAAATAGATTTTGAAATCATCCTAGAGGTGATCACAAATTAGATGAGAGAGGAAAAAGGCCCATGGGATCAGGAAATAAACAACCCCACCTAAGATAAAATAATTTGCTCTGTGATCCTTTAACTGTTAGGGTTTTCATGGTAGAAAAAAACCATGGTATTGATTAGTTTGACAAGTGTCTCTTGCCACATCCCCATGTGATCTAAATAAGGAATTTGAAGAGGTAGATGATGATGAAACTTATAGTGATGTATGTAGAATGGAGTGCCTTGATAATCCACAAGAAGGTGACACTTCAACTAAGCTGATAAGTGCCATGATTGTAGAAAGTTTTTGGGATTACATTCAATAGGTATCTCCTCTTCCTCCTAATGATGATATTGAAGTTGATATGGTGTAAGATTTTTATTTACCTAATCATGACTTTGAATATTTGAGATCTCTAATGATTAAGAAATATGATGGGGGAATTCCTTCTAAGGAAGATAGGTAGCTTTTGATGAATGAAGTGGTTTATTAGGAAAATGAGTTTAATATTCAAATTAGAGTTGTCAAAAGAGGATTTCCACAAGAAAAACCAAAAATACACTTCTCACTAATATCCCAAAGGATCCCCCTAAAAAGGGTACACCTAGCAAAGGGCCACTCACTCCAAATAAAACTTGTAACACAGCTCATGCCCAAGATGTAAAGAGTCACATACTAAGAAGGGGTAGTAACCCTCCCTCCCAATATATTTTTACCCAAATATATCCCCTATGATATAGTCTAGATGTTGATTCAAATAAAATTCCACGTGTCTATTGTTGAACTTTTTAGGATCCTTGAGCACATGAAGAGGGAATTTGAGTATTTGGGGTTCAAAGAAGAGATAATACCTCCAAACAAGAATGTGAATAATTTTGATACTCCCCTTTCACAACAAAATTGGAAGTGCCACAAGCAATGGAAGAATTGGTAGAATCATTTGAGGTATATCGGGGTACTTCTCTTGTTGAGTCTCGGTTTGATGTTGATACTTTCTATACTACTTTAATCATCGAGGAAAGGTTAGTGCACAATTGCATGTTTTATTCGAGGCCTCATGTAACGTGGTACCTCTTGAGGTAATGATTGAATTGAATATCAAATTGATAACAAATTTTAGAAAGTGAACCACTATGGATTCAAGGGAGGTGTCTTTGATTGGGTATGTTAAAGGATTGGTAGTGCAATTGGCGTATCACGTGGGCAAATTTTTAACAATGAATGTACTTATTGTGGATTTTCCTACCAAGTGGGTAATGTTATTTTCATTAAAGTGGGATACTAGTGTGGGTGGGAGTGTACGAGATGGACATGTCATATCTAACCATACTAGTAGAGGGAATCCTTGTTAAAGCGTATGGTGAGAAAAATAAGATACATCTCATTGAAGAACCCGACAATGTTTCTTATGAAGTATTATATATAGATGTAGATGTTGATAATTTTTTGGGCTATGCATATTTTAAGGAACATAGAATTGATAATTTTAAATGTCCTGAAACAATTGACATTCACTAGATTTATATGTTTGATGGAGTTTTCTATAAATTTGGGAACGGTCCTAGTATTTTCCTTGTGTTTCAATCCAAGTGACTTTCAATTTTTCCTTTAAACTCAAATTTGAGTGCACTAACAATATTGCATAATATGAAGCACTTATTTTGGGTTTAAGGATTTCTTGAAGGTATGGTATCAAGTAAATTATTGTTAAAGGAGATTCATAATTAGTTGTCAAAAAGGTTAGGAAATTATAAACAACCAAGAATCAAATAATGAAATAATAGAATTATGCGGTTTGGGACTTTTCTTGAAATGTTTGAATCTTTCAACATACTATACCACGATAGAAATCAAAATGTTGTTGCAGAAAGGTTGGGGTTTGTATTGGGATCCAAATTTAAAAATTGTATAATGTCTCCTTATTATGAATATGATATAGAAGTGTTGTCAAGACCATCTGTCCCTCGACAATGTCAAACATTGGCGAGTTTTTTAAGATGATTATGAGCTTTTACTGAGAACGAAGAAGAGTTTATAAACATAAATATGGAATGGGAACTAATGCTTTATGTTTGTGATGGTAAGGAGACCCTATTCTAGTAAATATATTATTCAGCTAAAAACCAATACCATTCCAAGGGGCTTGGTTTCTTTAGAGTCAAATTTATACAATGTTGATAGGATTGTCTATAGACATATGTCATCCTTAAGAGATGTCGAAGAGCACAAATTGGGGACTGAGGAAAAACCTAGAAAAATATGCGTAGGTAGTAACTCCGAGTAAATAAGAAAAACAATCTTATGTCCAGTTGTTAAAAAAATACAAGGACTTCTTGGCATGGTCATATTCAGAATTGAAGGAATATAGGGAAGACCTTTTCCAACATGAGATACCATTAGAACCTAATACTAGGCCAAAATCCACTCCTTTCCCTCAAAATGCAAGAAGAGTTAAAAAATTTAAGGGATGGATGCGTCATACAACCAATAAGATATTCTTCATGGGTGTCAAACCTAGTGCCATTTCAAAAGAAAAATGGAGATATAAGGTTGTGCATGTACTTTAGAAATTTGCATAAGGTCTCAATCAATGAAAAATATACATTTCCTAATATGGATAACATGTTGCAACTTGTTAATGGATCTGAGTTTTTGTCTACTCTAGATGGATTCTTAGGATATAACCAAGTGGTAGTAAAGCAATCAAAAAGAATCAAAATTGCTTTCACCACTCTATGGGGTACTTATGTGTATGTGAGAACGCCATTTGGCCTGATGAATGTTGGAGATACCTTTCAAAGAGATATGGATGTAGCATTCTCATGTTACATCAATGATTTTATTGTTGTGTACTAGGATGATGTGACAATGTTCTCAAGAAAGAGGAATCATCACTTGCAACATGCGGAAAAGATGTAGTTGAGATGTAGAGATTATGGCATCTTGTTGAATCCTCCCAAATGCAATTTTAGGGTTCAAAAGGAAAAGTTGGTGGGGCACATTGTATCAAAATAAGGGGTCATGATTGATCCTGAAAGAGTTGAAGCTATTGGAAAAGTTCCTACTCCCAAAACTAAGAAAGGAATTCAGTCCTTCTTTGGTGAGATAAATATCATCACGAGATTCAATTCCAATTTTGGTGAAATGACTATCCCCATAACAAGTATGCTAAAGAAGGATCAGATTATCAAATGGGAGTTGTCCAAGATTTCAAAGGAGACAAAGGAAGTACTAAATAATGCTCCTATCTTACCATACCCGGATTACAAAAAAAAATTCAATTTTTCTATTTTTCCTCTAAAAATACCATTGCATCTATACTATTACAAAAGGACGAGGAAGGAAGTGAAAGGACTATTGCTTTTTCTAGTAAAGAATTGGAGGGGGATGAGTTTAAATACACCACCATGGAGAAGAAAAAAATTTCCTTGGTTAGAGAAAAAATATTTTCAGGCCATATATCTTGAGTTCCAAGATTATAGCTTATGTTCCCCATACCATTGTCAAGGACATCCGATCAAAAATGGAAATATCAAGTAAAAGATGTCAATAGTTGAACCAATTGTAGGAATATGACATCAATATTCATACCACTAAGTCTGCTAGAGGTCTAGGATTTAAAAATCTAATGGCATAAAGGAAATTGTAGGTAATAGAATTAAATGAAGTTGAGGAGGGAGATATGAATGTTCATGAAAAACTAGTCAACTCCACAAGGTATAAGGATATCTTATTTTACCTCAAGAATTTAGTGTGTCCTAAGCATTTAGATAAGAATGAAATAAGGACACTTAAATTACCCTCCCAGAAGTACATCATCATTGATTATGGGTTGGCATTGTAGACACCAAATTTGGGTCGACTCCCTTGGTCCCCTTCAATCAATTAACGTAATATATTAAATTAATCATGACCCCTTCATCATATACTAATATTCATCCTCACATTATTAATTAATTTAATTATTTTAATTAAGTTAATTTCACCCTCACACCTCCACCTCATTGTTACACCTCACCTGGACCCATTCCGGGGTATTTTTAACTCATGAATGACTGAGTCATCAATGTCAACAATGATTCATCACTCCTAGTGTCGAGTCACCACTTAACCTAACTAACTAAGACTTCTTCCTAAACCTAATTAGACTTATTCTATGACCTTCCTACCTTCTCTCACATGAAATCTACTTCCCTAAGTGGACTCAATCAAAATCATGCAAAAAATAGTAAAGATATTCCTATTTATTCTAAATCTAGACTTTCCTATCTTAACCAACACCGGTTATCCCTCAAGCAATGCTAGTCACCTAACCACCATCGGTTACCTTATATACACTTTCAAAACTCTTTACATGGGTGTTTCATTTAGTTATTAGATCCTGATTGCATTTAAGTGTGAATATTCAAGCCCTACTACATCTAGACGATAAACACACACAACCATAGTGCAAGACAAACAACCGTTTTCCCTTCCAGAGCTACTCATAGGAGAACATAGGTTGTATTTCCGTGGCACTAGAATCAAGAAATTATTCACCATCAACCATTAAAACTCCCAAAATATGTAAGACATCAAGTAAGTATTATGATTCTAATCATTTGGCTTATTCCTTTTGTAGATATTTTACTCCTTTCAATAGTTTATTTCCTTTGTTTTATATACATCACCTTATTCCCACCATCCCACTATTCAAAAATCCCATGCCTTTTCATCATCCCAAACATCCTCCTTAGTATTCTTAACCATATTACAACCTAAACCATACTACCATATCTCTCTGTGTAATCACAGAGAGCCTAAAACCTCTCGTTTAATAATCTACTATTGAATTTCCCCTACCGACACCGGTCACCTTAACTGTCATCAACCTCCCCTCTCTACCATCATCAGTCACCAAATTGATATCGGTCACTTTGCTTTCTACTAACCTTCACCAAACTACCTCTAACATCACCTAAACTCCACCCAGACCTTACCAGATACCTCTATGACCTTACCTAACACCCCTCCGATCCTGTCAAGAACTAGAAATATTTAAATTATTTTCTTAATCTATTTTGTTAATACCATTTTTAGATACCTAAATCAAAGTGTTAGCAATAGGGACTTTATTTCTCATATTTAATTTCATTGATTTGATAAAAATAGATGATTGACATCCATTCAAGGAATCATCACGCTTCCAGATCTAGCCTTGCTAGGAAATCCTCTGACTCTTGCTATTTAATATCATTTGGTGGTCTTTCTTTGTATCTATAGGTAGTCCTTCCCAGACAAAAAGGAGTTCTCTATAATCAGCTTGGATAAATTCAGTAACATGTGCATTCAACCTTCAACCTACATATCATAGGTATTCCTCCTTGACTATTACCTTATCTATTTTATCGTATAATTATTTGGTGAAACATTTTGGCATGCCCAGTGGGACCCAATTGGGTTATTTTGCATTGTTCATTCCTAGGTGAAATATTGTGTGTCTATTTCCTTTTGAAAGTGTTCACATTAAATTTTCTATTTTGGAACATTATTTCTCCTTTACTTGTCTCGATTAACACTCAAATTTTGGATTAAAAAGAACCATTCTTTTTATTTTTATATTACATTAGTGAAAGACATACTCTTGCTTATTCATCATTGCTCTCATCGAATGACATTCTAGATTTGGGTTGAAAATATTTTCATATCATTTCTGAGTGTTGCATCTATAGCTCATTTAAAAATTATGGGCAACCTATATGCTAGAAGTCGTGCCCAAATGAGGGTTGAAAAATTGAATCGTAGTGCAAACTTCCTTCTCTACACCAAACCACTAAAAATAAATTATTCATTTTCTTAAACAATATCCTACCCAAAAGAATTTTTAATGATCACACAATCGGAGGATTGAAAGTGGTCTCCAAGATGGTTTCTCTATCTAGTCATTATCTCGGAGAAAAGAACTCCTCGCCAAAACTTACCTGAAACTATCCTTAGTTGTTGGATTTTCATAGGGCTCCCTTTATCAAACCAAAATATCTACTCTATTCACAAATTAGTCCTAAATGGAATAAAATTGAGCTTCCACTCCATATACTACCTGAAAAGGAGACATCCCAATGGCTCTCTTAGGTGTGATCCTATCTACCCAAAGAGCATCATAGAGTTTCTTGTGCCAGTTCCTCTGAGACTCATTAACTAATTTCCTTATTATAGCCACCAGATTTTTGTTTGTTGATTCTGCTTGTCCATTTCCTAAGGATAATAATCGAGGAGTGAGCCAGGGAGATGCCATATCCATAACAAAAATCCATCATCTCGTTGAAGAAAAATTTGAAGCATTATCTGTCACTATCTTGTTTGGCACACCAAACCTCACCAAGATGTTTAGGATTTTATTCTTGCTATTTTTTTCATGATATGTGTTTTTAGGTGTGAGTTCATTTTCTTCATTCTTTTCTCCTTTCACACTCCATAATCATAGTTGGTGTATTCCATGTTGGTGCCATTTTTCCACTTGCACCATTTTGTCCTAAATTTTCCCTTCATTGCATGTGCTCTAAAATGTTTTTCTCTCAAATTGGTCATTTGTAAATTTTTCCTCCAGTCGAATGCCTTAAAATTCTCAAAAAACTTTTTGTTTTTTCCTAATTTGAAAGAAATCTGCATGTGTGCCCTATTTTGTTCCCTAATTTTTCCAAAATCTATGGGCTCTGTCATTTTTCCTTTTTTCCTAATCGTGGAAGTTTAAAATTGATTTATTTGCACATGTATGCCATTGAAAATCCAATTCCATGATAAAAACCACTTTGAAAACATGTTTTAGTTGGCTCAATTTAGAGAAATTTGTCATCCTTAGCGAAAAATCAAATTCTAGGGCATCGTTGGTATTTTTGTGTTTTCACAATGAAACGGGCATAATTTTCCCATCAATTTCTTCTTCAACATTCATCGGAAATGTGGCTTGTTATAATTAGACAAGGATTGTTGGGTCATTTCTAAAAACTTAACTTTTTGTGTTTTTGGAAAAATGTGCAAGTTGTCCCCGCAGCTCCGCAGGCCCTAGAGGAGGTACACGTGTCACAGGAAGAGTGAAGGTGGATGGGCTGGGTTGTTTTGTGCCTTAGGGCACTTTGGAAAATGCATGGAAACAAATAAAATCCCCTAAGGCCCGCATCCAATCAAAGGAGGACACATGGTAGGTGGGGAGATGGAAAGGCAGAGGAGTTTGATACTTTTCACCTTTGGTGAAAAAGATTTAAAGTATAAGATTGGACTAAAAACTTGGAACCAATGGGATGAAGACATGTGTCAAGATGTCAGATCACAAGGTAGGAGGTGGGCCTTTGGAGGAAAGTTATTTTTAGCCTCTAGTTATCAAAAGAGTAAAATCATTGAATGGACCCACAAGTCCGAAGGTAAAAAGTTAAGATTCATCTCGAGGATTCAATGGCGGATGCAAGATAGCAGAGGAAAGTTTAAAAATTTTCCTTCACAGAATATGATTAAAAAATGAAATGAGAAGTGCTGCCCTTAGCCAATCATATGAGGACACATGTCTTGCGGGAGGGCGGAGCCGCGGAGGAAAATTGAAACAATTTCCTTTTTCCAAAAAAGGTGGAAATGTGTAGAATTGGTCCTCGATTACAATGGGGCCCACTTTGGGAAACATGTCAGGCCCATTTTCATGAGGTGGAGCTGTAGAGGAAAATTGCAAAAATTCCTTTTTCTAAAAAAGGTGGAAATGTGTAGAATCGGACTGCAATTCCATTGGGACCCACATTGGGACAGGTGTCAAGCTCATTTTCAAAGGGCGGAAAGGCAAAGAAAAATGTCAAAATTTTACATTTTTCCAAAAGTGTTAAAATGTCAAAAAGTGATCCCAAGCCCATTTCCAATCACATTGTGACATGTGGAGGGTTCAAATTAAAGGATAAAGGAAGATCAATGATAACTACATTTTTCAGTTCCACCGCCATTTGAGCTCTAGGAAGTTTGGAGATGCATGTTTTACATCAATTTTCATTGAATTTTTGATAAATTTGTGTCGTTTGTGCCTGAAAGGATCAATGTAATCAGTTTTGAGGATCAATTTGAAGATCAATGATGTTTTTGAAATGAATTTTTTCCTAACCCATCTAAAAACGTGAAATATCAGATCCAAAAGTTACAGAGTAAAATTTTGGAGGGATGAGGATGAAATAATGAAAGGAAGGGGGTCTATATGCTTTTAAGATGAAAACGTGCCTCTACAATGGATAATGATGTGAATTTTGCAATGATTCATCTCTTTTTGAGATAATCGCAATGTTTTGGATGTGTTCTGTTAAACGTCCCTGTCTATAAATCATGAGGAATTTTTGTAACAAATTTGATCCTTTGGCATATTATTTTCTTGGGAAAGAAGGCTCAAAGGAGATTAAAAGATATATATTACATGAATTTTTCATGCAAAGGGTTGGAAGAGTTTAAAAAAGCCTAGAAAACTAAAAATTTCACAGGAAAATCTAGGAAGAAACCCATTCTCTAAGTGACCACTTGAGAAACTCATGTAACTCTCTCTATATAAGATTTCAAATCATGTTAATTTGGTTGCACATGTATAGCCATTAACAAGCTCTGAGATTGTTTTTCAAAACATTCCCCTGTTGATAAATCTGATCATTTTTGAGTTATTTTGTGTTGTCTTTGGGAAAAATTTATGAATGCTTACATTTTAGAATGCATTTCAAATTTGTGTTTCTTGATTCCTATTAAAATATTGTGTTCAAAATCTCTCTTGATCATACATGGTCTTATTTCTTTTGATAGTTTAGTGGAATTTGCAATCTCACATTTAGAAGAGCTTTCATCTGATAAAGAGATAAACACATTTAAAATCACTTTACCTTCCTTGATTCCAGAGATTGTTTGTAAACCTTTGGTTGCACCTTAGGTCATGATTAAATAGTGATTGCTAAATGCTTCATTGGTTCATTCTAACTCAATATTTTGTGATAGATGATAAAATATTGTGTGGAAAAGTGCAGATTTGGGCCTCCATTTGATGCACATATCCTACTTGAAGGGATGATTAACCATTTTGATACTTTCTACTGTTAAGTTTCTCCATATTTTGCTGAAATCCTCAAAGAGTTTGGTGGACCTTGGTTTGTCTTGTCTAAACTCCCACCCAAAAATCATTCAAAAAAACTAATCCTACCCTGTTTTACCCATGTTTTTCCCTGTATATCCACAAAAGGTCAAAATCTTGTTGCTAAATTATACATAATAGATCATGATTTCTAAATGTCTTCAGTAACCCTTGCCTTGCATTGAAAGTATCTCCATAATCTGGAAGTGACAACTTGTGAAAGTCAGATTTGGAGTGTTGATCATAGTTTCCCAAGGCCCCTTTTCATAATTTTTACACAAATTGAGGGATATCTTCATCTCCTTCACCATTTGAGGGTTACAAAATAGGTTCTCTTACCTTGGTTAAAAGGCTCAACCTAAAATAGTTAGGACAAGATCAAGTCCTATTTGAGTGCTATCCATCTCTCCAAAAAATCTAGGTGCCAGTTAGATCACATCCTCGACTACCAAACAACACACACCATGATCCATATGTCTTCAAGCTTCATGTCATATCTTTGATGTTGCTCATACTGAAAAGGAGAACAAATTTGGGTACCAACACCTAGTGGCGTCATTGTTGGGGACATTCTTAGTTCAATCTGATCCATGTGCATACATATTTGAAATATTTGAATACATATCAAACCATGGTAATGTCTCTTACAAGCTTTTTCTATAAATATATTGTTAAAGCATCACTCTATACCCAAATTTTCAAGGTGTATGCAAATTTTTCAAGTTCTATCTATAATTTTATCAATTTCTAGTAGTTGCATTTCATTTGCTTTTGTGGTTGATAGATTCAAGAAAAGGAAGGTCTGATCTATAAAGTTTTGCAAGTTTTTTCGGTGCTACTAGGTATTTGTGAGTATTTTAGTTCATTTTCACAACTAGGGTTAAATTACTTAGTGGTGAATCCATGTTGTTTTGATCTTGATAAACACCGGTGTTTTAGCTTTTGTCATTTGTGTTTTTGGTGTTGCTAATCTCTACAAAACTGGAAGGAAGAAGATCTCTCTTTAGAGACTCGCTAATATTTTTTTCAGATTCAAGGAACACGAGTTAGAAGGGAGAAGAGTTTGGAAGGTGGTTGGGGAGTAGAGCTCAAGGAAGGAAGTTACCTTTGTTAAACTTGAGATTAATCAGCATGTCATTAAGGATTGTAGTTCTTATTCAGATAAATTTGAATCGAGATAGTCCTCCTGAAAATTTACATCCTCCATCTAGAGAGGCGCCTTCATTTGTATTTGAAAATATTTCTCCTCATTCTATCCATTTTTTTTCCAAATCTGCTAGAGTTTATCAAGAAGTTGATCCTATAGGGGATATCCATTTTGAAGATTACATTTCTATTCCTCCAAGATCACCACCTCAAAATAATATGGCTTAGCCTCCCCCTAGACCTCCATTTTTTGTTAACACATTTAGCCCTATAAATTTTAGAGGAATGAATGGTTATCCAAATGTTGTCCCTCGAGATGTCAGAATAGGTTGCCAAAGTTCCAAGGTAACAATGCTATAACTGGTGATCAACATCTCAAAATTTTTGTTAACATGATGGAGGATTTTGAAATAGAGTTTGAAGATGTGTATGTCAAATTGTTCATTCATACACTAGAAAATGATGCAAGGGATTGGTATAAGGCTCTACCTGATAATTCTATTGATTCTTGGACTGAAATGAAGAATGCATTTAGGTTGCAATATGGTGACAAGACTGATCCTATATTTCTCTTGTATGAATTTGAAAATATCAAGAAAACCCTAATGAATCAATGCATGACTTTTTTACAAGATTTAACAAGACATTGAGGAGACTGCATGTTAATTTGAGGCTCTGTGATAAATCTTGTTTAATCAAATATGAAGATGCATTTGATAAGAAGGCAGCCTACTACTTAAGAGACAAGAACCCTACCAATTTAAGGAAGGCCTTTACCATGGCACTGTAGATTGAAAATAACATTAAGGCCATTGGGAAACCTCTCAAGAGGGATGGTGTAAAGTTGATAAACCCTGAAAAACCTCAAGCTAGAAAGGGTAGTGATTTAGAGGAGGTTGTGAAAATTTGGCAGGGCTTTCAAAGAAATCTCATAAAACTAGCCTAGGGAGAGAAGGGAATCGGGTAGACTTCACAAGGTCAGAAAAAGGCACAAAACCATGACATATTTTATAATCATCCTGGGGTGATCGGATATTTGATGATAAAGGGAAAGTACCCATGGGGTCTGCAAGTAGACATCCTCAAGCATGTGAAGGAAGATTGTTACCGATCCCCTAACTCGCTAGGGTTGTTGTTGTTGAGGAAGTTAGTAATATTAGTTAGTGTGATAAGTGTTTTCTACACCATCCTCCATGTGAAGTGGACCAGCAATATGGTGAAACTAATAATTATGATGGTATTGATGATGATATCTGCATGATGGGATGTTTTTAGGCTCACAAGAAGGAGAAACATCAACTGAGGTACTAAGTGCAAGGACAACTGCAACTGTTTGGGATTGAATCAAACAGGTACAAGTATTTTTTCCCCCTCATACTCTTGAGGTATATGTAGTGCAATATTTTGAGATTCCTAACAATGAATTTGAATACTTAAGATTTTTGATGATTAATAAGTATGATGGTGGTATCCCTTCAGAGGAAGATAAACTATTGTTAATGAATGTTTTTATGGCTCAAGAGAAAGAGTATAATAGTAGGAGCAAGGTTTTGAGGGATTTGGTCTTCAATCCAAACATAAAACACCCTTGCTTACATGTACTCCTAAAGAATCTCCTAGAAGAGAAACACCTACCAAAATATCTACTGTCCCAAGAAAAATTTCAGTCCTCCTCATGTCCAAGCTACTAAGAATCCCATGCCATCTAATGAATCTGCTTGTCTCCATTCCAATGCTTCCTTGCCAAAGAGTGCTTCATATTTCATAGCCGGGTATTGAGACAAATCAAAGTGAGTGTCCCAATCATTTAGTTTCTTAGGATTCTGAGCACAAGAAGAGAGCATTTGAGTACTTGGGATTGAAAGAGGAGAAGATTACCCCAAGAAGAAATGTAAATGTTGTTGAAACTCCTCCTCAGATCATTGTAGACCTTGAAACACCACCAACATTAGAGGATCTTGGAGAAACACTTGAGGTATACTTGGGGACATCCTTGGTTGATTCCCAATTTAATGTTGATCCATTCTTTACAAATTTGATCATAAAGGATAGACTACTTCATAATTATATGTTTGATTCGGTGCATCATGTAATGTCATGCCTCTAGAAGTCATGAATGAGTTGGATATCAAAGTGACAATAGCCTATGGAAAGTGTACTACCATGGACTCAAGAGAAGTTTTGGTATTTGGTTGTGTGAAGGGTTTGGTGGTACAACTTGCAGCCTATTCGGGTAAGAATTTGAAACTTGATGTTGTGATTGTTGATTGCCCTGCCAAATGGGGTATGATTTTTTCAAGAAAGTGGGCTGCAAGTGTTGGTGGGACTGTTCAAATGGACATTTCTTTTTCCACTATTCCCATTGAAGGCATCCTTGTCAAGATCTATGGAGAAAAGAAGATGTTACACCTTATTGAAGATCCCAACAATGCTTCCTATGAGGTGTTGTTTGTTGATGTTGATTTTGATAACTTTGTTGGGTTTGTTGATGGAAAAGAACACAAGATGGATCAATCAAATTTCCTTGAATAGGTAGGTTCTCCTTAGACCTTGCTATTTGATGGAGCTTGCTCCAAATTTGGAAATGGTGTTGGTATAATTTTGATTTCTCCTAGCTTGGAAGAGTTTGTTTTTTCCTTCAAGCTTAATTTTGAATGTACTAACAACATTGCTGAGTATGAAGCCTTGTTGTTGGGTATGAGAATTGCATGGAAGTATGGTGTCAAGGACATCATTGCAAAAGGATATTTAGAGCTAGTTGTCAAACAAATAAGAAAACTATATGCTACAAAAAATCAGCAGATGAAACAGTACAAACATGTAGTTTGGGATCTAATTGAGATGTTTGATTCCTTCAACATTGTGCATCATGATAGAAGTTTCAATGTTGCTGCTGAAAAGTTGGCAGTGTTGGGGTCAAGATTTGGAAATTACACCATTTCACCTTATTTTGAGTACAATATTGAAGTGTTAACTAGGCCAACTATCCCTGACAACATCAAGCATTGGAAAGTGTTTAATGATGATGCTCAAGTGCAAAGGTTCTTACAAAATCAAGGTGAGTTTGTAGATTAGAATATTGATTGGGAACCAATGGTGTGTGTGACTGAATGAAGAGATACTTTTTTTTTGGAAATGATATTTTCCAATTGAAAAATAACACACATCCTAGAGGTCTTGTTGCACTTGAGTCAAATTTTGAAAATGTTGATTACATCATCAATAGAAACATGTATTCCTCAAGGAATGTGGAAGAGCATAGCTTGGGAACTAATGATAAACCAAGAAAATTTTATTTGAGAAGAAATCTAAAGAAAGAAGAAAAAATAGTCCTATGTTTAACTATTGAAGAAATATCATGATTGTCTAGCTTGTTCTTATTCAGAGCTGAAAGAATACGAGAGAGGACTTGTTTTAGCATGATATTCCTCTTGAAAAAAAGGCCAAGACCTTCAGAAAAAAGTAGAGGAAAATTAATCCACTCCTCTCAATGAAGATGCAAGATGAATTAAAGAAACTAAAGGAGGGAGGGATCATCCATCCCACAAGATATTCATCTTAGGCTGCAAACCTTGTGCCAGTTAGAAAGAAAAATGGAGATATCGAGACCTAACTGTGTAGACTTTTGAAATCTAAATAGAGCTTCATTGAAGGAAAATTATCCTTTTCCAAACATGGAAAACATGCTGCAGTTAGTAACTGGATCTAAATTGTTGTCCACCTTGGATGGTTTCTCTAGCTACAATCAGTTGTTGTCTAGGAGTTAGAAAGATTTAAAACTACCTTTAGCACTCCTTGGGGAACATATGTATATGTAAGAATGCCTTTTGGTCTTATGAATATTGGAGCTACTTTCCAAAGAGCAATGGATGTTGCTTTTGCTGGTTACATAAATGACTTCATTGCAATTTATCAGGATGATGTGATTGTGTTTTCAAGGAGCATAAAAGATCACTTGCAACACTTGGAAATAATGTTGATTAAATGTAGAGAATATGGCATTTCTCTCAATCCAAATAAGTTTCATTTTGGAGTGCAAAAGGCTATGCTACTTGGTCATATTGTTTCAAAGGTTGGTGTCATGATTTACCTTGAAAGGGTAGAATAAATCAACAAGGTTCCAATTCCAAGAATAAAGAAGGGCATCCAATCCTTCTTTGGGAAGATCAATTTCATTAAAAGGTTTGTGTCTAATTTTTCTGAATTGACTCTTCCTATTACATGCATGTTAAAGAAAGACCAAGTTATCAAATGGGAGGAGGCTGCTATTTAGGATTTTGAAGGAATCAAAGAAGCATTGAAACATGCACCTGTCTTGGCAGCTCCAAATTACAAGAAGCCTTTCCAAATATTCTCCTTTGCTTTTGAAAATACCATTGCATCTATTTTGCTACAGAAGGATGAAGATGGGGTTGAGAGGCCTATTGCCTTCTTTAGCAAGGCTTTACAAGATGCTAAGTTAAAATACACAATCATGGAAAAACAAGAATTTGCCTTGATGAAATTAACAAAGGTTTTTAGGCCTTATATCTTAAGTTCAAAAGTTGTTGCTTATGTTCCCCACACCATGGTAAAAGACATCTTATCAGAGATGGAGATCTCAAGAAAAAGATGTAGATGGGTGAAAAAACTGTAGGAGTATGACATGGACATCCAAACCACAAAGTTGGTAAGAGGTTTGGGTCTAGCTAAGCTCATGGCTGAGAGCAACTTAAAAATTGTGGAAGTGAATGAAGTAGAGGAAGAAAGGTCAAATGTTCTTGAGAAGTTGGTAAGTTCTGAGTGGTAAAAGGATGTAATATTTTACCTCAGACACCTATGTTGCCTTGATCATTTGAATAAAAATTAGAAAAGATCCCTCAAGATGGCTTCTCAAAAATACATCATCACTGACTTTGGGCTGGCTTGGAAGAACCCTGAAGGTGTCCTCTTGAAATGTATAACTGAAGATGAAGCTCCCAAAATAGTTGCTGATTTCCATGGGGGAGTTTGTGGAGGAAACTTTGCTGGAAGGGTTACAACACAAAAAAATTGAGAGCTGGTTATTGGTGGCCTACTCTCTTCAAAGATACAACCCTGCTAGTTAGAAAATGTGAAAGCTTCCAGCATTTCTCTAGAAGAATGAAAGCTTCAGGCTCCCTTCCTTTGTAGCCTGTATCAATTGAATCTCCTTTCAAACAATGGGGAATATACTTCATTGGTGAGATTTCAGACCCTTTTAGTGCTGGACATAAGTGGATCCTTGTAGCCATAGATTTCTTTACCAAGTGGGTAGCATCAATCCCCACCAAGAAAAAAACACACCAATTTTTATGGAATTCTTGTTGAATCACATCATATAGAGATTTGGTGTGCCAGTAAAGATTATTGTTGATAATGCCATTTGTTTTAGAGATAAGCCCTTGATGGCAATGTGTAAGGAGTATGGAACCAATCTGACCTATGCTTCAAACTATAACCCTCAAGGGAATGAACAAGTTGAGTCTAGCAATAAGAACTTGTTGAAGATCATTAGGAGAACCTTGGAGTTGAAAAATATAAAATGGGGTGAACAATTGAAATTTGTAGTTTAGGCAAAGAGAATCACTACCAAAAGAACTACTAGTAAGAGCCCATTTGAGTTGGTGTATGGAACTCAAGCTCTACTTCCTTTCATCTGTAATTATCTTCATTTCAGTTTGTTCAACAACTTGAAGATCAAGAGGTTAGTCCATATGAAGCAAGGATTAATCAGATTGTTGAGCTAGATGAAGAAAGAAGAGCATCCCACCAAAGGCATGTTAGATTTAGAGAGAAGTTGAAGAGGTTGTTTGACAAGAAGGTCACTCCTAGGGCTTTCAATGTTGGAGATATGGTTTTGTTGTGGGATAGTAAGCATGAAGATAAGGGAAAACATGGTAAATTTGATGCATTGTGGATGGGCCCTTACTCCATTGATATCAGAATTCATGAAAATATATTTTTCTCAAGGAGTTAGATGGGGAAATTCTTGAACTTCCTGTTAATTATAGGCATATGAAGAATTTCTAGGAGTAATCCCCAAATTTGAGGTATGCACCACTTGTATAGTGTATAGTCTTTTTTTTTTGGCTCTGTTGTTGCTATTTCTTTTTGGTTTGTGGTTTGCCCTATTCTTGGAAGCCATTTTTGTCAATTGGGTCTAGTTTTTCAGCTCTACAATTTTGACTCCATTTCCCAATGGTTGTTTTTGGAACTTGGTCTTCTTCTTTTGTTCTTGTGGCACTCATTGGGAGTGCCAATTCCCCAGAAGGAGCCGATGTTAGTGCCACTTTTGAGCTTGCATCCTTTTGCCCTAAATTTTCCTTCATTCTATGTGCTCTAAAACATTTTTCTCTCAAATTGGTGGTCTACAACTTTTCCCTCCAGTTGAATGCCTTGAAATTCTCACAAACTTGTTTTTTTCCCAATTTGAAAGAAATCTACATGTGTGCCCAGTTTTGTGCCCTAATTTTTCAAAAATCTGTGGGCTCTACCATTTTTCCTTTTTGCCCAATCGTGGAAGTTTAAAATTGATCGATTTGCACTTGTATGCCATTGAAATAAAGTTCCATGATAAAAAATTCTTTGAAAACATGTTTCATCGGTTCAATTTTGAGAAATTTTTCATCCTTAGCAAAAAAAATGAATTCTAGGGCATTCCTGGTGTTTTCCGTGTTTTGACAGTCAAACGGGTGTCATTTTTCCATCAATTTCTTCTTCAGCATTCATAAAAAACATGGCTTATTCTAATTGGACAAGGATTAGTGGGTCATTTCTAAAAACTTAACGGTTTTATCTTTTTGGAAAAATGTGCAAGTTGCCCCCGCAGCTAGGCCCCAAAGGAGGTACATGTGTCATAGGAAGAGTGAAGGCAAATGAGCGGGTTGTTTTGTGCCTTAGGGAACTTTGGAAAATGCATGGAAATGAAGAAAATACCCTAAGGCTTGCATCCAATCAAAGGAGGACACGTGGTAGGTGGGGAGATGGAAAGGCGAAGGAGTTTGATACTTTTCGGCCTTTGGTGAAAAAGAGTTAAAGTATAAAATTGGACCACAAACTCACAACCAATGGGATGAAGACACGTGTTAGCATTAGAGCACAGGGTGGGGAGGTGGGCCTTTGGAGGAAAGTTGTATTTTTAGCCTCTAGTTATCAAAAGGGTAAAATCGTTGAATGGACCCATGAGCCCGAAGGTAAAAAGTCAAGATTCATTTGAGGAGTCAATGGCAGAGGTGCGGGATGGTAGAGGAAATGTTAAAAATTTTCCTTTGCAGAATATGATTAAAATATGAAATGAGAAGCACTGCCCCTCAGCCAATCATATGAGGACACATGTCTTGCGGGAGGGTGGAGCCACAAAGGAAAATTGAAAAAATTCCTTTTTCCAAAAAGGTGGAAATGTGTAGAATCGGTCCGCGATTCCAATGGGGCCCACTTTGGGACACGTGTTAGGCCCATTTTCATGAGGCAGAGCTGTGGAGGAAAATTGAAAAAATTTCCTTTTTCTAAAAAGGTGGAAATATGTAGAATCGGTCCGTAATTCTAATGGGACCCACATTGGGACACGTGTCAAGCTCATTTTCAAAGGGTGGAGGGGAGAGAAAATGTCAAAATTTAAATTTTTCCAAAAGTATTAAAATGTGAAATAGTGATCCCAAGCCCATTTCCAATCACATTGTGACACGTGGAGGGCTCAGATTAAAGGAAAAAGGAAGATTAATGGTAACTATGCATTTTTTAGTCTGACCGCCATTTGATCTCCAAGAAGTTTGGAGATGCATTTTTGCATCAATTTTCATTGATTTTTTGACAAATTCATGTCATTTGTGCCTACAAGGACCAATGCAATTGGTTTTGAGGATCAATTTGAAGATCAAAGATTTTTTTGAAATGAAATTTTTCCCTAACCCATCCAAAAACGTGAAATATCAGATCTAAAAGTTGCAGAGTCAAATTTTGGAGGGATAAGGATGAAATAATGAAAGGAAGGGGGTTTACATGCTTTGAAGATGAAAAATGTGCCTCCAAAATGGATAATGATGCAAATTTTTCAATGATTCATCTCTTTTTGAGACAAATGGAAACTTTTTGGATGTGTTCTGTTAAACGTCCCTGTCTATAAATCATGAGGAATTTTTGTAACAAATTTGATTCTTTGGCATATTCTTTTCTTGGGAAAGAAGGCTCGAAGGAGATTGAAAGATATATATTGCATGAATTTGTCATGCAAAGGGTTGGAAGAGTTTAAAAATCCTGGAAAACTAAAAATTTCATGGGAAAATCTTGGAAGAAGCCCATTCTCTAAGTGACCACTTGAGAAACTCGTGTAACTATCTCTGTATCAGATTTAAAATCATATTAATTTGGTTGCACATGTATAACCATTAACAAGCTCTGAGATTATTTTTCAAAACATTCCCCTACTGATAAATCTGATCATTTTTGAGTTATTTTTGTTTTCTTTGGGAAAAATCTATGAATGCTTACATTTCAGAATGCATTTCAAATTTTTGTTTCTTGTTTCCTATTGTAGTCTTGTGTTTAAAATATCTCTTGATCATACATGGTCTCATTTCTTGTGATAGTTTAGTGGCATTTGCAATCTCACATTCAGAAGAGCTTTCATCTAATAAAGAGATAAACAAATTTAAAATCACTTTACCTTCCTTGACTTTAGAGATTGTTTGTAAACCTTTGGGTGCACCTTAGGTCATGATTAAATAGTGATTTCTAAATGCTTCATTGGTTCATTCTAACTCAAGATTTTGTGATAGATGATCAAATATTGTGTGGAAAAGTGTAGATTTAGGCCTCCATTTGATGCACATATCCTACTTGAAGGGTGATTAACCATTTTGATACTACTCGCTATTAAGTTTCTCCATATTTTGCTGAAATCCTCAAAGAGTCTGGAGGACCTTGGTTTGTCTTGTCTAAACTCCCACCCAAAAGTCATTCAAAAAAACTAATCCTACCCTTTTTACCATTGTTTTTCCCGTATACCCACGAGAAGATCAAAAGCCAATTTCCAAAGTATGTAGAACGAGATCGGGATTTCAAAATGTCTTTAGTAACCCTTGCCTTGCATTTAAAGTAGATAATGATGTAGACATCCATCTATAAGTTTTTCTTTGCAAGCAAGAGTTTATTTTTTAATGTATTCAGATTTTGTTAGCACTTTTATGTAGCATGCATTTTTATGCAAAAGCAGAGTGCGCAATTGGATTTGGAAGGTTCCAAAACCATAAAATCGATCAGTAAACTCAACCATGTTTTGAGACAAGTAAAATCTGGGTGCATTCTTTTTTATCCATTGGATATAAGTGTCTACCTTCGAGATGCATTCTTTTACCCCTCGAGTATTTCGGTTTTGGATGCAACCTTTTATCCACTTGACATAGATCTGCACTATGGGTGCATTCTTTTATCCATTAGATATAAGTGTGTACCTTCTGGATGCATTCTTTAACCCTCTAGATATTTTTGTTTTGGATGCAGTCTTTTATCCACTGGACGCAGATCTATACCCTCTAGGTGCATTCTTTTATCCATTGGATAAAAGTGTGTACCTTCTGGATGCTATCTTTTACCCTCTGGATATTTTGGTTTTAGATGTAGTCTTTTATCCATTGGGACGCAGATCTTTACGCTATGGGTGAATTCTTTTATCCATTGGATATAAGCATCTACCTTTTGGATGCATTCTTTTAGCCTCTAGGTATTTTAGTTTTGGATGTAGTCTTTTATCCATTGGATGTAGATGTGTACCCTCTGAGTGCATTCTTTTATCCATTAGATATAAGCGTGTACCTCTCGGACGTAATGATGTACCCTCCGGACATTTTAGGTTTTGGGCGTAGGGTTTTATCCTTTGGTCACAAGCATGTATCCTGTGGATGCACTCTTTTACCCTTTGGAATTCAGGTGTCACGTGTACCTTTTAAAAATATTAACATTAAAATATTATTTTAATAGCAAAACCTTGTAGAGCCCATAATTTTTGATCTCGTAGCTCGGATTAAGGTGATCTTTTTTTTTCAAATTGTGTATTTTTTCGAGTTCTACACATTGGTGACATTTTTATACACACATTTCAAATGTAAAAGGTATTGTTACTCATTGTAATATTTACATGCACTCAATTATAAAGTGCCAAATTCGGGAGGGTGTTGTGATCACTTGTGGATGTAATTTTGGTTGAGCCCGACCTCCTAAACTTTTAGGTATTACATTCTTGTATCTATGGGTGTATACATTTATATCTCTCTTGCTTGTTGAGATATTTTAGATATGTATTTTTGACACTTTTTTTTGGCATGTTGATAGTCTCTCTTGTGGGCTCCGAGTTACTAATCAAAAGTTATGAGCTCTACAAGGTTTTGCTATTAAAATAATATTTTAATGTTGATCTTTTTAAAAGGTACACATGACAACCAAATATCCAGAGGGTAAAAGAGTGCATCCAAATGATACATGCTTGCAACCAAAGGATAAAATCCTGTGCCCAAAACCTAAAATGTTCAGAGGGTTAATCATTACGTCCAAAGGGTACATGCTTATATCCAATGGATAAAAGAATGCACTCATATGGTATAGATCTGCATCCAATGGATAAAAGACTACATCCAAAACCAAAATACCCAGAGGCTAAAAGAATGCATTTAGAAGGTACATGCTTATATCCAATG
The DNA here is from genome assembly GCA_018340775.1 of Taxus wallichiana var. yunnanensis. Taxonomy (NCBI): domain Eukaryota; kingdom Viridiplantae; phylum Streptophyta; class Pinopsida; order Cupressales; family Taxaceae; genus Taxus; species Taxus wallichiana. Next base: position 608,903,945 of record CM031240.1, read on the forward strand.
GATAAAATAATGCACCCATAGGGTACATATTTACATCCAATGGATAAAAGACTGCATCCATAACCGAAATATCCAGAGGGTAAAAGATGGCATCCGAAAGGTACATGCTTATATCCAATGGATAAAAAGAATGTACTACTCGAGGGTATGATCGCATCCAATGGATAGAAGACTACATCGAAAACCAAAATACCAGAGGCTAAAAGAATGCATCGGAAGGTACATGCTTATATCCAATGGATAAAATAATGCACCCATAGGGTATAGATCTGCATCTAATGGATAAAAGAATGCATCCACAACCGAAATATCGAGAAGGTAGAAAATTTTATCCAATGGATAAAAGAATGCACCTAGAGGGTAAAAATCTATGTCTAGTGGATAAAAGACTACATCCAAAACCAAAATATCCAGAGGGTTAAAGAATGCATCCGGAAGGTACACGCTTATATCCAATGGATAAAAGAATGCACCCATGGTACGAGATCCGCATCGCATTTGATTTTCTCAAAACATGGTCAAGTTTACAATCGATTCTAGGGTTTTGACACCTTCCAAATCCAATTATGCACTCCGTTTTACATTAAAATGCATTTTGGAAAAAATTGTTAACAAATTCCATATACATGAAAAAATAAACCCTCGCTTGCAAAAAAAAACTTACTAGATGTCTACAACATATATCGCTCTGTTACTATGAAAGGAATGATAAAAATATTGTTTCAACTCGTGATCTCAGATGATAATAGCACACCACATTAGATTTGCAAATTAGAAGAGCTAAAATACCATATATGGAAATCCATCATAATCCATAATACTCAATACATTATAATAGAATGACTTGAATTATTCAATAAGAAAGATGTACATATAGGAGGAGAGAAGTGCAACTACTACCTAAATTAGTGGTGAAGAACTCCCACTAATTGATACTGGCAGTTAAGTTAACTCCAAAAGACTAGTAAGCTAACTTCACATAACTGAGAAGCTAACTCCACACAACTAGTTTACCTTGAAAGCTAACCCAACAAGTGTAGGGATAACACAAGTGTAAGAATTATCCTAATAAATAAATAAAATGATAAATAATAACCTATAATAACACCTATGTGCCTTCAACCTATGTGTTCTTCTTCAACTAGGTCCCAACGCCCACACATCTTCTTGTACTTAGCTAATATTTTGGGGCCCAACATCACACCACATAATTCCTATTCTCCGTCCTTGAAAACACTCTTCAATAAAGAATGGAGGATCCTTACAAATGGTTGGAATGGAAGAATAAAGGAATGACGAAATGGGGGAAAGAGTGAAAGAATGGGGAATGTGTTTATCATTAGAGGAGGAGAGGGAAATCCTGCCCTAATTCTTCCTCTAACTTTTCCCAAGTGTTGACCTCCTTTTCAACTTATTAACAGAGGTCACCCACTAGGGAACTAACTTCTTCAAAACTTAGCTCCTCTCCCTTAGCGCTCATTGTTTCCATGATCCCCTATAGTTTTTTTCTCAAATCCTTGAGTGCATCCATCCTCTAAGTGATTTAGGGTACAATTCTTTCACCACTTCTTGATTGAGCCCGTAAGGTCTCAATGGCCTCGAGACTTCTTTTCCACTTTGGCTAGGATTTTTCTTGCTCAACCATGTTCCCCTTACTATTTTCTTAGAACTTCTCAATTTTAATTTCATGGGTGGAAACTAAGATACTTGTCACTCTATCCCTATCCATAAAATTATCATAGGTATCCTCAAGAACTTTTGCAGTTGTTTTTACATTAGTAAGGATCTTATTATATCGAGCAACAATTTCTAGAACCTTCATCGATTATCTTTTTATTGGCATTTCAACACCTCTTCTACTGATTCTAAGGCAAGTGGCTTCCTCTCCATACCGAGTATATGGGTCAAGTCCTCTTAGAACTATAATTTTGATCCATATTTTTTGCGGGTGGTGTTAATTCTAGATGCTTCAAGGTAATGACATTTGTGATCATATCTATTTTTGTGTATACCTCACGCACCCTTTCCTTCTCATATTTTAATTCACACCTAACTAAGTGCTAATTAACTCCTCCCGCTTCCGGTCCTTTATTTTCTCAAGGATCTATTCATCCTTTTTCTCTAGGTCTACCTCTATGAACTTCACCTGTCATTTTTACGAAGAGTCTTACTTCAACCTTAACTCGAAACTTTATTGAGCGTGTTGCAAATTTTCTACGATCGATAATTTTTGAAAATTCACCAAGGGGTTTATTCCTTTTTTTTCTGGCACCTTCATCAATGCTCCTTAGCTTATTTCAAATTTGGGCTCATCAATGTGGGACTCAAATGCCCATGATAGCATTTTCCTCATCCGAGGGTATGCACCTTCCTCATCAAATGAAGCCATGGCCAAGAGTTGTTTTGTTGGTACGGTGCTCTAAAAGCGCATGCACAACACCTTGTTTAGATCATTAATGTATCCCATTCCTTGACCTTGTGCTACTTTTTTCTCTTCCTCCCTATGTGTGCATCCCTTGGAAAGCTTACATCTAAACTAGGATCTCCGCCCATGTTCTCATATTATCTTCCTATACTTTTCTTGTCAACTTCCTTCAACACCTCATCCGCACTACATTCTACCTCTTGTTCCACCAGGTTCTTGATAATTCCCACCACTTCTCTCTCTATGGCCTCTTCTACTTGTTCCTTTGTGAGGCTTGGGGTCCTTTGATCCTTTGTATTTACTTCTCCGCTCATCCCCTTTCCTTGGGCCTCAAATTCTTCTTCATCATTCTTCTCCTCATCCTCTTTGTTATACTCCTCATCTCCTTCTTCCTCAGAATCATGTACCTCATAGACTGGATGGTATTCACCTCCTTTAGGCTTGTCATCATCATCCTTGTCACCAATGTAGGCATCTAGACTCTCCATCTCTTCCGAGTATGCCTCATTTTTTTCATCTTTTGTGTCTTCCTTACCGAGGATTCCAATAGAGGAGATTCTTCTTTTTATTTCACTTTAACAAAAGATATCTTCATTGGTGATTCCTCATGGGTGAGGTACTCTTCATGCTATGGTGCCTCTTCTTTTGGGGTCTTCGCCTTGATAGGATACTTCGTCTCCATGCGTATATACTAGGCTTAGCGCTTGCTTTCGGGCAGCGCACCCACCGATTATGCGGTTTGAACACTTGGTGCCTTCTTCTCCTACACCTCTTCTCTTTATCTCTTCCTTAGCATGACCTTCTTCCTTCTTGTAGGGTCTTCAGGAATGGATAAATCATTCTCCAAGTAAGTTCCCTTTCAAATTTTTTTGATTATGCATAGATACACCCTTTCTACGGTCCTCCTTGCAATCAGCAGTGTTAAAAGCTTCATCATTTGTACTTTTTGGGAGACATATTTCTCCACGTATGCATGCTTATTTGGGTAGAAGAGCTTCCGAAACAACTCATAGTGTTATAGATCTACCTCAATAAGGTCATACCTTAGTCTTTTAACCTCCTTGAACTGATTGACTCTAGCTTGGAAGTATTACGTGGTGAAGGAGAAGGGTAGCTTACACCATGGACTCATTGTCCCATCTGTCAATGTAAATCTTCCAATGCAGAAGTGTTGATACACTAAAAACTCTTCATATCAATCCACAAGTGTTGTTAACTATGGTGGGATCCTCCATTCTTCTCTGAATGCATCATGCATTCTCTTATACCACTTTTCCAAGTGCACCTTATGAGCATCCGTCATTGTTTCAAAAATTTACTTTACAAACCTTTTTGTGGGTCGGGATCCTCTTCTTCATACTCCCAAACAATATTTTTGGCCCATATGGCACCCCAATATTTGAAAATACAATGGTGAGGAGGATGTTACCAAATAATATCTTCTCTCCCTCCTGTGCACTGCTTATGATCTCATCTACGATGAAAGTGGAAAAGTTATAGATTGTTCCTTCTGATATCTTTCGGCATAAATTTAGCCATGCCTTGTTCACTTGTGTCCATTGTTCGATGATTGAGCTTGGTCACAAAGTGCATGACCATCCTCATAACAGGGTCTCAAATCTTGAAGATGGAAAAGTATCGTGACCCCTTCTTATAGTCATATGTGGCTACTACTCTCCTTGATAGCCTCTTTGTTTCTTAGATCATCATCTAAGTTATCTTCTTCAAAAATGAGGCCTATGAACTTGTATATCAGTTTTGGTGTTATGTGTATCTTGCACCCCGCAAAATAAAAGTGATCCTCATGCACATGTGACATCAACCATTGATAAAGGTGCTTAGGCTTGCCAAAGTAAGGCAACTCATATAGTTGTAATAATCCAACCTTCTCTAATTTGACCTTTACCTCATCGTTGTAAATGGGAATTTTGTTTGGCATCCTCTTATTAGTTGAGAAAACCAAATCTAGCGCCATTTCTTTCTCAGTTGTGCTCGTGCGATGGTTATAATCACTCACACCATCTTTCACAAGTGTGACTCCCACTCTTTTCCTAGCAATACCCCATCTGGGTACTACATTTATGCATACCATTCTTCATTGGAGCTTGTGATGGTAGCTATTTGATTTCCCTTTCCCTTGTCTTTGTTTTCTTTGATAAAATAGTTGGTTTCTTTGGTACCGTTCTGTTTGTCGGGCTGAACTTAAAAATCCTTCCTCTTGCTCTGCTCTACTACTCTACTCAATCCCAAAGCTCACTTCTAAAGCTTCAACTCCTAGAATGAGTCCTTTCTCCGTGCCCTAGCTGCTAAACCCTAACTAGGAAAACCTTCCACAAGACGATGCTCTCCACACAACCTTTTTTCACGCCCATGTACTACTTCCTTCTAGTTTGCAAATCTACTCTAGTCGCACATTCAATTTTCTTAGATTCTTATTCCTTCACAAAAATTTCTCTTTGGATGCCCTAGTTTGCAAGAGCTTCTTTCAATTTGTAATCGTAAGGTAAAATAATGATGTTCCCGAATTCGTATTTATATCTTTTCATTCTTTCCAACATCAAATTTTATACCACCTACCACTAATCTTGACACTAAATGTGGCCTTTTCCACTAAGCCAACTTTAAGCGCCCTTACCCACATGTCACATCCTATGTAAAAACATCCCTTACAACCTTCTAGTGTGCAAAAATTCAAACAGATTGAAGAGTGTTACATGTGCATCAACAACGCTGAAGGTACTTCTTCTATCCTCTACCTAATTTTTTCCCTCACATACCTCATGTTATTCCTTATATCTTCATCCTTTGTATGTGGTCTCTGTTATAACCTTTACACCATACTTTATCATCCACTGTTTCCTCACGCACTTTCTCAACCTTACATGCTTCCTTCTACTGGGCCATTTAACTTGTATTGTAGGCTTATACTTTGCATTACTCCACCCCACACTAAAATAGATGTGTAGTCCTCTATGCATACAAAACCTTGGAAAAATAATGTGGTTACCAGTGCACAAGGCGTAAAATAAAACAAAAAGAAAGGAACAAGCAACGAGAAAGGGAAACACAAGAAAAGAAAATCATAAAGGGAAATTCTAGACTAATTGGCAACATTGCCTTATTACAAACACCAAGAAGACTTATTTATAGTAGGGATTCAGCCTACTCCCATTGAAATGACCTAGTAATCTCTTCCCATCTAGTGCTTGTGATTGGAAAAAATTTAAATCAAGAATGTACGAGATGATGTAAGGTCGCTACCAATGGACTTTCAACTTCCTAGGATGGTACGAGATGCTTGGAATCATATAACAACACAATCTTCCCAACCTCAAATATATATTTTTTGATATGACGATCATGTCATTCCTTTTGTATTTATTTTTCTGTCTTCTCGACTCCATCTAGTAAGTGATCTCCTTTCGTCTAACTGCATCAACTTATCAATCCTTTCTTCTAGTTCTTTCTCATCAGCTAACCCTCCTCCGCACGTTATACGTAGTGATGGTAACATGAATTCAACTGGTAAAAAATCCTCTACACTAAACACCAATTAAAATGGTGTGGCCTTGTTGAACCTCTTGTAGGTTGTCCTTGATTCCCATAGAATGGATAATACTTTGTCATCCCAATCTTGTCTTCCAACGTCACAAATATTAGTTAATGTGTGAATTAGTATCTTGTTAAATTCCTCAAATAGTTCCATTTTATTGAGGGTGATAAGGGCTAGTCCTATGATGGGCCACCATAAATTCTCGCTAAGATAATCGACCATTTCATTGAGAAAGTGTGTACCTATATTACTTGTTAAACTTAAAGGGAAACCATACTCGTTGATTATGTTCTCCCATAAAACTCCTAGCAGCTATCATTGTGGTGCCATCCTTTATAGGCATTCCCTCGCCCACCATTTCAAGTAATTAGTGCAAGTGATGATATACCATGAACCAGTCCTTCGTACGTGCTGGTGAAATTGGCCCTACAAATTTGATTTCCCATTTTTCAAATGGTTCAGAGATGGCTATTAGTAACAAGGGCATTTCATCTCTCTTTCTAGGTTTTCCAAGGCACTGGAAATGGTCACGGGCCTTGCAAAACTCAATATAATCCTTGTAGATGGTTTCCTGTAAAATCCCTCATAGTTTCCTCCTACAATCCAACCATGTTCTTCTTCCATAATTTCCATGCACTCTTTCTCTAATACGCATTGGCGTAGAACCTCATCATGACCTAACTTATATAGATCTCCACTAATTAACATATAGGGTGTGGCGCATATTGCTAATTACTTTATCTCTAAAGCCTTCATCCCTTATGATGCCACACACGTTAGTAAAAACACTGCGATATCTTCCAATTCGAGGATGCATGATTCAACCTAAATAATTGTGTGTCCAAAATGGTATCCTAAATTCTTTGTGCATCCTCACCGAATTAATCCTTAATAAGTGGTCGGTCATGAATTTTTATTTCCTAGTTTCACAACCACCGTGACCTCAAACTCTTGAAATAATAGGACCCAATGGCATGCGTGCTCTTGCAGCACATGATTTTTCACAAAGTATTTCAATTCCATGTGGTCCATGTAGAATATAAATGGTGTTTCCAAAAGATATTACCTGAACTTGTGCAACGCGTTGATCATAGACTATGCTTCATGCTCGGTAGTTTTATAATTTTGTTCTGTTGGTGTCAAATTTCTAATTACAAAGCATAAGCAATGATCAATAATTCCTCACCAAAGTTATTCTAGTACTACTCCCATAGTTATTCTTGAGGCATCAACATGTACATGGAAAGGATTTTCCTAAGAGGGGAAACGTAGTATGGGCACCGTGACAAGTATATCCTTCAAAGTGTCAAATGCCTTTCTCACATGTTGTGCCTCTCCCAAATGGAAGGCACTCTTGTGTTTTACCAATTACTCCAAGGGTCTAGAGATCTTGGCATACCCCTTTATGAATTACATGTAATACCCCATATGCCCAAGGAATCGCTGGACTGTGTTTTGACTAGTAGGCTCCCCTAATCCCACAATAAATGTAAATTTGGTGGGATCCACTAGTAAGCCTTATTTGCATATAATGTGTCCTAACAGGGTTCCAAATGGAGTAACAAAGACACATTTCTTAATTTTGAGGGATATCCTCAATTGTTGACATCTCTCAAACATCAGCCTCAAATTTTCACAATGGTCTTTCACCAATCCATACACAGTCCATTCATCTAGGTAAACTTGAAGAAATTTATGGATGAAGTCCTGAAATGCTTGTACCATGATTCACAATAACATATCAGGCACATTCTTCAACCAAAAAGGCATAACTATGTAGGAAAACATTCCCCATTTAGTAGCAAAATTTATCTTTATTTGGTCTTCCTTTGCAATCCTGACTTGGTGATAACATGAGAACCCATCCGTGAAAGAGTAGACTTCACACCGACTAATCCCTCAAAAATTTCTTCAAGTAAAGGGGTTTAGAAAGGGATCAATGACACATACCACATTTAGATCCCCGTATTCAACATAGATCCTTATCCTCCCATCCTTCTTGATATTGATAACCATTTTGTTGATCCATTTTGATTCTTCCACTTCCTCAATGATACTAGATGTTATCATCTTGTCTATTTCTTCCTTGACCCGCACGTGAAAATTTGGATTCATCGATAAGGCCTCTTCGAAATCGGGCATGCACCCAACTTAAACTTGACCTTCATCTCCCCAAGGAATGGTGAACTCCTTTGAATTCATGGTACTGTGAGGGAACAAATATTGTAATTTGTGCAATACATCAATGATCTTTAAAATTTATTTTTCTGACCAATAGTCCCTAATGATGGCTTCCTTAGGTTTTTTCTTCATTCCAATGTTAACCTTATTTGTTTTTAAGGGCTCATGGTAGGCATGTGCTTGCTCATCAGTGCTATCTATGACTTCGTGTGTACCTTCATAATGGTTAACATCCAAATTTTCCATTTCTTCTCCGTCTACTACAAATACCATCTTTCATTTTTCTTTTTCCATACACGAGCACTAAAATTGTAATTATTTTGATTCCTCTTCATTTAGGGGCTTCTCTAAATAAGGCTCTCCCAATAATGCATGTATCCTATCCTATACCATAATACTATCTCCCATCGTACGGCACTTTATCACTTGTAGTGCCTTATCCCTCGATGGATTTTTACTCCTATACTCAAAATCTTGGATGAGATCAACTTCCAACTCCTGCTAACTACCTATTTGATGATGCATCTCCAAATGAATATACCATGCATGCGCACAACCTTGTAAGGTGGAATGAAAATTATTTACCCATAAAGAATGTGGTAACGTTTTTGCACTTCCCATCAAGGCCTTCTCACACACTTGTATATGAAATGAAGCGGTCTCTTTACCATGGTAGCCTTGTATGACAGTGGGCATGTTGCTCCTAGAGAAGCTTTTATAAAATGTGATTCTTACCTTGCACCACTCTAGGAGGTTCTCTCGATTTGTATCCCACCAGTGCGCTGTAGTTTCAAGTAGGTTATAATTGAGCATTACCCTCCTCTCGTTCGCATTCTTCCACTGAGCCTCCATTTCCTACAAGAAAAGTTTAGAGTATTCTCCTCTAGAGTAACTTGGAAAATTATCTCCTCCTAGGAACTTAATAGAGCACATCTTTGTTACCCTTGTTACATATCCTCTCAATTTTCACCCAATCAACTCATAAGTCCCATGTGCCCAATTTTCACATGCCACACTAGTGGTATCACTCAAGGATTGAGCATCTTCAAACTGGATAACTCCCTCCATGGGGTGAATTATCTCAGGATCTCTAATGGAGCACACATAGATTTTTTCAAGGACTTCTTCTCCTAAGGGCTCAAGTATAGGGCATTGACTTCCCATTTGTCAAAGGAATGATCACCCTTTCTTCCTTGTTCTCAAATCTGATATACCCTTTGTTAAACCACAGGTCGACATTGTTCTTGTAACACCATGGGTGCCCAAGTAATGATGGAAATTTTTCTACCTTGGAAAGCACCAATAATTTGAATTCTCTAGTGAACTTGGCCCCTTGAATGGTGATAATTGCATCCTTCAGGACTCCAATGGGAATTTCCTTAGTCTTGTTCACCATATACAACACATTTGAAGATGGTTGTAATGCAGGTCTTCCCATTTGATGTCAGGCATCTAAAGTAAGAACAGTGACATCTTCTCCTATGTTGATGAGGATATTACTCAAAAGTAATCCATCAACAACCACATTCAAAGTAATTCCCTTTTCATATTCAAATTTATGAGGAGGAAGGATTTCATGCGAAACGTGCCTTTTGCACTCTTATCGACACGTGGTACCTTCTCCCTTAGTCATTATCACAACAAGGGAATAATATTCTCTTGCGTTAACATTTTACATACTTCATTGACCTCATCCAGGTCATCCTTTGGAACCTCGGTATTCTTTCTTTGCTCCAACTACCTTGATTGTTCCTTTAGAAATTGGATCTCCCTTGAAAATTGTGAATCATGTCCATAGGCTCTTGATACACCTCCTTTTGATGACTAGGGTCTAGATATTTTCCATGTACCACTTCCTCTATTGAAACTAGTGTCCTTTTCCTTGGCATCTCACGACATACATAACCTCTACTCACATTGTCACAAATACAAGCTCTAGTCCTAACTCACACGTTACTCTCACATCCATTGTGAATCGGCCTTCTTGATGCTCAACATCCTAGTGCTTTTTTCTTTCCAAAGTGTTCTTGGTTCATATAGTCATAAATCTCTAGAAACTCTTTATACTTATGATTCTTTCCGCACCATGAGAATTATAACATATCAAGACACTCACATTTGTAATGCCCTCTAGATCCATATTTATAACGGGTTCCTCATGAGAACTCACTTAGTGCTCTGCCATAGTTCCTATGACCACTAAATAATCCAAAAAACCTCTTCCATGAGCTTCTCCATCGTAAGCCCTTCATAACAACATTCATCATCCTTGAAACCGCTTGCAAGACTAGTCTGGAACACACCAAGATCAATAACATCATGGATATAATTAATAAGTATGCAATCCTTGGTATCATGGGTTATAGAGGTACAAATATTACAATAGCAAGAAACATTCTTGTGAATTTCACACTACAATAGAGGGAACATACTTGCATCATGATCCCTATGGAAAATATCATAGTCTACCGCTATAGCGTGTACCGAATTATGGGGGTAAATATCGTTTTTATGCCCTTCCACTTCATATTCTATACACCCAATCCCACTATGAACCTCATGCATTGAGATTACAGAAAACTTCTCCAACTTCTTGGCCATTATAGTAATTTAAGCCTCCAGAAAAGGAATAACACCAGTATTGTGATCTTAATAGCTTCGGCACATAGGGAAGCTTCCAGTGCCTCACATGGGTCTATGAAATTCTTGTGTGTGAGCCCTTCTAAATCATGTTATCAATCCTTGAAATACCATTGAGCATGTTGAGAAGGATAAAATTCATTGGATAGTTTAGACAAGAGATTCTTAAAACACACGTCATACTCCAACACACTCTCTACCATTCCCTATTGTATTTCCTTCAGAGTGTTGATGCTCTTCTACTCAAACTTAGGGATATGGAACTCTGTTAGGAAGGCATTCTTCAATGCGGTGTAGTCTACCACCCTTAAATGGGGGCATACTTCTTATACCAACTATGTGCATGCCCTTGTAACGTTGTTGCAAAATGACTTTCCTTCTACTCCGGGGTAGTGATTCCTTTCATGCACCATAGTAATTCACACTTGTGCACATGCTCTACAACATCTTCAATACCCTTATAGTTTGGTAAGTGCAAAGAAATCTTAAAAAACACTTGGGGAGGTGGCTAGGGTCCTTGTCCTCCTAATCCAAAGCCTTGGTTCCCTCCGGTGTTTCCTCCTCCACCAGATCCACTAGATCCACCAGGTCCTGTTCCTCCTAACCCACCAAATCCACCTCCTATAGTTAGAAAAGGGCCTGAAGTGGTCACACCTAGTGTTCCCAACATCCCACTAAACTGCACACTGATGGTTTGTGATATTGTCCCACTACAGTTGTATGTCCTGCGCCACTCCCAAACGTGATACCCAAACCTTGCATACTTGCACCTTGTCTAAAAATTCCTCCAAATATAGGAATGGATTACACAGCCATGGATGTTTGAAACAAGAAATTATCTCCTTGTTGTAGATTGGTTACTCCCCTTTGATACCAATGGGTTAATAATACTTCTCCTTGATCTGGAAAACCAAAGGCCAGGGGTTGGTCGCTAGGTGGGTTTAGATGGGCATTGATGGATCTCCTTTCTCCATGCAATGAAATCTCATCAGAAGTTGAAGGGCTTCTCTCCCATGATTTCTAAGATGGGGTAACATAGACTACTCGGGTTTCATGTTCTCTATGTGAACCTCTACTCCTTCTCGTAACGTCTACCTCTATAGATCCATGGCACTTGTAACCTCACGTTGTCTAGTCAGCTCCCTTTCATGAGCTTTGCTATACTTCAGTCATCTTTCCTCCCTTTCCTTTTCAACCACAATGTCCACCATCTTCCTCCACCCTAGCTTCCTCTCTCAGCACTTAGAGAATCTTATACAACCATGGGAAATACCTCCAAACTCAAGGTAATGACCAAGATCTTCATAGCCAAAGGAATAACATGCAAAAATGATCCTCTAGGCTCCCTCATAAACTCAAACTCAAAAAAATTGTGCAAGAATACATAGAAATGGCATATTCAAGGGTATAACTAGTCAACACTCTCTTCCACTAGTGATCAACAACACATGTTCTAGTAAAATATACATCTTGTAGCCTCTAATAGTCATCTTAGGTCTACATTTCCATACATATCATGGTATAATTTCTCTTCTACCCATCTATGCACATCAAACTCAGGTCCAGTGTTGAATCTTTGAGAAAACTTGTCCTCTATGCTCTTGAACCATGTTTCAACACTTTCTAAGGTTAGACATTCTGTCATCACGAATCACATGGACAGAGATGCATGCCATTTCTCACAATAATTTTGAAAAGAGGTCCCAGTAATGAAGCCAAGTTGTAGTCATAGTTTTATACCCTTAGACCTATATTCTAATCCCATGCACATCGGATTATCACCCGGTGGGTGCTAGGTGCTCACCAAGGAATGCGCGGGCACAAAGTCTCTCCTTTATGTGGTTCTTGTGAGGATGCATCATCTTATGATAGATAATCAAATGTAGAAGGATAGAAAATAACTATACAACATTCTAAGAACCTAGAATGATTTTTCATCTCATTACATCTAGAAAAGAGAAATAACAAGTAGCATATATGTAACTAGTCCATTCATAAAGGAAATACATAAGGAATATACTCATGAACGTGTATATGGTTTATAATAGATCCTTGTAATCATATTAACATTTTTAAGTACCAAATTAGATTCTTCAAAGTCATAACAAACCTTCATATAATAATGTAGAGCCAAGTCATGAATCAGAATTGGACTATGTCCCTTATACCCCTAGGATAATGTAGACACATAAAATTGGTTACCCAATTTAGTGTCCCATGGGTTCGCTTATCTTCTTAGGTAACCCGGGGATCCTTTGTATCACCACTTCTCTCTTAGGGTATTAATTAAATATCTAATTTAAAGGCCTATCCTAAGTTTTCTCCACCCCATTATATTTCACCCATGGTTAATTAAACATTAACCATGTAATTCTATCTTCTACATTTATTCCACTTCTACTTATTCACCCCATATCACTTCCCAACCTCCCGTGCTATTATTATCCATCTATCCCACCTATTTCTCCTCTCCTAGAACTGTGTAGTGGGATTCTTCCCATATTTGAGTGGGAGGGATATGTTTATTATCCCCATAACTCATTTATTTACCTCTTTAGGAAGAAGTTCCCGATCGGCGCCGAATGATTTTGATCAATGTCAATTCTTTGGAATGGTGCCGATTCTTTGGAACGGCACTAATTTTATCTCGGTCGGTACCAACTATAAATTTATGACCTAAGATCCTCTCTGGTTAGATTCAGAAGAGCTAGTTGCCTAGAGATTACTTTGTCTAAGCGATTAAAGAGATTATTAGAGAAAGAGAGTGAGTTTTGTGCAGTTTAATCCCTAAGAGGTGTATTGTTACTCTGTTCATGTGTCTATAGCTCTTGTGGGTCTCCACAGCTACCCTGGTCATCATCAATCATCAATCAAGTGTTTTTTAGGTTTTTCCTTTTGTTAGTTTCTATAATTTCCGTTCGGTCAATGTTGACCCAATCCGATTGAATCTAATTAGTCTTCAATCAAAAGCTGGTTTATCAAACCAAAACCGATCAATTTCTACCTTAGATTTCCTTTTTCTGTCTTTAATCTCTACTTTCTGATCAATTTCTAGTAATATGGGCTTACATTTAATCTGTTTTAGCTTAGCTTTCTTTCTTCTTTTACTCTCTGGCCTTCTATCTACCTGTGTGTCCAATCGCGCCAATACCATACGAATTGACGTTGAATTAAATAATCGATGTCAATTCCATCGAATCGATCTTGACCCAAACAATCGACATCGATCACTATCTGATCGATGCCAACCAGTCTGAGAAAAGTACAGAATTTAGGTAACACAATTTTAGTTTTGTTTTTACAGTTTCCTGCTTTCTTTCAGTTTCTGCTGTGGTTTTTACATTGTCTATTGTTTTTAATCAGAAAACCTAAATATTTATTTACATATTTCATCATGTATGTCTTTACTCTTGATTGAAAATGTGAACTGACATCCGCCGAGGAAGCTCATTGCTTCCTAGACCCACTTTCTGGGTAGTTCACCCATATATCATCTAACATCATCTTTTTCTGCCAAGGATTTGTGCATCACAGGTTTCTTGGATCTACTTTACAGGATTGCTCATGTGCACTGTCTTGTCTCCATTTGCATTCTTTCCATCTATGTCTTCAGATCTTATCCAATATATCAGGTATCAATTTCATTTGAGTTTTTCAGGGTTTTTTTGTTTAGTTTGGTGCATTAACTTAGACAGGTAACAAGCGTGGAAATTCTTGATCTACATTCTGGCATGCTCGGTGGGACCTCACCAAAGTCCCTTATTGGTAAGTTCATTTCTTTTCTAGTTTTGAGCTTTGTTCTTTTTCTTCATTGATTTTCATCAGTTGCTCTTAAGCATTCCCTTTCATCATTTCAGTTTTGCTTCTTTCATTTCTAGATTTGCAAAGTTAGGTCCCTTATTTTTGTAAATCTCAATTCCAATTTCTATTTCTAAGATTAGTAAATTCTTCATTTGATTTCAAAGTTGCATTCTTGATTCATTTCTTTGTGCAAAATTGTCATTTCCTTGAAAGTTTCCTAGTTTCTTAAAATAGAAATTTCCTTTCCACTAGTATCTTGTTGGATTTGTTTGCATGTTCTACTTAACCCTTTACGGAGTGGTTTGCTTGTTCATGGGATTGTTTGAGGGAAAGAGCTCAATAACATGCTTTTTGAAGTCCACACACCTTGGAGAGCTAAATCTATAGGTATTTCTCTTTTGTGGTGTTTTCTTCTTTTTAAGAACTTAAAAAGAACTTGTTTGTTTGTTTTTATCACACTCAAACACTTCGGTTTTGGTACTTAAAATGAATTAATTGCATTGAGAAAGAACTTGTTTGACTTGTCTTCATTGAAATCAAACACTTTAATTTTAGTGCTTAAAAATAACATTTCCTTTTTCATTTTTGTTGTATGTTCTTCACCTAGTTCTCTAAATAGGTTGGAAAATTGATCAAAATCAGTAGTGACACTATTTGATTTCTTGTTTTTCACCCTTGCACACAAAGCTAAAATCACTAGGTATAAAGAATTTAAACAAAAATTTCTTTCGGCCTCGTCTACTTGGAAGTGACATCCAAGAGGAAGAGCCTACACTGGTACTTGGGCCGCGCTATAAATTCACAAAAGTTCTAGTATATATTGGCAAGGCACTGACTCCTTATCATAGTGGTGTGTGAAGTGCGGGGTAGGCCCTATATCAACCACATAACAAAGTATTTCATGAAGTTCCTTGAGGACTCCTCACCAAAACATTCCCCAAACCATCCTTAGTTTGGCCAATTGAGTAGTCCCCATTCTAAAAATCCTTCCCAAACATTTTCTTTCTTAAAAATCATGAAAATTTAAAAGAGATAATCACCTACGCTACTTGAATTATCTGTGCATTAATTAGGTTAATCTCTTTCTATGTTTTTGCTTGTTTATGATGGTCATCACCCGGTCACAATCTAGAAAAATGGCTCAACTGGCCTCTTCTTCATCTGAGACCCCCACTAATGTGGATGTTTCGGCACCCCTCGGGTCTTCTTTGGGACCACTATTAGTTGGTTCCCCATCTTGGTCATATAATCCTTTCTATCATCCTAAAGTGATCCCATCATGACTAGCTTCCCCCAGTCCTTCAGAGGTGTCATCTACTTCTGATATAGAGTATGTTCCTCATGGAGATCCTGAATTTTAGGCACTCCTTGACCACAACCCGGTAGCCCTTATGGACTACTTAGTGCATAAATCTACTCACATATCTGATCAGAGACCACCGATCTAGCAAGTTTACGATTATTCTCATGAGCCATCCTAGGATTTTATAGAGCAGTTAGCATGCTTTTTCTCGCCTCAAACCACGAAAGAAGGTGGTGCATCTATGCATCATTTTTCTCTTCCACTTTGAACTGTCATTGGTTCTCAAATTGCCCTACCTATCCCTAATGCCACGGCTACCTTGGCTACCCCACAACCTACTTTCGAAAGGCCCTCTCCTTTAGCTATGATGAGTGTGTCCATGCTCACACAAATTGCTGTTAATTCTTCTATGTCGTCTATTATGTCTCAGGGTTAGTATCTCTCTATGAACCAACCCCCTCCTACGAGTCAGTCGGTTCCTCCTCATCCTCTAGTTGGTCTTTCTTCTAATGCTCCAGCGATAGTGACCTTTACCCATCCTTTGGCATCGGCACCCCTAATAACCAATCTGGTAGTCAAAATCCTCATTCAAATTTTGTTTCCCACCATATCAAATCAAATCAATACCCACATTCCTCAATCCATTCCAATTCAGTTGGCAAGTGTAGGAACCCACCAATCACAGTGTCATCTTTCATTCAACCATATTTCTCTCTAGCACTTGTCATCTCACATGCCTACTTATACTAAGGCTTCTTCACAACAAAAACCTCACCATGCGCCACATGAGAACACACTGGTTATTCCTCTTATCATCCTATTAATCATTAGATGAATCCCCCATTAATGCCTCAGCAGAACATACCATTCGCTTCTTATACAAGACATACCAACATGCCCCCTCCTCAATCTGACATCATCTAACTTATTTTCAAGAAAATCATAGACCTAGAAGAAGCATGTAATGAACCGATTCATCCATCAATGGATTTTAAGCCTTATCCTCCCCAATGGGAACTTCCTAAGTTCTCAAAATTTCATAGTCGGGAGGATCCTCAACAACACCTAATATCATTTAAACATGCTTGCTACCTTATAGTTCATGATCAGGAGCTTATGCTCTGTACCTTTCCTATGTCTTTAGTAGGGCCCGCTTTAGACTAGTATAATAATATACCCCAACACTCTCTATTTTCTTTCACTCAATGAGCTCGGTATTTTGTTGAAAACTTCTCAATAAACTCACACATAAGATCTCAATCATATATCTTTATAACATTTGTCAATTTGATGATGAGTCTATTGCAAACTTTGTCACTCATTGGAGAGGAATAATAAATCAATTGTCTTTCTCCCTCCCTCAATCTCAGCAAATCAATTTGTTTACTTCTTGTGCCAATCATATTTCTTCCACTTTAAGGATTCAAACCTTTCATACATTTGAAGAAGCCTTTATGATGGCACACAAACTTGAGTCTCGTGCCATTGAACAAGGAAAGTTAAAACTTTGTTCTAAGTCTAAACTAGATTTTTCTCGGTTTACAAAATCAAACCCTTCCGCTTCTAACAAAGACAAGAATCAGGGGTCCACAAATGCTATCATGTTAAAAACATCATGAGCTGATAACACTTCTAATCAAACACCTCGGAGAGACTCTTCATCTTCTCAAAAAGGACCTCCATCATCTCGGTCTTTTACTTTGTTGGGGGAATCATATGCTTCTATCTTAGAAAAAATGTTGGAAGTTCACATGATCAAACTTCCCCTATTAGAAATTTTGATGAGAACCAAGAACGACCATTTTGGTATCATGAAAATGACTTTTGTTGTTATCATAGAAGCAAAGGCCATGACATTGAACGATGTCGAACTTCAAAAATATTGTCCAAAAATTCATTGATAAAGGTGAGCTCATTCTGGATAACCCAAATGCTCCCCCAAATCAAGTGCTTGATGTTTTTAAACAACCTTTTCCAAATCATTCCCTGAACAATGACACTTTAGGGTCTCAAAAACCAAACACGCATACTATCAATGTCATTTCTACTGATAGTTCTTCTTCTAATTCTGAGCCATCTACAAACATGTCGACTGAATCAGAACTTCCTTCGATCCTTCAAATTCTAAGATTCCACCATCCTCAGATGGTCCATCTTCGAGTCTTCCTTTATTAGAAATAGAGTTGTCTCCCTCTACCTCACCATCTAATCTTCCACCTATACCTAAGATAGTGTCATCTTCATCTGTCTCATCATCAGATATTCTTTTGGTGCTTGAGTCATTTACATCCCTTCAAATTTCCACTATGGATACTTCTACTTCTGTCACTCCCATTTTTTCCATGACCATGCCTTTGGTTAACGTACCCATAGTTGTACCAACTTCTATGCCTTGAAGCATCCTCAATCATGATTCTTCCTATCTCTTTTCCTACAATGGTTACACCCACAATTACTGCATCTGAAGTACCCTCCTCACAAGAGGCTGCTTCTTCATTACCTACCTCTTCCACCATCAGTGCTTCCTTGCCTATTAAGGAAACATCTAAAGAGATAGCATCGACACCTATACTTCCAACTCCTGGACTCAGACATAAACAGTTGGAGTTTAAATCCTAAAGTCACATCATCAGTATCATCTCCTTTACTTCCTCTGAAATGATTACAATCACCTTATGCATTCAAAGATGTCACCATCCTTGAAAAGGAAAAACCAATATTTTGGACCATCAAAATCTTGGTGCTTTCCCTCAAAAATCCCTCTCTGTGCCTCTTTTATTAGAACCATCATCTTCGTCACCAAAAACCAAGGCACCCTTTGTGCCTCCTATCAAATCTATTTTGGGAGCTCCTCCCCCATCTAAATCAGTCTTATCTAAATCATAAATGCTTTTTAGCCAAGCAAACTTCTTTATCTCTAAAGACTAAAAAACTTGTCATGTTCTCGTCATCTTCAAAATTTATCTTAGAAGATCCCCCTCCACTAAAATAAATCTTGCCTCACTTGCTTCCATCTCAAGCACCTAAGGGCACTTCTCCCAATGTCCATAAGAGTAAAATAGTCCCTAAAAAGACTGTCAAACTAGATATGCAGGTTCTTTTACCTCGGTAGTCTACTAAGATTAAAGAGGTGCCTTCTTCACCTTTGTCCACATCTTCATCTACCGGATTCTATACTGAAATCCTTTGCCAACTTATCCAATATTCATCTATATCTCTTCCTCCAATCAAACCCTATAATCCCAAAGGAGTAAAACCTTCATGGTTCAACTCTGATTTGATTTGTGCTTACCATCGCACTCCAGGTCATGACACCAAGGGATGTAAAGCCCTTTAATCTGTCATTAACAACCTCTTGGAAGAAAGTGATCTTCTGTTGGAAGAGGAGGAGGAACAAGTGTCTCCTATCATCCCAACTACATCTGAGCCTAAATGGTCTACTCAGGCCTCTAATTCTATTGATACCACTCCGGATGATCTTCCACCTTCTCAAATTGACACAATTTGTATCACCACTAGAACACAACGGTATGATAATCCATCATCTTCTACAGCCTCTCAACCACAAGTCATCATTTCTATTGCCCCAAAGGAGTTCCTCCTTCCTCATTAGCCTTGAGACCTCGAGTCTCTATTCATGCTTCACATCGGGCTCAAGTTCCCATATTAGTTGAGGAGAGTGTTATGAAATAACTCATCCATGCTCCGGTCAAAATGTCTCTTTTTCATCTCATTCAGTCATCTCCCCAACATTTCCAGGCTTTGATTGATAATTTGTGTCATATCACGGTGAATTTAGATGAACCCTAGCCTTTCAAGATGGTTGTTGGATTGAATAGACCATCAATTGCCATCTCCTTCGAGGATTCTAAAATTCCTCCCCTTTCTTCTGAGGATTTAGAGGCTCCTCTCTTTATCACAGTTCAAATCAATAACACTATGTTAAAACGCACTATGATTGACAGTGGTGCTGCACTCAACATCATTTCCTCCCACAAATTTGAGAAATTTAAGTTACCAAAGAACATAGTGTCACCATCGCCTTTCACCCTTTGATCATTTAACAATCAGCTAGCGGTTACTTTAAGAACTGTGGTTCTGCCCATTCGGGTAGGCAAGAAACTGCTTCACGAGCTTTTTTACATTGTTGAAGGAAAATTCCACTACAATATGATCCTCAAATGCTCTTGGATCCATACAATGCACTGTGTTCCATCAACCCTCCATTAATGCATAAAATATCAGTATGAGGGAAAAATCTATACTCATCCAGGAGACCCTTTTCCATCCACACAATGTGACATGACCACAGGGTCTGTCCCTCTAAAAGATAATGTTGATTCTCCTAACGAGGCTTCATCCTCTTCCATACCTGTAAAAAAACTACCAGATCTACAAAATCTGGAAGAAACGTTGTAGCATTTTTCGCTAGGAGAGCTTCCTCTTCTCTCTTTTGATGCCCATCTCAAACCTAATGAGTATGGTAGGCCAGATAAACAACCTGAATATCAACTAGATCTTGGCTGCATTGTCACCATTGGTCTTCCCAATCAATAGACTAACTTCATCTATAGTGGTCTTGATACACCTCACTATTATCTGGATTCTCCTCCTAGGGCCAAACCCTATTCGGCAGGGTTTGATTGTCTACAAAATCCCGCGTTCACAAAAATTATCTATATCGATGTGTGTGGAAGGGATTTGGCCTAGGAAAGTATGAACAGGGTGTGCATGACCTCACATCCATTCTAACTCTTAAACCACATCAAAAAATTGGTTTAGGGTTCAAACCTCTCTCAAAAGCCACCATCGCCATTCTCACTGAGCCTCTTTCCATTGAGGAACCATCCTCTCTCGTTAGGTCGAAGCATCACTTGATGTGGATGAAACCATTTCCATCCCACCTAAATTTTTTTGGTCAATACCATTTCCTTAGGTCTACTGACCTATAAGCCTAATGGAAAATCCACTTCCATACCATTAGTCTTCCCCGAAAATGTTGGAGATGACTCTCCCACTATCAATACTATCCACTACACGGATAATGATTATGTCCTTACGTATCTGGGGGTAGAGGATTCTTATCTTCCTAAAACCATTCCTTCTGACACATCTACGCTTCTCAATGAAGCCACTGTTGACCTTAATATAGGGACTTCTGAAGACCCTTGCATCATTAAGGTCAACTAATCTCTTAACCCATAGGAGTTAGGAGACTTCACCACCTTTCTTTCCCACCATCACCAAGAATTTTATTGGTCATATGAAGATATGTTGGGCCTCGATCCTAACATCGTGGTCCACAATATCATTACTTTTCCAAACATCAAACTGGTTAAACAAAAACTGCATAAGATGCATCCTCGTGTAGCTCTACTCGCCAAAGAAGAGTTACAATGCTTGCTTTTTGCCAACTTCATCCAACCCATTGACTATCCACAATGGGTTTCAAATGTAGTACCAGTAACCAAAGCTACTGGGAAAATTTGAATTTACACTGACTTTTAGGATCTTAATCACGCTTGCTTGAAAGATGATTTCCCTCTACCTAATATCGATCAACTCATGGACTTAACTATAGGCCACAAGATGATTTATCTTATGGATGGTTTCTCTAGGTATAATCAAATTCTCATCACATTAGAGGACCAACATAAGAATTCCTTCATAAGCCCTTGGGGGAATTTTTGTTATCATGTCATGCCCTTCGGTCTTAAAAATGCAGGGGCGACTTATCAACATGTAATGACATACATATTCCATGACCTCTTACACAAAACTATAGAAGATTACGTTGACGACATCCTCGGTAAATCCAAACACCGTCAAGATCATCTTCTCATCCTTGTGCCTCTCTTTGAGAGACTCATTCATTTTTGTCTTTACCTAAATCTGTCTAAATGCATGTTTGGTGTTCTCATTGGTAGACTCTTAGGATTTATCATTTCTATTAGGGGTATTGAGGTCGATCCCACAAAAATAAAGGCTATCCTAGAGTTACCTCCTCCTTCCAACTTAAAGCAACTCTATGGTCTTCAAGGACACCTTTAATTAGTGTGTTGTTTTATCTCACATCTTTCAAACTGTTTTCAACCTTTTCATCATCTCCTCTATAAAAATTTTCATTTTGAATGGGATAAGCATTGCCAAAAATCCTTTGATGATTTGAAATCTTATCTTCTTTCTCCACCTATGCTTATACCTCCATGCAAAGAGCAGATATTCTATATTTATATTTTTGTGACTAACCATGCTCTGGGAGCCATGATCTCGCATCAAGATTCTAATGGTAAGGAACAGGCTATCTATTATATCAGTCGCACTCTTCATGAGTATGAAACATGCTATTCTAAAGCTAAAAAACTGTGTTGTGCTCTCTTCTTCACAACTTCTAAACTTCATCATTACCTCCTTAATCATAAAACTTACATTGTTACGAGTGTCAATCCACTCAAGACAATGCATGCGAAACCTTATCACAATGATCGTATCACTCGTTGGCTCATGCTCATGACAGAGTTTGACCTCGAGTTCATCTCATAGAAATATATCAAGGGTCAGGTCATTATGGATCAATTAGCTGATGCTCCTCTTCTGGACACTCAAGTCCCCCTCGCTCAATTCCCAAATGAGTACATCCAACAAATCAATTTTGGTCTATCTCCATTTAAAGTAAAACTCTTCTTTGATGGGTCCAAGTGTCAGTAAGGGGGAGGCACTAGGTTTTGTCATGATTCCTCCTTAGGTGCACCTATCCCTATCACACACAAGCTTAACTTTGAATGTACCAATAATATGGCTAAATATGAAGCCCTAATTTAAGGTCTTCAAAATGCCATTAATCTTGGCACTTGCCACATCGACATCTTTGGTGACCAGCTCATCGTTAATCAAGTCACATCTTTGCAAAAATGTGACTCTTTCTCTTCGATCTTTTGATAAATTTACTATCAGGCTATCCCTTTGTAAACTAATTTGCAGATATGATGGCTTCTTTATCACTTGTTCCTCCATTCATTGAAGACTCGTGACTTTATGTGGTTGTTCAGCGAGTCTCAGACATTAGTGTTACCCAAAAATGAGGTATCCTTCAAAAATATCATGATATCATTCTCTAAATTTAATTCATCCCATCGATCTGAGTTTGATAAATTTACTATCCATGCATCTTAATCACTTATCCCAAATTTATTCTACCCATGTATAAATCTAATCTTCCCTAAGCGGGATATGATGATGAGCTTATTTTTCTCGAATCGATCATTTTTAGCCATCCTCCATTCTCAAGACTCGTGAATATGGTCGGCGCCGTTTTTTGGAGCGGCGTGTTTAAAAGCAACCAACCATCTCATCTCAAGCTTTTGAATTCAATCGAGAATGCATCTCAAATTAGGCAGAATGTGATCAACTCGAGAAGATGGATGGTATCAACCATCTATCATCTCGGTGACTCTGTTCCGAGTGTCTCGCCAACTTCGGCTCATCCGTGAGACCACTTCAAATGGTAGAAGATCTTTTATCCAACATGCAAACCACTATACTATTTTGGGGGAGTCCTTTACAAATGTGGCTTTGATTGCTGCTTAGTTTTCTTTAGTGCAATCAAAACCTTTAATCATCTAAAGCTTTCATTCGGGAGGTCCACGCTGGTATTTGTGGTGGACAAGCATCGGTGTTTGGTGGTTTGATCTATTGTGCGAATTGCTTGTGTGCGCCCGTCTTATCTACATTGGCTTTCCCATCCATCTACATCTTAGGCTAGTTTTTTATTGGTTTTCTCTTAATCAAAGAAACTGATCTACAATCTCATCTCAAGCTTTTGAATTCAATATGTCAATTGAAGATGGATGGTATGTCAAATGGTAGAAGATCTTTTATCCAACATGCAAACCACTATCTATTTTGGGGGAGTCCTTTACAATGTGGCATGTTTTCTAATGAATCACACATATCCCGTTGGTATTTGTGGTGGACAATTTGGTGGTTTGCGTGGTTCGGTGCATCCTACGTTTAGGCTATTATTGGCCTTCTCTTAATCAAGACTATTGTGACTATGTCAAGAAATGTGTCAGTGTCAACAACCTAATCTCAACATATTTGTGGCCTTTTTCACAATGGGGTCTTGATCTCGTTGGCCTCATCAATCCACACTCTTTGTAGTGACATCACTCTATCATTACTGCCACATAATACTTCACTAAATGGGTGGAGGCTATTCCTCTTTCATCGACCAAAGCTAAACCTATTGTTGATTTTGTCTATCAAAACATCATCTGTCACTTTGGTGTTCCTCACAAACTAAATTACATGAGATAACGGAAATTCTTTCAAAAACAAATATTTGTAGAAACTTTGTGACACTTTCAATATAAAGTTTATATTTTCTTCTCCATACTATCTCGTAAGCTAACGGCCAAGTGAGGCTTCTAATAAAACTTTGCATAATATCCTCACAAAGGTAACTAGTCAAGCTGGTAGGGATTGGAACTTACACATCCCTTTTGCTCTCTGGGCTTATCAAACTAGCATTCATACCCCTATCGGTGCTACTCTCTTCTCTCTCGTCTATGGGTCTGAGGTTGTCCTTCCTTTGGAAGTCCAGATTCCCTCTCTTCATGTCTCTCTTAGAGAGTTTGTCTCTGATGAAGACTATCATCAAAACCATCTAGCACAGCTTGAGTTGTTAGATGAACATCATCTCAATGCTCTTGAACATCATCAAGTCTATCTTGAGCATGTCAAGCGTGCTTATAACAAGCATTTGCAGCAGCATGACTTCCAAGTTGGTGATCTTGTTCTTAAAGAAAACCAAAATGTCACTACTCTGGAACGGAGTCAACATGGTAAGTTTGCTCCTAACTAGATGGGACCATACGTTATCACTCATAAGTATGGGTCTAGGGCTTATCACCTGTCTTCCATGGATGGTATACCTGAAATGGAGCCTCTTAATACTTTGCATCTAAGGTCCTTTTACTGTTAAAATATATCTTACACAATCATAGTCACACAATAGATCTTTCATCCATTTGTAACCATTCATACATTTAGTAGTGATTTGGAATTATGGTTCTCCACGTTATTTCTTTTTATACCTTAAACATGAGTACCGTGGCTCTACTCATGGAATTTTCCTTCCAGATTTGTTCCTCCTCATGGTAGGAATACCTTGATCACTACTTCATCCACCCTAGGTTTTCATCTTGATCAAAATCACTTTGGGGCATGAGTACATGCTTATATACATTTTCTTTCCCTCTATCTGATCTATTTGGTCTAAACTCAGCTTCTTCCAAAGCTAAAAAAGAAGATGTTATCCTAGTCCCAAAAGATAGATTGATCCCTCGAAGGACAGCTATCCATGCCTTATCAAATAAAATAAAAATGTAGACCATTCCTCGAAGGATGGCTACCATCAAAATCAAAATACAGACCGCTCCCTTGAAGGACGGTTGTTTGTTTTATGGAATTTTTCAGCCTTTGTAGTAACAAACTTCCTCTATTGGCTAGTTTGTTCACTTTTTAGCATCTCTAAAAGACTTCCCGTATCGATCAGTCTTTCTATATCTAGAAAACTTCCTGCATCGATCAATTTTCTTTTCTATCAAAAAAATAAAAATAAAAAAATCATGAAGTTGTGATATGAGACCTTTTCGATCATATGGAGACCTTGTTTTCCCCATATGGGCACATATTTAATCTTCCATGTGTTCTGCTGAGATGCATACTTATCTCTCGTCCTTATCTACCTCCTAGATCTGGTTTGTGACTAACTAGTTAGGTTTCTTTTAGCCGTGTCTATGGCCTTGTGTGTATCGCCTTTCAATTTACCATTAAGGTCTCTATTTATAGTCGGTTAGGGGACTAACTTATCATTATTTTTCCTATCTAGGTGTAGTGTTGTTTATTTTCTAAGGGATAATATCATTACATCACTTTCTTTTCAAGAGGACATTTCCCATGTTTAGTTTTTGTTCATCTAGTTAAATTGAAATTAAAACATGTTAATTTACTCAATCAAGTATGTCATCCATCTATGCTCATCTTATTCATCTCATCTAATATCATAAAAAAAATCATGTATTAAAAACACATGTGAATCCATCTATCTATAACATTAATTGAATTGACATCTTAAACATGAACCATTTATCCATGAAAAATCAATTAAATCACATCTATTCATCTATCATCTATAACATTCATCTATATCCATCAAAATTACATAACATCTATCTATAACATCCATCCCTATCTATCGAAATTAAATGCATGAATCCAATCACATAACACAAAATGATGAATATATATACATATATCTATCTATACAAAAGAATGTATGGCTTCCAATCAAGTTGTATACATCATATCCAAAAATTCCTTCAACTCAAGGCTACATCAATATATCTCTACAAAGTATCACATCTATATAGTAAAATCGGATAGGTGGAAAACACTATCTCCTCCTCCCTCCTCCGGTCCAGGCTGTCTCTCCTGACCATCTCCTATAGAGCTGGAGATGCCCGCTGCCATGGCCCTGCCACCTCCTCGATCTCCCCGATGCTACCACCCTTTGATACACCCTAGTTTGGTTGTGGTTGCCACCGTCCTCCTCCTCACCCCGTAACATAACACATCTTTGGAATGTTGTGTCAAGGAATCCTTATAATATCTCACCTCAGCAAGGAGAGCTTGATAAGTGCTTAGACTCACCATACAGGGTGCTCACAATGGTGCTGTTGCTGGTGGTGGTCCTCCTGCTACCGCACCCTGTGCCCCTAACTCTGAGGTGGTACTGTATCACCATATTTGGCCCTAAGGGATTCCCTATGTTTGTGATATCGGTCTCTCTACTTTGGATCATTATATCCCACTCCTGACGAGTGGTGTCTCTCTCCTATATCAAGGTGTCCCTCTCCTTTGTTAGGGTCCTAATCTCCTCGAGAGCAGTCTAGTGTGTCTGTATCAGTGCGGCATGTTGTCCCTCAAGTCTCTCTAGTGCTACTACTAGATCCTCCTCACCTGCCTTTGTAGATTCTAGGAGATTTCGTGGTAGCTCCTCGTGATACCACGTCCCCTAATAGCCCTCATCCACTTTTGTATCGTCATCATCATTTGTGGGAGGTGGGGCCTTCCTGAGTGGATCTACTAGGATTAGTATTGGTAAATATGTCTCCTTGCCATCCCATCAGTATGTCACATGTGTAGTCGGGATGATCTGTATCAAACCAAACTACCTCATCACCCATATAAATGAGACTCACTCTAAGATCTTTGGCTTGCAGCCCCTAACCACCCTACTATGTCTCAACTCCACTAGGTGGGTGTTCTATCTGGCCTATGTCGGATATAACTTGTATGGTCTCCATATCACCTGTGCTAGTGTCAGAGTCCTGAATCTCTCTGAATACCACTCTGTGGATCTCCCTGTATCTCTTGGGGCCATGTCTATCCACCATCATCAAAATCCATACTTAAGGGCTCCTACGCTCCTAGCATCCATGGAAGCCCAGATGGCCTGATCACTGATATATGCTCATATGCCCAACAATGGAGTATAAAACTAACATCTATCCCAATCCACCTACCTATGGTATACATCCATAGCTTGTAATATATCTATGCCAATAATGTATCAGTAAATGCAAACACCTGCATGAAATCTAGGATATCACGGGAGTAGTGGGAGGGAGTCCCACTGCAGTTGAATTTGGTAATGCATAGTATGAGATAGCCATCGGATCGGGACTATCATTCTATTCCTAGGGTAATCTTATTAGTGCTGTGAGGTTGTCCTCATAGCCCCAAACACTATCTCTACATCATCTTCCTGTCCCCATATAATCATACCAGGGCCCTCCTCTGCTGCTCTCATGGGGTGATCTCTATCAGGTCCCCTGTAATTGGTAACCTGAGGATCCTATAGATGTCCTCATGGGTGATGGTCATCTCACCCATCCGAAACCAAAATGTGTAGGTCTGGCTATCCCACCACTGCACCAATGCTCGCATGAGCTCCACGTCTTCGGTGTACCCGCCTATAATAATGGAAACCCCCTAGTCCGGCTAACTCTAGATGGCGCCACTCAACATCTGTCACATCTGGTAGTATAGTCTCCAGTAGCTTAGGAATAACATCCCACATGTGTAGGACCTCTCATGCCTACATCACATCAAACATCATCATTAGTTTCATATTTATCAAAATCAACATCATTAAAATTTCATCAAAATCTTTCTCAAAAGCTTCCAAATGTCTCTTTTTTTCAATCGGTGCTAACTCATTTCAATTGGCACCATTTACTTAACATTCAACACCAATTTTATTACAATCGGTAACAATCACAATCTAATCAGCGCTGATTTTTTCAATCAACACCGATTACAAGGTAGAGCACCAAAAATCTCTCTTGCCTCCTACTACAAAAAAACATGAAAAAACATGAATGTACAAAGCTAAGGAAGGACCACTTACCCCTGGCCATGTCCTCTTCCTCTTCTGACCACTCCCGGAAGCTTCCATGTTGCTCAAATTCAATTTTTGACTTTTTCTAAATCAATCGTCGTAGTGCAAATGAATTGTTACCGTTCACCTTTTCTATACTTATAGGTTTTCGGAGAAGCGATCGGCTGATTATTTTGGTTAGCGTCAATTTTTATGGTCAACATCGATTAGGGGTAGTCGACATCAATTAGAACCCATTCGTGCCGATCGGGTATATTTTGATATATTTTGGCATATCATCTTTATATCTTTTTCATGTGCTTCCCATAGCACACCTATTCTACCTAGTCTGGTAGCAGTTCTATTACAAAGTCCACTGTAATGGCCATATGATGATTTCCGTGGTGGCTCTCCTCTCAATCCCCTCACTTCATCCTTCTTGTTTAAGCATTGATGCTTGGCTTGTTTATTTGATTGTTGTTATGACCTTATTTCCACCTTTTAGCACATATTTTTGGTGTTATCACCCATTCCAAGTTCTTCCCTATACATGGGTAACTCGCATTTTTTACAACCTAAAGATAGCGGGTCTGTAGGCACTAACATCATCTCGTTTGAAGGCCATCTAGTTGTCCCTACCAATGTGTCACTCTTTGGTTGTTGCTATGTTGCAGTCACCTTTAACTCACCAGTCTGTAGCCACTTATGTTGTCTTATATGAAGATCGTCTAGTCTACCCTACAAATGTGAGTTCCTTAGGTCGCCTTTTTTTGGTTTTTATGTGTTTCACCAATGATAAAATCTACTCCATACATCATGTTGGTCATCCGCTCTTCTATTCTTTTTCATCTACCTTTTTCAAACTTGGGATCACTTGCTTTTTGGGGCCCCCATCACTAGTTTGGGGGAACACATCATGAATGTTCTTCCTCTTCTTCCAACTCCTTTTTTTGTCATGTGACATTGCTTATCACAAGTTACTTGAAAAAAGGGGCAAATGTAGACACATAAAATTGGTTACCCAATTTAGTGTCCCCTGGGTTCGCTTATCTTCTTGGGTAACCCGGGGCTCCTTTGTATCACCACTTCTCTCTTAGGGTATTAATTAAATATCTAATTTAAAGGCCTATCCTAAGTTTTCTCCACCCCATTATATTTCACCCATGGTTAATTAAACATTAACCATGTAATTCTATCTTCTACATTTATTCCACTTCTACTTATTCACCCCATATCACTTCCCAACCTCTGTGCTATTATTATCCATCTATCCCACCTATTTCTCCTCTCCTGGAACTGTGCAGTGGGATTCTTCCCATATTTGAGTGGGGGGGATATGTTTATTATCCCCACAACTCATTTCTTTTCCTCTTTGGGAAGCTTCTCCCTGATCGGTGCCGACTGATTTTCGGTCGATGTCAATTCTTTGGAGCGGCACCGATTTTATTTTGGTTGACATTTGATTCTTTGGAACGGCACCGATTTTATCTCGGTTGGTGCCGACTATAAATTTATGACCAGAGATATTCTCGGTTAGATTGAAGAGCTGGTTTCCTAGAGATTACTTTGTTTGAGTGATTAAAGAGATTATCAGAGAAAGAGAGTGATTTTTTTGTAGTTTAATCCCTGAGAGGTGTATTGTTACTTTGTTTGCATGTCTACAACTCTTACGGGTCTCCACAACTACCCTGGTCATCATCAATCATCAATCAAGAATTTTTCAATTTTTTCCCTTTGTTAGTTTATGTAATTTCCTTTTGTTCAATGCCGACCCATTCCGGTTGAATTCAATTAGTCTTTAATCAACGCCAATTTATCCAAACCGGCATTGATTAATATTTTATTCGGTTTTTGGGTTAGAATCCATCAATTTCTACCTTGTATTCCCTTTTTCTATCTTCAATCTCTACTTTCTAATTAATCTTCAGTAATCTGGGCTTACATTTAATTTGTTTTAGCTTAGTTTGCTTTCTTCTTTTACTCTCTGGCCTTTTGTCTACCTGTGTGTCCAATCAACACCGATTCCATCTAAATCGACATTGACTCAAATAATCGACACGATTCCATCTCGAATCGCGTCGACCCAAAAATCAACGTTGATCACTATCTAATCAACACCGACCAGTCTATAGAAAAGTATAGAATTCAGGTAACACAATTTTAGTTTTATTTTTACAATTTCCTACTTTCTTTCAGTTTCTGCTGTGGTTTTTACATTTTGTCTCTGTTGTTTTTAATCAGAAAACCTAAATATTTATTTACATCCTTCATCATGTATGCCTTTACTCTTGATTGAGAATGTGGTGACATCTTGATTGAGAAGGAAGCTCATTTTTTACATCCTTGATTAAGAATGTGGTGACATCCTCAGAAGTCATTTCTTCCCGAACCCGCTTTCTAGGTAGTTCATCTCAACGTCATATTTTTCTACCAAGGATTTGTGCATCATAGGTTTCTTGGATCCACTTTGCAGGATTTCTCGTGTGCGCCCGTCTTGTCTCCATCGGCATTCTTTCCATCTACGTCTTCGGATCTTATCCAATCTATCAGGTATCAATTTCATTTGAGTTTTTCAAGGTTTTTGTGTTTAGTTTGGTGCATTAACTTGGATAGGTAACAAGCACGGAAATTATTGATCTATAGATAATCATGGACCCATCCCCCTAAACATGCCATCACTCCCATAGTTTTCCTAATCCCTAACCCCTATAACCCTTGATTATATTTCTTTAGCACTTCACCTCTCTTCTCCTTTTCTTTTCTTCTATCAGCACTTTTATATATAACCTTGAAAACCATCACCATTCCTTTCTAAAGTTATAGACTAGTTGTCAAGAGTTGAAGTTGTCCTCCATAGGAGCATTCCCTCTTAGATATGAGCTCTCCAATCTTTTCAATGATGTCTTTTGGAACCTTCCATCGCATGCCCAAAATATTCCCTTTTTGATCCTACGGTTGCCGGTTGGCACCTTATCCACAAGGGTTGTGATCTTCTCCTGTGCTTCTGGGATGTTGAATATGGATAAGTCAAAAACCCGTCTTACCTTGCACATGTGTGCTACATGGTCTACAAAAAGACTGCTATAACCCTTCCTAGGTACCTTCAACTCGTGTGGCCTTCTTGACTACGTCTCACACATCCATGCACCTTTGTGTATTTAGCTAATATTCTAGTGCCCAACATCGGGTTTTGGGTTGGTCTTTTATTTGATCTAAATCACCAAATTCACCTTTTTCCATATTTTCACAAATTTTAGGGTGAGCGGCATCGGTCCGGTGACCATCATCAATTTCTGAATCTAACCACCATCCATTTATTGACCGTTGTTGGTTTCGATGTTTTGATCATTTTAACCAAAATAACATTCATCACATTTTTGTTCTTTCTAGGGTTTCCTTAGTTACCTCACCATATCTCTATCTTTGAAATCACTGTCAAAGTTTGTATTTGCTTCATTTTTATCATTTATTACCACATTTAAAAATCCTTTTATTTTCCACAACAACTGGTATCGGTCCTCTAACGATATCGGTTACCTTCTATCATTGACACCGATTACCCATTTGCTTTCGATCACGTGTGTTTTATTTTTACAATTAAAACAGAGACCATTTTTCACCTTCTAGAACTATTTTCTCCATTCATTTTGTGCTTTTATGTCATCAATAGATATCATATTACGGTATATGTAATTCACATAGTTTTGACTCGAAGCCAAGCCAATTCCATTGTGCTCTCACGCTAGCCTTGACCAATCCCACCTATCCCATCTTTTCCTTTCATTGTATCACCTATGGATCCCATTCAGCCTATTACTATTAGTACCGGTGATGAGGAGTTCCCAAAAATTGTTTATCAAAACTCCTTTGCATTACTGATATTATTTAGCCCATTCATCCACTTGGGATTCATCGGGAAGCTTGTATATGGAATGCATGTGTCTATTCTTACTTCCCTTGCACCCACTTTTGCATCTTCTACTATTAGCTCAGCCTTACCCTCTTCCACCTTACCACCGTGGTGTCCCAATTTTACCCTACATCATCGATATTTGTTGCAACTACGAAATTTTTCACACCTTTTACGTCGGTTTAACCTATAATGTCAACCATTCCTACACCACCATATACTCGGATGCCACCCATGTCATACCTTCATCATCTATCCCCTTATACTATAGAAGGTGCCCAATCATCACAAGCTATTAATGATCTTATCAAAATGATAATGGACAAGATGTAGACATTGGAAGCATCGGTCTTTGACTCACAAAATTCTCTCGACATACAATGAGATTTACAATGAGCCCATTCACCCATCCATACCGATTTTTCCATACACTATGTATTGGGAAAATACCTAAATTCAACTAATTTAACAACAATGAAGACCCACAAAAAAACTTGTGGTATTTTAAACATGGGTGTTATATGATCGCTTATGATAACACTTTTCTCTTACAAACATTCCAAAATTCCTTGACAGGACATGTGTTGGATCGATATAGTGCTCTACCTAGGCACTCCATTTTCTCATTCAACTAAGTATCTCAAGATTTCCTAGACCACTTTTCTATCAACATCATCAAGAAAGTCACCATGACTGAATTGTACTCGACATGCCAATACGAACACAAATCTATCATAGATTTTTTCACTCGTTGGCGAAGCCTAATCAACCATCTCATGTTCCATCTACCTCAAACAGAGTTAATAGAGTTATTCCCCAGGGTTTGTGCAAGGCACATCTCACCAAATCTCCAAGTTCAAACTTTCTGCATGTTTAACGAGGTGTTCACCATGGCCTAATAACTTGAAATTCATGTCATTGAAGAGAATAAGATACAATTACACAACAAGAATGTTGCATTTAAATCCAACAATACTTATTCTTCCAAACCAAAAAATAATTACTCCAAAGTAAAAGGGTCTGCCCACATGGTAGTTTTGAATGTTGGCCCATTTCATCCATCCAACCAATCAAAGCCTTCTTCTAACCTTTCTCCTATTCACACTTTTTGGTTGAAGTGGAGAAACAAAATATACTCCCATAGGAGAACCCCACTCTTTGGTTTTAGAAAAAATTCTAAAATCTAGAGCAATCACTCTTCAACCCATCAAACCACATATATGTTTTGACCACTCTCATCCTATGCCTACATGGTACAAAGAAAATTATTACTTGACTATTGTCATATTAAATGTCATAGTGACAATAATTGTATAAGTTTCAAAAATATCATCCATGAAATGTTAGATAGTGGATATCTCATCTTGAGAAACCCTAATGCACTGGCTAAATAGAACACTCACATCCTAAAGGAGCCATCCCCAAATTATACCCCATCGTATAACCAAATCGGCAAACCTTGACAGTAATGACAATAAAATTTGTGAGGTTCATGCTATTTTCAACACCGTAACAACTCTTCCTCAATTTCTTCCTACTCAATATATCAAGCAAATCATTACACAATATCCTTCATCTACAGCAAGAAATTGTTTCATCTAATACTTTACCCATAGCGGAGTCTCCCTTATCTCCCTCTTGACCCATGGAGGATTCCACCATATCGTGTAAAGGCAGGTCTTCCCACATACCTCTCAACTTTGACAGACAACTCATTGTATTTACTCTCCTACTAATGGGAGAGTCATGTTTACCTTCCTCTTTGCCAAAAGATGAACCTAACCCATCCTACTTGTCATCTACCCTACCTATAGGGTATCCATTAGCAATGCCCCTTCTATTGGTGACAATTATCCATTGAATTTCAAGGATCGTGTTAATTTTCTCTTAGCTCTTTTGTAACACCCTGAACTTTTGTTGCTTCCTCCTAAGCATACAAGTGTTGATATGTGATTTCTTTTGTAAAAAAGATGTGTTCCTTTCATTGAGAAGTCATGCTTGATATGGACTATATCTTATTTGAAATTGCAGATCTTTGACTCAGTCAGAATATAATTGGACTCTTTTAATTCTTTCATTTTATGCCTGAGTTTAATCTGATCTCGGAATGAATTATGGAGTTATCCATCTATAAGACCTAGCCTTGGATCAGTGGTATTGATCCAAGTGATGCTTTAAGTTTATTCGGGATGAATTAAAATTATAGACCTTACGTAGGTTGCAAGGTCTGAATGCATTGAATAAGCTAGTCCAGAGTCTAACTCAGGCTGATCGTGTTAAATGAATTGGTTCCCGATATCGTAATATTAGGAACGTCTTGATCGTGGACCAGGTAATAATTCAGATACATTTAATTCACTAGCCTATTGGCAGTGTAGGAGTGAATCCTATTTGTGAATGTATGTTTTAGGTTCTTTTCTAAGCATTTGAAATGTTAGACCTAAGCTGGATTTATTAAGGTTAGTAACCTAAAACTAAACTATGATCTATGGGTTAGATTAGTGTTAATCTAACCTAGGCCTAAGCTATAATCTAAATGTTATAAGTTAGTAACTTGTGCTATGGAGGTTAGACTAAGTCGCATCTTAAATCCTAACCTATGTTACTAACCTAACTATTGAACAAGGAAGAAAGGGGACCTATGGAAGGGTGCAAACCATGGGCGGCGGTTTCATGGCATTAAATGGATGGATAAGCATGGAGGATAGGTAATTTGGTAGAATTTTTAACGGCTAGCAAGAGCCGAGCGTGGCGAGTCGCCAAAGTTAGAAATGGTCTTTGAATTTCATTTGTCCATCGCTATGGTTATGGCGGTCGGTGGCAATGGAGATTGAGCGGGAAATTTGGAGTAAATGTAATTAATGAGCTCGGTCTTGAGCTCGGGTTTCATGGGAAGGCATGGAAAATGGAAAATTAGTAGTTTGTTTGGTTTTTCATGCGCTCCAGTTTTCCCTCTGTCTGATCACTGGTTCTTCACACCAGTCTTCTTGGAGTTGCATGGCAAATATGAGTGTAACTCGCTCTTTTCTCTGGCAAGGAAAATTTATAAGTCATGGAAATAACAAATTTTTGTTGGTGAATCTAACTTGGAAAAAGAGGAGAAGGCTCGAGCTCTTTCAGTGGTCTTCTTTGGATTTTTAAGCAAATAACCAGGCATGTTAGGCCCTAACCTTTAAAAATCTTACTCTCTTTCAAATGATTTCATTAGAACAACTCTGTTTAGATGATTTTTGGGTTCAGATGGTTTTTATGGTAGCTTTGTGTGATTTTGTTACTGTATCTTCTTACTGGTTCGATTTTTCAATTTAACCCTTGACGGGTGTGCATTGTGTTTTGAACTGTTGCACTATTTCATTGTGTTTTGAATTCCGGCTAAAGTTTGTGAAATGCATGCAAGAAAGTATACTAAACCTGCTCTTTGGGAGCCCATGAATTGTTTCCTTGTTGGGTTCAGGTTACAGTTGATACTTGTTGATACTTGTCGGAAAGGATCTTTGTTGGACTTTTGTTTGAATGTTCGGTTTAATTTGACTTCTTTGTAAGTTCTGCCATCAGTGGTTATTATAGGTGGTGGTTCTTGAATCTTGTTGGTTTTGCTATGATACTTAAAGTTATTGTGAATGGATAACTTGTTGTGTTTCTGATATTTCAATGCGACCTAGTAGAAGTTATTTTTCCCCCTTGTGTTTTGATTATGGGATTGACCCGTTGATAGTTTTGCAACATATTTTTTTATATACAAAATAACTCTGTGGAGTCCATGGAATGGTTCGCATATTATGGACCTTTGTAGAAGCCATGTATGTGAATACGGTAGCATGATTATGTCGAGTCTGGAGGGGTAAGCGGTAATACGACTTCGTTATCTTGTAATGAATACCTTCATTTAAGTAATGAATTTTAGTATGAGACTCGGTTGGTGTACTTTTTATGTTTCCTATCTATGTAAGCTTGAGTGAATATTGTTGTAGAGGCTCAGTTGGATTCCTTGTTACAAAATCAGTATTTAACTTCTGTAATAGCCTGATTTTGATTATTTACCATTGTTGGCACGGTTGAAATCTTTAACTTATGTTTATCTGGTATATCGGCTTCTGTAGAAGATTTATCGTGTATACTATTGTTCGGATTCAGTTGAAATCCTTGATAGATAACCAGTGTATCTGCTTCTATAAAAGCCTGATTGGGAACACTTATTGTTTTTGGCTCTGTTGGGTTCCTTAAGTATTGATAGATATCTTGTATCTTGGTCTCTGTAAAAGTAGGTTGTGATTACCATACTTTTCAAACTCGGAATGAGTTCAGATGTGAATACGATATGTTATGTTTCCTTTCTGAATAATTACAGTTAATTAAGGCTGTGCATGTTGAGTGGATTTCGTGTGAATATCTCTGCATAGTCTTAGGGGAAACATCTTGTGCTTTAATGTTAACGAGTCTCTTGTTGGCTGAGATAAAAAGGAGAAGTTCTTTTGATTTCGACCTTGGATCTAAAACCATACTGTGTTTAGTAGGGATTAGAATAAGTTGTATGTTGCTGTGAGGAATTGTTGTCATGTTTGAGCATGATTACGTCTTCTGTTGCATGGGTATCTAGTCTTGAGCTTGGTGAACTAAGGAGCTATCGACTGCATCTCGACAGGTGATGGCATGGAATATCTTCTTGTTTGTCGCTTCATGTGGAAGGTCATGTGGAGTCTGTTTGATTGATATTCATCAACTTTGTTTTGGCGTGAGAGCTCTTGTATCTTTGCTAGTAAGCTATAGGAGTTTTGTTATATTTAATTTTAACAAAGCGTGGTTCTTCTTGTGGCTCGTCGACTTATTCATATGCATATAAGGTGAATGCTTTACTTTTGAGGAGACGGTACAGCCATGAGCTTGTTTGAAGGAAATATGAATGACTTGTTTTCTTTTCTTCTTGTTGTAAAGTATATGTTGATATTTTTATCTAACCGTTGGAACTATTTTTAACATATTGATGGAATCATGATTTGTTATGATATTCCTTTTATTATGTTGAATGTAATGATCATGTTCGATGTTTGCTGTCCTTGGGACTCGGATGGATAGTTGTTTTGGATACTTTCGTTCTTCTTGATCCCTAATATTTTGATGAAATATTTGAGAAGTATCTAGGACTATTCTGTAACGATAATTTGAGTTACGCGTTTATAGTCATGTTTGTATTACAAAAGCATAGTCTGAAATATGTTTACTTGTTTGGTGAAATGATCTCATTTAAACAGGTTGTTTAATGAAAACAGTTGGTGGATTGCAATTGTTTTAAGAGTTAGTGCTTATCATGCTTAGTTCATCGAACTGACCCATGTTGACAATTTTTGCAGATGGTTTCCGTAAGTGGTAAAAGCACACAGATCTGATAGGATGTTCAGATTGTTTAATTTGGTTTTATGATGAATTTCAGCTTGATTCTCTAAATGTACTATATGAGGAAAGATGTTCTTTTTCCGTTGAGTATTGTATCAAGTATGCTGAAAGCATAAAATGTATTTGATTAGCCTGAAGGGAATAAAGAGAGATATTTGTTACTTATGTGTTTGTATTCTTATCTTGATAGTTTGACCTTCTTTGGATCAAATGATCTTGAGAGCTTGTTATTATTGTTTAAATTGGAGACTTTTGTGATTATCAATGTAATCTTGCAAGAATATTTGAATGAATACTTATGATTGTTTAGCAGTTCTAGTATGTTATATCTAAAGCTAAATTGAAATTTAGATCACTGTCTTTTTGGAAGCTAGGGTAAAAATAAACCTAAGCAGGACGTTAAACAAGCTGAATTAAATTATTAATTCCTAGTCTTGATTAAGCCAGGACAATGTTTAATTGGATTCTTAATCATTATATCTTGATACTAATAAGTAAGATATAAATTCAGTTATGAGAACTGATATAAACCTAAAAAGGGTTTGGTTAGCAATCTCATGTGAAGGATGGGAGTAATTGTCCAATTTCGTTGATTTAGAATTATGTATATTCTATGAACTCCTTGATGGGACCTCTAGTCTTAAAAACTTCTCTTGTGTATTGGGTTTTATTAAGAAAGGTCATTCTAAGGTGAGGAACCCGGGGATTGGGAAAGACTACCCTTAAAGGGAGCGTATTATGGTATAATTTAACTCAACGTATGTAACACTTTTTAATAAGTAGATCTTTCGAGGCGGATTTAAAGGTTTGGCACAAGTCAAGCTCGAGGGTTGTACCTCAGAAGATTAGGATCTCCTCGAAGATACAACAATGTAGGTGACTTATGATGACACCCTTTGCATTGATCGTTAATATTTACACCTTAAACTCGAACAAGTTACTCTGGGACCAATTAGGAATGTGGTCACGTTATAAGGCTACCTAGGGGACTCAGGGTATCTTGACACACTAGTTTAACTAGGGTTGACCCAGTATGTCATCGTATCCCTAGTCCTCGGGAGCATCCATATAACATTGTCACCTTACTAATCCATTTCCGAGTGAATAACTTGGGATAGGAGGGACTGACAGAAGTCAGTATAAGACATTCTACATAACATAGGAATGGGGTGAAGGACGTATTCTAGATTGATGAGTATGTCGTTAAGGAATACGAGACATAAGCAATATGTTTCAAATATTTGGCCAAAGTATCAAAAGCTTGATTGCGTTGTCCTAAGTCACCTAGTCTAAGGGATGAGATGCCAATGAATAATGGTAACAATTATTTAGATAGGTTCCTTAGACAGAGCATTCTGAATCCCAGAATAGGGAAGAGAACCGCAAGAGTGGTGTGTTAAATAAAAACACCAACTCTTATTACTCATGAATAGATCGGTAGATTACTGAGTCATGGAATGAATAGATCGGAGGTACTCCGAGTCATTACAGCTGCATATGGTTATCTATTATAAGAATGGTTATTTGATTTGTGAGTTCTAAATTATGTATTTAGAACCAGGAAGCATTTATCAAAAAAATTTTTTTGACTTGTTCTAATGTATAAAATGAGGATGTTACATCTTTTACCCACAGATTTAGAAGCCAACAATTTCCTTGTCTCACAAAGATTCTTTATAGGGATTACTACCAAATCACCATCATCCCCCTCCAATGATATCATTTTCACATCTGGTGACCATTTGGATTATGTCGAAAATTCCATGATTTGGGGACATCTTATTGCTTTTCTCAACTCATATGCAAATGTTGTCTGTTGATACTTTCATGATCTATCCAAAGGTGGTTCAAACAACCAAATCAACCATACCCATTCCAGTTATAACAACTTATTTGTCATCACCCTCATCAACACTTAAAATTTTACCATCGTCTTAAATTTTTCCAATGCCTAAAGTCTTACCTACATTTATATCTTCCTTTGCATCCAAACCCATTGCTATATTAGGATTCATGCCGAAATCAAGCCTAGTACATCCCCCTGTCAAACTAGATCTAGCCAAGTCCTCACAAGACAACGCAAAGACTATTCCTCAACCTAAGAGGAAGACCCAATCTCTTAGACAACATAAATTGGTTTCACCCATTACCCTCGGTCACCTTCCATCTATCCTAGGACCCTACCCATCAACCTTGGCCAAACAACCTTGTACCCAAAGAAGAGAAAATTCACATCATCCCACCTCCTCATCATGATCCTTAGTTAGACCCAAATTAACTACATAGCTTAAAACTTTTCCATCACTTGCATCCTTTCTACCTCCTATACCTACACCACTTCACAGTATCCTTATCATTACCTATGTCATTCCCTTCTTCTCAACTAGTACCTTCAACCTTTCCTCTTAAACAACCTTCACTACACCACCATTATCACATTGGATAACACATCCCCTCCAACAATATGACTTCTCTTCTACATCACGCACTCTATCTTCACCTTTACCCAAGAAGGTGTAACGAAAGTAAAAAAACCCACTACCCTCCAAAGAGGTAGTTAAACCTACACCACCTTCCACTTTGCTAACTCATCTGCTACATCTTTACCCAAGAAGGTGAAATCCAAACGTAAAATCATACTATCTACCAAAAAAGTGGTCAGATTGAATCAAACTTTGATTCCACCTCCCATGGGGTTTTCCCCACCAAAATCACCTACACTTTTATCTAGACACACACTTACTTCACATTGTGATCCATTAGCAGGTCTTATGCCAACATCTTAGCTAATATTTTAGAAACCTCTATCATCACATTACCACCACTTAGACCTTATGGACCAATCAAATCTAAACTAGAAGGGTTTGACGATACAAATTTTTTCCCTTACCATCGTGTGCAAGGCATGATGTTGAAAACTATAAGGCTCTTAAGATTTTTCTTCTCCATCTCTATCCTCCGAAGAAAATTTTGACAACAATGAAATTTTATATGAGGACCCTATTTCACATCCACCTATCACCAC